>JAWDJD010000008.1:32952500-33657500 GCA_035047305.1 Bradypodion pumilum | reverse complement strand
GCTCCAAATTTTTGTGTCGCCTGAGGCAAGAGATGAGGTAGTACTCCTTCTTAATTACATATAAAGAATCTCTCTTATTTCTGCTGTGGTTACAAGAGTATCCTGTGTTATGCACCTGAAGCATCAGGGTAGGCATACCTGTCAAGTTTTTGATTTGGAAATAAGGGAAATTTCCCAGCAAATACGGGATACTTGACAGCTATGCTTATCCTTTGCTGCCCTCCAAGAGCAGCAATAGGGCATTGCAGTCTAATTAATACGGGATGACGGCAGGGAAGAGGGTAAAATAAGGGGTTTTCCTGGCCAGTATGGGATACTTGACAGCTATGAGGGTAGGTAGGAGGCCCAACACAAGTTGAGACACCTATAGTGTGCAGGAGGAACACCCAGGAGGTTATCATTGCTACCTCCCACCACATGCTGCCTGAGGCACCTTTTTCTACCAAATGCAGGGATGGAGAATGTGTGACCCTTTAAAAAGCTGCTGAACTGCAATTCCCATTATCCTTTCTGTTTTGTTATGTTGGCTAGTGTAGATAAGAGTTGCATCTACACTAATATCTGGACTGTCACACATTCTCTACCACCACTGGTTTCATGTTAGGGCTGGCCTGCTACAACATTTGGTTCAATCGTTCGTTCAATCATTCAATTAATTGTTCATTCATTCATTCATTCAATCAATTGTTCATTCATTCATTCATTCATTCAATCAATCAATCAATCAATCAATCAATCAATCAATCAATCAATCAATCAATCCACAATTGCTAAGATCCATAACAATGGATGGCAAACAGTGTAACATGCATTTTAAAGTTATCATCTATTCATTACAGTGTGTTTATTAAAAACCTTGTTGGTAAGCATTATTCTTATTGAACAGGACCTTAGTTCAAACTGTGATCCATGATCTCTTTTCAAAGAGCCATAGAAAGACTGTAGAATGGTTAATAATATCTATTGTTGCTCTGAGTTTCATTATGCTCTTTTTCTGATGACAGAGATTAAGCCTGGGCTATTGAACAGACTAATAAGGCCTAGAGCCTGTACATTTCATAATATTACGATCTGCTGTCTACTTAATTTTTCCTTAAACATTTATCAGTTGTGAGCCACGTCAGAGGCAGTAGCCTAGCCTAGGGTACATGATTTTCATAACATTGTGCCACTTCTTATAATGATGATAGAACCAAAGAAGAAAATGTTATTAAAATATGATTTATGCATGTGCTTTGATTTGTAGAACAAATAGATATTTCTTAACTGGTCCATTTAAACTTCCAGACCTTTTTGAGAGTTTTTTTTTTAAAAAAAAGTTTGGAAACTGTGTCAAATTGCTCAGTTGTGTCCCTACTTGGACAGGAGGTCCCTCATAATTTTAGTTATCTGGTAGTCTCATGTATTGATTACTGTAATGTTCTCTACGTGGGGCTTCCTTTGTTCCTGATACAAAGGCTTCAACAGGTGCAAAATGCAGCAGCCAAGCTGATTACTGGAGTGAGAAAATTTAATCATGTTTCCCTCGTCTTGGCACGGCTGCATTGGCTACCCGTTCCTTTCTGCATCAGGTGCAAGGTGTTAGTTCTAACTTTTAAGGCCTTAAATGTTTGGGACCTGTAGGAATTGGGGCCGTAAAGCGGCCCTTGAGGTCCCGGAGGAGACTGGTCAAAGGAACGACACGAGGCAAGATGGAGCGAAGACCAGTGATTTATTGAGGGAAAATCATCAGTATATATTATGTTCAAGGCTGCGCATGGTAGAATGGTCATATGGCAGAAAATTACATCACCCATTTACCCGGGTTAATTGAGAACCTCTCTTGGGGAAGTTAATTAACTAAGACAAACACTGACCATTGTCTGAGGCTTAGGCTAGGGTAAATATGGCTTCTATTTGCACCAGAGATTAAGTTTAACTCAGAGTGAGTAATTGCCTAATACGTAACAGAGGTTAGAGATTTGCTCTCTCAGCAGAGCCGTTGTTCAGGTCAAGGAATTGGGTGAATCAAACCCTATAATTTATCCACCCCCCTTAATTTCTCTGCCCGCAGAGCCCACGGCTCAAGGAGCGTTCCCCCGAAGTGGCCTCTGCGCGGGCCATTCCATGCCATTGGGGCATGGGGAGACCACATTTCCCCTTTCTTTTTTATTTAAGGACCTGACCGACGACTCTGCGCAAGAGGGGTGCCAGCTGATGAGCGGGAGTGACGCTTCGGGGTTCCCTCCATGGGGGACATCTCGATAGCAGTGAGAAAATACATTGCACGAAACAACACACTGTTGTGCCCAGTATTACCACCCCCACAATCACTTTGAGTGTCGTCTGAAGCCGTCCGCATGGGAACCACGACCACAAGGAGTCCTACCACCCCCATGAAGAATCCTCCTTGATGTCCCTAACTAGGGTGTGGAGGTCCATGAGCTGGCTCTGTATCTTGTGGGTATTGTCTGTGAGATTTAAGCAACACATGCTGTGGACAGACTTGCAGCCCATATGATGTAACAATAGGGGATAATCGATAGCTGCTTGATTATCCAGTATGGCATGGCGAAGCTCTGCCTGCTCCTGGTTGAGCAGCGCTATTGCTGAGGAGGTGTGGTTGATGGCTTTTGCTAATCCGCAAGCCAATTGACCAATTCTCCGAGCGTTGCCTATGGCTAAGCCTGACACGCTGAATATACTGACTACAGCCTGGTTTTTCAGAGCTGTGGGTCTGAATCCAGACTGCTTTCTGTAGCAAGGCAAGATAATGAGATGTGTCATTGATTTACTGTGACCTGGGTTGATTCTAAGCTATCTCTGCAGCTTCTGGCATTGTGCAAATGTCTTTTCTAACACCTATGGGGAGGTGTGAAAATAGGCTGGGGATTATCGGCTACCGGGTGCTCAAACTTTCCAAGCAATGGGCCGGTGCAAAACATGGGCCGGTCTGGCTTCCTTTGGTGGAAGCTGGCCGTTATTAACAACATACAGAAATTCAAGTGTCCCTTGCAAATGTATAAATAATAACAACTACAGATAATAATAGCAATAAAAGACATTCAGCTGCTTCTTGAGGCTTCCCTTCTTGGTGGGGCTTATTATGTGCAACTTGAGTTTGGAAAAGTCCTTAGAAGTGGCACTGAGTGAGCAAAATGTTCATAGAAATGTCTTTGGAGATGTAAGTCATAAAGGAAGACGGACAGCGGATGACATCCAGGACAGTGACTGGTGCCGCTCTTTGCAATCGTCCGGGTCTGATTCTGGCCTCTGGGACCTGCATGGGGAAGAGACTTGTTTGGGAGATAAAAATTCTGAAAGAGTTAGTTAGTTTTTGCACTTATAGGATAGCAATTGGTGTGCAACTATGGGACGTGGTTTCCCCCCCTTTCTGTTTGTTTGTATTAATGCAAACGTGCATGTACTGCCATTTGCCAAAATGTGGGGATGTGTGACGTCCCTTTGTCACACCTGGATGGCCTCTGTCCCTCGTGGGTTGACCCCCCACGAGCCCCCCCCCCCGGTGTCCCTGCACGATGCAGACAGGAACGGACTAGGCCTTGGGCTTGGGAAAGTGGCAGGTTGAACTGCCTTGCGAGCGCTTTGGCATTCTGAAGAGGGAATGCAAGACTCTGAATTGGAGTTGTGAGGAACAAACTTAGCAAATTTTTGTCTATCACGGGAGTGATGTGTGCTCCCGGTAGACTGTGAAGCAAATTCCTAGGAAACTGGCTGTCAGCAATTCTGTTTAAGCGTTCTTTGGCAAAGGTGCGCAAAGCGAGGTTCACGGCTGCCAACTCTGCCCGCTTGCAGAAGAGTCAGGAGCATGCGCCAAGCTTGGTCCTCTTGCCAAGTAAGAACCTAATATGTGCGACCCCCATAAGTGAAAACTGTCCTAGCCCCCTGAAGAGGAACCAGTGACATAAATTCACACAAGGTGACTGTCTGCATTTGAAGCGAGACGAGTCTGGGGTCTTATGGCAAACCTTGGCGCATGAAGCGCCAGGCTTCCCTTGGGTAAATTTCTCAAGAAGGCCCCCCTGCGCACATCCGCCCATGGCGTGCGTGCACACGTTTAGAAGAGTGCCAGATGGTGGCTTAGCCTTTTGCCTGTGCTTAGACTAGCAGCCAAACGGAAGGGGTGGCCTAAAAATGCCTGTATCTGATTGAAGGGTGTGACCTGACTGCACTCTTAAAATGGGCCTAGGCAGTCCTGGCTAATGAGTGGCACTCTGCACATGCTCGGGAGCTCAGGGACTAATCCTTCCTCTGTGCTCTGGAGTTTGCAAGATGTGTCTGCACACTAGAGAGGGTGCTGCGGGCCAGGTGCCATACTTAAAATGACCTGAGACTTATGAAAGACAAGCCAACTATGACCTGCCAGCTGTAAGGAAATAATACACAAAAAAATGAAAAGACACACAAGTTAAACATTTCTAGCAGGGAGTTCCACTGGCGAAAGGAGGGAAGGAGGAAAGACAAGTCAGAAGTTAGCACAATGGGAATGCAACAACTCTTATCATAACGAAATCAGATTAGGTCAGGTAACCAAGGCAACCGGGTCCTCCTGTTAAGAAATACCTATCAGTAATTAACCTGTGAAAGGAAGGAGTGTAAGGCTGTAGAAATAAGGCCTGGAAAGGAATTTTGTTCCTGTAAAAAAGGTAAGCATTTTCTGAATATACAGAGTGCAAGAATGTTTGCGTACTTTTTCCTGTGAAAGGGGTACAATGAGTGAGTTACTTTGCACAGATTAAAGTCAAAATACCAGAACAGTATCTTTCCTAAGAGAATGAAGGAGAGTTAGAACGATTCTCAACCTGCGGCCAGATGTGGGCGAGTGGGCCGGAGGCAGCCCACGTTGTTCTGCCCCTACCCCCACCAAGCCAAGAAGGGCTGTGCGGCGAAGGAAGGGCAGGATGACTGTCCGGACCCCCAGAGCTGCCTGAGGCCCCGGAACTTTGGCCCCTGACTTTAAAAGGTTGAGAACCGAGGTTACAAGATGATAACACAATACACACACGAAGACAATGCAATTCTCTCACTCCTAGTGAGATACGACTTCCAGACGCTTAGAGACATTCAAAAAACCTTAAACACAGAGATGGGGGTTTGAGGAACACAGACGTAGGAAGGGGCCCCATAGCTTATGATACAGTGAGGAAAACTCATAGAAGTGATTTTTGTTTTCAGATCGCGCTTCTGAAAAGAAAAATCTGTAAGAGTTGCAGAACCGGTTTCCAAGAGTGGCTTAATCCTTTGACAAAGAAAAAGTCTCAAGGGAGGAAGGGGGAACCACCCCGCCCTATTGTAGGTTAGGATTTCCCCCCCCCCCTCCTCTCCTGCTTAAGCTGCTAAGCAGGCAAGGCAAGGGGCTTCGTTCATCATGCTTTCTCAAACTTTAAATAGTTCCTGCCCATGAGCAGAGTGCAAATTGTTTAACACATATTTCACAGTGACATTACCACGCAGTTACACACAAGGAACACTTTTCCAGTCATACTGTGGTCATAGAGACAAGGCTTTTGCAATCATACACAGTTCTTGCAGACATACATTCAGTGGTGCACCACACATACACACATTTATTTACGCATTCGCACATTCCTCCCCTGATCTGCAGTGTTCTATCCTACACATGAGGAGATGACTAATACACAGCTGGCTATTTTACAACCACCTGGGTGCTTCTACTTAGGGGCAAGTTTCTCTGGGCTACTCCCAAGGTGAGACAAGTAGGTTCTGCCTGTGCCCTGGGGGAACTCGGGGTACTGTTGCTGGGATGGTTCCTCTGGCATAGCCAGGGCGATGGCTGCCTCCTTTCTAGCCTGGGCCAGATGCATGCCAGGGTGGCCATTTGGCATGAAGACAATCTTTTGAAGATCTGCCTGGTCTAGATTGGCTTTCTCTTCTAAGGTGTCTCATTTTTCCACACTGGAAGCAGGCGCCTTGGGGTTTTGGCACTGCTCTGCGCCTGAGTGTGGCAATGGTCTGCTCTGTAGCCCTGCGTGGCCAGGGGCCGTGCAGATTTCCATGAGCAGTGGGCGCTGAGCAGCCCTGCCTGAACGTGTGTCTGCCTTCAGATAGGCTGAGCACAGCAGTTGGGCGCTAGCTAATTGTGCCACTGGCCATTTCCCCGTGAATGGATCTTCCTCACCCCTGCGCTGAATGGAGTTCTTTCTTTGCAGGGAACTTTTAACTGTCAGAGAAGCGCCAGGGCCTCTCATGCCATGAATTCCTTCAGTGACGTCTGCAGCTGTCACTGAGGGAATGCTCCCTACACTGCCCTGCTTAAGCTGAAATGACGAATAGAGACTTCTTGGGGCTGATGGTTCTGACTGCGCTGGGGTTTTCTGGGTCTCTATCCGGACTGGGTCTACCTCTGCTGAGAGCTTCCTACATTTGCTCCATGTGCGAATTATGCCCTCTGGAGCTTTCGGGGGTTGCTGAATGCAGTCTCCTATCTGATCCCAGAGCTCGAGGGTTAACGTACCTACTTATGGGTAAAGCAGGCAGTGTTCCCCTAGGTACACCAAAAGTCTCGCTAGTTCTCCGCTGTGAAAACGCAAATTAAATATCCTGGCCAGGATCTTGAACTCTTCCTCACGAGTTCTTTGGCTAGCGGATGGACGCTGTCGCTGAGGACAGGTCCCCATATTACCTGCGATTGGGTCCTCCGAAGTTTCCTCCTCGGGACAAGTCGACGCGTCTTTGGCAGGCAACAGGTTCTGGCGACGTCGCTTTCTGGGTAGAGCTCGGAGCGTGGACTGCGGCCACGGGCCCTCGGTGGCCACTGCGCTGTCAGGGGCTCACAGCTGTCCCTGCGGAACGCGTTTTTCCGTAACCTGCAAGCCGCCGCGAGAGTCGGGAGCAAGCTGTAGGATGCCTCTCTGTAATGCCTCACCACGTAGCTGTCTTCCCAATCAGATGGCTTTCCGACTGGGGCTGCTGCTCTGTCCTCCGGGATGATTGGACAAGGTTCTGGCGCAGAACCTGGCTGTGCTGATTGCTTACTCACGAGTAGACAGCTCGGGGGTCGCTTACTCTCGAGTAGATCACGTCTCGGGGTCACCAGATGTAGGAATTGGGGCCGTAAAGCGGCCCTTGAGGTCCCGGAGGAGACTGGTCAAAGGAACGACACGAGGCAAGATGGAGCGAAGACCAGTGATTTATTGAGGGAAAATCATCAGTATATATTATGTTCAAGGCTGCGCATGGTAGAATGGTCATATGGCAGAAAATTACATCACCCATTTACCCGGGTTAATTGAGAACCTCTCTTGGGGAAGTTAATTAACTAAGACAAACACTGACCATTGTCTGAGGCTTAGGCTAGGGTAAATATGGCTTCTATTTGCACCAGAGATTAAGCTTAACTCAGAGTGAGTAATTGCCTAATACGTAACAGAGGTTAGAGATTTGCTCTCTCAGCAGAGCCGTTGTTCAGGTCAAGGAATTGGGTGAATCAAACCCTATAATTTATCCACCCCCCTTAATTTCTCTGCCCGCAGAGCCCACGGCTCAAGGAGCGTTCCCCCGAAGTGGCCTCTGCGCGGGCCGTTCCATGCCATTGGGGCATGGGGAGACCACAGGGACCTTCCTACCTGGCGGAGTGTCTTCCCCTCAGAACATCAGTCCGCATCACTCATTCCTCCCACATAGCGCAGCTCCAAGGTGCCAACTCCAAGATTAGCAAGAAATGCTGTGACTTGGAGAAGAGCCTTCTTGGTGGTGGCCAAAATATGATCTAAGCACAACCCAAGTTATGTCGTAAATCACAGTTCTACTGGAGTGTCAGTTCAAACAGGAAACAGCTGAGAGAGTAGTGGAATGAGTATCCAAGTCAGGTTGCTTGGAGATTAACCAAGCAACAAAGTGACTAGGCATGCACACAAGGGAAAACAGAAACAGACTTGGAGTTGTTCATAAAGAGGCAAAGCTAGCAGGAATGTTGACATTCTAGGCATGAATCTCGGCATGCCTTCTGTCAAGAGACAATGTTCTCCCAGGAATTTCCTCAGTGTTCAACAGAGCTTCTTGTACCTGGGTCAGCCTAGTTTCCTGATGGCGAACCTTGGCACTCCAGGTGTTCTTGAACTTCAATTCCCAGAAGCCCTGATCAGCAGGAGTGCTGACTTGGGCTTCTGGAAATTGTAGTCCAAGAACACCTGGAGTGCCAAGGTTTGCCATCACTGGCCTAGTTGCAGGCTTTCCAGTATCAGGTCTCCACAGGAGGATGGCCCTCCTCTTAAGGAGCTCTTTACTCAAGAGGAAGCCTTTATTTCTTTGGGCCAGACTGAGTTGCCTCTGGTCTGGTATGTGCCTTTGTTTGGTGTCCATTTCTTGGACTGCAACGGGGGATTCTGACACATTGCCCTTGTAGACAGAGAGACTGAAACCTCTCTGGGAATCCAAAATAATCAGGAGCTACTTGTTCCTCTGTGCCCTTTGTCACTAGAGACCTAGAGTCCTTGTCTGAGGAAGATTCCTTCTGCAGAGACATGATGAAGGTAAAGGTAAAGATCTCAATTGCTCAAAAGGCAGTCGTGTCCAACTCTAGGTGACAGTGTTTATCTCCATTTATTGTTGGCTGGAATTTGACCCGGAGTTTACTGCCAAAAGGGCCAGCACTGTCTGTGTCTGTCATGTGACAGACACAGACGTGGAGTGCATAGAATGCTGACTTTCCTGTTGGACTGGTACCTATTTATCTACTTGCAATTTCTTGCTTTTGAACTGCTAGGTTGGCCGGAACTGGGACAGACAGAAGCAGCTCACTCCATTGTGCAGCACTCGGGTCTTGAACTACTGATCTGCCAACCTTCCAGTCGTCAAGCTCCATGTCTTAAGTACTAAGCCACCACAGTCCTTAGAGACATGATAGCCAGGTGTAAAGGAAAAATAATTGCATGTTAGTAAACAAGGATCTAGAGGGAAGGAGCACTGATGTCATTCGCCTCATGACCCCTAACACTTGAAACTAGCCCTCCCTAGACCTTAGTTTGAAAAGAGTTGCTCTGGGGGAGGGAAAGTTTTGTTGGTATTTTGATTCAGTTGTAATTGACTACATGAGGCATAGTACAGCACCTTCCAAAGAAAGGCTTCATTTTCAGAGACAAAAAAGTACACATTTTAAACTATAGATGAATTAAGAGAAGCTTCAGTTAACTGAGTCAATTGCCAATTTTAACCAAAAAAGGAGCCGATTTTAATGCTTTTTGCCTGAGTGTTAATTGTTATTCCAATAGGTAACAGGACTGTAGTAGAGAACTTCTCGAACACAGAAACTTCAAGAAAATGTAGAGAGCTTCCAGCCAAGTCAATTTACAGCTCCCCCATAATTTTTCCAGGATTGAAAATATAATTTTGTGCAATTTCAAAACATTTAAGATCAGAGCTAGAACATCAAATCTGAAAATAATTCCAATTTAGCAAAAAAAATTAAAATAAGTATAATTAAATTTTAATTACAACCCCCTCCTCTATTATATAAGTTTGGCCAAGTCTTACAAATAAAACTTTGTTTGTTTCCTAAAATATCTCTAAAACAATAAGAGGGCTCTCCTAAATAGGGCAAAATTCTGTTATTCCTTCTGCGAATTAATCTTAGTTGTTCATAGAGGAATGTAGGGCTTACTAGTGTTACCTGCTAGGAGTCACTAACAGTAGAATTTCTCCCTACATAAAATCATATCTTTCTTTAAAAAATGTCTAAAACAGAATTTCCTGCTATAGCTTCTCTTCTAGAGCTTTTCTTGTTCTTATTCTGTAGCTAATTAAAAACCTCTGACTGAATAGCCTTGACCTCACTGCTTCTCTGAAAGTCAGCTTCCCCTTTAAAAAAATCCTTTTAAAATGGTTTATTTTTGTACATTGAAAAATCTGATTTATTTAAATGGAAAGCTTCTAAGCAGGAAATTATGATTCCCAAAATGAACTATGGAATCATAGTAGCTCAAAACTCTACTCCCTTGGAAAAAATAAAAGTAATAGATTAATCGTGTCTTGCAGATGGGACCAAAACATCTACCAAAACAACTCAGATTTTGTCACTAATTATCACCATTACAGTAAAACCCCTTACCCTGTAGGCTTTTGCTTAAATTGAATTTTTTTGTAACTCGAAACAAACCCATAGGAATTTTTTTATGTAACTCGAAGCAGACCCATAGGAAAAATGAATTTTTATGTAAATTGAAGCAAACCCATAGGGAAATGAATTTTTATGTAACTCAAAACAAATCCATAGGAAAAAGAATCTTTATGTAACTCGAAGCAAACCCATAGGAAATCATGTAAATCGGGACATGGTTTTAGCACAAAATCATCATGTAAGTCGAATTTTATGTAACTCGAGGCATTTGTAACTCGAGGTTTTACTGTACTAACTGACAAACGGCAAATGTCCATGTGGATGGCAAGAAAAAGACTTATGCTTCCAGCATACAATTTCAGAGAAGAAATGAAAGAACCTGGAGCAGGGATTCTCAACTTGCAGCCTGTGGGCCAGATGCGGCCCACAGTGCCATTTTATGTGCCCCCCCCCCGACCGCCTCCACCACACCTGGAAGTGCCATGTGGTAGAGGAAGGGCAAAATGGCCATCAGGGCCCCGAAGCAGTTTGAGGGAGTGTGATCTGGCTCTTGGCTTTAAAAGGTTGAGAACTCCTGAACTGGAGAGATGGAAACACGTACACAGCTACAAATATGAAATGTTGCATGAGTACTACTGACTACATAAAGGGAATAATTGGGTTGGTCAAATCTTGAAATCCGTTCTCCCAGATCCTCTTTTGTTGGTTGATTGGTTTGTCTTGAAAGATCTCTGAAGCTGTCAAGAGCTAGAAATTCAGCATGTAGCATGTAGCTACTACTAATATCCTGGCTTAGAGATATTGATTACTCCTGAAAATAAATCTGTTCATTTGTCCTGAAAGCATTCTGTAAAGGTAAGACGTATAATTTTACATGGATATCACTAAGTTGCTTTGCCAATTTAAACAACTGTGCTGGTTATATTTCAAAACTATTTCCCCCAGAGTGAATCGACATAAGTACTGGGGTGGAAGGAGAAAAAAGGTTAGCAGGAGAAATGTTGAGAGGGTGGGGCGGGGACAGATGAAATAGTGGTGATGGAGGTGAGTGGGTGTACCTATCATATTTCTAACCTGGGCAAAATCGGGTATATCTGCTAGGTTATAAATCCTAGCTTAAGATAAGCTATTTTAGATGAGTGCTTCTTGTTAAGTATGAATATTTTAAATTTAAAATTATTAAAATTTTGTATAGAATGTAGTTAAAAGTTGTTGGAATCTAAGAAGAACGGAAGAGGTGTATGATCACCTACATACAGGGGTGTGCAGGGCACCATGGGAAGGCACTGGACAGGGAGTGGTGGGGGCACCTATTGGGGAGGTTTGGGGGGGGGGATCTCTTACATTGCTATTGGTGCCCCAGAGTGCCAGAGGCGAGGGTGGGTTGGGACAAAGCCCAATTGCCTAATATACCAGCACTCGTCTGCCTACAGACATAGTAGTAGAGGTAAAGTAGTTGTAAAGGGTTTAACATTTCAATATGCACTGTATATTCTAGACCCGTGATGGTGAACCTTGGCACTCACTCCAGGTGTTTTTGGACTTTAATTCCTAGGAGCCCTGATCGGCAGGAGTGCTGACTTGGGCTTCTGGGAATTGAAGACCAAGAACACCTGAAGTGCCAAGGTTGGCCATCACTGCAATAGACTGTGTAATGTATAGAAGTATTATAAAATTATATAGCACTTTGAGGAGCTTTGTTAAATAGATTTTGGGTGGAAGGTGTTTCTCCCCATCACGGGAGCTTGGTGACTAGCATGATTTGGGCCTGAAAATCCAATGATTATGAAAAAGGAGGAAACATTATACTGTATACATGTGGGACAACATATGTGAGGAATTAGAATTAATCTTATTAAAAGGTGGATTGGGTTTTTGTGTGCATGTAAATTGCACACTAAGCGACCAGAAATGAGATACTATTTTATATTTATATGGTTAAGAGCTTGAATGTTATCTTTGACTGTTAGAGGCTTAGGGAGTATTATTAAAAAAATGAATCAATGATAAATGGAGATTTGGTATTTTTACAGGTAATGGAGGGTATAAATGAAATAAAATTATTTTCAGTTTAATTTCTCAGAGTATTTTCCAGAACTTTTAAACTAATAATGTGTGGACTTTGAACACCTCTGTAAGAGTCAGAGAGCCCAACCAAAAGTTGTACCAGATGTTTGTGTGGAAAGAAAGAAAGAAAATCAAGAATGTGTAGTGCATGTTTGTATAATATATACTTGCACTTTCACAAGCTTAATTTTCTGGCTGAAGAAACTGAATATTTGTTCAGTGTTCAACGTCCCCAAGGAGATAACTGAGAAGAGCTTGTAATGCTTGACTTCACAGTGAGGGTTTAAGAGTCCAACACTACAGTTCGGCTAAAAATAGCCATTTATAAAAAAAATTACAGCCCGTTATCCTTTCTCACCCTTGTAATTTCTCACTTCATTAACACAGCTGTCCCCTCATTCACAAAGAAAGCCCTATTCTCACAGTCCCTCCCCTCCTGCCCCCCCCATTTAACACAAGACAAGCGCTAGTGGTTCTATTTACAAGTCACAAAATAGGGATGAAAGCCGAGTCCATAAGATGGAGAAAGATGGAGACATATAGAAAAGGGAAGGTTTGTTCTTTCTGCCCCCTAGAGGTGGCTGGAGGTATTTGTGTGTGGGTAGGTTTGAGCGTGGGTTGCATAGTGTTTTGTGGGCAGCAGAATGAGAGAAACAGACTTTGGTTCTCCCTTCTCCCTCAAATTTTTTTTAGGAAGTGTTGCTGCTGTCACTTCTGCTTTTGATGCAACATTCGCAGGGCTTTTTGGTTAAGCCTGGGATTGACAAAAGGATGAAACAGCCTCCTCCGAAGATCAGAACAGCGCCAGCTGCTGCTGCACAAGCCACAGACCAGGAGTACTCGTATTCCAAAGGGATAGTTTCATCTGAGGTGATGAGCCACCGCACAGAGTGTCGGAAGATCTCCAGAGACGCCAGAACCATCAAGCCTGGAGGGACGGAGAGAAAAGTGTACTGAGAGTTACCCCTTCTACATATTGATTATACCCTGAGCTTAGCCTAGTTCCAAAATGGAGATTTCCAAGTGTGGAGGGAGCTATGGCACATTCCATAGAAGGATTGTTTGTCAAAACATGCTAGCCTTGTGGTTTGGTAGAAATGAAACTTAAAGTCTGATAGACATGTGATACTATATGTTCATTGGCTGGATTCCTTTAGGGGAATGGCAAGAGGGTGGAACATGTGTGAGGAGATAAAACCCAGAGGGAAGGAAGTTAGGAACAGAACTCTCTTTTGGTCTGGTGCTTAATGCTAAAGGTGAGCTGTGAACTGAGAAACATGTAGGGGCTTAAGTTAGAAGGGAGGGCTTTGAGCTTCCACATTTAAATAAGCTTTCTTTGTTTTTACAGTACATTCTGAACTTTTGAAACTAAGAAGACTTTGCTTCCTAAAACTTTATTATGTAACTTGCTTTGATTACAATATACTTTTAAAAGACAAGAAGATGTCTGGAGTGTTTACTTGGCTATGCGCTACCTTAATTACAGCAAGCTGAAATCCTGGGTTGCTTAGCTAGGAGGGCGGCAACTCAGAAAGAGGAATCCAAACTACATGTAGGTCAAAGTACTACTCGTGAGTAATGGCACTCCTGACACTTTGGATGGAACGTCTTCTTGAACTTCTAGATGTGAACTAGGTTCGAGACCTGAGTGCTGCATGACAGAGTGATCTCCTGTCTCTGTCCTAGCTTCCTGCCAACCTAGCAGTTCGAAAGCATGAAATTGCAAGTAGATAAATAGTTATCTCTTTGGTGGAAAGGCAAACAACGTTCCATGTACTCCGGTGTTTAGTCATGCCTGCCACATGAAATGTCTGCAGATGCAGACAGCACTGGCTCTTTGGCTATAAGCAGAGATGAGCACCGAACCCTAGAGTTAGGTACAACTGGCTTTTGAGCAAAGGGTGACCTTTACCTAAAGCATATGGAAAGCTGCTTGGATGGTTGCTTGCTTAGAGGTAACTGGACCATGTGGAAATGCTTTGAAGGTATCCCTCAGAGGTCTACAGCTGAGTATTGTAAAGATAATGGTCTCCCTTGCTTGAAAGCCAGTTGTGTCCAACTCTAGGGGGCGGTGCTCATCTCCATATACAGCCAAAGAGCCAGTGGTATCTGTGTGTGCAGATGTTTCTGTGGTCAAAGACAGGCATGACTAGACACTGAAGCATATGGAACATTGTTACCTTGTTCACCAAGGCAGTACCTATTTATCTCCTTGCAATTTCTTGCTTTCGAACTGCTAGGTTGGCAGGAGCTGGGACAGACAACAGGTGCTCACTCCTTCACACAGCACTCGGGGCTTGAACTTGCTGAACTGCCGACCTTGTGGTTGTCAAGCTCAGCACCTTAACCACTAAGTCACTGATTATTGAGTTCAATTTTTAGGGATGCTGTAGTTAAAGAAACATCTATCCTTTTTCAGGAAGTGACCTAACTGGATGTTGGAAGTGCCCTTGACCCAAGGAAAGATATTTTCCCAATCCCCCTTACCTGAGACAATGAAAAAGCAGGATGCTGGTTTCAGAAGGAACTCAACCCCTTTGCTCAGAGCCATTGTGATGCAGAGGGATCCCATGGCCATCAAGGTGATGCTGAGTAGGGACACAACAGCCGCTGAGATGTTCAGTTCTACACAAGTTTCCAGGCAGGGAAGAAAAGCAGTCATTTTGTAACCCTCCATTGATTTCACAGGAGTCAATAAGAGCGCATTCCCATGAACTTTCATTTCCTAACATAAGAACATAAGAACAGCCTTGCTGGAACAGGCCACAGCCCATCCAGTCCAGCATTCTGTCTCACACAGTGGCACACCATTTGCTTCAGGGTATTTCCAAGCAGATGCCTTCACTTGCTTAGGATTCCCTGGAAATGGCATTGAGAGATATCCTGCCTATCTCTCCAACCCGGAGGTTGTCCTTAGGTATCCATATTTATAGCCAATTATTGCATGGCACATTATGAAATACTCAGGCTCTACAGAATTACACTGACATGCATGTTCAAGTGCTAAGTAACTAAGACATAAAGCACTTTGAATCCAATGGGCAATCTGAATGTTCTTGTGGGCCACATTGTAGTGACAGGTGGGGTAATAGGCAAAAGTCTTAACGTCCCAGCTTATTTTCTGTTTTAAGGTTTCTCCAACATATTCTAAAAAAGAGACTTTTGACTTGAGGGGTCCATAGAGACACTTCCATCCCTGTAGTAACAGGAATAGCAGCAGCAACAACAACAACAATAATAATTGGGTAGGGGAGTATGGTCTTCTGGGGAATCAGAGAGGATCAAACAGAGGATGCTAGCAGAAGCAAATCTAGTTTTATAACTGGAGTTTTTCTTTCCATCTTCTGTTCTTATAGTTTCTATGTTATGTAGTTTATTCACAGGCAGGGGTTCCCAACCTTTTCAGCCAGGGGCTGGGTCATGCTCTCTCAGTCAGCTTCGAGGGCCAGATGGCCATTTTGCCTTGCCTGCACGATGGGGGTGGCCATTTTGTCCAAACAGCTTCAAAGGGGTGGCCATTTTGTTTCTAGAATGCCTTTGGAGGGGTTGGGGCCACATAAAATGGTGCTGCGGGCTGGATCTGGCCCATTGGCTTTAGGCTGGGAACCCCTGATTTACAGGTTACAGATCAACCATGAAGCACAGATGAAAGTGCCCACTGCCCAAGCAGCTATAAAGATCGATGTCAGTTAAGCCATCATTATTGCTTGTGTGCTTTTACATCCATCTTTTAAAGCTTATCAATTCCTATGGCAAACTACAGGCTTAAAGCAAAATACCTATGTATTGCGAATGGGATTGTAAGATTTGCATTCAGGAGCCAGAGATACACCAATAAGTGAGCATGCATGAAAATGGCATGGTACTACTCATGCCAGCTATGCCGAAAATGGTAATTTAGAACATATGAATTAATTTGTAATGTCAATTGGAATTACAAGAATAAGAAGGTTCAATGAATTGAAGTCAAGGCATGTTACACATTTGAGAATTACAATCCTGCTAGAGCTCATTACAATCTTATTTACAAACAATACAATACTGAGTTTTCAACAGCAAAACTAACCCGGATACAAAAGACTTCTGTGTTTGTACACACAGACCCTTCATTTCTTGATATTCCACAATGTCCCAGAACCCTTCAAATAACCATAATTTCCTACTGCATTGCCATGTTTTATGAGGCTAAGCCAGACTCATAAACTAGCTTTCAGATCCTAGCATGTTCTGAAATAAGTACAGTAGAACCTCGGATAAAGTCCAAACTCAGTTCTACAAGTTTGGACTTTATCTGATTTTGGACGTTATCCAATGCATCACCCATTTGATTGGGATAAATGGACTTTATCTGAGGTTCCTATACCAAATACCTTGGATAACGTCCATTTTTAGTGCCTTTGGACTTTATGCGATGCATCATGTGTGCATGAAAACCACGACTTTATCCAAATTAGACTTTATCTGAATCGGACTTTATCCAAGGTGCCACTGTAATGGTTTCTAGGTTTGGATGTCATAGGAGGCTATAGATCAGTGATGGTGAACCTTGGCACTCCAACTGTTCTTGAACTTCAATTCCCAGAAGCCCTGATCAGCAGAAGTGCTCTTCTTCGGCTTCAGGTAAATAAAGTTCAAGAACAGCTGGAGTGCCAAGATTCACCATACTGCTATAGAATAATAGATAAGAAAGGAGGTAGAAAGGTGGGGGGGATGCAAGGATGGGACATGTAGGCAAAAGGCTTGAATATATTTGTTCTTATTAAGGTAAAATAATATTTGTATGCCATCAAGTAAACTCTGGATTTACTTGGTAGAGAATACACAGAAGTGGTTGACCATTCCCATCTTCTTCGGTAACCCTTGATCTATGCAGCTTGCCCAAAGCTAGACAGTCAGGCTCTTCTTCTGGGAGGCAGAGAGGGGAATCGAGCTCCCAAACTCTGGCTCTGCAGCCAGATACCTAAACTACTGAGTAAGATACTGTACTATCATCCAAAATAGCCTGCCTCTCTCTTAAGCTACATTGTCTAATTGAATTGTTGTGACAATGAATGGTGGTAGCAAGAACCCAACCTAAGCTATTTTCAGGACACTAAATAAATATATAGGATGTATTTATTTTATAAATACAGCCTGTGACTCAACGCCGAGTGTTGGCTGGCGGTAAATAACCTGATTCCCTAAAGGGGCCAATGGTTACGGGTGGATGAACCCTTTTAAGTGAGGTGAAGGTCCCCTCAGTGAAGGAAATGCCACTGGAAACCATCATATTGGGCCCAATGGCAAAATGAACGAAGGAGGATGGAGGATTCCCAATGATCTCGGAGGTGGAAGAGGCCATGCCAAATGGACTGGCTGTGAAGGCACGCCTTGTCCATATCCTCAAGGACTGGCTGTGAAGGCACGCCTTGTCCATATCCTCAAGGCTGCAGCAGTCCATTGCAGTCCTGGTGTTAAATCCTGCGTGTCTCATTTCATATCTGCTGCAGGAGATGGCTCCGAGATCATAGTGTGTGGGTCACTTCATGGCAAGCTGGGATCCACCTTAAACAAATTCATGCCAATCACATTTTTCCTGCTTCAGGAAAAAATACATTCTCAGATAGGAGTTGCAGCCGACGATGATTTATTTTATTACTGGGATGTTGCAAAATGGGCCAGCATAGCTATCTATCTTTTTAAAAAAATCACTGATATTTTTACCTTTTTTAGTAGATCTGTGGAAGATATGGGCATTCTCCCCAGTAGTGAAAAATTTGAAATATGAACAGTTAGCTTCTGAAAAGAAAAAGAACAAACATCTTAATACAGTATATATATAAGTTCTTTGAAGAAACGGTTGACAAACAGTTGCAAAGGTTAAATTTATTTAGACAGAGATAAATGTTTATTTAATTGCAATTCATCATTCTAATTGCATAATACATTTTAAGTGCTCTTCAAAATAATTTGGTTTTTTACTAGTTTTTTTAATGTTGAGCAAGATGAGGGTTGCTCTCAGGAATTCTCTTGGAGCAGCAAGTACAATGAAAAGTGATTCACCTGCAATCAAATATCTCCCCAAAAGCCCTGAGGGGAAAAAAGAACCCACTATGGTCAAATTTAGACTATCAGACTGTGATGGCGAACCTTGGCACTCCAGATGTTCTTGGACTTCAATTTCCAGAAGCCAAAGCCCCCATGAATCAACATGAATGGGTTTACTGTGATTCATCCGGCCTGCGCCGCCCTTGTTGCTCCTGGCAGCGGAAGTAAAATGCGCCCATATGGGTGCATTTTACTTCCGCTCCCAGGAGCTATGAGGGCAGTGTGGGCCGGATGAATCACAGTAAACCCCTTCGTGCAGATTCATGGGGGCTTGGGCTTCTGGGAATTGAAGTCCAAGAACATCTGGAGTGCCAAGGTTCACCATCACGGCTATAGGATTTAGACCAGGGGTTCTCAACCTTTTTGAGCCACAGGCCGGACCGCATCCCCTCAGACTGTTGGCGGGGGCAGTGGGAGTGGGAGTGGGAGGAGGCTTGGGTGGTGGTATGGTCATGGTGGCAGTGGTGGCGGCACCACCAGTGGCACCACCCCAAGCCCCCACTCCCCTCATGCTGCTTCCCTCTTTACCAGCCTGGAGGAGCTGCATGAAGGAGACCAGGCTGTCCTTCTCGCCCGTGCTTGGCCAGAGCAACCCCCAGGAAAGATGTGGGCAGCTGCATGCATCCATCACTTCCACTTCCTCCTCCACCACCTCAATCCTTGTCTCCTCCACTTGGCTTAGGGTGTCCCTAATGGCATTCCATAGCAGGGTGGATGTTGTAAAGCTTACAACATCTGCCCTGCTATGGAGTGTCATTAGGGACACACCAAGCCAAGCCAAGTGGAGGAGACAAGGATTAAGGCAGCAGTGGCGGAAGCAGTGACTGGAGCAAGGGCGTGGGCCACATGAAATGGTGCCACGGGCTGGGACCAGCCTGTGGGCTATAGGTTGAGAACCCCTGATTTAGACCAACATAACTATGCTCTCAACCATGGTTGCATAGTGGTTAAGATACTGGGCTTGATGCCTGGAAGCACTTTCCCCCATAGTTTCTCCCTACACATTCTCTTCTAAAAACATAAAGTGGAGAACGTGTGGTTTCCACAAACACTACATGTTCTGTGCCATGTATATTCCCGTTGGTGACTAGGTATTTTTTCAAATTCCCAGTTTGCTAGTAGGCATCAAAGTTAAGCATAACAGGGAATTTTGGTTGATAAGCCGAAGAGATGCCACAATAGTTTGCAATTAGCCCTGATGAAGGTTTGGTGGCAGGCAATTTCTTAAATCTGGTAGTCAAAGCAGAGGGTTGGGGCAGAACAAGATGCCTCATGTCGCAGGCCTGAGGGCTCATCCTTTCTAGTTCCTACTTTGCCTAGTGGAATGGATTTAATTGCGTCCCCAGAGAGAGAAATGCTAGCAATTACTGCAGTCTTCGCAGCTGGACAAGTTCCAAGTAGCCCCAGGCTCTGTTTGTGCGCCTGTGCAGGAGACATTTTATATGAAAAATGACTGTTCTTAACTAAGCTACAGTTTAAGACTATTGGCTCCCCAGTTTCCCATTATAATACACTCACTTTGTTATTCCCCATATCAGATATTTTCTGCGCTAAACTGTCAGTCTTGAGACCCAACTAAGTATACCTGAAAAGTTGATAGTGTGAGAAAATGTGTTGGAAGTCCAAGCTCTGTTGCTTGGGAAGAACAGACTTTAGGTGGTGCTTCTTGTCATGCCAGTTGGCTGATTAGCTCAGTGATTTAGGTGTCCTGCTGTGGAGCTGGAGGTTGGGAGTTCGATTCCTCAATGCACGTCTTGGGAGAAGATCCTGCTTGTGTGGCCTTGGGCAAACTGCATAGTCCCTGGATGGTCCCAGAAGAAGGGAATGGTAAACCACTTCTGAGCACTCTCTACATTGAAAACCCTGCAAAGGGTCAATATGAATCAAAATTGACCAGAAAGCACACAATCTATACCTATAAAATGGTGCGTTAACCGTTGGAATGTGACAAAGGATGTTTAGCCAGGCCCCACTAGCCCCGTCCGAGCCTCCGTGCACTCGCCCGAATGGGGTTCGCAGGTAACTGTCAGGTTGAAATTTGCGCCAGTGGGGCAGGAGCCCCCCAGACGCAAAAAAAAAGGGAACTTCAATTCCCAACGTTCCTTGCACCGCGCCGCACCAGAGCCAATCAGGCTGAGCGGCGCGAGCAAAAGGAACGTTCAGAAACGCGCCACGGCCAATCAAAAATAAGCCGCAGGAAACAAACCGCGGCACTAACTAAAATCGCGCACACCAAACTACAAGCCATGAGCGCGCAGAACACTGAGGCAGCCGGCATGCAAAAAATAAAAGTAAAAAAAAAAACCACACCGCCGCTGCCCTTCCTTTCCATGGGCCAGCCATCGAGCACGGCCTGGGGAAAAGAAAGACCCCCCCGCCCCTGCCTTCCCTTTCCACGGGCCAGGCATCGAGCCCAGCTCACGGTAAAGAAAGACCCCCCCCGGCTGCGGCCTTCCCTTTCCACGGGCCAGCCACCAAGGCCAGCCCATGGAAAAAAACCCACCCCAACGCCGCATGAAGCGGCGAGGCAATTTCCGTGGTCCGGCCACCCAGGCCGGACAACGGAAATACCACCACCCCAACGCCGCATTAAGCGGCGATGGTATTTCCACGGTCCAGCCCCCGAGACCGGCCCGCGGAAATACCCCCAACACAAAAAAAAACCCAAAATAAAAAATCGCAGTTTATAACAGCCCGTGCGTAAAAATAAAGATTAAAAAAACACAATTAAAAACTAACCTCATTTGCATAAAAATAAAACAAAAACCTTCCAAAACCATTTTAAAGAGCCCGGCACCGCCGGGCAAAATACGCTAGTTCTTATTATTCTTGTCACCTCACAGCATTGCAGAAGTATGAAAAGGAATAGTCAGGAACCAACTCAGGGAGGCAGGGATGAAATAAGACATACATAATTTAAAAAGGAGAGAGAAAAAATGAGAATGATTCTGAGGTCTATCAATTGCAGGGGTGGCCAAAATATGGCCCATGGGCTGGATCCGACCTGTAGTGCCATTCCATCCTGCCCGCACTGCTCCCGGAAGTGGAAGTAAAATGTGCATGAGCAGGTGCATAATACTGCCATAAATGACCCGCGGCTGCCGTAAACACATTCACAACAGCCGTGGGTCATTTACGGCAGTGTTATGTGCAGGTGCAGGTGTATTTTACTTCCACTTCTGGTGGGAGGAACCACATGACTGGCATGCTCAACCACGTGACTGGCTCATGTCCCAAAAGGTTTGGGCACCCCTGATCTAGTGTCTGGATAGGGAGCTATTTGGTTTGGTATCATCAATCAGTTCCCTTGTACTCCTGTGGTAATAGGAATATCAGCATTAAACTGGCAGGCAGCCATTTTAGTTTCTCACAATTCCCATCATCCCATGACACAGTTTCACTCTGAAGTATTGTGGGAAATTAAGAGGGTTGCCTAGCCCAGACACTAGCCAGGGGGGTCTGCTGTTGAAGGCCATCATTAGCTGGGGTAGGGACATCGGAAGGCTCCCTCCCCTGGTCTGGCCGGTCAGGGGAGGTGGGAGCTCATAGCTGAGCCTAATTCTCACGGCGGGGCCATGAAAAGCCGCCGCCGGAGTCGCCGGGACACTATTTTGCCTCAGCTTGGTCGGGGCTGGTTCTTCCCTGGCTCTGTCATGGACATTTGAGCCATGGGGCTCCGTTCAAGCCATGGGGCTCCATTCGTGGATATTTTGAATCAAGGGGCTCCGTTCGTGGACATCTTGAGCCATGGGGCTCTGCTCATGGACATTGGGTAGCCGAGGGTAGTGTGCAATTAATTTTGTTATGTCCGTATTTAATGTTGTTTATTGCATAATTTGTACTTGTCCTGTAAATTTTGTAAGCTTAGAACTGAGCATTTTTGGAACTTTTTGTTAACTTCTTTTTCTATCTGTAACTGTACTGTATTATTATGAATTTTGCTGTATTGTATACCTATGTTGTACGCCGCCTCGAGTCACATGTGGTGTCGAGTGAGGCGGGATATAAATGTAATAAATAATAATAATTTTGCCAAGGGCTGCTTTAGACAAGATACTGTCGTTCTGGGCAGCATAAAGGAAAAATCAGAGGACTGTTCAATGCATCCTGAATAGACACTCATGCAGGAGTTTATGGTCAATTGCAGAATTGGACACACAGACATTTAACACACACAAACAATTCTTGTTTTTTCTCCCTAATAGCTTTCTTTCTTTTTCTTTCTCCAACATCAGCAGCTTTTTTTTTTAAAAAAAAAAGATGGACGATACTAAGTCTTTGCTGTAAAATAAGAGCTGTGCATAGCTCAGCTTAATTCAGTGGCTCTCAACGTGGAGCGCACGCCCGACAGTGGGACTTCAATTCCCAGAAGATTAAGTCAATATATGGGCTGAGCAGTGCTTTGGGGAATTGACTTAGGTTTCTGGGAATTGCATACCTGTCAACCTTCCCAGATTGGCCGGGATTTCCCGATTTGTGGCGCCGATTTGCGCCATTTCCCGCCCGCACCTGCTAAAACCCCAGAATTGGCAGCGGGGGGAAAGAGGTACTGCACATCCCTTCTGTACAAGTTGCATTCTACGCATGCATAGAAGGCTTTTACGCTTGTGTAGAACCCTTTTATGCTTGCGTAGACCCCTTCTACGCTTGCGTAGGTCCTGGATTGTGCGCAGGTCCTGGATTGTGCACAGGTCCTGGATTGTCCGGAGCAGCGGTTGACAGGTATGGAATTGGAGTCCAAAAACCAAAGGTTGAGAAACACTGGCCTTAATTGATCCTGGCCCAGTCTGTCAAATAGACTAAAGGTAGAGGCTTCTACATTACAAGCCTTAAACCAAATATTATCTATTCCATTATTTGGAAATGTCAGATGAAGATTGAAATAGTAAATGCACCTTTAATCCTGAAATGCAGACCCAGAGACACACTAATAAGCTGAGGGAGCATTCAGTTGAGAATTCCACTTTTGCTCCAACATTCTTAATATCTTTGTATCTCTAATGTCAGTTTTATTTATTAATTTGCAAGTGCCGAAACAAAGTATTGTATTGTCCTTTCTAAATATCCTTTAGAACAGAGAAAGTTGAGACCGTAGAATGATATGTGAAGAAACAATGGACATTAAAGCACACACAGACAAAGTCCATCTTGTATTACACTGGAATAATTTTAGATATTCCCCTGGGAACTGGGAAATAGCATGACTTATTTCCATGCCAATTTCCAACTGAATAGAGGAGGGGGCAAAAAGAGGAAGGTTGATCCTTCCTGGGACAACACAAGACTTGGTGACATCCTTAATGGAAATAAAATAGATTCCTGTGATAATGTATGGAGTGACATGAAGGCAATTTATAAAATTTGCTAGAATAAAATAGACATGCTTCTACTGGTCTATATCACTTCAGGCTGCAAATGGAAGACTTCTGAACACTCCTCCTTGATAAAATCTCCCTGCACAGAGAAAAATAACCTCCCAGGATTGCTCTCTTCACTCTGGTTGTTGTTGTGGGAGTAGCAACAACATAACTCAACTAGTTTGAAATGCTACATTCCAAGAAAAACATTACTATTTCCTTCAACTGACCATGCAGTGTAATTTAAGCATGTAGCTGAAGTGTGGATAGGCAGAGCCATTAGGCCCAGTTCTCCCAGGTACTAAAATTATTTCCACTCTTCCAAGCTTTGCTTTAGCCTTGCAATAGTAGAGTCACATGGATTTTGGCCCAGGCTTTGGGGCCCACAGGGTCCCAGTTTTGGGGCAATCTTAAATTTAAAGTTTTCTTGTGGCTTCAGGGCATACCATCTAGATGTACACAGAAGAGCCCTTGTGGATAAAACCAGGACAAGAATATTTAACTTTTTGGAAATAGGGGATTTGAATAAGAGGGAAAATGTGTTTGTATTATATGAATAGAATCATAATGCTCCAGTGATGATGGGAGCACTTGTTGGTGTATTAGTGATTTTTATTGTTACTTTAATATTAAGCTAGGGGCTGCGGTGCCTCAGTGGTTAAGAAGCTCACCTTGTTAGCTGGAAGGCTGGCAAGTCAGCAGTTCGAGACCCGGGTACTTCATGATGGATTGAGCACCTGTCTCTGACCCAGCTCTTGGGGACATGAAAGGAGCCTCATTTGGGCATTCCCTGAGTGGAATTTCTCCTGCAAAAATCCTTTCAACCCAGAATAATTTCTGACATGAAATTATATTATTATTATTATTATTATTATTATTATTATTATTATTATTATTATTATTATTATTATTATTATTATTATTATTATTATTATTATTATTATTATTATTATTATTATTATTATTATTATTATTATTATTATTAAGCTTAGTGTTGTTTATTATTTTACTGTATGTATTTTTCATATTTCTTTTTGTATTTTATATAGTTAAAAAAAGAAGAACCCTTTTTTAAATTACCTTACAGCCATTGCTGTGGATAAGTTTTCAACGTTGCCTTCTTAGATGCACCATTGAATCCTAACATTGTCTGTCCATGGCATACAAATACACACTTTTGTAACTGTTTCTGTTGCATCCACCCCGTCCCATCACAAGAACCTGCATATCTACTGTAGGTCTCAGATATTCAGCCTGAAACCTCATGCTCAGCAAAAAGCAGAGGCCTCTCCAGTTACAGGGAGATAAGTCAGAAGTATTAGCCAAGTAATTGGCTCCAGTCCCTCTTTTCTTGGCTATGCTCCACTCCAAGCTTTTGCTGATGATTGAGTTACAGCACAGTCATTCAACTGTGTCCGGTGAAGAAAGGCACCAGTAGCTCCTAGACACAAATGTGGGAGACAACTGAATGTAAAATGCTTGGCTCTTGGCCTTTCCCTTACGTCATGTCAAGCCCCACTTCCTTCCCTTGGAAGCAAAGTGTCTGTAGTAACTCTTCA
Source organism: Bradypodion pumilum (assembly GCA_035047305.1). NCBI lineage: Eukaryota > Metazoa > Chordata > Lepidosauria > Squamata > Chamaeleonidae > Bradypodion > Bradypodion pumilum. Next base: position 33,632,355 of record JAWDJD010000008.1, on the reverse strand, counting down.
TATTTGCCAGAACAATTCAAAGGCTCTGGAAAAGTTTCTATGCTGTTTTGTTTGCTTGCTTTTGGACAAATCCCAAAATTTTGGAAGTTTTGGTCCTAAAAAGTAAGTTTTTCGAGCTCTCTCCTGGTTCGAAGCCATTAAATGACCCCTTTTCCCCCTCATGCTTTCTACAAATAGCACCTGCCAGACATATATTTGTGTTTCCTCACAATAATCCATTGAGTAGATGGGTTAAAGAAATGGAGATTGTTATAATTCCTAATTATTTTAAATAAGCTTTGCTACTCAGGAAGTTCTACTACTTAGTAATTATTCTTGTGTTGCTGTTTTGGTTATACATATTGGCATTGTTCTTTGCTGTGTGTTTAGGTACATTTTTTTTACCACCACTCATCTCCTGGATAATTACTTGTCTGAGATTTGACACTGAAAAGTATTTAATAAGTTCTCAAACCTGCGGGAGAGTTTTGTTATTCCACCACTCAGCATTCTGTGTATTTTTCCAGCCCTCAGCATTCTCTGTATTTTATTAAATTTGGTAAAGCTTGCAGTGAATTGAGAACTGATTAAAATTGAGTAAGGTCATCCTTCCCATACAATTCTCTTTCTGCAACACCCCCGTCTCTTTTTCTTTCTGCAGAGCATTCCCCCTCCCTCTGTGTGTGTGTGTACATGCGCGCCCAGGTCCCACATCAGTAAATCATACTACTAAAGCAGATCTTATTGCTTCTTCCTGTATTTATTACTTGTTAATTGATTTGCAAAACTCAGTGTGGAGTAGTGGATGGACTGCTGGTCTCAGATGGCATAGGTTTAAATCTCTGCTCAGCTGTGGAAACTTGTTAGGGGTGGAAAAGTAAAGGTAACGGTCTCCCTTGTTCGAAAGCCAGTCACGTCTGACTCTAGAGGGCGGGTGCTCTGTTTACAGCCAAAGAGCTAGGGGTATCTGCATCTTCAGATGTTTCCAATGTCAGAGCACATGGAATGTGGTTACCTTTCCCACTGAAGCAGTACTTATTTATCTACTTGCAATTTCTTGCTTTCAAACTGCTAGGTTTGGCAGGATCTGAGGCAGATGATGGGAGCTCACTCTATTGTGCAGCACTGGGGTCTCAAACTACTGACCTGCCAACCTTCTGGTCATCAAGCTCACCATCTGAGTAAAGGTAAAGGCCAACCTTGCTTGGAAGCCAGTATTATCCAACTTTTTGTGTGCGGTGCTTGCTCCATTGTGCAGCACTCGGGTCTCGAACAGCTAACCTGCTGACCTTCCAGTTGTCAAGTTCAGTATCTTAACCACCAAGCCACCACAGTCCACTCAGCATCTTAACCACTCCTTAAATATCACACTTACCTTGGAAGCCTTCAAACTTGAGGGCAAATAACAACAAACAATTGTTTTGCTATATTTGCAGCCAAGAAGCTCAAGGTGATGCTAATATCTAAGAGACCAACTAAGCACCTCCCCCCGTCCTCACCTCCATCAAGGTTGTATTTTCAATAGCTGCTGTGGGCAACAACCACAACCTTCACACAACAGGTTGTATTATATCATGAAAGCAGAAATCAATTATAAACAACATCAGAACAGAATGTATGGGCATCACTGATTGACTCACATATTCTTCTTGTTGAAAGTCAAAGTAGCAACCCGATGTAAAAAAAAAATAACCTGAATCAGTAGGAGGAATAGATAGATTGTCAGGGTGGTAAGAAATATTTTCTCCCGTCGACTTTTCTAGGGGACCACTTATGGAAGTACAAATTGCTGAACCAAATTTTAATTCTCATCCTTGGAAGTCATCAAAGCTACTGTTCTCCTCTGCTAGACAGAAGTGGCACAAAATGTCTATTCTGTGATAGCAATCAGCCAATCTCCACATACATAACCCAGCATTAGGAACTTCTCTAATTGAGTTTAGGCCTGCTTTCTCCAGCACTGTTTCTGAACAGCTCCCCTGAAGAAGAAGAAAAAAAGAGAGAGAGAGAGAGAGAAAGAGAGAATTTTTCTCTTTTTAAAATCTAATTATGCTGGCTGGATAGCTCAGTGAGTTTGATATCTAACTGTGCAGCCAGATGTTGGGAGCTCAATTCTCCACTGGGTATCCTAGAAGAACTAGCCTGTGTAGCCTTGAGCAAGCTGCACATTCCCAGGCCATGCCCAGAAGAAAGCAACAGGGGCCCACTTCTGAGTACTCTACCTAGAAAACCCCCAAAAGGTAATAATAAATCTGAGCTGACTTGCTGGTCAACTATTATTATTAAGTGGGTTATGTACTTCTATTTAATAGCCACAAGCTCATTGTGAGCAAGTAAACTTTGCTAAGAAGTGTTTTAATCTCTTCACATGCTTCTAGTAATCTCCCAAAAGGCAAGACTGTCAGTGAGAATGCACATGGTTTGCATACAGACAATCCCAAGTGAAATGCCAATCAGGTACTAAAGCAGGAATTTCCACCAAGGCAGCCCAAACATCAGCAAGAGGCAGTGGTGTGCATGCCTTCAAAGTGCTGACAGAACAAATCATTTTAAGAATATGCAAACAGATCTATGATGATAAACAAACTCATTCAGTGCTAAAGTACTACTCAGACTTAAGTTGGGGGCGGGGAGGGGGTATTGCTATGACTATGTTGTAATGGCAGACACTCTAAGATACAAATTGAAAAGCAAACAGGTGATACACTGCTGCAACATTGGTGCTTACAAATGATAAACTAAGTCAACATTGCTAATTGTAACTAGCTAACCTTTTGGAACTAGAACAGTGTTTCCCAACCTTTGGTTTTTGGACTTCAATTCCCAGAAGCCTAAGTTAGTACATTGGCTGATCGTCCTCAGGGTTGTCAGGATAGTTAACCACCGTCTGACAATCAGTGATGAATTGCTGGCAGTATGGTTTACTTCAGGGGTGCCCAAACATTTTGGGCCACGGCTGGTCATGTGGTCAAGCGTGCTGGTCACATGGTTCTTTCCATCCAGAAATGGAAGCAAAATGCACCTGTGTGCACGTAAAATGTACATGTGCAGAACACTGCCATAAATGATCTGCAGCTGTCGTAAATGCGTTTACAACAGCCATGGGTCATTTACAGCAGTGTTTTGTGCACACGCATGGGCATTTTACTTCCACTTCCAGGAGTGGCAAGGGCAGCATGGGCCGGATCTGCCCCATGGTCTGTATTTTGGGCACCCCTGGTCTACTCTATTATCATAGCAGAATAACCTGGCTAGGCTAGCATATACAGTATGTATATATCTGCATAATATTAAGTAGACCAAGGAGAAATATAGATGTAATACACAGAGAGATAGGCAAACACTTTCTAGAGGTCTTTTTATTTTAAATGTTGGAACCTATTTCTAGAACTTTTGAAGTACAATTTAAAATGTTATTTCAGACTGAAATTTCCCACATTTCCTAGACAGCAACATTTCCCAAGTGCTAATTACAGGCGTCCTATAGTAGGTAAACAGCATTTCTTTCACTATTAATGCTCAAACCACAGGGCTTAAAGGGGTGGATTGCCAGCTCACGTGTTTCCAGACAGAGTTGGCTTTGCTATCTAGAAACAAATTTCTTCAGTGAATAATATTAGAAATAGAGTTGCTGTGGACTCAAAAAGCATCCAGACAACATTATGTCTTATAAAATACACAATCTGTTTTATTCCTTGGGTGGAATAGAAACATTCTCTTGCAAGCTGGGAATATGTTGCCCTTTGCCAAATGCCCAGTCTTTATGTATGGTTGCATGTAGCTTGCATGCAGCTGGGTGTGAAACAAAAAAGTAAACTTATGATTGTGGCCAAGAGGGATGTCCAAATTGAGCCATGTTTATCTGCTGTCTCTTTTAGATTGGTGTCTGGTTTCAGTGTGATGGACATTCCACTCCCTGCTGTCACTGCCTGGCTCAGCTATTCCTCCCCTGTTGTCAAAACCTGATGCTAAGGGGTCCAGAAAGAATGATCACTTCATTTTTAAGGCTTTACATAACTCCCTGTGAAACATTCCTTGGGTGCCCTTCTCTCTACCAGGCAGTCCTAACCAACCTTTTTGGAACCAAATCTTGGAACTGTTTCTTAAAATGTAGTGGCATCTTTGCTTACCCGAAGGCTATCCTTATTGGAAAACCTGGAAGTCATTTTCATTTAGTACAAATTATGGGCAACCTTCACGAGGGAGTTGCAATTATATAACGTTTATATCATAACATCTACACTGATTCTCAGTTCATTTCCAGAGCCAATTCAAAGTGCAGCAAATGGAGATGTCTGTGACAACAATTTGTCAGAATCTTTGTGTCAATGAAAAGATGTTGTATTTCTGCATCTATTTTTACAATTTCAAAATTTCCTAACACTACTTGCCCTTTGGAAGGAATCCTTCAAGTACAAGGAAAGCAGTGTGAAGCTTGAACCCACCTCATATCAATTCACTGTGGCTAGAAGCAAAATTAGGGAAACTGCATGGGACAAAGATATGTGCATATTACAGTGACGGCGAACCTTTTAGAGACTGAGTGCCAAAGCTGCAACCCAAAACCCACTTATTTATCACAAAGTGCCAATACGGCCATTTAATCTGAATACTGAGTACCCTCATGCTGCATGTGAATCACTCGCCTTACTCAAGACAGAGGAGGGAGGAAGCATTCCCGTTGGGCTGCTGGGCAGAGGGGTGGGAGGAAGCGCTCCCAGAACTCTGGTGAACTGTGCTGGGGCAATGGCACGCGTGCCCACAGAGAGGGCTCTGAGTGCCAAAGGTTCACCACAACTGATGTGTTATATGGGGTCTATACAAGCAGGAGAGCAATTATGAGTATGGGCTTAAGGTGAAAGAAAATGCAAAGCTTGAAGAACTGTGAATGTTGTTGTAGTGTTTGGGGGAGAGACAGATCGAACTGGGATGAGAGGCAAAGAGAAAGACTTGGGCCATGGTGAACACTGGCATTCCAGATGTTCTTGGACTTCAATTCCCAGAAGCCCAAGCACCCTGTGAATCCACACGAATGGGTTTACTGCGATTCATCTGGCCCACGCTGCGCTCATCGCTCCCAGAAGCGGAAGTAAAATGCGCCTGTATGGGCTTTCGGGAGCGACAAGGGCATTGAGTTTCCATGGCTGAATGATTATTTGCACCCAGGCTTTCTGAGCTAGAGCCCACTACACCACACTGGGTCAGATCAATCTTATCATCTTAAATTCCATTCCTCAAAACACAGTGCAACGTGTCTGCTTAAAAAATATAACTATCTTAAAGTATAAAGCTGGTAATATTGAAATGACTGTTGTCTGGAAGAGTGAGTGGAGAACTTAAGATTGTTCCAAAAAGTGAAAGGTTCACAGTTGTGCAAATCGGAGAAATCCCTGCAGCTACGTTTCATTTGCATAGAAATTATTGCTCACACAAACACACAATATATTCAGTAATGCCCTCAGAGAACATAATGTGGCTTTTTAAAAAATCATATAATAATATTAAGTGCATCCTCACAATGGTAGATGAAAAGTCATATATCATTTCACTCCAAGTGGTAAAGACTGCAGTATATTTGTTATAGCAGAATATTCAATGGTTCTTTGATTCCACCCTAATGCAGAGAAGCACATTTCAAGGAAAGAGTCTCCTTGAAGATTGTGGTACAGTATTTTTGAACCACAATTGGGTGTACCCCAGCCAACTGCCACCTCTTGCTGGCTAACCCTACTCACACTAGGTCAAGCGAAAGGAACAGGGAAATGAATTCACAAAAAGGTGGCAGTTTCATGTCTAGTCTAGATGCAAAAGAAGAAGTTATACAGAGTTAAAACATGACATTTTCTTTCCCCAGCCTTTCTACCTACTCAGGAACAGAGGTGCATAATGGCTGGCTATCATAACAGATAACAGCATCTGGAAAATACAGTAGTGTGAATGCTCAAGATTTATTCCTTGTGCCATTTTCCCTATCTAAATGGCCTCTGTCTCCACATTCTATTATTTAAAATACTGTGTATACATATACACTGTACATAGCAGGCTTGTAATTAAGCCACAGCCTGCTGACAAAATAACAGTTTGTGAGAGATAGTGACTTAGGGTGCATTTATTTTGTTAAAAACAACAACAAAACAAAACACATCTGAATTGGTCCCCAATAAATTTAAAGATTGTGGTTTACATGATGCAGAGCCAAAATTAGTGTTATTTTGGATGCCAAGTGGTTTATCTTAAACAGACATAACAGTCTCTCCCAGCTGGAGCCCTTCTCCATTGATTGGTGGTTGTGATCTGCCGTGGCAGTAGAGACTGGCCCCAGCTGATATGCAGCATCTCTGCTGCTACCATGGACCCCATCTGTCCATCAGTTGATCTAACTAGAGTGTCTCCCACTGCTAATCAGCTGAGATTGTGGTGGGGATGCATTGCAGCTGTGGAGATGCTGCTCATCAAATGGGGATGATTTCACACCCATGGCAGATCGCAGCCACCAATCAGCAGAGCCAAGCTCCAGATGTTCAGGGGAGACCAGTATGGACATGCACAGCAACTCAGACACCACATGTTAAAACTCCCCAATTTCAGCATGGTATTTTGGGCTAGCATAGACAAGCCTTTTTGTGGGGGACTGTGGTAGCTTAGTGTGGGGGACTGTGGTGACTGAATTTAGTGTGGGTGACTGTGGTGGCTTAGTGTGGGGGACTGTGGTGACTGAAATTTAATCAATCTATCAAATCTTCATTACGGTCCAAGACCAGCATAGTACTGCACATTAAAAAGGAACAGAACCTAAAATGAGGATATTTACAGGTGAAACTCGGAAAATTAGAATATCGTGCAAATGTTCATTCAGTCCAGTAATGCAACTTAAAAGGTGAAACAAATATATGAGACTCACTACATGCAAAGCGAGATAGTTCAAGCCTTACTTTGTTATAATATTGATGCTTATGGCTTACAGCTTATGAAAACCCCAACCCCCCTTTAGTGTATGAGAGTCAAGACACAAAGCACAGCCAACGGCTGGGTTAACTCAGGTTTATTGCATGGTGGACAGAGGGAACATGCGGTAATGGCGGACGAACAGCTCTATATATAAGGCAGTAACGTATTTGAATGTGGCTCCACGGTAGCCCGTTGGCTACTGGTCCGCGTGACGTCATGGCTGGTCACGCCCTTCTTGTCCAGGTGTAGGTAGCGGCGGGAAACTTTCCGCGCTGCGGTCTTTGATGGGCTTGAACCAAGAGAGCTTGGACGCTCGCTGCTGCCAGCTGGTGGTCATCAGCTCGCGTCCTATTACAGGGTTTATGTGATACAGCTGAAGGTTACATTGTTACTCATTGGCAAGGTTACATTGGTTCAGATACATTGATATCACATGTAGAAGGATACACTATTTGGACACAACACCTCCCCCCTAGGATGAGACGAAGTCTCTCAGCCAAGATGGCTTATTTCGAACACGCTGGGGTCTCGGCGCGGGCTGCCCTGCCCCGGCTTCGCTCCCTCCTCCTTGCTCCCTGGCTTCCTGCCCTGCAATCGGAGAGGATGACTTGTTAGTGGTTTGCCGCGGCTCTGCGGCTTTGTTGGGAGGTGTGTGCTTTGTTTGGGAAGAACCGGGGGCACTGGGGGCTAACGAAAAACCCCTCTTCTCGCTTGGATGGGTGGGGGAACACTCCGAAAAACCCCCCCGGCTCGCAAAATCAAAATCAAAATCGGATTCGGGGGAAGCGGCAGCGGCGGCCGCACACTCCTTTTCCCTCCCCCCGGGCTCGGATAGAACTGGGGTATCAAAAGGATATGATTCGGGCTCGCTGCTTTCCCCCCTGTCTCCCCCTTGGGCTAAACGGGTGGGGGAGGACCCTATCGCTGAATCCTGTCGCTGTGCTCCACTGGTCGGTCCCTCGCTCACTCGGTGCCTCAGTTGATCAGCGTGCCTCCTCCAGAGGAGGCCGGTGCTAGTTTCCACCCGATAGGACACTGGCCCCGTCTGTTCTATTATCGTCCCTGGCACCCAGGCTGGGCCTGCGTTGGCATAGTTCCTGCAATGTACAGGATCGCCTATGCCGAAACCTTTCGAGACCGCTAACCCTATGTTCTTCCCTTTGTCCTCGACCCTCGACGGGTCTAGTCTGGACAAAAGCGTGGTCAGTTTCCTCCGCATCAGCAGCTCGGCCGGCGAGTAACCAGACGCTAAGGGGGTCACTCTGTACGCTAATAGAAATTGACAAACCTGGTGATGTAGATCTCCCGAGCCCATGCGCCGCAACGCATCTTTTGTGGTGCGCACTAACCGTTCCACTTGGCCATTCGTGGCCGGGTGAAACGGCGCGGATGTGACATGCCGAATTGCATTTGCCTCCATGAATGCCGCGAACTCAGCGGACGTGAAACAACTGGCGTTGTCGCTGACCAAAGTGTCGGGTAAACCGAACATGGAAAAGACCCTCCTTAGCTGGCGAATGGTAGTGGCGGAGGATGTGCTCTTTACCGGAATGACTTCCAGCCACTTAGAGTATGCATCCACCACCAGGAGAAACATGGTTCCCCGGAATGGGCCAGCAAAATCTACGTGCACCCTGGACCACGGTCCCCTCGCTGCGTCCCATTCCCTATGTGGTAGGCGGGCCACCTCCGGTCGAGAACATTGACATGCTTCACAAGTGCCAACCATCTGCTCTATGTCGGCGTCCAGCTGGGGCCACCAGAAGTAACTCCGGGCCAACGCCTTGGAACGGACGATCCCCGGGTGGCTGACGTGCAACAGCTTTAGCACCTTCGGCCGCAGGGACGTAGGAACCACCACCCGTTGGCCCCACAACAGGCACCCCCTCTCTAAAGACAACTCCACTCGCTTTCGGAAGAATGGGTCGAATTCCGTGCCTGGGGATGACGCCGGCCACCCCTTCTGCACCCACGAGCATACCTTCTCTAGTGTTCTATCCTTTCCGGTCGCCCTGGCAATGTCGGCCGGTACTATCGGGGGTGACTCTAAAACCTCTATTAGCAATACCTGGCGGTCTCTTCTTACCCCTGCCTTCTGGTCGTCCGACAATGGTAACGGCGACCGTGAGAGCGCGTCTGCATGGCTGATTTCCTTCCCTGGCCGGTATTCTAATTCATGTTGATATGCGTTAAGAAAAATAGCCCACCGCAGCATCCTCGGGGACAGGATCTGTGGCGTGGGCTTATTTGCAGTGAAGATCCCTAACAGGGGCTTGTGATCAGTAACGATCTTGAACGGCCGACCATACAGAAAATCGTGAAATTTCTTGGTTCCCGCTACTATCGCTAGTGCCTCCCTATCGGTCTGTGCGTAATTCCGCTCTGCTTGGGACAGGGACCTTGAATAAAACGCTATCGGGGCCTCCCTTCCGTCGCCTAACACGTGGCAAAGCACCGCCCCCACCCCCACCGGGGATGCATCGCAGACCAAAACTATGGGCCGTTTGGGGTCGAAATGAGTCAGGATTGCCTCGGATGTGAGGAGTTGCTTTAACTCTGAGAACGCTCTTTCTTGCTCGTCACCCCACAGCCATTTTTCCTCTTTTTTAAGCAACCGATGAAGCGGCTCGGCAACAGACGCCTTCCGTGGAAGGAAGGTATGGTAGAAATTGAGAAGCCCCAGAAATGACTGAAGCTCGGTTTTGGAAGTGGGGCGAGGGGCTTTCTTAATGGCGGCTACCTTAGATTTGGACGGCCTAATTCCCTCGGGTGTGACACGGAACCCTAAAAACTCAACCTCTGTTTCGTAAAATACACATTTGTCTTTTCTCAGTCGCAGCCCCGCTTTCTCGAACACGGCCAGGACCTTATCCAATCTGTGGGCCAGCTCGGCCTTACTCCCCCCCGTTATCAATACGTCATCAAAATATGGCAACACCCCCTCCAGCCCCTTCAGGAGGCGTTCCACTAGCGACTGAAAAATGCCAGGTGCCGAGTTCACGCCGAACTGTAACCTCGACACCTGGAACGCCCCCTTATGTGTGACTATTGTTTGTGCCGCCGCTGTGGCGGGGGTTACTGGGAGTTGCTGGTAGGCCTGTGCTAAATCGAGTTTAGCGAAACACTTTCCCCCATTCAGCCTGGCCAGAAGGTGGCTGACCACAGGCACCGGGTATGCATTAGGGCGGATTGCCTTATTAATGGTACACTTATAATCAGCGCAAATGCGCACCTCCCCGTTAGCCTTCAGTGCTGTTACAATTGGAGTCTCCCACTCCGCGGAATCCACAGGAACGAGAATTCCTTGACCCACCAGTTTGTCCAGTTCCGCCTCTATTTTGTCCTTAAGCGCGAACGGTACCCTGCGCGGTTTAAGTCTTATCGGGCGGACCTCCGGGTCTAAGTCGAAGGCTACAGGGGGTCCCTTGAACTTTCCCAGTCCACTTTTAAAAACGGCGGGGTGTGCGTCACATACTGCTTGTATTGGGTCCTCGCCTACGGCATGCACCCCCCCTATGAACAGGCCTAAGGGCTGAAACCACTGTGTTCCGAGGAGGCTACAACTCCCCCCTTTTAGCACCACTAGAGGAAGTTCCGCAGAATGTCTCTTAAAGCGAACCCGGAACGTTCCGACCCCCAACACTGGAATGCTGTTCCCCTGAACGTCCCGTAGTGTGGCCCTCAACGCTTTAAGTTTGGGCCGCACGTGGGGGTCGATTTTCAAGAACTCTCTCTGGGAAATTATAGAATAGGAGGACCCCGAGTCAACTTCCATCCTAATAGGGGTCCCTTGTACTAGTACCTCAACAAAGTAATGGGGCTGTCCCGCAGACACGTTGAACACAGGAGCGTCGCCCTCGCTGTCGTCCGAGATGCGGCCCACGCCGTCCTGCTTCCTCGTGGCCCGGGCGCCATCTTTGGGCCTCGCTGGACGGTCCGGTCTGGCTGAACGGTCTTGCGAATGTCTCCGGCCCTCTTTCCATTTCCTGCACGCCTTGGCGATGTGCCCCCGACGTCCGCAGTTGAAGCACTCGGCTTTCCTGAATGGGCACTTCACGCACTCATGGGCCGCTCCGCAACCATCGCAGCGGCGCCCGCCTCTCCGGACCTTCTGGACCTCCTCGCCATCGCTACTCTCTGACGACGATTTCGAGGTCGGTCGGGTTGCATGCACCGACTGACCGGACTTCCCGTGCGATGAGTTTTCCGCCTTGCCGGCCCTCGGACGCCACTCACGCCACTTGTGCATCTCGTCTACTCCAGCATTCGTGGACTCCGCGGCTTCCGCGGCCTCTACAACCTCTTCCAGTGTGGGTGGTGGCTCCCTGTTCATCAAGCTGCGCTGTACTTCCTTGTCCTTCAGGCCACACAGCACTCCGTCCCTGAGGGCCATCTCTAGGATGTGGTCCCATTTGCAGGGGGCGGCGGCTACCCTCATAGCCGTTACGAAGGCTTCTACCGACTCGTCCGGCGCTTGAACTCGCCTCCAAAACGCACTCCGAGCGGGAAACATTGCCCTCGAGGGTCGGAAACGCTCACGCAGCATTTTCATGATGTCACCGGCTTTGAAATCGCTCATCTTCTTCGGTGCAAGGATGCCCACCAGCGTCCGCTTGGTTTCCATCCCAAGCATGCGAGTGAGGATGGCCCTCTTCCTTTCCTCGTCGTCTTCTTTGACTTTGAGCTCCACCAGTGCCGCCTGGAAGTCCATCTCAAAGAGCTCCCAGTCTTGCGGTTTGGTGATGTTGAACCCGCTCTGTGTCCTGGCTCCGTGGGAATCCATAATCCCACCTTCGTCGCCAATTTAGTGTATGAGAGTCAAGACACAAAGCACAGCCAACGGCTGGGTTAACTCAGGTTTATTGCATGGTGGACAGAGGGAACATGCGGTAATGGCGGACGAACAGCTCTATATATAAGGCAGTAACGTATTTGAATGTGGCTCCACGGTAGCCCGTTGGCTACTGGTCCGCGTGACGTCATGGCTAGTCACGCCCTTCTTGTCCAGGTGTAGGTAGCGGCGGGAAACTTTCCGCGCTGCGGTCTTTGATGGGTTTGAACCAAGAGAGCTTGGACGCTCGCTGCTGCCAGCTGGTGGTCATCAGCTCGCGTCCTATTACAGGGTTTATGTGATACAGCTGAAGGTTACATTGTTACTCATTGGCAAGGTTACATTGGTTCAGATACATTGATATCACATGTAGAAGGATACACTATTTGGACACAACACCCCCAATCTCATGTACCCCATAATCATCACATAATGTCATGTATGCTGTACACCGTGATCATCACAATTATAATGAGTTAAGGCATGACATATTTCGCTTTGCATGTAGTGAGTCTATCTCATATATTTGTTTCACCTTTTAAGTGAAATGAATGAACATTTGCACGATATTCTAATTTTCCGAGTTTCACCTAAATATATTTCAAGAGACAGACAGCACTGGCTCTTTGGCTGTAAACAGAGATGAACACTGCCCCTTAGAATTGGTCACGTCTGGCTTCAAGCAAGGGACACCTTTACCTTGACAAGCTTTTAGGCCAGGAGATTGGTGTGGGAGAAAATAATTCACTGTTTTATAGTTCCTGTGCAAATTAGCAAGCCGTCTCCCCAAGTACCTTTTCCACCCCAGGGAGAATAATGGTAAACAATCCACTGATCTTCTCATGGATTTTATAGGTTGGTTCTTTTACACCCCGAAATAACCTTCCTATATAAAGAACCTTTTCCTGTTAATCTTTATGTCATGCCTCTAGCAGTCACCACCTGTTTCCATTTTTCACTCCTTTTTTAGATAATGCATGTGAATAAGCAATCATTGCTTAACCAAGAATATAGAGAGTGGAATACAGTACATATATATTTTTATACGTTGGAGTTATAGATGGTGTCTCTTGTAATATGTGGCAGTGAGTAGCTGTATGGGCTTGTTTGCAGTTAAGGTTTTAAAGTCAGTAGCCATGCCAGTCTAGACAAGAATATTAGTGTACATAAGAAACAAAACAAAACAAAAAGAGGAAAAATAAAGGGGGAAAATATTGTGACACCTAACCTTTTTTATTTTGGTTTTGTTTCTTGTCTGATATGTTTGTAGTAAAGAAAACTGATATGCCATATATCAAATTGATTCCTGAGAATCTCTACTTTACTTTTTAAAAGCAAGATATTTAAACCCAAGACTGAGCTCCCAGTGAACCCCAGCTTCCATTAAATTCTGCAGATCAAGTGTCACAGTGGCCCAGATGAAACTAATTGATAAAATTAAGAATAAAATAAATCTGTTATTTCCAACTCAGCAGCAAACATATGAGGGAGAGGGATTAACAGACTCAGAAAACATGTTCTAACCCTGCATAGCAACTTCGCAAATAAACAAGACCAGGGGCAACATCAGGGTAGGATTTGAAGACTCATGTCTACTCAGCAAAATGAGCCAGAGGGCCAGCAGACCATATACTGGTGTTAAATAGCATGATACACTACTAATTAAAAAGAATCACCCTGTAAGATCATCAACTCCAGAGTTTAAAATTATCTGCCTGTGCCACTGAATCAGAGCACATCAGTCCAATGAACAGTACAGCAAGGAGAAAATCCCCATGTGATAAAAATAAATAAATAACTAAAGGTAAAAGCAAAGATATATTTGCACATTCTCAATAGAAAAGGAAGATGGGTGGATATATCGACTGGGACTTACTGTATATACTCAAGTATAAGCCGGGTATTTTAGCCCCAAAAATGAGCCCCCCAAAGGGGACATGGCTTATACTCGGGTCAATGACCACGAGGATCCCAAGACCGTGCCAGATTGAGGTGCACCAACAATTTAATTAATTGTACAATATTTCATGTATTTTGATTATTGAAACTCACTAGCAGCTGCTGCATGTCCGACCCTTGGCTTATATTCAGGTCAATCTATTTCCCTGGGTTTTCAGGTCAAAATTATATACTTTGGCTTATATTCAGGTTGACTTATACTTGAATATATACAGTATGCCTTTCCAAGCATCCCCCTGAAAACCTAAGATTTGGTGGTGAAAGCTTTAAGAGAAGGAAGTCAACGCACCTCTGCCAGAATATAAATAAAAATAACCTGGGTTAATGTAATTAATGTGTTCTCCAGGACTTATCTTACAGCGAAAATTACTTTAACCAAATTACATTGAATGTAATTTCCCACTGGAATACACTGAAAACCAAAATACATTAACCAAAACACAATTTCCCATAGGAATGCATTAAAAACCAATTAATCCATTCCAGAAAAATCCGTAAAGCGAGCCACTATTTTCTATGGATTTCCTGTTGTTATGTAATTTTTATGTTAACTGAGCTGTTTGTTAACCAAGTTTCCACTGTATTAATTTTATAGTTATTTACTGACTTATTTCTTAATGAATGTTGGGTAACATTCATATTTCTGCTTACCTCTGCAGTAATACCGCTAGAGACTTTAAGCAACTGATGATAATCTGTTAATTCAAATAAATTAATGAGAATGTGAAGTAAATAAAAGTGTGCAGTTAAGATCCAGACTGGCATGCAATAGGGGCAAAGAATTAAACTCCTATTTTCCCTGGGCTATGATCCCAATTATTATTAGACGTTTCCTGACTTGTAATTTTTAAAGACATAAGGTGCTCATCTGTGCAAGCATACTTAGACACAAACAAAATAAACAACAACAACAACAGGAAAATGTAGTGACAACTTAAAGACAAGCTTGTTGTATTTCAACGTGAGCATCTGTGGATAGGTTGGATGGATTGTGGGTTTATCACAATCAAATATAACAGCCAGTTTTTGAGATCCCACTAGGTTTTTGTTCTTTCTTTTTTAATTTTGTTTTTGTTTGAATCCATTTGCAAAAAAGCATTCATATAACTACTAATTATGTTCATGTAATGTCAGTTTTGTCCATTTTGAGGAAGGAAGGAAAGTTCAGAGAGGGGCCTCCGACTTCTCCTCTCCTTGAAAGTTTCAGCACTTTATGAGTTGCTTTGCTACCTAAACTAAAATGCACAGGACTCATGCAGTGACTCAATGTCCAGTAATAGGCATTCTGCAAAGCTTCAGAGGACACCTTTCACATCACTCCAGAGACATACAGATTAAAGCAGTTTACAACCTTTTAAAGCTGGGGGCCGGGTCACGCTCCCTCAGACAGCTTTGGGGGCCATTTTGCCCTTCCTCCACCACATGACAGTTCCTGATGTGGTGTAGGCGGTGTGGGGCCACATGAAATGGTGCCACATGAAATGGTGCCACAGGCTACAGGTTGAGAATCCCTGGATTAAAGGATACAACTATTAAGAGAAGCTTGGCTTCTGAGGTCCTCCTTCCATTATCTGTACCTCAAACAAAAAGTAATAATTTAAATTCATACTTATACTCCTCTGATACAACCAATAGAATAGGACTGTCTTCAAGAATGTAGCACAGAAATCTGGGAGAGATGCTAACAAAGGCAAAAGGATTATTCCTCGTTAGCAAGAGATAATCATGGCATCAGCAGTTCTTCCACTGGGAAGTTCGCAGGCTAAGCCTCACATTGCAAGGAGATGCCAAGACTGAAATACTGAGGCAGGGATATGTTCTGTGCCATCAAGTCGCATCTTAATTATGGTGACCCTAAAAAAAGGTTTACATGGTATCTGAGATACTTAAGATGTGGATTTATTTGTGCCAGATACAACCATTGAGTTTCCGTGGACAAGCTGGGATGTGAACCTGACAGGGATGTCTTTGAGTCCTACTCTGTCTCTCTGCATTATACAGGCTTGGATCAGCCTTAGTTCATATAAAAACCTAATTGGGGGAAAGACACATTTTGTTTGGTTTTAAAATAACAAGGATAATGTGTTTGGGGGAGGTGTACAAGGATGCACACTAATGCAGCAGATAATCATGAAGATTTCAGATGTCACAGTTACTCTTGTTATGTTGCCCAGCAAGGCCTTGTATCTGTCAATAGCTGCTAATATTCCATTCACAGCCATTTCTTTCATGCTACCCCACACATTCCTTCTGATGTGTTGATGTGCTGCAACCTGCTCTCTGGTGCCCATTTTACATGTCGGCAAATTGTGGCTTGTGGAGGCCTCAGCACCCTTCAGTACAGTCTTCCTCCACAGCTCCTACCTAATTCTCATAAAGGTAAGTAAAGGTAAAGGTCTCCCTTGCTTGAATGGCCACTGTGTCTGACTCTAGGGGGTGGTGCTCATCTCCATTTACAGCCAAAGATCCAGCACTGTCTGTGTCTACAGACATTTCCATGATGTGGCAGGCGTGACTTGACGCCAAAGCACACAAAATGCTGTTACCTTTCTTGCCGAATTGGTATCTATTTATCTCCTTGTAATTTCTTGCTTTCAAACTGCTAGGTTGGCAGGAGCTGGGACAGATGACAGGCGCTCACTCCATCACACAGCACTCAGGTCTTGACCTGCTGACCTGCTGACCTTCCGGTTGTCAAGCTCAGCATCTTAATCACTAAGCCACTTCTGCTCTGACCAATTTTCATACCCTCTTGTCTGATTCCCTCAGGATTACATGTCCCTCATCCCACTGCACATTCTGGTATTCATACCTGTACTTAGAATTACACAGAGAGAAAACCCATTCCACAAACAAAATAAATAACAGCAAAATGTAAACATAGCAATGCTTTAAAGCAGGAGTTCTCAACCTTTTAAAGCCGGGGCCAGGTCATGCTTCCTCAGACAGCTTTGGGGGCCAGATGGCCATTTTGTCCTTCCTCCACCACATGTCACTTCCTGGTATGGTGGAGGTGGTGGGGGCCACATGAAATGGTGCCATGGGCCACATCTGGCCCCTAGTTTGCAGGTTGAGAATCCCTGCTTTAAAGACTAACTGTTGTATTTCAATGTGAATATTTGTTCCATTTTTTTGCCTCAAGAGTGTGCTCCTCACAGCTCCCTAACCCCCAATATTTGATGGTAGAAGTCTGGTGCACAGAAAGAGAGAATAGTTTGTAACCCATAATATGCTGTTCTCACCACAAGTCTGTGTCTTTTTATATGAAAGGAGGGGATGAGTATGAATTGAAGAAAAGCTGTGTGTGGGACTGTGTGTGAAGGTCCACCACAGGCCTCATCCAGTGGAAGTTCTTACCACTGCTCCTGAAATGTGGACCCTTGAAACATCACTGTGGGCCACAGGTAGCCCAGGAGGTGGGGAAGGTTGCCAGCCTCTCTTCAAAGTACAGCAGTAAAATATATGTGTAATGAAGATAATGAACAGGAGGGGGGGGGGCAGAAAATGGCTTAGCAAGATAACTATAATTTATGGATTTTTTGGGAATAGTAGCCATGTTAGTCTGTGTTTCAAACACATTAAAACAAAACAAAACAAAAATGCTGTAGCACTTTTAAGACTAACTGTTATATTTTAATGTTAGCTTTCGTGGATCAAGTCCACTTTGTCAGACATGGGAGTGAGGCTTCATGGCATCAATTTATACACATCAGGAAAAGAGATACAGAGTGATTGGTTAGCATAACAGATAAGTATACAAATCAATATATCTTTATACAATTGGTAATGACAGATGATCTCTGGTTATTATTCAGATTAGTTGTAAGCTTCCCCCTTTTTTCAGTTGCAAATAGTGGGAAGAGCGGGAAGATACTATTTCAATTGCAAATAATGGGAAGATACAAAATGAACACCTGGTGTTGAGCATTTTCCAATGAATTTAACCTACAGTATCTATTGAAAATAGTGGGAAGAGTGGGAAGAGACAGTAAAACCCGACTTAAAATGTCCCGAGTTACATAAAATTCGACTTACATAATGATTTTGTAATAAAACCATGTCCCAATTTACACAATTTCCTATGGGTTTGCTTTGGGTTCCATAAAGATTATTTTTCCTATGGGTTTGTTTCAAGTTACGTAAAAATTCATTTCCCTATGGGTTTGCTTCGAGTTACATAAAAATTTCATTTTTCCTATGGGTTTGCTTCGAGTTACATAAAAAACCGATTTAAGAAAAAGCCTACGGAACAGACTTTTTTTCGTAAGTAGGGGTTTTACTGTATAATTTATTGGGGAGTCACTTACAGAGGAACCGGGTAAAGATTATAAGGAGCGTGAATTTATCTGTAGCCTTGGCTAAACTGCACAGTCCCAAGAAGCTCTGAAAAGAAAGGGATAGTCAAGCACTTCTGCATATTCTCTACCCAAAAATCCCTGGAAAGGGTTGCTATAAGTCCCAAATAGACTTGATGTGCATGATTATTATATTTATGAGGGGAAGAGAAAAGGAGAGGGGAAAGAGAGAGAATGGGAATGATGAAACATATGATTTACCTCCAGGCAGTTCTGCAGGTCCACAGGTGTCCCTCTCCTCCTCCACATCATTCATCCAGAGCTTCTTGTAGCAGAACTTCCACAGTCCATAGTGGGCCGCCTCGCAAATGGCGGAGTCGTTCTGCTTGTAGGTGTTCAGCTCCACCCAGAATTCAGTGCCTACCGCCAACACAGTGAGGGTCATCCCCACGATCGCCACAAAGAAGGCCAGCTTGATCTTGCCCTCTTGCTCGTCTGTCAGGACTTTGCGTCGCTTGACCACTACTCGTCCGCGCATAGCCATGCGCTGCTCCTCATCCTGAAGGAAGAAATTTGGCCACATATTCATAGCCCCTTTTCCTGGAGTCCCCTGTTTTCACAGAGGATTTTTTTTGCCTAAAAAAAATTAACTACCCTGCTCTTTCTTTGAATATAACTCTCCCCTCAACAAGCTTTTGGCTTGGTCTTTGTCAAGGGTTTCTCACGGCTTCTCCTCGGTCCTATCTAGGTCAACACACTGCAGTGCTGAAAACTTCCTTGACCACTCTCAGCCCACCCTTGCCTGTTCCACCCAATGCCCTAGCGTGACTGGGAGAGGCTGGGATGGTAACAGCAGCTACCTCCGCGTCCCCCCGCCCTGTGGCCTTGGCAAAGATGCGGAGCACCTGTTACCGTTCTTCATCCCTTGACGAGGCAGTCAGGGTTATTTTAAGGCTTGCAGGGTGCACAGACAGTCTGGATGTGTGTATGTGCGCATGTATTTGCACCTAACAGTTTTAAAGATGTAGAGGTCAAAATTGAAAAATTTCCTTGCTGCCCAAGCTGCCCTAGCCAAGGTCCCAGCTCTCTGTAGCACCCCAAGCTCGTTGTAGAATGGCAGGAGGCATTTTGGTCTGCAGAACTTTTATCTCATTATGTAGACCACCTCTTCTGAATCCACTCCTCTGAGGATCGGCATCAGTCTGTGGCAGAAACAGAGGTTGCAAAGACTGCTCTCTCTCTCTCTTTTTTTTTGAAGGGAGGGGACTATAATTTACCAACTGAAATGTTAGGAGGTTCTGGGAATTGTAGCATTAAAATTAATTCTCTTCCGTTCTGACGTCAGAGTGGATTATACTGTTAAGTCCCCTTCCTTATGACTCCCATGAAAAGCAAACATGTAACCTTTTTTCCAAGCAAGTGTGCTAATACTTCTTTATTCTATACTCAGAATCAAATCAAATTGATTTTCCTATAAAAAAATACTGTTCATCACAACAACCATTCAGTATAATCCATTTGAAGTGTGCCTTTCCTCCAGAACACTTAAGCCATTTTATATAATAAATGCATATGTAATCTGTTGGGCAAGTAACACATGTAATTTATTTAACCTCACCCCACAACCACTACTCACAAAGATAAAACTTGCCTGAGGACTCTTAAAGCATCCACATACAGCACTATAAGGGTATTATCTGCACTAGCTGATCTTACGTGTTCATTATAAGGATTAAGAAGGCAATACATGGCAAATACATTGAAAGTGGTGTAAACAGCATCGTGTAAACACTGCTTATTATTATTGGCAGTGATTAGAACCCCTGCTCTACTTCTATGTCCTCTCTAATCCTGACTCTCATGTGTGGGCCATCCCCCCCCCCCTCTTTACCACCCTTATTTGCTGTTCTTTCAAATGCTTTCACCAACTTTAGCTCACTGTTGCCCCCAACATGGCGGACTACTTCCCAGGATTCCTGAGTGATGATGCTACCTCTAGAGCAGGGATTCTCAACCTGTGGCCTGTGGGCTGGATGCGGCCCATGGCACCATTTCATGTGCCCCCCCCTGCCTCCACCACATCCGGAAGTGCCATGTGGTGGAGGAAGGGCAAAATGGCCATCCGACCCCTAAAGCCTTCTGAGGGAGCCAGGAGCGTGACCCAGCCCCTGGCTTAAAAAGGTTGAGAACTGCTGCTCTAGAGACTCGACTCCTCCACGAATCCTTTAACACAAGGGTCCCCAAACTTTTTTTGCACCACAGACTGGTTTCATGCTAAACAATAATTCCATGGACCAGTAGGTGGGTGTAATGCATACAGGTAGTGGGGGGGGGGGGTGGAACCTTACCATAGTTGAGCAATGTGGAGGAGGGGCCTGGCCACCTGCCTATCTGCTGTGTCTGAAGCTTGTGCACTTGCTCCATTTGCTGGGCAGACCTGGCGCACATTGAGGACAAAAGGCTGGCAGTGGGGTTCCCGGCACCACCCACCCTCATGGTCTGGTTCAGGACAACCTGTGGCCCAGTTCCAGTCCACAGCCTGATAGTTGGGGACCCCTGCTTTAACACAAACCCCCTTTGAAGCACATATACTGAGTTACATTATAAGTCTATCTCCATATTGTTGGGACTGATTGGCAGCAGCTCTCTGAGATATGAGCAGAGATCTGGAACTTTAGATCTGGAACTTTAGTCAAGAACAATGGTGGGCTGCAGCCGGTTTAGACCGGTCCGGGCGTACCGATAGTAGAAACGACTGGCCACACCCCTCCCCACCCCACCCACCTCCAGGTGCCTGGACACAGTGGTCTCCCTGACGGCGGCCCCGACCCAGCCTTGCCAGGGCTAGGGAGCACTACGGGAGCCAACAGGGCCTCCAGTGGCCTCTTGTTGTCGTCTGCCTCCCTCCCTCCCTCCAGGAGGGAGGTGGCGTGCCCTGGTCAGGGGCTCGGAATGAGGGTTAGGTGCCCACCACTTCTAACAGCAGCAGCAGCGCCTGTAGTTTGTGCCAGGCGGGCAGATGGTCAAGGACTGAGCCGAATCCAGCGGTCCCCCTGTTTGGGGGCTTGGAGTGATACTTTGGCGCCCACCTGCCATTTTGTAGTTTCAAAACTTATTTTCATCCTTCGTCTCCTCTCATAACAAGCTCAAACAGCTGAATTGTTGTCAGTTTGGAAGTGAAATGTGACTACCCTAAAATAAGAATGGTTTCTTCATACTCTTGGTACATAAGGTGAGTAGAAGCATATGGCTTTGCAAAGTGGGAAAAGAGGAAAGAAAAGTCCTGCAAAGTAGACTGACAAGGATGTGTGAATTTCAAAGACAATATGGAATGTGGCAGTGGCATATGAGTAGAAGAAAGCTGACAGGAAAAAAAATTTGGTTTGTTTGAAATATGGTGCTGGAGGAGAGCTTTGCAGATATCCTGGACTGCCAGAAAAATGAACACGTGGGTCCTAGAGCAAGCCAAGTCTGAACTATCACTGCTGGAGGTCTTCTTTTGGGTCCCTATCAAACCCTGGACTGCCAAAATGAAGCCACTTTCTTAGCTTAAGTTCTCATCGGTGCACGTTTCTTGCAGTTATTGGCAGACCAGTAAATGAGTTGGATTCTGTATCTCTTCATATTCATACAGTGTGTTGTTGTCTGTCAGCAGCCCCCACTTGAGCATGTTGGTCTTACATTTAGGCACTCCAACCCTCAGCTTATTCAGAGTCCTCCAAGTGACATAGGGAAGGTTGAGTTCCTCAACTATATCCTCCTTTAATGTTGTTCCTTGTCCAGTGAGCTCCTTCCTCCATCTACTAATTTGGTTTTGCCTTTGTGTGCCCTCAAGAATGTTTGTTCTTGCCCTAAAGCTCTTCCTGGATCTGAGCCAGCGGACATGAGGCTCATATCCATTCCAGGGGATGTTGAGGGTTATTCTCTTGCTTAGTTCTTTTGGCGTCTGCTGCTACTTCTCTCCTTACTTTAGGCAGAGTGATACCAACAAGAGGGTATATTTTCTCAACTATAGTCTTGAAGCATCCTGTCACTATATGCATGGCTTTATTAACAGCGATGTGTGGATGTGCTCCATACTGGAGCTGCATACTCTGCTGTGGAGATGTTTAGGGCCAAAGCTGATGTACGCTGTGTGGATGTTTGAGTTCCCCATTTATAGTTTGTGAGTTTCCTGATGTTTCCTACTTTGGCTTTGGTATTCAGGCAGTGCTGCTTGGAAAAGAGATCATTGGAGGTGAAAATGATAAAGCCAAGACTGTCCTACTTTGGGCATGTTTAGTATATGAGAACCAAGACAATAGAACAGCCGAAAGGTTGGCTTAACACATCTTTATTGCATGATGGTCCGGGGGAACATGTGGTAATGGCGGATGAACAGCTCAATATATACTGTGGCTATACATTTGAATGTGGCTCCTCGATAGCCCATTGGCTACTGTCTGCGTGACGTCATTCCCCGTCACGCCCTTCTTGTCCAGGTGAGGTGATGGCGGGAATCTTCCCGCGCTGTAGGTATTTGGGGAATTGGAACCATGTGAGCTGGGCGCTCGCTATTGCCCCTAGTGGTCACTAGCTCGCGTCCTGATACAGAAGGTTACAGTGTTACAGCTGGTGATTATTATATCCACTCATTCGAGTGTTACATTCTTAAAGGCACAATATTCCAAACACAACAGCATGTGATGTGAAAACAAGATTCTCTTGAAAAGACAACATGATGGGAAATGTGGAATACTGCAGGAAAAGAGGAAGGCCAAATTTGAGATGGGTATCCACAGGCTTGAGATGAGCAGGGCTTTTGAAGATAGGACATTTTGGAGATTGCTTATCATAAACTGGATGCAACCTGATGGCAACAACAACAGGAGAAGAAACAAAAGAAAAAGTTATTTGAAGCTTGTAGTTGTGGAGGAAGAATGTCCTAGAATGGAGTAGAGCTGGGTTTGGGGAATAGATATTGTCAAATTAAAACAGTCTCAGTTTCCTGTATCCTACAGAGATTCTGCAGAAGGAAGAAAGAAGTATCCTGCTTGCTGAAACATCCCAGTTACCTGCTCTAAAGTTACAAAATGTTTAGAAGTGAAGTGGGGTTAAATAGGGCTAAAAATGTTTCCAGCTAACAGGAAAATTTCTTGGAGGGTGCAGCAGTGTGTATTACAAAGATTTTGTTCTTCTCTTTTAACTAGACTGCTACCCTCGAGGCTGGTTGTTGTGTGTTTAAGGTAACGTGTTTGCCATTTTGTCTTTGTTGTGATAGAGTTTAATATGTATTTGATTTACTATGGTTCGAAGTCTTGCGAGACTTCGGGAAGGTTCTGAACGAGAAGTGCACGAGACAGAGCTCTCAATGGTTCTAACGTTTTCCCCCAACTGTCAGTTCTGATTGGAGATAAATAAGGAATGTGAGGGTGTGTTGTTAGCTCTGGTCACCTATTCTTATTCCGAATAAAGTTGTGTGTTTGTCCCGTATTGCTGGCTGCTGCCTATTATTTACAGAACACTAAACTGGTGGAGGAGCCTGACCCACTCTGGTGTCAAACTAAAGTTTAGCTACCTGTGTGCATGTAAAGGGGAGCCATTTTGTTCTTTGCCTCCGGCAGTAAAAAGGCCAGCTCAGAAAATGAGAGACAATTACTGAGTTTAATGAGTCATGCATGTCCAAATGTTTCATACACGCTCAGTGGACTTTAAGCTTGCTTGGAAAAATTGTTCATTATGGAGAGCCTGGCTTTTAATATTTTTTAACTTATTTCACTTCAAGATTCTTTCCTCTGGAACCAATTACTCCCGTCCCCGAAGTTTGAACATGCAGATCAGCAGAATATACAAATGTCTTCAATTTATTATTGTTTATTAAAATATCTTCCAACACAGAAAGAACATCCCATTTTAAAGGAACAGAACAACACAGCAATTTTGCCATGGTTGCTAATTATGCCTAGCGTTATCCTGACTGCTGAAATGCTAATGCAGGCCTCACGTATGCCTGCTAATTTCTCCCACAGACGGAACCAATTCTTGTCAGACTAAAAGCAAGCATGGCCCACAAGCACAAATGCTTTCTGGACTTGTGGGTTGTTGCATTGTGGCTTCAGCCAGGTTGGCTCCAGTCAAACTCAGGGGTGGCAGGAAGGATGCTGCTGCTCCTGTTTTTTCTAAAGGCCTCGTGGTTGCTTAGCAACAGCAGACAGGCACTCGTTCATGGATTGCCCAAGGTTTCTTTCTGTTAGCTGCAAAGGGGAAGGTTTTTGTCAAAGAAATAATAATGATAATACTGTATTTCAGACAAGGAGTAAAAGGGGGTCTCTGGCATCTGAGGATCCAGAACCGAAGGCGTTAAATAAAATATTCAGAGGGCAAAGTGGCCTTTTGAAGATGTTCATCCATGCAGTTGAAAGCGGACTGAAGCATCTGGTGCCACTCTCCACCCCCCACCCCCAGGGAGGGGGAATCTACTGCTCAGAACAAGCTAACTGAGGAAAAGCATGGAGTTAGTATAAAAGGGCAGCTGTCACAAGAGGAAGGGAAAGGATAGTGGAGGAGAGGCAATATAGGGTGTAGTTCCACTGCAGGAAATGGGATACAGGTTGAGCCAAAAGATGGAGATGCTAGGAAGAAGAATAAATCAAGTTCATCTTCTTTGCATCCTAAGTGGGGCTGTGGCTCTCAGAGTCCATGCTATATGTATGACTTCTGTTGCTCTGGTGATGACCTAGGCTCTCAAATTCATTTTTTCTGTCACTTGATCCACTATGCCACACTGACTATATAAGCAAAGTCGGCCTCCCATAGGACACCCCGAGTGGTGTAATGGACATAGTACTTGAGGCCTGGATTCAAAGCCACATTCAGCTGTAGAAACTCACTGGGGTGTGTGGAACTGGTAAAACCACTTTTTAACTATTTTACCTTGGAAAGCATATTAGGATTGCTATAAATTGGTTTTGGCTTGAAGGCACATAGCAATAATAGCAGCAACTATAGATCCCATGATCCCCATATTGCAAGGTGAACAGGATGACATACAACAGCCCTGCAGTGTAGCAGAGTTAATCTTGCAGGATGGGATAACACAGACTGTGGTATACAACCACACTGTAGTATAGTCCAAGACTGTTATATCCGTATGTGTCTTTGTGTATTGCCCTATGCCTGATGCTTCCTTCTCCCACCAATATTCTGTCAGGGGAGACAGGCATGTTTTGCACCCTGGCTGCTCAAGATGCCACTGGATATATAACATATTTGATGCCACCCTGCATCTAGGATGGCAATTGGTAATGGAGAGCCAGTTCTACCCAAAATTAGCTTGCTTTGTTTTCTAATTGGTCGTAAAACTTTAGGATAAGATTCATTGGAGTTTCTCTTAGGTATGAAAGTTTTCCTGAATCAAATCTCTCCACTCGTGTGTTTTCATTTCTAATAACGGGGTACACAGAAAGAGCCTCCTTGAAGATTGTGGTATTTCTTAACCACAATCTGGTGTACCCCAGGCAATGGCAACCTGGTTGTGCAGGTTAGTCTTTTTCACAATAAGTCAGGTGAAAGGAACTGCAGAATGAATTAACCACAAGGTGGCTTCATTTTGGCAGTTCGAAATCTGATCGGAAGACGTTCTAATAACTGGATACTCTTATTGCCAGTTGCTGCCAGCTTTAGTCACGATTCAGCTAAAGTTGGGAGGATATCCATTTGTAGGTGCATTTTTGGCTCTTCTAGAAACTGCCAAATCTTATTTTCACTTTCCTCTTTTCCAATCTTTAATTCAGTTTGTGCCAAACCCTGCAATTTTTTTCTATTTAATCCAGTTTAGCTAGAATTTTTTGGTATAAAAATGTGTGCACATTTCTCTGTACATTTCTCTGTACATTCTCTTGCTGATAATTACATGCATTTTGGCCTGATGCATTCATTGAAATAAACCTTTCATAAGGTGTTTCTGAACATTATTTTCAATAATATACACATTTTTCCTGTTCAGTTTTTTCTTATATAAGTTATAGGTAACCTACTTTGGTCAGAAATTTCTGTTGACCTGTAATTAATAATTGATGTTTAAACTCATCTAATAAAGTGTGATATCCTACACATGGTTTGGGCTACATAGCCAGCATGAAGTGTAGTGTGGCATGATGGTAGTCTTCAACTGATACAGCTTGTATTGAAAACTGTTAGATAGAGGTAGTATACTTTTTTAAACTGGAGAATAACACTCCAATATTTGTAGAACTCTGATTCCAAGAGAGAAGGGTTTAGAGACAAAGGACAGTAAACAAAACCTTTATGTGTAGGTTTGAAACATGCACTCACAAGTTTCCACCCCATCCCTAGGCTTCTCTTAAATTTATCCACATAATTCAGGAAACTCCATCAGTGATCTTGCCAATGTTATATTGTTATATACAACTAGCATAGGTGCCCGTCTTTGACGGGTGTTTTTTTCCCCAGGGGACTCAACCCATTAGGTGGGGGTGGCTTGGGGAGGGTTTTTTCCTTTTTGCCTCCCCCCCCCCCACACTGTTTGTGATGCCCCCTGGCTCTCAGTAAAGGAACCTGGCATGATGATGAGGGAGGGATGGTAGGTATTGAGGGGGAAATTTAGGAGGAAAGGAAGATGGGACGGTAAGAATGAGGAAGGGAAGGAAAGGAAAGAAGGAAGGGGGGAAGAATGGCTGGAGGTAGGGAAGGAAGGATGAGAGCTAATTACCCGGCCTTGTTTGTTGTATGCTTAGGTTTTTCGGACCCCCCCCCTCTCTCTCACACACAGACACAAGTGACTGATCCAGAACCCACTGTCTTGTGCATTGTCTTGCACACACAAATACACACACACAAACACACACTCCCTGTCTCTCTCTGTCTCTCACTCACACAGCATTGATGTACGTTGAAAGTGTCTCGTTCCAGGGCTGTAGAGGCTTAAATGGAATGGGTTTGTTCCATCCGCATCAGGACCTTTCTCCGTCAATCATTCACACTCAACCAACCACAGTCCAACATGCAAATCAGCTCTCTCCAACATTCTGTTTCCAGGCCTGGCTGTTAAAAGGCCATTTTTCTCCCATGGCACCATGGGAGTTGTAGTTTCCATTCTTTTCCCCATTTTGTAGGGCTTAGGCCCCACTCTCGGCCCCCGGACCCTCGTGGTGCTGATCTCGGGGACAAAAGGTAGGTGTGTGCAGAGCATTATGGGATAGGCTCCAGGAGTGTAGGTATGCATTTCACACTCGTACAGCCACACCTCTTCCTTATAGGTATAGATATCCACTTTGTATTAGCAGGTACATTATCCGCATTTTCAGTTATCCATGGCTCAAAAATATTCACCAAAATAATCCAAGAAATACTAATACAGTACAGTATACTGTACTGTATAGCTGTACATATTTCCAAGGCGCATTACCAGAATTTGCCATTAGAGGTCAGTATATACAATTGTAATCTATTGAGATTGCTATTTCCCCCCAGTTCAGGCAAGCATTAAGTCTCGGAATTTATCCCCAGCGGATATAGAGAAGAGGCTAATGTATATGTATCTTATAACATAGTGGATGAAATCCTTAACTTTAAGCAGTATAAGTCTGCTAACATAATTGGCTGTTGTGCTTTTTCAAAAATTATTTTTTAAAACAAAGATATTTGAAATTCCTTGTGGCATGGGAGACTCACTAGGAGCTGCAGAATGGGATGGGGGGAGGGGGGTCTAATTTCTCAAGAATCACTTTTGCACCAATAAAGTCATTCTGCCAATCAACAATCAAAGACTACACCTAGCCTATAATGGCTTCCTGGGAAAGAAAGGAATCTCAAGAGAAGGAAGAGGAGGGGGGTTGGAATTTTTTTAATTTACAAAAAACTGCTGTGGTTGATGACATCATCTGCCTTACTCAGGGTAAAGATGCACAACAGGATTTCAGCCATTGCACTTTGCGAGAGAAAATGTCACAAAAAGATGTAAGGGGAATAATTACCAGAGCACAAGTGAGAAAATTGCATATGAATTCCTATTGAGTGACGCACTCATATTTTCCCCTTGTGATAATTTAGGAGCTTGATTTCACAAAATTCCTTGAATTCAATTAGCAATAATCGTGCCTCGGATTAACCACATAGGCTATGATACTGCCACTGCGCAAAGCTGATTTTATTCTATTTTAACTCAAACAAATGTGTTTGTGGTGGTGCATTTTGACTCTATTTCCATAGCTGTCATGTGTCCTGTATTGGCCTGGAAACTCCCGTATTTTACCCTCTTTCTCGGCGTCCTCCTGTTTTAGGAAGGCTGCAATGCCCTAATGCTGCCACTGAAGGGCTACACATGATAAGCATAGCTGTCAAGTTTCCCATTTTGGCCAGGAAATTTCCCTTATTTTCAAATCCAAAACTTGACAGGTATGTCTATTTCATGCACTTAAACCCTTTTTACTGCACTGGTCATCAACCGTAATAACGTTTGAACTGAATTGAATTCAGGTTTGGTATACTTTTTGTTTAGCTGTGGTCTCCTCTAGAAAATAGCACAAATGAGTTGGCTTCTCTTCCCAATCTTTGTAATGTTGGCAAATGATTACCTTTTCCTTAATAACAACCTTCCTTGAAAATAATTTCATATGACTTTATTTGAAAGATAGATTTCAGTAAAAATCCATGCATTTTTGTTGTTGCTATTATGACAGACACACTGTTGCTGTTAACTTGTTTGTTTCCCGATGTTTCTCTTCTTTTCACCAGAAGTAGCACAATCACTGATTTATTTCAAAAATGTTCTTGTATTTTTAATTTTCTCTCTTTTTAAAATACGAAACTTACTTTATACGTACAAATCTAGAAGAGGTGTTGCTTCCCCACTGTTTTCTTTCTCAAACTTTTCCCTCAAATTTTAAATGTCCACTTCTCTTTTCTTCCAAAGATTTTTAATTTTAAAAGGTTTGATCCTCTTGCTGCCACAAAAATTGAAGATGGGGAAAATCCCACCCATCCCTAATTCTACATTCCACCTCCCCAAAATTTATTCACTTTAATTAGAACAAGAAAAATACTACTTCTTAAAAGGGTAGAAGAAATAGCAAAGAGACAATCACAGTTTCTAACTGTTCTTAGACATACTCCCCCCACATGATTAGCTACTGAAATAAAGGAGCATATCTGTAATAAACATCTTGGCAAGCAGAATTTCTATTACCCAAACATCTAATTGTTTAAAAGTTTTAGTTATTCTCCATTGTCACGTGACTAAGTAGAATCCTATTATGTTCAGAAGGTCTGAAATTCTGCATGGATTGTTCTCAGAGCTAATGTTTATTTGTATTACATTGATTTCCTTGTGTGTTTCGGGACCTTCTAACTCTTTTGCTGAATGGGGCCCTGCATCCTGTCAGTACCATTGCCTTTAATGTTCAAGTTGCGACTTTTTAATTTTTAAAAAAATCCTGTCTATTTCCTCCTAACCCTTCTCAGGAGTTTAATTCAGACAGGCATTTATCCCACTATTTGTTGTGCAGTAAGGGAAGACAGGTATGCCATTTATTCTGGCAATCACATGACATAATCTGTCCTCTAAGAGCCTTTACGTTTTTGATCCCCTGTGGTGGAGTTTTCCTTTTTCGGTGCAGATAGTTGCACGGTGCAGATAGCTACACTCCACTTTAGTCCGTTCCCAATGCACATGATCACTGAAAATGGACAAAATCAAACCTTGCCACTTTCAAATTCTCCATCCAGTATTGTGAAGTGTGTTAATAATGAGCCACTTCAGGATATCAGTAATTTGAAAACCTTCCCTGATCTCTGCATTTCAATTTCCCAATATCATGAGGTTTATTAAGACACTTCGTGATATCAGAAATAGGGTTGTTTAAGGTCGATATTCCATCTGGACTCAACAATTGCACCAAATGGCATAGCACTCCTCACCACTCCAACCGCAAGCAACCCTATTTAGACTACACCAGCCTGGATTGAAAGGGCCGCAGCACTGTGGTGGCTTAGTGGTTAAGGTGCTGACCTTGAAGACTGGAAGGTCAGGGTTTGATACCCGAGTGCTGCATGGCGGCTCTTGGGAACATGGAAGGAGCCTCATTCGGGTGTCCCCTGAGCAGAGTTTCTCCAGAAAAAATCCTTTCAACCCAGAGTAATTTTTGACACGAAATAATAATTGAAAGGGCCAGTGCAGTCGCATCCAAAGTTAACTTTGCTCTTTTGGTAACGTGCATTCTTTAACTCTCCCTGAGTTCTTTTTTTTTTTAGGGTCACTATAAAAACCAACAAAATAAAATAGAATTAATATGGCACCATACAGTACTGCCAGGTATTACAGTTAGGGTAAGCCTCAGAGATTCTTGTACTGCATGGTTCCACTTCTGTTTTTGCTCCAGATAGCAATAGCAATTACACTTATAGCAATTACCCCATAGCACTTAGTACATTCTCTGGGCAGTTCACAAGTTAATTAACATTTTGCCACCAACATGCTTGGAAGGATGGAAGACTGAGTCAACCTTGAGCCCTGGTCAGGACTGAACGCACCACATTCTGGCTGCAGTACAGCAGTTTAACCACTGTGTCACCAGGGCTCCTTCCAGGATATGAATGCAGGGAAAGGGTTAATAAATCAATTTGATGTGTGTGGGGAAGGGGGATGTTTTTGTAGACATATATAAATGTTGCATTAGTACACACAGGATCCTTGTTCTATGCAGAAGAATGGGATCCATTTGGATTGGCAGTGAGAATTTGTAGATCTGTGTCTGAATCCACATGGTAAGAAAACCAGGACATTCTGGGGATAAAAACTCAGGAAACCCTTTCTTGTAAAGCTGCTTTTGTAGAGATTGACCAAAACTGGGGGTGGGTGGTGGGTGGGAGGGGATTTGCAAATTAACCAAATCCTAAAACATATAATGATTTTCTTACTCGCCTCATATATTTCTCTATTCCTCTGTGTCTTTCTTGCTCTGTCTATATATATATGTATGTATTTATATATGTATATATTAATTTATATTTTTATAATACATGTAAAAATTCTTCCTAGGAAGCTGATTCCAGGTGGAGGTTAGGAATGAAATATGCTATCCACATCCATTACCTCTTGACTCATTTTCAACCCCCACCCCACCCCTGATATTGAAAAGAAAATGCAGGAGAGGGAAACCTATCAAAACTCTATCTAGTCTAGCAGATGGACAAGGCAAAGAAATTAAGTCAAGAATAACTGATTGAATATCTTTTGAAAAAGAAGCAAGGGATAACTGTTTAAATATCAGATATCTCCTCCTCCACAGAAACAGCTTCATTTCAGGAAGAGCTATGGCTCAGTCATGACCTAGAGAAGGGCTGAAAATTGAAAAGACTTCAAGTCAAAGATTAAAAGGAAAGAAATGTGGTAAATGCCTAGCCTAGTGGATGTCAAATACTTCTAGTAACCCCTAGGGGACAATAGGTCCTTTTTGTATTTTTGAAAAACCCCTTTATTATTCCCCCCCCCTCCTGGCACTGTGTTTTGGCACAAACTTTTGTCAGCCCTTAACTAAGCTACAGTGGAGACAAAGAGAGGGTTCCCTTAGAAGATGTACTGAAGAACCAACACTCTCTTGACCCACACTGTAGCCTTAAATTTGGCACAGGTCACTGTGAAATCTTGCAGAAGGCTTATTATGAAGGAGTGGGGAATTTTGTCTATATGCACATTGTCTTTCTCTTCTTTCGCAGGATCTAAGAAGCCTGGCTATCCACTAGATCGCTCAAACAAGTAGGCAAGAAAAACTCCCCTCCTTCCTAAAGCACCATGAGTTACACCAACAACCTTCTTGTGTAGCTCAGTGTGGTAAATAAACATCCAGCCTTGTTATCCTCAAAGTTCTGCTTGAAAGAATAGTGATGCTTGATTTGTATTGTTTGAACTGGGTAATAGGCATGTTTGACCTCTGCCACTTTTTATATGAAAGCTGAGACGGAGGAGAGAAGGACAGAAGTGGATGGAAGGAAGGAAGGAAGTTGTTTTCTTGCTCTGCAATATTTTGATCCTCTCCACAGCCCTTGAACTATGTCTTCTCTTTACTTTTTCTCCTTCCTGTGCCCTCTCTTCTCTTAACCCCTTCCCTACACTGGTGTTGTCTTCCTGTTGAGTGTGTTGGTGTTGGAAGAGGCATCTTTACCCAAGGTGCCAGTTGCCCCTGCTGCACCTGGCCCAGTCACTGTCACAGTGACCCCAGGGTCTTTGGGGAAGGTATTGTGCAACTGCAAGAACCCACCACCAGTACCGGTTGCACCTGACGCCGTTGCTCCCGTTGATGGCGTTTCATTGGCACCACCGTAGAGTGAACTAACGTTGGCTTTGGAAGGGTCCCTTGAGAGTGTGTACATGGAGATGTCAGTAGACGGGAAGCCTTTGAGGCCAACAGGTGAGGTTTCTCGGGACTGGGACGGTTCGGTAGAGCGGGAACTGGAGCGTGACCGGCGGCGGTATCGGAAACGGTAGCTAGGGAGGCGCAAGATGGCAGAAGATGAGGATGAAGGGTTCTTCAGGAGCTCTGTGCGGCTCTTGCAATGGGCTTCACGATTCTTCTCAATGTAGATGTTAACTGCTAGGACCCCAATCATCTCAGCCAGAATGAAGGATAGACCACCAAAGTAGAAGGACCAGCCATAAGAGTAGTGGCTTTTTTTCTCATCATCACGTTTTGTGCCGGGGTCCCCAGCATTGGCTGAGATGTAGACGATGACACCAATGATGTTACTGAGACCTGATGTATGAAAATAAAGAACAGTAACAGTTTGAGGACTGTGGGATGGACAAAAAAGAGAAGGGAGATGACCACAGATGACATGATATTTGAGAAAGATGGATGTGGTAACACATGAGGGCAAAGGGACTAAATGATTATGCCTTATGCCTTGAGGGCTATAGATTAAAATATTTCTCTAAGGTCTGCAAACCAGGACTCAACTGAATGAAGCAGCATCGAGTTGCAAATCCAAACTCATTTCCATGTAACTGCTTCCAGAACTCTTAATAATTACTTATCGCTTAACTCCCCGAATGGATAATAACAGAAAACACTTGAAGGCTGAATAGGTAGCCACTGTGGGCCAGCAGAGATCTCCTATCCTTCTCTTGGATTGGGCGGGGCAAATTAATGCTGTTCAGATATATTTTGGACAACTTGAATCAGTCTCAACCAGCAGGGCCAGTTATAAGGAATTATGGCAATTGTAAGCCAAAACCTTATGGTGGGATCAGGTTGCCTAAACCAGTGGTGGCAAACCTATGGCACGTGTGCCAGAGGTGGCACTCGGAGCCCTCTCTGTGGGCACCCATGTGGTTGCCCCAGCACAGAGTTTGCTCCTCTCCTCTGCCCAGCAGCCCAATGGGAGCACTTCCTCTCTCCCTCAGCACAGAGTTTGCCCTGCCCCTCTGTCCAGCAGCCCAATGGGAGAGTTTCCTCCATCCCCTGTTGCCATGTTGGCACTTTGCAATAAATAAGTGGGTTTGGGGTTTCAGTTTGGGCACTCGGTCTCTAAAAGGTTTGCCATCACTGGCCTAAACGTATTTAGTCAGCAAGATTTAAAGGGACTGGGATGACTTTAGTTCCTAGTGCTCTGATCAAGAAAAAGGGCTATTTGGTTTACTATTCAGAGTGGGATTTTGCATGATTTTCCTCTTCTTCTTGCTCTTGATACTTGATTTACCCTTGGCTTTGGTTCCTAGCTTCTACTCTTGCCTGGCATTTGGTTGGACAAAGAATTGTTGGAGTATGACAGGTGATATAGGTAAGAAATTTGAGTGGATATGATAGGAAGAACAGGAAGAGAAAAGATATTCATAGCTATATGCTTAAAACACATGGAGGAATTCATAGATACATACAGGTATGCCGAGAGTATAAGGGAGGGGTTGGTTGATGCTGTGCTGGAGAGAAAAGAAATGAAATGGTGGATCAAGAAAAGATGAATGGAGATTAGCAAAGACACAGCACATATGGTAAATTGACACAAGCATGAACCATTTGGCACCCTATGAAATGTTCTCATTTATATTGCTTTGGGCCAATGCTCCATTTAGCTCACTCTAACAAGAACTAGATGAAGAGGCTCACTCCATAGTTTTTGATAGCTAGAAGAGATTTCTTTAATGAGCATTGATGATTGGTACCTGCTGAACTAAGATGCAGTAAGCACTCTAGCAGACATGCTAGCTAGGATAATGTAGCTGAAGATACCAGGGGCTTGGCATTTGCTACATTCCAAGCATGTGTTCTCAAACAAAGCTATACCTAATTCTAGAAATTCCTACAGGGTAGCCTACATAACACTTAGAAAGTTATGGATCACCAGGCAGAAGTAAATAGAGATAAAGTTGAAGATGTGGTGCATGAAGCGTTAAAAAAGGGCAGTGGAATGGTAGATTGAAAGACTGTTCCCCCCAAAAAAATCCCTCTTTTACTGAAATGGCTAGTAAGTCAACCATGGCAAATATATTTAAGCCATACCAAAAACTCAGAGAGGCATTATTTTGACTTTCTGTTGCACAACTCACCCGCAGCAACAAATAGGATGCCAGCACCAAGGATAATGTTGCGCTTTGACTTGTAGACACGGCTGGCAGCCACACAGAATCCTCCCAGTAGCAACAAGATAGCACTTAGAATAGGAAAGATGCTAGAGGCTCGTACCACACCTGTAGGGACGAAGAAAAAAATTGGGGGATTATAAAATAGAAATGGCAAATGTAATTGGATTATTCTTCTACATTTCTGTGTAGAGAGCTTTTTTTAAAAAAAAATTAGTATAAAGAAGTATTAAAGCATGCCGTCTGCACCCATTCTCCGCTACAGTGCAGGCCAGTCACAAGTATGCTGCATGATTTATGCAAAGAGTGTGTTTTAAACTTTTATGTCATGGCCTCCTCAGAACTTCACAGTGATGAGTTACTAGCAGTGAAGCTTTCTGTAACAGATTACCCTTGGAGGATGTGACTGAAATGAACTTGATATGTGAAGTTCCACATGATCAAAACATTTCTTTTTTCTCCCCCAGAGTTGACAAACTGGTTTTATGTTTATGTTCTCAGGCACCAGAAATGTAGAAACAGCTGGAAAACACAGAACAGCAGTGGCAGGGTGAGACGAGGATGGAGGGAGAAAATAAAAATTAGTTAGCTGCCATCTGAATGCGTTCCCTAGTATAACTATTAAACCCAGAGTTTAAAATTACCTGGCTGCATCATGGCTCATTTTAAGGTAATTTCTCTTCTTGGTTTACTCTCTCTAGTGCTCAGGAACCAGTGAAGTCATGATATATCTCTAAGCAGTGCTGTCCCTTCCTTCTTTCCCACGTCACAATCTTTTTTAAAAACAAGCTTAATTTTTGGCAGTTTCCTTTTAGTGAAATGGAAGAAATCAAGGATGCATGCTTCAAAGATACTATAATAATTTATTTTGTGTCAGAAATTATTCTGGCTTGAAAGGATTTTTTGCTGGAGAAACTAATAGGAAATGCAATATAGGCATGAAAAGTCTGCATGGACACGCTCCTACGTATGTATGTGTATATATATGTGTGTGTGTGTGTATAGTTGGTTGAAGTTGATAACAACTGCGTAGAATAAGCTGACCAAGGAAAATGTAACCATGGAGGAGGAACAGACACTAGGAAGAGAGGAAAGGACACAAGGATCAGTTCCACTTCATCATTGAAAGTGATAAGGGGCTGCGGTGGCTTGGTGGTTAAGAAGCTCGCCTTGTTAGTTGGAAGGCTGCCAAGTGTACAGTTCAAGACCCAAGTACTGCATGATGGGCTGAGCACCCATCTCTGTCCCAGCTCTTGGGGACATGAAAGGAGCCTCATTTGGGGGTTCCCTGAGTGGAGTTTCTTCCGCAAAAAATAGTTTCTTCCGCAAAAAAATCCTTTCAACCCAGAATAATTTCTGACATGAAATTATTATTATTATTGAAAGTGATTCCTACTTTGTAAGAATACTACAACGTTAGCTAACCTGGACTCCCCCATCCATCCCCCCCACATGTGTCACAGTTCTCTGGCCATTGCCTGTAAGGCTCAGGATTGGAAAGGTTCCAGCTATTAAATCCAGGGGTTAATGTTACCTAAATGAATCAGTGAACCCAGGGCTATGTATCCCTCAATGAAAACATGATATCAATACACTTCCAATTAGTTTTTTGCACATATGCAGCCTCCATCCTGGAATATCAGAGAGTAAATAAAACAAATCAGCAAATTCCTCTTTGTCAGACTTGATCCACGAAAGCTCACATTTAAATACAGGAGTTAGTCTTTCAGGTGCCACATTTTTGTCTTTTTGTTGTTGTTTTGTTTACTCTCTGGTATCCTTGCACAGACTAACATGGCTACGAGTTCAAAAATTCCATCCTGGAACTTCACCTTAACTACAAACCCCAAGGTCTAGATCAGGGTTACCAACCTTTTCAAGCTGGGGGCCGGGTCACAGTCTCTCAGTCAATTTCAAGGACCGGATGGCCATTTGGCCCTGCCTGCACAATGGGGGGTGGCCACTTTGTCCCAAAAGCTTCAAGGGGTGGCTATTTTGTTTCTTGAATGCCCTAGGAGGCGCTGGGGGCCACATGAAATGGTGCCATGGGCTGGATCTGGCCCACAGGCCTTTGATTGGGAACCCCTGGTCTAGATGATCTTTGGACTTTTCCGTTCTTTTTTACACTCAATCCAAAGTCTCCAATGCTCAACCTGCATTATCTGAATGTTTGCTTTCTTAAAAATATACTAATGGTCAAATTACCCATATTTGCTTTCAGATACTGAAACCAAGGTGGTGATCTGAGCAGAGGTGTGGACTGTGAAATAGACACAGTGCCTAAACATGGAAGCTGAGACAAAAATTTGCAATAGAAAAGAAGATATGTGTATGCTTAAATAACTCTCTAATCCTAACTCAGATAAATCAGAATAAATTTTTGTAGGAGCAATGAAGAGAACTCTTTTGCCTCAAAGGGTGATTCCAAAATTTGAGTTTCTGTGTCTCAGCTCTATGAGCATTGGAAAGAAGGACAGCGAAAGGAACACTGCTGCAGCATTTTCGTTTCTGTTTTGATCATAATGTACAGTGGTTCCTTGCCTCCTACTTCCTTTCCTTTGAAAAATGTCAGGAACATTTTGTCTGCATCCTATAGATGCACAATTGTTCATAGGCACCCGGCAGGGAGAAGTGACTTTCAGATAGGTGAAGATTTGGAAGCAGGAAGAGAGAGGGAAAATGGAACAGCAGCTGCCAGAAATGATTTTAATTCATATATCTTGGCTGGAAAATCTTAAATTAAAAAGAAATGGGCAGAATAAATCAAATATATATTATGATGAACTTTGTTTTTAGGATAGGCTTAAGGCTCTGTGGTACTTAAAGGAAAGAAACAAAGAAGCTGGTTTCAGATTTAGGTGCAGATTTTGAGCTGGTGGAAGCAGACTCAACACTGATTGTCAGGTGGTGGATAACTAACCTGACAACCCTGAGGACTAATGGCCTTGAGTGGCAAAGTCCACAGGGAAGGATGATGGTCCCCAAGTGGATTAAATCCCACTTGAATCCATCTTGATGGAGGGCAACACCTTCATCAGTACTGGACTGCGGCTGAGGAGGACTTTGCGTGCCAAAAGGGCTCAGGACCAGAAAGTTACCCGGGAAACTGGATCAGTGGTACAGGTGCCAGACTGTGACGTGGAAGGCAAATGGAAGACTACTGCAATATATTCTCAGGACAGTCTTCATGGCAGATCACCAGGATGATCGCCACTATTTGGAATTGGATACAGCACAAGAAGAAGATGATGATGATGACTAATAGCATCTAAAGCAGTGATTCCTAACGTGGGGCCCATGCCCCACAGGGGGACTTCAATTCCCAGACGCCTAAGTCAGTACATTGGCCGATCAGTGCTTTGGGGAATTGAAGTCTAAAAACCAAAGGTTTGGAAACACTAGTCTACAGGCTCTATGCAGCCCCCTCAGATGATTTCTCGCTTGCTCGCTCGCTCTCCAACTTCACTACTGAAATTCTAAAGTGGAAGTACTTCTTGAATTAGTGCATTTAGCCCATACATTTCCACATGGCTTCCAAACTCAATTTTAAAAATTGATTTACTCTACATAAAATAACTGGATCGGGCCTCAGTCATTCATTCTTTAGTTGCAAGCATATATTTTTGATGTTTTATCAGCAGGTGAATACTGCTTTTTCTTTGTGTGTGTGTGTGTGTGTGTGTTACACTGTATATTCCTTAATATATTTGGAAGATAAAAAGATGCAGATAATCAGCCTCTGCTACTTCCTCCTGGCACCTGGTGGTAATCATAGGAAGAAATTTTTGAAGTGGTAGCCTTGTTAGTCTGTTATACAGTACTCTGATATGCTTGCACTGAATAGGAAGGGTTCTGGCATGGCTAATAGCCATTCCTGCTTGAATATACAATCCTTTTATATAAGATTGACCTTCCTAGGTCTTGTTCCCTATAGGAAGCATACAGGCATCCTCTCTCTCTTTTTGTTATAAAAAATCTCTTTCCAGCCAAATTATGCACTTTTAAAATTTATCAATATCTGTAAATATATTTGGCAAAACTCCCTGCCTCTTCAATCGGGAAGTATCATTTCCCCATCATCATGCATTTAAGGGACTTAAAAGGCAGCAGCAGTCAGGGCACTTATCTTACTGTTTTTCTTTTGCAAATTTCAGGCAATTAAATCACTGCAGAGCCTTAATTCGGATGGAGCCCCGCTTCGAGGAATAGTTAGCATAATGATAATCCCAGGCCTCCATTTGGTATTCATCTCAAGGCTATGTGATGGAGACAAGAACCTGCACTGCTGGAATTGGGAATTCTTTGGATTTTTTATTGTGGCCACCCTCCATTTTGCTGCTTTCTCTTGCCAATAATCCCCAGCGCTAAGAGGAGGGCGCATTGCCTCTCTGCAATATGACAGAGGAACTCCTGAGACAGAGAAAGACTGCATCCCTTCTGCAAAATGACAGGCCTTTCACTTCCAGGCACAAAGAAACTGCGGTATTTGAGACCTCCTGGATAGGTAGGCGCTGTTGTCCTTCTCCAACAAAACCCGAGGGCAGGTTCTGTCCCTCTGCCTCAACAGCCTCTTGAACTGATCTTTAATGGCATTCGCACACTTTGTTTCCCCTGGTAACAGAAGCGTGGAGACATATTACCGCTGAGGCCAGTGGATGGGAGTGAATAAGGCCCCTATTTATACGTACGTAGGAGGTATTCTGCACTGTCGTGATCGTAATCGGTGTCCTCAGGAAAATGGTTAATTTTCACACACACGCCTCGCTTCAGCCCTGGGATGGAGAGAGACAGAAATCACCAGATTTTCAATTCATTCGGTGAATGGGGTTTTTAAGTATGAACAGCATTCTGACACATCAGACTTCATGTTAGCTACACCACGGCACAACATTACCTCCCACACCCCCAAACCTTTGCAAAAACCAGGTTGCCTGGGTGTCAACTTCACAAGGTCTTTTGACAAACCCGGAGCCCCACTCTTCAACATTAGCCCAACAAACTAGTGGCACATTGCCACTGAGACACTCAGAGCCTTCTCCAGGCCTGGGGTAACAGAGCAGTTACCAACATTACTCTTTCTTACTGTTCCTTAGAAGATGGAGCTCACTGGACAAGGAATAACATTAAAGGAAGATATGGCTGAGGAACTCTACCTCCCCTATGTCATGTGGAGGTCTCTGAATAGGTTGGGGTCGGAGTCCCTAAATGTAAGACCAACATGTTCAAGTGGGGGCTGCTGATGGACAAAAACACACTGTGTGAATGTGGAGAGATACAGAATCTGGCTCATTTACTGGTCTGCTGATTACTATCAGAAACATGTACCAATGAAGATTTAATTTTGGCCAATGACAAAGCCAAAAAGGTGGCTTCGCTTTGGAAGTTTAAAGTTTGACCTGGACACAAAAGAAGCAGAATTGTAGCTACCTACTCACAGTAAGGCCTGAACTATGTGGCCATGAATGCCAAGGATTTCCAATTCATTGCTAGAATGTGTGTCTAAGTCTTGATGCTCCAAAGACTCAAACCAAGCCTAGCTTGTGACCACCCACTATCTTAATGTATGTCTTGACTGTCAAAAGAACTGGGTTTCCAGTCTGGGGACCGTAATAAAGATTGATTTGATTTGGTTTTCCAATTGCTGTTTTTTAAAATCAGGTTAAAGTCATATGGTGCTTCTGTCCACTGAATGAACCACCGAACTGTTGCAATGTTTTAACTGTAAGGATCGGGGAGGGGGAGGGGGTAGATGTGTCACTTTCAGGTTGCAGAAAATCCTGCAAACTTTACGGGGCACACTTGTTCTGCTGCTGTATTTGAATCCAAATATAGGCGATCATCATGGTGATCTGCCATGAAGACTGTCCTGAGAATATAATGCAGTGGTCTTTCACCTGCTTTCCGCATCGCAGCATGACTCCCGTATCACTGATCCAGTTCTGTGATTCACTTTCTGGTCCTGAGCCCTTTTGGCATGCAAAGTCCTCATCAGCCCCAGACAAGTATTGATGAAGCTGCTGCCCTCCATCAAGATAGATTCAAGGGGGATTTAATTCACTTGGGGACCATCACCCTTCCCTGTGGACTTTGCCACCCAAGGCTTTTAGTCCTCAGGGCTATCTGGTCAGTTAATCGCTGCCTGACACTTGACATTGAGTCACTGCCCAAATTATTAGATTTGGGGCTTCCGCCATGCTTATGCAGGTGGATACTAGATTTTCTATCAGATCGTCCCCAACGGGTCAGGATGGGCTCTCATGTCTCTGCAGATCTCAGTATAAGTACGGGGACGCCGCAGGGGTGTGTGCTAAGCCCGCTTCTGTACACGCTTTACACATATGATTGTGCTCCCAGTTATCCCAGCAATAAGATCATCAAGTTTGCAGACAACACAACGGTGGTGGGTCTGATTACTGCTGGGGAGGGGGAGTCGGCTTACAGGAAGGAGGTTGAGATGCTGACGGAGTGGTGTAGGGAAAACAATTTATTCCTCAATGTAAAAAAGACAAAAGAGATCATTGTGAACTTTAGAAAATGCAAATTGAACATCCAGCCACTTATTATTGAAGGGAATTGTGTGGAACAGGTCTCTGGGAATGGAGCTGAGGGATGATCTAACATGGGGAGCAAACACCAAAGCTCTGATGAAGAGAGCACAGCAGAGGTTATACTTCTTGAGAATCCTCAGGAAGAACAATCTTTCAAAGGACCTGCTGTTGGCATTCTACCACTGTACCATAGAGAGTGTGTTAACCTATGGTCTGTGTGTATGGTTTGGGAGTTGTACAGCTAGGGAAAGAACAATGCTGTCCAGGGTCATAAAGACTGCGGAGTGGTCAAATCTATGCCACCAGGTGTTATAAGAAAGCTGTAGAGATTGCACAAGATAGTACGCACCCCGGGAATGATCTCTTTCAGCTTCTGCCTTCTAGAAGAAGGTATAGGGTCATAAAGACCAGGACCAGCCGCTTGAAAAATAGTTTCTACCCAAAAGCAGTTCTGGCTTTGAATACAGTACAATGCAGTCTATGAGGGTGCTTCTATATATAGTTTTTAGGGTTTTAGAGTTTTTAGAGTTTTAGAGCTTTTAGGGGTTAAATGTGTATATGTGGGGTGGGAGTATGTTGATAATTTTGTATAGTTGTATTTTGTTTAGGTTTTGTTGGGTTGTTAAGTGTCCCCCCCCCCCCCAATCTCGTTGTTCTGTGCAGGACAATGACAATAAAGATTTATCTATCTATCATAGCAGGGTAACCTGGCCAGACTGAGTCTACACATAATGCTAATTTTATCTTCCCATGCAAATAGCAATCTCAGAGAAGCAAGCATATGCTAGTGTGGTAACTTCCCCTGCAATAGATGCATTTCTTAACAAAGAATATTCCCAAAGCTGGCAACAAGGCCTACGTGCAGAAAAAAGTTGAGCCTTTCTACTTATCTCTGGGCCAACTTTTCCCCTTTAGTTTTTCCAAGTGGGAAACTAATCAGGTACTGTACCTGTATAAATCACCTTGAAAATGCATGATGAGGTCCTCACATGCTGTGTGTGTGGCTTTTTTTTTTTTTTTTTTAAAGGTTGAATTTTTCTCTCTGGGAGTTTCCTAGTGCCTGTAGGAGTATTTTTGTGCAGAAATCTTCCTTTGTCTATGGGTGGCTGACAAAGAGTCAAAACAACATCCAGTCCTGTTAGGCAATCCCAAGTAGGGTTTGGTGAGTTAAGTATATTTCAGTTAGCTAAATGTGCATCTCGCTTTTTTAAACCACCTGATGATTTCTGTATTCCTCTCTGCCGATTATATTTTTTAATAAATGCAATTGGTTGGAATCTGGAAATTGCTTTATCTCTTTTTACCTAGCCAGAAAGGTGACCTTGCTCAACTGGAGTGCTTGTCAAACAATCTGGACTTGGTTTTAAGGCATTTAAATCTGAGAATATGAGAAATACAGACCATAGCTGTCTTGTAGCCTTGGGTTGGAAGTAATAACAGACCATTATTCATGTGTTGAAGGAAGGAAACTATATCAGTTCTACTGGCCAATAAGTCCCTACCCATCCAACTCTGTTGGGAGAAGGGAGGAAGCACTCCCATTGGGCTTCTGGGCAGAGGGGAGGGGAGAACTCTTTGTTGGGAGGAGGGACTGCACACTTGCCCACAGAGAGGATGGATTGGGACTTAGAGGCCACCCTGTCATTCCTGTCAAGTATCCCATATTGGCCGGGATTTCCCATATTTTAGCGCTTGTTCATCCCCTTTCCTGCCGCTGTCCCGTATTTTGAATGGCAGGAAAAGGGGTTACTGTGCAAAGGGATTCTGTGCATGTGTAAAGGGGTTCTGCGCATGGACAAATGGGTTCTGTGCATGCGCAAACAGGTTACTGAGCATGTGTGCGCGCATGCGCAGTAATTTCTCGTATTTTCCAGAACTGCGCTTGACGGGTATGTACCCTGTACAGATATACAGTGGAACCTCAGTTAACATAATTAATGCGTTCTCCAGGACATTTCTTACAGCAAAAATTATTTTAACCGAATTTCGCACAGGAATGCATTGAATGCAGTTTCCCAAAGGAATGCACTGCAAACCAAAATACATTAACCGAAATGTGATTTCTCTTAGGAATGCATTGAAAACCAATTAATCCACTCCGGAAAAAATTCTGTAAACCAAGCCACTATTTTCTATGGATTTCCTTTTGTTATGTGATTTTTATGTTAACTGAGCAATTTGTTAACCAAGGTTCCACTGTAGAAGGATCTGAATTTGCTCCACAGTGTAAGGATGATGAAGGGAAAGACAGGAGACCTAACATCTGTAACCTCGTTCATGGCATCAGAGCATTGTTACTTAAAGTGCTGTTTCCGGGTGAAATCCTGGGATCTCTGATTGAGTCTTGTGTGGGCAATGTGGCAGCCTGTTTACTGTTATGTGGGAAGGGTGAGGAATTCAGGAGTGAGAAACTGCTTCAGATTTTTTAAAAATGCATATTTACAATTCGTGTGTCGCCTGTCATGACAGGCAAATTGGGTTGAAATTTGACTTGTAGATTTTCAAGGAACAGCTCCCCTATTTGATGCGGGGAGGGGTGAGTAATTTTTCTAAGATCTGCTATCAGTGAGGATGACATTATTTACTCCAAAAATGAAGGAATTGCCCCTAATTTCTGCTCTATCCCCAAATACTGCACTGTAGATCTCTGTTATAAAAATGGATGCAACCATTTACTTACCTGGTATTTTCCAGGCTGCCATTAGGATGGGGACATACTTTAGTGGTGCAGTGGTTAAACTGCTGGACTGTAGCCAAAATGTTGTAAGTTTGATCCTGATGGGAATCAAGGCTGACTCAGCCTTCCATTCTTCAATCGGGCAAAATGCTAATTACCCGTGAACTGCCCAGACAATGTTTTAAGCACTGTGAGGCAGTGAATAACTGTGATTGCTATTGCTAATAACCAATATTCTGAAGGGGTACCGGAAACAGTCTTTGATGGTTGCAAAGCTCTCATATATGCCATTCCCACGATCTACAGGTGGTGAGAACAGCATATATTGAGTGCCACAAAAAAGCATAACCAGCAAGGCCGTAGCCAGGATTCTAGATGTAGGTGGCTGAATTACAGAGAGCAGAAATGCTCTGAATACCCTGCTGCCACTGTGGAAAGTAGCAAGTAGTTTGAGGGTGGGTAAACTGCTAACTCAGGGTGGGTAAAGCCCCTCCTGGATATAGCCCTGAGAACCAGGATTCAAAAAAGAACACTCAGAGGAGGTTGAGCTCCATTGTCAGCATCATGTAGAGACTGATGGCAAGATAAACCCCTGAGAGGTCCAGCAAGCATACTAAATGGTATTACTCTAAGTTGAAGTTAGAGTTGGCCTATTAGAATTAATGGAAGATATGTATGCATTGGCTAACCAAATCTTCAGTGATTCAATGGGCCTACTACACACCAATTTACTACACTAAGCAAAAGAATTTTGGCCATTAATGTGTTTGTTTGTTTTGCAATCAAATATAACCTTAACTCATTTGATATGAGATGAAAAAGTGTTATTTAAGCTTTTCAGAGCTTCTGTGCCATTCATTAGAAGCTTCTTCCTTGTGCCTTCAGTCACCTATCGTCTCTTATTCACTAGAGCTGATGAGCTGCAATTTATCCGCCCTTTACCTGCTGTTTGCCACTAGAGCAAAGGTTTCCTTTATTTCTTCTCCATCTCTTATTACAAAATGATGATATTTCACAATTAAAAGTAAAAGAATTTATGAGAGGAAATCAATAATTCTCACTCCTCAAGTCTAGTACTTAAA
The DNA here is from genome assembly GCA_035047305.1 of Bradypodion pumilum. NCBI lineage: Eukaryota > Metazoa > Chordata > Lepidosauria > Squamata > Chamaeleonidae > Bradypodion > Bradypodion pumilum. Next base: position 33,587,463 of record JAWDJD010000008.1, on the reverse strand, counting down.
TATTATGAGAGATCGTATGTGTCCAAAATTCTATTGCTGGATTCTGGTGAGGCACCAAGATACATCTTAGTCATGTCCCAACCCCATGCTTTATTGTGCAACTGAGATGTGCTTATCATGTCACCACAATCAGCCACAACCAGTTCCAAAATCTTATGTGAACACCAAGTGAATTCTAGCCAGTACTTAGATGAAAAACAAAGATAGTTAAGAGGAGTCATCAATAATGTTGATGTGACCTTAACTTAATAGCATCTAGAGCAGAGGTTCTCAACCTATAGCCCATGGTCCACATCCGGCCCATGATGCCAAATAATCCTGCTCTTGCTCCAGCCACTGCCACCAGAATTGGCCACGGACTGATTTACGGCAGCTGTAAATGTATTTATGACAGCCGCCGACGCATTTATGGCAGCCGTAAATGGCGGGAGGATGACTAGTCCAGCCCCCTCAACTGCCTGAGGGAGTGTGACCCGGCCCACGACTTGAAAAGGTTATGAACCTCTGATCTAGAGCAGTGGTTCCCAACATGGAGTCCAAGCCCCACAAGGGAGGCATCAATTCCCATAAGCCTAAATCAGTACATTGGATGATCAGTGCTTTGGGGAATTGACTTAGGCTTCTGGGATTTGAAGTCCAAAAACCAAAGGTTGAAAAACACTATTCTAGGTAAAAACCATGAACAGGAAGCTTCTATTTATTGTTGTATAGAACCTTTGATGAACTGAAGTCAATTAACATTTTAAAATATCTTAACCACAAGGACACTTAATTAATATTATAGAAATCACAACTACAAGGGGAGGCAAAGCATTGCTGGATAACATAGCACCATGCTGTTGTTAAGTGCCTTATTTGAATTCTGTTTTCATCAGGGACAGTACGTCAGCAGACTAAAAAGCCCCAGTGTGGAAGCAGTCCTATGTTTTAAGATAATTAGTGTTTTAAGTCTTTTCTTTAGACTTCTTGCCATAATGTTCTTCTACTCTGCCTCTAGCCCATTCCTTTACTGGATAAATCCTCTGGAAAGATTTTGGCCTCTTGCAGATTTTGTCATTATTTTTGCAGTTTAATATAAACTTTTGTCGTGCTCCTCTTGTGGGTCTAAACTTGTTTTCCAGCAGGTTTTCTACCCTACCCTCATGTTCCTGGCTATCCCTATTCCAGAACTTTACCTCAGGGCCAAACTACACACTCAGAAAAAATGTCTTTTGTGTTCCTTTTAAACGTTTCAACCTCAACAATGTGACCTGATAAATCATGCTTGATTTATTGGTCATGCAAAAGAAGTTGTTATAATCCATGTGCCACAAATGCTACTTCTTTTAATTTGTTTTTACAGTTGTACAGTGGTACCTCATACAACAGTTTTAATCCTTTCCACGGGGCTTGTTGTTGTATGAAACAATTACTGTACGGTACATGCATCGTATAGTGATTTTCCCTATGGGATGCATCATACAATGATTATTATTTTTTTGCTAAGTGGTTTTTCCCATTGAAAAATTGTTGTATGATTTTTTTTCCATAGGGAAAATTGTTATGCAGGACGCCATTTCCCCCCAAAACCTAATTGTTATGTGATTTCATTGCTATACGGGGCGATTGTTGTATGAGGTTCCACTGTACCTCTTTTGTTACTTGAGGGAGCACTCCTCCTGGAAACACATTTCTCTGAATGCATACTTTAGCCCTTGGTTGAACAGGTTTTACTAGATCGGGTTCCTCACCTTCTAAGCAGCATATCCTCCAGAGGCCTGAATGAGTAAGCCCTCCTGGATCCTTCTTGTCCTTCTGAGGCGTTTCCTCCGTAGAGATGTTGGTGGTATTGCAGATGAAGGCACGCGCGTACAGCCAATAATCTGTGCCAATGGCAATGATCATGAGGCCAAAAGCTGCAAAGGCCCCAACAGTGGTGAGCAGGATCTGGACACCCTTCTCACACCAGACCATCCTCTCCTCATTCCAGCGCTTGAGTGACTCCAGCTTGGCGGTAAGAAATGAGACCAACAGAGATAGATGCAAGTAATGGCAATGGTGGTGACAATGGAAACCTTGACTTTTGTGGCCAACTTCTCTTTTAATTAGCAGTATCTGGAATACACAAACCTTCGAGAAACAGCAGCAATGGACAACCTTCTCTTGTTTGAGTCAATGTGTAGAAGAAGCCTTGATAAAGGACAAGTGAGGAGGTTAACAGTTGTTCCAAAGATCTTAGAAACGCAGTCACAAACGTTTCTAGAGGTTCTTCTGGATAGGGTACTAGAAAGTTATGTTCTCTCAGAAGCCTTTTCTGATATTTCAGAGGAAGGACTCTGGATTGGCTTCAAGATATGCTTTCAGACAAGCTGCAAGAAGTACCTGGTGAATTTCTGGAGAGCAGTTGGGAATTTCTGAAAAACGTAACGATGATTATGAAGATTTTTTTTAAAAAAAATCTAGAACTTTTCAAATGTGCTTCGTGAAGGATGAAACTCTGGGTAGGTAATAGACCGTGGAAGGTCAGGAGCATCTAAGGAGAGCTGATAGACCACTGATATGACAATGTTGAAGACTTAGTGGAAAATCCTTTGGAAGGCTACCACAGTATAGCATCTAGTTGTAGGATACTGGAAGGCTGCTATAAAATATCTAGATATGAACTGGAGATTTTCTGGAAGTCTGCAAAAACCTTTCTGGAGAGCTATTGGGTTAAGTGTTTATAGCTACCCAGATGTTTGTGGAGAAGGCCAGAGTCTCTAGATTAGTCCTTTTAACCTTCAGTATAGATAACAAGAACTTGCTGAAGTCCAATATTTTCTGTATCCCTACAGATGCTGAGAGATATGTAGAGCTCCTGAAAGCCTTGGTTTCCTATTCATATGCACGGCTTCAGAGTATTTTCAGAAATGCCTGGGAGTTTCCCCCAGCTTCTTGGATCAAGTTCCACTGGTTTCTTTTTCCTTTCCTGCTTCCCTGTGGACCGTTTCCTATCTTCGAGCTCCTCTGAGAAGGGAAAATCTTGGGTTTCAGCTGCTGCTCTTCAGTTTGAGGTGTGCAAATTTTGTGGTCTGACTCAAGTTGAAAAGTAGAAAACTAGCTGTTCTACTGTTTGATTTCTGAGTAAAGAGGGGGAGGGGGAGAGAAAGACAGGAGAAGAGAAAGTTGAGTATGAAAAAGACTTGTGTAGGAAAAGCTCTCTCTGCTGTTCCAAGATGAAATATTTGTTTATTTTGATAGGATTTCCATCTTTTTGCTAGCATGCACAAGATGGCTTACAAATTAACTTCATGACAATTTTAAAAACAGCATAAACCATAAATAAGGAGCAATAGATAGCCAATAAAAAATAAAGAAACTTCAGGAAACGGCAAAGGCAATCATTAAATGTCATTAAAGAAAGCATAGGAAAACAGGATAGATTCAGCCTAATACATAAAAGTTAAGAAAATAACATGCTGAGTGTGTGATTTCCTGGAAGGTGTCCCATGATTGGGGGAATTGCTACTGAAAGGGTCTTATTTCAGAGAATTCCCTCACATACAAATCAAGAGAATCCCCAAAAAAGTACCCCTAGTGGTGCAGATCTTATGAGCAGGCAGATGTGGATTGTGGAAGAAGAGAGTTAGTGAAAATTTTCAAGTTTCAGTAGAATAATAAGCCATGACTGGATGACTGGAAGGTCAGCAGGTCAAGCCCCGAGTGCTGCATGACAGAGTGAGCTCCTGTCTCTGTCCCAGTTCCTGCTAACCTAGCAGTTCGAAAGCAAGAAATTGCAAGTAGATAAATAGGTACCACTTCAATGGGAAGGTAAACAGCGTTCTGTGTCTAGTCATGCCTGCAACATGTCCATGGAAACAGACAGTGCTGGCTCTTTGGCTGTAAATGGAGATGAGCACCGAACTCTATAGTTGGATATGACTGGCTTTCGAGGAAAGGTGACCCTTTAAAGTGATCAAGTAGGTGTTTCAACCTGATATTTCCTTCCAACTAACAGAGCTACTCATGATTTATTTGCCCCACATTATTTAAGAGATACAGTATAATGATATTTTTAAAATTTGAAATGAACACAGTACAAAAAGTATTTATCTTCCCAAGCTGATGCTTAAAATCCATCAGGTCTAAAGTTCTTTAGCCTTGGTTCCTCCTTTATAGCTCCTCAGTCCTTCAGCACTTCTGGCCAGATGCTTTCAGGCGATTTCTCAGACTTGCCTTCTCCATCCACCTCATTTTTCTCCCTTAAATTGTTTTTGTTCTGGACCATCCCTAAACTATGGACTGTCCTTCTTGTCCCATGAACTGTAGAGTTTTGCTCCCCAGGTTCATCAAAAATTGGGAAGATTTCCCTCCAGGTTTCACTCACAAATCCAATGAGCTCCTCTCCCATTGTTCTCCCCAAATATTTTATTTCAGTATCTTGACCGGATACATATTGTGGCTTCTAAGGTCTCCTATTTTCTGTGGAGAGAGAGATTGAATTTCTATACTGTAGAAATTAGGAATTAGTATAGATTGATTAGGCCAAAGCCAGCTTTGAGTTTGAAACTCTGTAAATTCCTACCCTACATCATCTCTAGTTCTACTCTGTTTATAGTAATGCTAAAGATGTGTATTATTATTATTATTATTATTATTATTATTATTATTATTATTATTATTATTATTATTATTATTATTATTATTATTATTATTAAAATTTCATGTCAGAAATTATTCTGGGTTGAAAGGATTTTTGTGGAAGGAACTCCACTCAGGGAACACCCAAATGAGGCTCCTTTCATGTCCCCAAGAGCTGGGACAGAGACAGGCACTCAATCTGCCATGCAGTACCCAGGTCTCGAACTACCGACTTGCCAGCCTTCCGGCTAGCAAGGTGAGCTTCTTAACCACTGAGCCACCACAGCCCCTAAAGATGTATCATTTATTATTTGTCTTACATCTGTATTTAACACATCATAGATGACCAAAGTACTTTATACGTAAAAATGGGATACGTAGGATATATTTTTGAGGGAAAGGTAAATAAACTATCCTGTTTCTTTGGGGTATCTCACTCAGGAGAATTCCTGTTTTTCTGTGTGTGTTTTTCTTAAAGAACAAAGATGAATGGAGAATATAACAAACAGTTCCTCAAGATCAGAGTAGCTCTGGCTGAAGCAGAGAAAAAATCCACAAAACTTATTCTCTACTTCCTTGCTTTCAACCCTCTAACTTTCCACTCATTCTCAGTGTTCTGAAGAGGATTTGAGAATCTTATCTGTCTGGTTCCCTCTTATGAAGGCATGTGTGTGTGTCTTCTATTCAAATGGCATGTGTGTAAACACAGGTACAGTGGTACCTTGGATAAAGTCTGATTCGGATAAAGTCCAATTTGGATAAAGTCGTGGTTTTCATGCACACGTGATGCCTCGCATAAAGTCCAAAACTGCTTAAAAATGGATGTTATCCAAGGTATTTGGTATAGGAAGCTCGGATAAAGTCCATTTTTGGACGTTATCTGATGCATCGCCCATTTGATTCGGATAAAGTCCAAAATCGGATAAAGTCTAAACTTGTGAAATGGAGTTTGGACTTTATCCGAGGTTATACTGTATAAGATATAAGCCTCAAGATCCGTCTCTGCAGAACGAGATTTACATAGACCTGTGATGGCGAACCTTGCCACTCCAGGTGTTCTTGGACTTCAATTCTCAGAAGCCCAAATCTCATGAATGGGTTTATTGCACGTAAATTCATGTGGGTTCACAGAGAGTTGGCCTTCTGGGAACTGAAGTCCAACAACACATGGAGTACCAAGCCTTGCCATCACTGACATAGAGCACTCTATATTGCTTGGTAGAAGATTTACTTAATGTTGGGGACATTCTGTACCTGATTTTGAAACCTTACTGGCAGATCGTACTTCCTTAGCAACACAATCAAGACTCTCTTTCTCCAGGCTCCTCAGCTTCAAATCTTTGTGTCACATCCACCTCATTCCTGATATATGTTGATTTTTGGAAATTCAGAAAACTAAAAAAGGTCGCTGGCAAAGGAGAGCAGCTAGGACTAGTTTTTGCCGTTAAATGTTGGTGTTTCCTACCTGTTAGATATAAAACAATAGCAAGTGAATTTGCAAATGGTGAGAAAATTTAAAAAGGTACCCATTGAACACATATAGTTGAAGAAGCAATAAATAAAAATAAAAATAAAAAACCAACCAGGTGATTAAATATGTTTATACATAAGTAAGTCCTGCTGAGTATGGGACTTTCTTCCCTGTTAATGTGAGTATAAGATTTCAATTTTATGTCCAAATCTCTTTTAATTTCATTCCTTTTCTAAAAACTGACAAATTCTCACCTCCACCCCTTCCATTACGTACACTGCACTACCAGGGGTAGTGGGCCAGATCTGGTCAGCGGCACCATTTCATGTGCCTCGCCCAAGAGCATTCGAGAGAAAAAATGACCACCCCTTTGAAGCTGTTGGGACAAAATGGCCACCCCATCGTGCAGGTTTGGGCAAAATGGCCATCTGGCCCTCGAAGCTGACTGAGAGAGCATGACCCAGCCCCCATCTTGAAAAGGCTGGGAACCCCTGCACTAAACTCTCATAGTCCTGACTGAAAACCCTGGTGTCCTGGCTTCCCAAAACCTTTCCTATTCTTTTATTTTGCAATTTTCCACTCCTCACTACACTGAGGAATCCAGGGTAGTGGTTTATTTCCCCTGATAACCCCCACTGTCTGTTCTTTTGCTAGAGTTCCCCGTGGGTGAGAAGCAATCTATCCTAAGAGTATCCATGGATACCATTTATAAAATGTTAGTACAGTACAGTACTAGCTTTTCTTCTGCTGCCCCCATCAGTGAGATCCTTGAGGCCAAGAGAAGAGCTACTTGTGAAGATGTAGATGGATAGGGGAGAATTGGACATGAAGTTAAGACTTTTCAGTTTGATGCTATCTGGAGTGATCTTGATGCCATATTTCTAAAATAAGGAATGGCTCAGCTGTGTATTTCTCTGCTATGATGGATGGATGGATGAATTAATTGAACAGTAGATAGGTAGTGTACTTAATATTCACGGTACCTGTACTGTTCAACTGGTTTCTAGTTTATAGCAAAGACCACTTGCAACTTGATCTTTGACATCTGTTGTTTCATTGGCTGAGTTGTTTCTAATGACATTATGTGGCAAATCCAGTACAGTCAGAACCCAATGTGAACTTCGATTTGGCTTGCTTTTGTGTGTTTCTTTTGGCTGTCTCATGTGACTTGTTCAGCCATTTTCTCAGCTCGAGGAGAGGTAAACCTAATAAATACATCTTGATTTAAAGTTTGAGACTGGAGAGATATGAGGGTCAGATGTGTGTTTTCATGTCAGAGATTAGTCTGGGTTGAAAGGATTTTTAGGGGTCGCCCGAATGAGGCTCCTTTCATGTCCCCAAGTGCAGCTCTTGGGTAATTTGTAGATGAATAAATGGATATATCCATGCAGGTAGTGTTGTGTATTGAGGCACATTTGCAGGGAGCGCTCTTGCAAGAGGAAAATGGCGGTTTCCCGCCATTCTAATTAGAAGCCCAAAGTGGCGCGAAACCTCTGCAAAAGGGCGTGCTTGTTAGGCTAAACCAAGCCCTGTGATTGGTTACAGTTTTGGATCCTGTTCTCCATTGGTTAAACTACATATATTCCCTGTTATGATTGGTTAGTTACGTTTGTCCGGCGGGTCACTACCTTGTATCCAGGAGCTACTGCCGAGGAGACACTATATAAGCCCCATGGGTAAACAAGCGTGGGGCCAGACCGGATCTATACTTCCTACTCCCTACAGGTAGCCGGGTAGCACTAAGCCTGGGTCCCTCCATTATGCTACGCTTCTATGGTAGCTAGCTTATTGCCCATTGCTGGGTAAGAATCTGGAGGGACTGACTCCGCTAGGATTGTATAGCCATCTTGGGATCCGGAACACCTTGTAAGCTCATCTCTGTTTGACTGTTAAATAAAGCCTGTTGCTGTTTGTTCATCATTGTCCTTGACTGGTGCTTATAAGGGCTGGATCTAACAGGTAGTTAGGTGAATGAACAGATTCTGTGTATAAAGAGAGCAAAGAAAGTAGGTGAAAGTTTAAGAATAGACGGAGTGTAGGCTTCAGGCTGGACAGCTAGACAAATTAATGCATATCATGAGGAAAAGAAATGTTCGAAAAGCAAAGAGATGGGAGTTAAGAAAATTTTAAATATACATAAAGTAATAAATACAGATTAACTTGACTAATTATTAGATGGCTTGTTAAGAGATGATGTGTATGGTTGCAAGAGGTATAATTATGGATACCTAAGGACAACCTCTGGGTTGGAGAGATAGGCAGGATATCTCTCAATGCCATTTCCAGGGAATCCTAAACAGGTGAAGGCATCTGCTTGGGAATAATACCCTGAAGCAAATGGTGAGCCACTGTGTGAGACAGAATGCTGGACTGGATGGGCTGTGGCCTCTTCCAGTAATGCTGTTCTTAAGAGAGACCATGTCATGAAATTTATTATCTTATTTTGCACTTTACTAAAGAGATGCAAAAAACCTCAATAGATGCTAATGTACTGTTTTTCTATATCTTTCCTAAAGGTTAAGATTTCTCTTTTTCCTCTGCCAAGACACCACCATCATCACTACCAATAATAATAATAATAATAATAATAATAATAATAATAATAATAATAATAATAATAATAATAATAATAATAATAATAATAATAATAATAATAATAATAATAATAATAATAATAATAATAATAATAATACCATATATACTTGAGTATAAGTCGGATTTTTCAGCCCCCAAAATGAGGTCCAAAAATGGGACTCGACTTATACTCATGTCAACATAAACACTCAAAAACATACCCATACAAATGTTTAAATTAATTAATTTTACTGTATTTTCATGTATTTTAATTATTGAAACTCACTAGCAGCTGTTGCATTTCCACCCCAACTTATACTCGGGTCAATCTATTTTCCTAGGTACCTATTAGGTACCTCGACTTGTATTCGGGATGACTTATAGTCGTGTATATATGGTAATATGAATTGGCTAAGAAAGGACTGAAAGTTTCACATTTGCTCTATATGGACAATCTGAAATTGTTTGGAAAGACAAGATCTGAATTAAATACACTACTGGAAACTACAAAGAAATTTAGTAAAGACATCAGAATGCAATTTGGAATTGACAAGTGTGCAACAATTACTGTTAAGCCAGGCAAAATTGGCAAAGGTGATGGATTTGAGGTAGATTATGAAGAATGAATCAAAACAATAACATCAGAAGAGCAATACAAGTACCTGAGAGTTCTGGAAGCTTCTGGCCTGCTACACAACCAACTCAAAAGAAATCCTTCTGCAAAATACCTAAAGTGGATCCAGAAAATCTTGAAGTCAAAACAGAGTGGAAGCAATATCAACAAAGCAGTTAATACCTGGGCAGTACCTGTTATATGCTATTCAGCTGGAATAATTGATTGGACCCAAATAGAATTAGACAACCTTGACTGAAAAACAAGGAAGCTAATGACTATGCATCATGCCCTGCACCCAACAAATCATGTTGATCGTTTGTACTTACCAAGAGCTGAGGGTGGCAGAGGACTCCTACAGGTGAAACAGACAGTAGAGGAAGAAAAGCATAGCTTGAATGACTATATTAAGAAAAGTGAAGAGCCTATGCTTCAGGAAGTGAACAAAGGAGGATTTTTAAAAACAGTGAAGAAGAAAGCTGAATACAGAAAGGAAAGGATAGAAAGTCAAGCTGCAAACTGGAAAAACAAGCCTATGCATGGTCAATATTTGAAAAACATAGAAGGCTAGGCTGACTCAAAGCTGACATGGGGATGTTTAAGAGCAGGAGTATTGATTAAGGAAATGGAAGGATTTATCCTAGCAGCCCAGGAAAAAGTTTTGCCATCAAATTGCATAAAGACAAAAATACAGCACATATCCAACAATAGCAAATGCCATCTTTGTAATGAAAAGGATGAAATAGTAGATCATCTAATCAGCGGATGCAGAAAAATTTCACAGACTGATTTGCAACGCCATAACAGGGTTGCAAAAATTATCCATTGGAAACTGCCAGAAGTTTGGATTTGAATGCAGTAAAAATCATTGGGAACATCAAGTAGATAAAGTTTTAGAAAATGAGAGAGTCAAGATCCTATTTAAAATTCAAATAGGTAGACATTTGCCTCACACACCTGATATAACTGTTGTGGAAAAGAAGAAGGTCTGGTTTATTGACATTGCTATCCCGGGAGATGCACAAATTAAAGACAAACAACTGGAGAAAATCACAAAATGTCGTGATTTGCAAATTGAAGTCGAGCATCTATGGAGGAAGAAATCTGCTGTTGTACCCATAGTGTACCCTTGGAGCAATAACTACAGTAAAGGACTCCCTAGGAACTGCATATCTACTCTGACGTTACCTTAACAGTTCTTAGGTACTTGGTCAGGGCTTGAACTGTTAATTTTATTCCAGTCCTTGACTGAATCAAATGGTTGATTTGTATCCAATAATAATAATGATGATGATGATGGTAGAATCAAGATCCTATGGGACTTTAAAATTTAAACGGATAGACATCTGCCTCAAAACACACCTTGGTTAGAGCTTGAACTGTTAATTTTATTCCAGTCCTCAACTGTGAATCAAATGACAGATTTGTATCTAATAAATAATGACAACTTGCATCAAGAAACTGAAAGTGATTTTTAAAAACAAACTCGATGTTTGTACCTCTGATAGGCAAGAATGGCATAATTCTCCATAATCAAGGAAATCATACAAACACATTTTCTCATTCAAAAGGTTTTGCAGAGTTTCTCATATTCATGCCCTTGTTCTTCTCTCTTACTGGCCAAGTGTCATTTGTATCAGCAGGTATGCAAGCTTTAGTCAAAACCACTTCCAAATGCTAGTTAGAACACCTAAATTCAGAAACGTTCTGGGCAAAGACCCCTATTCAGCTGCAGTGATTCAACCCAAGGCCTTCTCAGTAAAACCCCTAAATACAAGCCAGAAGTCTTAGCTGATCATTTTTTACCTGCTAAACGCAGTTCATCATGCACGAAGTTTGCCATCAGTTTTGCAAGATTGAAATCTGCACGCTGCCTCCTTAGCTCTTCTTTTTATGAGCCACCAAATTCTAATCCTTTTATGTTGAACTCAAGAGTCTCTCTCTTGTACAGCACATAGAAAGCCTCATTCTTCTCCCAAATCAAGGCATGGCTTCCAACCTACCCCTTTGAAACAGTAACTTCCTTTTCAGGTATGGCAACACTTTGCATTATAAGAGCTTCTCTTTCTTCCTTGATATTACAGTGACTCTTAAGAAAACCCTTTGTATCAGCAGCAGACAGTGGACAGGGATAGTTCCTACTAGAAAAACCACTGCCAGCTTTTTGGGGTGCCTGTCCACTTTCCAAATGAGGGCCTTAAGTCTTGCTGTCAAGCTGTTAAAAAAAGGGGCCTAGGATCTCCCATATTAAGACATGGCTTTCCTAGCCTCAAAGCACAATGCCAGGAAGACCAAGCGTCAACCTGACAGCCTGATGCACAGTCCAGCTTAACATTAGGGTATTGCCTTCTTTGCTTGATTTCCTCCCTCTTCCTCCTGCTGAATTCTCCATTCATTCAACAGCTGCTCCCAGGCAGCAGTTCTGCTCGGTAAGGCCAAAACCCCACAGCATTGGTGAACATTTCTTCCCATTCCCCACCACCACACACACACACATCCAGTTCTCCGCAATTTCTCCAAACCAAGTTGCCATGCCTAATGTGTGAGACATTTTCCCCTTGTCTCTCAAAACATCCCCGTGTGAGCCAGCAATAATAATAATAATTAGAAATTAAAAGACTAATGAAGAGGGGGGAAAGGCAAAAGAAAAGCAGTGCAGAAATATGATTAATGTACCATTTCAGCCTAAATCTCAATGCATTATTTCCCCCTCACCACACAATACCTATGCAAAACATGTGTGCCAGCAGGAAATGTGGAGATAAATCCATTGATGTTCAGAAAGAAAGAAAAGGAGGGGAAATCCATGAGACGAAACAGAAATGTGATGGCAAGTGAAATTTATTCCAATAAATCTGTTGCATATATGCCTTAGCAGAGACGATCCGGAGGTGGTCGTTACCTGAAGCAAAGAGGAAATCAGCAGTGCCTGCCAGGGAAATTCATTTTAGCAATGGGGTAGTTACAGATTGATGTGCTGATACACAACAGAAAATCCGGACACACAATTACAAAACCCTTCTCTCGTAAATGTCAGGCAAGTGCCACCCTCCACTTACCCTCCTTCCATACACACACATGTATCTTTTGCAGCAGAAAAAGGAAGGATATTGAGAGATGGACAAGGCTTACCTTGCAGTAACGACAACTACTAGGAGAAAAGAAGATCTGCTTCCCAAAGGTGTCACTCACTGGGGGAGGTGACAGACAGATCCTCTCTGTGTCCCCCCCACCCGGCAGTGGGTTGTTGATGGCACCAGCCAGAGAAGGTTCTGCGAAATGGCGTTTTATATTGAGGGGTATTTTGCTGTATAGGAGAGAGAAACTGGCATGCTGTTATTATGTCATTGGGAGAAACCATTGAACGAAGGAAGAGAGAGAAAAAAGGAAGCAGCAGCAGCAGTAAACGAAAGAGGCTGCTTAAAGGAACCGGAGAAGCATATGGGGCTGAGATGTGTGCGCGTAAGGAAGTGTGTGTGTGTTGGGGGGAGGTGCTGTGTAGTGCCAAAGAATTCTTAAGCAACCTATCTCTCTGTGTATTTCTCCACTGGGTTCCCACTTCACACACTGGAATGGAGAGAACTGTGTATTGTGTGAACGTTACCAACTGAGCAGTGTCACACGCTGAGGTTTGCACGGGATGAGCCAACTTGTTGAGCTGTCACTCAGGTGTTCTTGTGAACATGCGTTTGTGTGGTCAGAGGTTGCTCTGTATCCAGTATGACTTCATGTTTTGTTTACCTGTATTATACTCTTCAGGTTATCATTTTCCAAGTCATGATGCTTTGTGTTTATATGTTCTTATATAGGTGTCCCCTATGATTCGGTCTCACAGCATAGGCCAAGTGTAACACTGACTATTTGTGTTATTTTAACCAATTGTGAAGAAATTATACTTAGTCTGCTGTGGGGGAAGTGATAAATAAATAAATAAAGAAATAAACAAATTGTCCATTCAATTTTGTGACCCAATTTTTGCAACCCAATTATGCAAACATTTCCAGCATTGGGTTACCATGTGTTCATGTATGAGTTGGCTTAGTGGGTTCTGTTCCACAAGTACACATAGCTTATTATTCTACTGAAACTTGAAAATTTCCATGCTACTGTATGTTGTGTTGTGTGTGTCCAAAACCCTATTTCAGTGATGGTGAACCTTTTAGAGACCGAGTGCCCAAACTGCAACCCAAAAAACACTTATTAATCACAAAGTGCCAACACAGCAACAGGGGAGGAAGGAAACACTCCCATTGGGCTGCTAAGCAGAGGGGCGGGACAAACTCTGTGCTGGGGGGAGGGAAGAAGCACTCCCATTGGGCTGCTGGGTAGAGGGGTGGAGTGAACTCTGTGCCGGAGGAGGGAGGAAGCGCTCCCATTGGGCTGCTGGGCAGAGTGGTGACTCAAATTCTGTGCTGGGGTGACTGTACGGGTGCCCACAGAGAGGGCTCTGAGTGTCACCTCTGGCACACATGCCATAGGTTCGCCACCACTGCTCTATTTCATAAATGTTATGCCTACACAAGGTGATGATGCCAGTAGCTATGGCTTTCAACACTCATTAAACATTTCCCATTCCACACACACCCAGGTCCTGTGACTCCTTAGAGATGGGCCCTTTTGAGTTAGGGAAGTTTAGTAGAGCCTCAAGACAGGCGGAGGGGAGTCTTTAGTGGTTGAAAATCACTGTTGATGGTCCCAATCCCAAGGAAAAGGACAGTGTGTTGCATATCACTTTGAGCAGTCAATGTGTGCAGTGCTGCTCATTCCAGCTCACTTGCACATTGGATGGTGGGTATTGCCTATGAGTTTCACTACTGTAGTGTCATTGTACACCTGGAACATTGTGAGTCATTTGAAAGGATGTGTGCTAATGCTTCACTAAAGAGGCAGCACTTTCTCTGAGTAGGAAGTCTTCTGGATCTCTATTTGTTGGGAATGGTTTGCATCTGCATTTTCACTTTACGCTGGCTCCTATGTCACATCCATTCCCCCCCCCCCTTTTAACCACTGCTACAGGATTTTTGAGAACATACAATTAACATTTTCATAACACTTTTCAAAACACAGAACTAAAGGTAGCATATTTCCTTCACAACAGTCCTGGAAGGTTGGTGAAGTAAGAAGGAATCACTTGGCTAAGGTTATCCAGAAAGTTTCTTGGTTCAGTAAGACTTTGAACCCAGTCCTCTTACCCCAAATGTTTGATATCCAACATTTTGGCAATGCATTCATGCATTTATACATAGTGGATGAGTATACACATACTTTCACTACCACCACGTGAGAAATATGGTTGTTCAGTTAATATGGGATGCATTGTGCTCTTATATTTTCACACAACTTCACTCCTCCACACAGCTGAGTTTTATGTATGGTTTCTGCTACTTACTTTATGGAGTAGGCTCACAATAAGCCATTAGCTGCAAAATGTGCCCATGTTGTATATTTATTGATTCACAACTGTTTAGTCCATTTTTTATTTAAAATGTCCCAAAGTGGTTCACAACATATTTATTTAAAAAAAAATACATTATATGACAAGAAAGATAGGAAGCAAATGAAGCCAGATTGGGTGGGTGTTATATATTTCAAAGAGTATTTCACAATAAATGGGCCTTGCAATGTCTTAGAAAGTGAGTAGCAGGGTCTTCTTAAAAATTGTTGGTAGAAGGGGGAACTTATGGAGTAGAGAGAGCAGAGATGGCTCAAGTTATAAAGGCTTTGTCGGTTAAAAACCAACAACCCAGCAGGTTGAATAAGCCCAGAGACTAAGAGATAAGCAACAGTATTGGCTGTCCATCAGTCCTCTAGCCTAGGCCACTTTGAAGATAACTGCATTTTCTCTGCTTACTTTTATTTCCATTTTACAACAGTTTTCCTCAGAAAAGTGTTTCTTTATTATGTGTTGATTTATATCCTGCCTTTCCTCCACTTAGTAGAAAGGGGAGAATGCATCTCTCTTCTCCTCATTTTATCCTCCCAAGAATCTTCTGAAGTAGGAGAGTCTAAGAAACTAAGATTGGCCCAAAGCCATGCAGTGAGTTTCAAAGCAGAGTAGGAATTTTAGTCATGGACCCTTGAGTTGTAGTCCAACACTCTAACCACTGTACTGCACTGGTTCCAATATGTACCTCAACAACAACTCTTGCAAAATCAAGTGTCTACTTCCCAGTGACCGATCACAAACAGAGTGTTCTAAATGCAAGATACATAGTTGAGGAAATGCATGTCATGTGACACAGATGTCTTCTGCTATCTGAAATATGACCTCTCCTAAAAATGTACACTGTACCCTGGAACAGTTCCACAACACCTTAATAACAATTAGACGCTATCAAGTCAATTCTGAAATATTGGCAATCTTCAAACAGTTTTCTAGGTATAATGTACTCCACCAGCGGTTTCTCAAGCCCTCCTTTTCATAGAGCTCTGGCTATGCAGCTTGACTAAGACCACACAGGAAACTAACAGTGCTTCAGCTAAAATTTCTTCTGAGGGGACACTGTGGAGATTTGAACTCCCACCTTGTAGCTCCATAGCCAAGAACTCCAACCTATTGAGCTCCACCAGGTGTCCATTGTGTATAGATAGCTTCGATTTATATTACATTCATTGACTTGTGGAGTTTGAAGCACTGTTCAGACGTGAAATGAACACAGAAGACGGGGAATGCATCTACCTTGGGAAATGTTTTCAGTCACTACCACAAATATAGGTTCAGGAATATGTAGTTTTACTTTTCTCTCCATCTACTGATTAATATTGGAAGCAGTGTTTGCTTGTCTAGTGAGTGTGTAATCCTGGAAGTTGGACTGCTACTTTCTAGAAAGTAGCCAGCATTCCTAGACCTTTCATCAGAAAATAGCTATAGTAGATTATGCCCAAGCTCTGAAATGCACTGCCCTGGGAAACTAGGTTGGCCCCTTCCCTCTTATCTTTCCACCATGATGCAAAGACTTTCCTTTTCAGCCAAGCAATAAATGGTTTGTGTGTCCTATTTCCAGTGTTGCTATATTGAGTCAAAGCTTGGACATTGACTAAACCATCTGAAAAGAGAATCAAAGTTTTCGAAATATGGATCTACAGATGGCTGCTAAGGATATCAGGGGTTGACCATGTGACTAATGTAGAAGTGTTGTGCCAGATAGATAAAAATCAAGAACTGTTTAAGACCATTAAACTAAGAAAGCTCCAATACATATCTTGAGGCACGACATGAAGTAAAGAATACTCCAACTTGTTATTCAAGAGAAGATCCCTGGGAAGAGGGGCCCTGGATGTAGATGGATTTAATGGCTGGAGAACCTGAGAGACTGGTGTGGAATGTCCTCGAAGTAACTGTTCCGAGGAGTTAAGAACAGGAAGACTTCCGCCATGATGATAGCCAAAATCCAGAATGGATACAGCTCTTGAAGAAGAAGAAGATTAAAAAATAAAATAAAATTGTTCATCATAATGAATGCTTAATTTTTAAAATATATAGTTTTGTGTTGTACTTTAAATTACTTCTTCTACAGATAATACAAAATTACTATTGTATGATTAAATTGCATGTGCCCTGTGGTTTAATAGAAAGTGGGGTTTGCATGTGGGGATGATGGGCTTTGTGGAAGACTTTTGTGATCTTGTGATCTGCCGTTTCCCCCATCAAGCTCTGGAAATTGTTAAAAACTAGTGAATCTAGTTAAAACTAGTTAAAAACTAGTGAATCAAGCTGGTTTACTGGATCAATTAGTTGGATTCTTGATGGGAAAGGAATGTTTTCCCCAATTAAGTGTATCAGTTAGTACCTTTGTTCTTTTAAATGGTTAGATTAAGCACAGCTGCATAGATAGGTAGAGAACTTTTGGCTGAAGAGAAAAGAAGATGGCCAGTGTCCTTGACTGATAGGTGAGCCTAGTAGCTGGTTTACACCTGGGATGTCTAATGTGAAGGGAAGAACCTTTTGGAAGAATAAGAAAGGAATAATGCAGGTCACTTTTTCTAGTATCGTTGATTGATAACTAGCCAGTAACGAGCTGATGTAACTCACACCTGCATGGATGTTATGCCAATTTGTCAAATTAGTGATGCCATTGTTTGGGTTTGGAGATAAGTTCACCTCTCTCAGTAGAGCCAGGGTGGATGAGACAGCACCCTACTTGAGGGTATAAAAGGAGAGAGAGAGACTCAGCTGTCAGACTTTGGAGCTCTCTACAGACCAGCTACCAAGGTGCTCTGGCCCTGATAGCCCAGGGACTTCCCTGCTGCCTTCCCAGACAGCTGAAGAAGGTAATACTTATTGGGTATGCATTTGTTTGCTTCTGTTTCTTGTTCTATGTTAGTTGTTGGGCACTCTGGCTTCTTGCTTTAAGATTTGCCCAACTACTCAGTGCTTATTGTCTCTGAAATCCTAAAGAACCTGAGCACAGCAGGTCTGGCCAGCTTATTTGCTTACACAGCATGTTTTTATGAATGCATTTTCTGTATCCATTCTTTTTTGAAGAGCTTGGAAACATCATTTATTTGCCGCTGGACATACTGGCTATAGTTTTCTTGGGCATGTAGCCCAAAGTCCAGCTTGCATGTTGCCATGTACCGGTAATCCATGAATAAGCATTCATAGGTATAAAATTCATTATAGCGTCCAAGTACTTGACTGTGGTTTTCCTTTTCTTGCTTTGGATTCACAAGCTCATCTCATCTGTGTGAGGACCCATTGATCTAGAAAAGACATTGATTGGCCACAGACACCCCCATCCTACACACTCTAGGTCTAGAATGACCTTTCTGGGTGTTAAGAGAAGACAGGGGACCAGAGACAAGGGACAAATATGTTTAAGCTTTAAGTGTAGGTTGGATACTACAGTATTGTACTTGGTAATTGCCATTACCAATTGTATGAAGCCACTATGATTTATATGCTAAACTGTTATGCTAACCAACCTGATGTGTATAAATTGATGCCATGAAGCCTCACTCCCATGTCAGATGAAGTGGACTTGATCCACGAAAGCTCACATTGAAATACTGTATAACAGTTAGTCTTTAAAGTGCTACCGTGTTTTTGTTTTGTTTTGTTTATTCTCTGATATGCATTGTATAACACAGGAGTTCTCAACCTTTTAAAGCAGGGGGCCGGGTCATGCTCCCTCAGACAGCTTCAGGGGCCAGATGGCCATTTTGCCCTTCCTCCACCACATGGCACTTCCTGGTGTGGTGGAGGTGGTGGTGGTCCACATGAAATGGTGCTGCGGGACACAGGTTGAGAATCCCTGGTATAACATATCATCTATAAATTGAAATTTCCCTTGTTTGTGAGGATTGTGCTCAGTTGTATACTATGAAGAATCTGTAGTTGCATGGGTGGAACAAATGTCATCAAGCTGTTACACAAACAGCATTGGAGTATCACAACAATGTATACACTTGCCAAATAATTGTAGTTTCTCTTTTTTTGGAGTCTCCTTGCTGTAGATCATGGGCCACTTGGAAATAGCCATGTGCGGTGTCTTTCACCTTGCTTCATGTGGTTACGAGCAGCGCATCATCTTGAATTGCATACCATTCATTGTTCAGCGTAGAGTTCTTGTGTCTTCTATACCACACGTGTCTCAATGCTTGTTGGGCACAGTGCCCCAGCATACCACAGAGTAATGCACAATGCAAACTGCATTGTCATTGCGGAGTTTGCATCTTTGTGTGCCATCACCATGACACAGTACCATATTGCCATACTGTATAGTGCTCAGGCACCCATATTCACCAACATAACAGAGAACCTTCCATGGTTGCGCACTGTGGGCTGTGCATTGCTGTGCAGTGTGGCTTGCCCTGTTCTTTTAGCATATGTTACTGTGTGTGGGCTCCAGACACAGCCCGGAAGCCAGCATTTCTTGCTGCCTGCCTCCCCACCCCGAGCTCCGGTTGCCATGCCAATGCAGAATGCTGTATCTCTGTTCAGCTATTAGCAGCTCCACCTCTCCCCAAGCCAGAAGTCTGAGTTGGAGTGGCGGTGGGGGAAATGATTTGGAGACTGTGATGATGGTGAACTCCCTGTCTCTTCGCCCCACACCCCACACCCGTTTTGAATGTCAGGGCTCATCAGCCTGGGAACAGCACATTTCCCTCTGACAGCACTGCGTCAAAGCAACAAGGGATGGTGGCAATGTAGATTGCAATGCATGTCAGCAGAGGAATAGATCAGTTCATCCAGCCAGACCCCCAGAATATACCATGTGCTCTTGCTCTTGTCCATGCATTTGTTAACCATTGGCATGTTGGCCCCTGTGAATATGTATTCATGGCAGGGGCAGAAGGTACCGCAAGAGACAAAAGTGGAAGCTAAAACATCAAAGTCTCTGAAAATAATGCACCCTAGAAAATTGTCAAGGGACTGCAGTGGCTCAAGTGGCTAAGACACTGACTAGGAGGCGTAAGATCAGCAGTTCAGTTCCCGAGTACTGCAGGATGGAATGAGCTCCCGTCTTTGTCCCAGCTCCTGCCAACCTTGCAGTTCGAAAGCAAGAAATTGCAAGTAGATAAATAGGGACTACTTGGGTGGGAAGGTAACAGCGTTCCGTGCGCTCCGGTGTCTAGTCATGCCTGCCACATGACCACAGAAATGTCTGCAGAAGCAGACAGAGCTGGCTCTTCGGCTTTGAAACAGAGATGAGCACTGAGCCCTAGAGTCGGATACGACTGGTTTCCGAGCAAAGGAAACCTTTACCTTTAGTCTTTAAAGAGACACAACATTTTTTGTCTTTTTGTTTTGTTTACTCTCTGATATGCTTGAAACAAAGAATAACACGGCTACCATTTCAAAAAATTCAAACTCACTCGATACAAAGATGAATTTTGATCAGAATAGAGGTGTTGTTTTTTTTTTTTTTTTAAAACTTCCAATGCTTACTTCTGCTATTTTTTCTCAGTGGAAAACCAGACTAAAGCTTAATTTAAAGACATTACAAGTCCATGATAGCATTGAAAATGATTAAGCAGAAGCAGCTGGAAGAGCTGGGATAACCTGGCAAAGGAATAATTTCATATCAAATGTAATGATTTGTGAAAGCTTATCAGACCAGAAAGTTGCGTGCATAAAGGAAATGTGACTCTGCCAAAGATATGTTACATGCCATGGAGAGTTTGGTCATTTGTAAATTGCATACTATCTATATAAGGGAAGTTGCAAGACTGAGACTTTAAGAAAGACTGTGAAAAGCACATGACTGCTTTGTTAACTATTTATTTATTTATTTATTTAATCTGTTGCCGCCCCCTCACCAAGGCGACTCTGGGCGGCTCACACATTGACAATAAAACTCTACAAAGACATCTAAAACATTAAAAAGAAAACCCATCAAGTTAAAAATTATTTTAAAAATATCTTTAAAAGTTTTAAAGTATCTTAAAAACTATATTTGGTAATGTATATCTGACTGGATTTAATTTAGGTGGGTTTCCTTACAGGATGAAAAATTTGATGCTTCTATATCTGTTTTGGATGTGAAGTATGAATTAAGCTTGGAAGAGGCTCTGAATTGCCTTTAAAAAAGAATGCATAGAACAAAAAAGGAAAAAACAGAAACCTCCCCCACGACGAGCGCTCAAACCGAAATGACTCAAATTGCCTGGTGAAGGGAAAGGACAACAGGAAAGCCACCTCCCAGAGCTAACCACATTCTTGCTGGAATTATGGTGGAAAGGCCATCTAGCCAAATAATGTCCATCCCAGGTTTTTTCAGGCAAAGGTAGCAAAACCAATTTTGAGAGAAAACAAGCATGTAGAAACAGATTATGTGAGAGAGAAATTGGGGAAAGTGCATCAGACTGTTACAGAGTGAGAAGATGAATTCATGTATCAAACACATTGGCATGAAATACCACCTAACATGTGATCTGACTATCCAGATGATCTACTGTATACCACTGCAGAAATTCTGCAGGTGTCCTGACAAAGCTTCTATCAAGAGATTGCTTTGAAACCCTTTGAAGCAAGGGTTCTTGTGTACAAGCTTGAGAAGGTGCGTTGGGATAAAAGCAGCCCTGCAAGCACTGTTCAACTCCCAATGTTGACATAGGATTCAGCTGCAAGCCTGGTCAGTTTCTGTACATTGAATGGATTGTTGTGCAACTTTGAACATACAGATTTCATCACATTTTTAGAAGTAAAGCAAGATCCTGCCTGATTATTACTTGGTAAAGGCAAAAGTAAAGGTCACCCTTGTTTGAAAGGCTGTTGTATCCGACTCTAGGGTTCAGTGCTCATCTCTGTTTATAGTCAAAGAATCAGCGCTGTCTGCACCTGTAGATGTTTTCATGGACATGTGGCAGGCATGCCTCAACACCGAAGTGGTACCTATTTATCTACTTGCAATTTCTTGCTTTCAAACTGTTAGGTTGGCAGGAACTGGGACAGAGACGGGAGCTCACTCTGTCATGCAGTACTTGGGAATTGAACTCCGACCTTCCAGTTGTCGAGTTTAGCCTCTTAACCACTTAAGCCACTGTCTACTTGGATAGGCCACCAAAGACACTCAGGGTTCTCTACAGATATACGAAAGAATTCCACCTGAAACCTAGCATCAGTCAATAGTGCAGAGCCAATGGGTCTGACTTAGCATAAAGATCTTCCCATGTTCCTGTGTTTCTAAAGGAAGATGAAGCATATTGTTAATCTCTAGCAGCAAACTCACTTTGACTAACTCTCTCCACAGTGACCATATTCCTTTGAGCCAGTAATGGGACAATGATGCTAACCACACAGTATCTAACTCTGGGGTTTATGCTGATGTTTATCAGAGCTATCCAAAGTGCTGAATCCTATTCCCAGAACAGGTTAGGGTCTTTGGAAAGCTCATATAAAATTTGATGTTAAACCTGGACTTCAGCAGCTCAAGTGGCTAAGACACTGACTGGAAGGTGGGAGGTCAGCAGTTCAAAACCCAAGTACTGCATGACAGAGTGAGCGCCAGTCTCTGTCCCAGCTCCTGCCAACCTAGCAGTTCGAAAGCAAGAAATTGCAAGTAGATAGATAGGGACCACTTTGGTGGAAAGATAACATCGCTCCGTGCGCTCCGGTGTCTAGTCATGCCTGCCACATGATCATGGAAATGTCTGCAGAAGCTGACAGCGCTGGCTCTTCAGCTTTGAAACAGAGATGAGCACTGAACCCTAGAGTCGGATATGACTGGTTTTCGAGCAAAGGAAACCTTTACCTTAAACCTGGGGAAGATTTGCTGCATCCATGCCATTGGAGTTGCGAGCATTGATGGACTTACCATCTCCAGAGTTTTGATGATTGTGTATATGTAGCAAAAATACCAATTTAGAAACGACTGCAGTCAGCCTACTTTCTTTTGTAATTGTCTGTATCCTAGACAATTGGTCATATCTGCCTATGCCCCTTCCTGCCACACCAATATCAGCCTGTTTTGTCTTCCATTTCTCCCTGCACCCAAACCCATTCATCCCTCCCCCAGTCTTCCTGTCTTCCAGACAAGCAATTTATTCTTTCCTTTGCCATCTTCTTCCTTTTCTTCTCCTAATTTCCACCCCCACAGGCTCTTCAAGCCTTAATCATTCCCCCTATCTCAGTTCTCTGACGCTCCCTGCCTCCCATTCTCCTTGCCACATTTATTTTCCACCTCTCCAGTTTATTGTATTTCCTTCCTCTTTTCCCCATGTCTCTTCTTGCTGCATTTGATTTTCTCCTTCAACTTACATGGCTAAAGTCACCGCCCTATAAATCTACTCGGTTAGCACCTTTAGCTCTCCCCTGATTTTCCTTGCACCAGAATATTTCTTGATCCAGTCTCACCCTTATGGACCTGCAGTCTACTTTCTACACCCAAAGTGCCCTTATTCCCAAATGCCTCCATTTCATTCAGTTGCCTCTGTGAGCTCTCTTGAAATGTTTTTGCTCTTCTAGCCTTGTTCTCTTCCCCCCCCCCCCCATTTTCTCCCCTCCTTCTTCCCCAATCCTTCAAAGCTGCTTTTCATCCTCTCTGCCTCCACCTCTCCAACATGCCACATTGACTGCGTCCTTCCCCGATTCCACAATTCCTTTCTATCCCTCCCAGCTCTTCAATGCAGCACAGTTTCTGCCAATTCCTCCGTTGCCACGTGTGCATCCAAGGTACCACATTTCCAGCTCATTGCCATGGTGATTGTTAACCCCTTCGCATTTGCTAGGATGCTCCTCTTGTCTTGGCACCATTCTTCTCCTTCCTTCTCGAAGTGGTGTGCCCCAATGGTTCCCGTTAACGTACTGCTTCCTTGATTGCTTTCTGATACAAACTGTGGAAATTGAGTTACAAACAAGTTAACACAGAAGAAATGGGTGAAAGACCTAAAATCCTAGTTTTTACCCACTTCCTCTGCTTCCATCTTTACACTTGCCTTAGGAAGAATGAGACATCCACTTCAGGCAAAAAAAAATTTGTGTGTTGTGGAAAGCTGTAAAGTATTAAGTATTTTCATCCATGGGTTGAAAGAGGTGGCTGTAGGGTTGTCTTGGATGGCCTTAGGTGGTAAGGATCTTGACTTGAGTGTAATGCAGCACTGCTGGCTTTTTCATATCAGTAAGCAAAATGACACAGGCACCCAAATGCTCTGGGACAGTGATGGTGAACCTTGACACTCCAGGTGTTTAGACTTCAATTACCAGAAGCCCAAGTCAGCACTCTTGCTGATCACAGCTTCTAGGAATTGAAATTCAAGAACAGCTGGAGTGCCAAGGTTCACCATCACGGCTCTAGGATTATGGTTTTCAACCTTGGGACCCATGTATTCTTGGACTGCAACTTCCATAAATCTGGCTAACCTAGCCAATGGTGTAGGATGCTGAGAGCTGTAGTCCAAGAACATCTGGAGTCCCAAGGCTGGAACTACTGTTCTAGGAGCACAGGAACATACAAGACTACCTTATATTGAGTTAGACCTTTGATCACCTAGCTAACTGGCTGTGGCTTTCCTAGGGTTTTCTACTAGAGTATTTCTTAATTGATGATGACAAGATTCAACCAAAGACCCTCTGCAAACAAAGCATGTGTTCTAACCCATAGCTACAACATTTCCATCTTGTTCACATCTTTCTATCTTCCTACACCTCCTTTTCCTAGACCGCAGTCCTTTCTTTGTGAAAACAGGATTGCTGGGACTTAGAAACCTCTGCATTCTTTGAATACTCCAGAACAGAACTTGGAAAAAGCTACCATAGCTCTCAGAATCCCCCAGCCTGAAATGTAACATTTCCCAGCTCTTCCTCCGTTTCTCTTCTGCCAGGCTGCCTAGCATCTCTACCTCACAATGAATTCCATGCTCATGAAATACAGACACATTTTTGTTTGAAATAAAGTTTATTGAAGTCTTATTTACATTATTGTACAGAGTAAATATTGATCATTTTGGCCCAATCCCTCTTCCAAAGGAAGGAGAGAAGGTGGCCTTTGGATGTTTTATTAATCATAATAATAATAATCATTAATAATAATAATTTTTCTTGCAATTAATTAAAAAAACCAGCATCCTTGGTTGGTTAATTAAACCCCTCCCCCTCCCCTTAGTTCCCTTTGCCCCCTAACCCATTCACCCCAAAAGTCCAGGATGTAGACTAAGAAAATAGAATCAATGCCCCCTGCCAAACCAGCACCACAACCGCATCTCCATAAATTGTGGGCTCTGCCTTAGTATTGTTACCCACTGCCTTTCTCACAGTGTCAGGCTCTTCTTTCCCTATTGTAAAAGTCCTTCCCCACTTTTTTTTTAGTTACACTTTGCTGCCATAGAGAATAAAATCCTCAACTGCTATGAAAACCTGTGTGCATGTGCGAGCCAATTTAACTCTTGTAGCACCACTAAAATTTACCCAGTTCCTCTCCCGTCGTTCGGTGGAGTTAAAACAAAAGGATTTTATTGTTATTAAATATAATACTTTCCCTTTGGGTATGTCTCCTCCACACCTTACTGCTAACACTTCAGTGCGGATACAATGGCCCTGTTCCATCTTGTTTAGTCTCCGTGTTTAGTCTATATAAATCTACAAGATGGCTTTTTAGCCCTTTTCCCAACTCAAAGGGGGGGTTTGTTTCACACTTTGGGGAAACAAGCTTTTAAAAGGTGCTAATGTTATCACTACTCAAACGTATGAGGTGCTCCTGCACATTTTAATTTCTCCATGCAGGACGGAAAGTTAATCAGACTGGACCATTTTGACATCTGGAAATGCAAGGAGAGTGGAAGCTTTTCAAGATGGATTTTAAAAAAATATCATGCATCTGGGGGAAACTCAGGAACCCCCTGCCAAGCTGGCAAACAGCTTCTGAAGATAGTAACTGAAATCATTTTCTTTCCCTGCTTTCAGTTTCTGCCAGTTTCTACTGGAATTATGCACGCTGTAGAGAATCCCGGACGTGGGCTCGCTGCATCTAGACTCTGAGAAAATGATCATGCCTTTAAGAGTTGCGTGGGAGAGAAAATCTCGTCAGGAGTGTTTTTTCCTGATTTTTTTTAAAGAACACAGATAAAGTCTATGTCACCATCCAAACAGCTACAGCATTATCATCCTTCACCTTGGCAATGCAACACCTCTCAGAGATAGGGTTACCACCTATACCTGATAAAAATTTGTTAGCATTCCCCTTTTCCTATATGATTTTTTTTGGTTTGTTTTTCTCACAGATGTGTCTCAGTTCACCCACATATGCACTTGAACAAAATGGAGGAAGCAGAATGCCAGGCCTATGCTGGTTCACACATACAGGGTCTTCGCCTGTTAGCTGTAAAGCAAGGGTAGGCAACCTATGGCCTGCAGGCCAGATCTGGCCTGTGATGACTAATAATCTGCCCCCCCCCCCGCTCCAGCTGCAGACGTGTTTACGGAAGCCGTAAATGGCAGGGGGACCACCAGTCAAGCCCCCTCAACTTTCTGAGGGAGCATGACCCGGCCCCCAACTGAAAAAGGTTGGCGACCCCTGCTGTAAGGAGTGGCTCCCCACGTGTGTGAAGGAGACATCCAAAAGCAACTATCAGTGATGTCCAGGAGCTTTCCCAACGGAGTTGGTACTCGCGTTGAAGGCTGAGTCATCGGTGAAGAGATAAGAATTCAAGGGATGTACGGGGGAAGTCATACCATCTGCACCCTGAAGAATGAAGTGGGAATTCTGCAGTAAGAAGTACAAATGAATTCATCTTCATGGTCTCAGCAGGTGGTGTAAAATTTGTATGGAAGGGATGTCTGGGAGATGTGGGAAAATAGTTCCACATAACTTTTAAATAGGCTCCTGTGTCTTTTAAGCACTGAACAAGAGGCAGCATGGAATTTTCACCCCACAACTGCTTCTCCACATGAGGAATTTGCTCAGAAATTGGACTTCTGCTTCTTAAGCAGAAGTTAAAAGACACAAGAAGCTGTTCCATACAAAGGGCAGAAGCTTGAGAAAACATGATGGAAGAAGGGAATGATTCCTTTTTATTCACCTAGCACAGTGATGGCTAACCTTGGCACTCCAGGTGTTCTTGGACATCAATTATCAGAAGCCCAAGTCAGCATTTCTGCTGATCAGGACTTTTGGGAATTGAAGTTCAAGAACACCTGGAGTGCCAACGTAAGTCATCACTGACTACCATTTGGTTACATATCTAGCTGTCCATTTGCAATCTGGACTCCTTGTGATACTCTGGGAGAGCTTTGCAGATCCCTTGAATTGCCAGAAAGGTGAACAAGTGTGACCCAGAGCAAATCAAGCCCATACTGCCTCTGGAAGCAAAAACGATGAAGTTGAAGGAGCCTTACTTTGGGCACATCATGAGAAAGATTCTCTGGGAAGAAAAGCAATAATGTGGAGAAAGGCAGAAAGCAGCAGGAAAAGAGGAAGACCAAGTACAAGATGGATTGATTATGTAAAGGAAACCACAGGCCTGAATTTTCAAGAGGTGAGCAGGACTGTCGTGAAAAGAACATAATGAAGGTCACTCATTTATAAGATCACCAGAGTAATTTGACAGCATGTAACAATAACTCCTTAAGTCTTGTGACACATCAATAGCCTTATTTTTCCCTTTTGGGCTATAATTTCTAAAATAGAAATTTAAGAAACAAATAAAATACAACCCTGCACACTCTGACCCTCTTGTACCTAATGGATTCACCTCTGAGTAAGCATACCTTGGTTTTTGCTAAAACAGCTCTGATCTTGTAGTCAAACTGCCCATGTGTAAATATTAGCTTTACAATCCTATTTCATATACTTTTGGCATTGATCAGCTTTTTGTATAAATTCTTGAGCATATGATTGGGGATATTCCAAATTCCCATATTTTGTTTTTAAATTGGAACTTTTAATGGCCACTCTTTGGAAGGAAATGTGAGGGGAAACAGTTAACATAGAAAATTAGGGATATACAACTGAGTGAATTTTATCAAAACATTTTGATTTTCTGAAACACTGCCATTGATTGATATCATTTCAATCAATGATATGATTAATTTAATCATATGCTTATTAGTTTGCTTTTCCCCTGTATGTAACTTCATGCCAGTTTGATTAACTAATTGACTAACAGTGCAGTCCTACAGATGCCTGCTCAGAAATAAATCCCATTCATTTCAACAGGTATGGAAATTTCAACTAAATCCACTTATCGAGAAAAAAACTTACTGGATTTAATGGGTCTTTTCCCCTAGTTCCGTGATGGTGAACCTTGGCACTCCAGATGTTCTGGGAGTTCAATTTCCAGAAGCCCAAGCCACCGTGAATCCACACAAAGGGGTTTACTGCGATTCATCCGGCCTGCGCCGCCCTCATTGCTCCTGGAACCATACGGGCACGTTTTACTTCTGCTTCCAGGAGTGACGAGGGTGGCGCGGCGTGGGCCAGATGAATCACAGTAAACCCCTTTGTGTGGATTCACGGGGGCTTCTGGGAATTGAAGTCCAAGAACATCTGGAGTACCAAGGTTCGCCACGGAACTAGTTTATACTTCCTCTTCACCTGTACGCTTTCAAGAATGTAAGCAATGGCAGACAAGAGAATAAGAAGCAGGATGCTTAACTTGTGCTTCGCTTTTCTTGTGGACATTTAAGGAAGATCACAAGTGAAAGGAGAAACTGGAGCAATCGCAAGGAGGCAGATCCATTCAGAGGTTACCTTCCCCAAAGGACACACACACATCTTGAACTAATTCAGCAATTAAAATAAAGTAAATGCTTGACCCTCTCTTTATCATGGTCCTAACATCAAAACGAGAGCTTTCAAGGGAGAACAGAAGTAGAGCTTGCCTACCATGGATTTCAATGGGCCTTTTCCCTTGTGAAATCCAAGAGGACTAGAAACTTGGTTTTAGAAGGAAATATTGCTTTGTAGGCTTGGGAGTAGTGTTTCAGTAAGACCCACAGCAATTTCTACAGGACAGTTCTGTTTTATAATCCCCACGGGGACTTCTAGTTCAATATGTCTCATCTTATCTATAAATTCCAGTATATAACACTCTGAAGTGAAAGGTCAAACTTGCTTGAAAGCCAGTCATATCCAACTCTAGGGTTCAGTGCTCATCTCTGTTTATAGCCAAAGAGCCAGCGTTGTCTGTGTTTGCAGATGTTTCTGTAGTCATGTGTCAGGCATGCCTAGACACAGGAGTGCACGCAATGCTGTTTACATTCCCACCGAAGTGGTACCTATTTATCTACTTGCAATTTCTTGCTTTCAAACTGCTAGGTTGGCAGGAGCTGGGACAGAGACAGAAGCTCACTCCGTCGTGTAGCACACAGGTCACAAACGGCTGACCTGCTGGCCTTCCAGTTGTCAAGTTCAGCGTCTTAACCACTAAGCCACTGTGGTCCCTGATCTGAAGGGAAAGACTACTTTCTTAATAACAGGAACACTTTTTTTTTTGCATTAAGTGATATTTGTAGACCTTTGCATGCTTTAAAGAAGAAAAGGTGGTGTTGGTGATGACGAGAATGGCAGTAATAGTGGCGGTAGAGTGATGGCAAACAGCAAGAATACTTGATGAGCAGAAAGGAAAGCGCATGTCTACACAAGTACATAACTGGACTACTTCTGGATTCTGATCTGCAAAGCAGTGCATGAAGGTGAACTTAACTGCAGCTGGCTCTGACTCAGCCGCTGGAGGAGAAGACGACGTGCGGAAAAAGAAAATCAGAACTTTTTCTTTTTTCTTTGGTGGGAAGCTGATTCAGCAGTATCTTTTTTGCTTATCCTTTTTTTCCTAGCCCCAACACGAGAGCAAATTGCAGGCATCTGCTCCTCATCCTTCAAAAGTCCTTGCTGCCGTCTCTCTCCATTCATTTCCTCTTGCATCTGCATAGGATGCTCTACACTGTGGTACAGCATTTCCAGCGCACCATGGGAATTCTGATGCAATGGGTACCAAGTCAGCAAGACTCATATTGGGGGAAATGAGAGGAGGGGGCAGTGCTATGGGACTCTCTCTCCATCACCACTTTCATCAAGAGGCTTTATTCCAACACAGAGTGCAATGTGATTTTTCTCCTTCCTAGCAGTCTGCAATCCCTTTCTATCTAAACTTTGAATATATTCTCTCCCAAACAGAAATGCCAGTTTTCCTCATTCCTTAGAATAAGAGAGAAAAATATTTCCTCCTTCACTCAGTTTGCAGGCAGGGAACAGGAAAAGAGGATTGGGAGAAAATTAAATTAGGTAACAAAATGCTCTTTGGGAGAGATGTATTATGCTTTTTACTTGTGAGGCTAAAATAATGTGAGTGCAGTTGGAAAGCAAGAAATTGCAAGTAGATAAATAGGGACCACTTCGGTGGGAAGGTAACAGCGCTCCGTGCGCTCCGGTGTCTAGTCATGCCAGCCACATGACCACGGAAATGTCTGCAGAAGCAGACAGCGCTGGCTTTTTGGCTTTGAAACAGAGATGAGCACTGAACCCTAGAGTCAGATATAACTGGCTTTCAATCAAGGGAAACCTTTACCTTTATTCTGGAAACAGCAGTACTTCTCCTCAGCTCTTCTGTCAAAATGACTGTATAATATAGTATATCCACTGTGTGCGATATACATTTATTGTCCTTTTATTCCTTTCCTCTCTCCCATCTCTGTTCAGTTTTTCCTATCCATCAGCTGCCTTCCCTCTTTATTTTGCCAGCATACTTCTCAACATTTACATCATCCTTCTGTTTTAAATCCTTTCCCCTCAGAATATCCATATGTAGAAACCGGAATAGTAAAGGAGTAGTTGAGTTAAGAGGCAGTGGAGAAGAAGGAACTTGGAAGGAAATGATGCTGCCGTGTGCGCCCCCCAACAAAAATAAAGGATAAATATAAATAAATATGTATGTTTGAAACAAAGAAGCATTAAGAAGAATTCAGCGAGATCACGGGTGGGAAGAAGGAAAGGAAGAAGAAAGCAAGAATAAGGAAGGAAACCAGAAAATTATACATCTTGACTCCTTAACAAGGTGTGGATTAGCAATGAAATAATGCTGAAAGCACAAGAATATGAAGATGTGGCAAATTACAAACAACAGTGAGGGAGCAGACAAATGAAAAAAACACAAGTGGATGTAAGAGGGATGGGAGGAGGGATTAGTGAGAGGAACTGCAGCTGAATGTGCAAATCTTTGCGAGAGATTTATGAAAATTAGGAAAAGAAAGAATGAGTCAAAATCTGCTCTTCAATGCCACTGGCTTTACCGCTGGATCCTAAATTCCTTCTCTTATCTCTTCCTTTTTCTTCCTCTCATTTCCCCCCGGTTTAGTCTCTGTCCTGAAGACCCCAAGTAGCATCATCGCTGAAGGGAGCATGTCTGAAACAGAGTTTTGAGTCTGTAAGAGTTTCCTTTGGTGCCACAAAATGGCCATGACACCTGACTGATGGACAACAGAATGGTAAGGTGGGAATATTTGAGGCATTGACGGTTGGAAGACACAGTTATTTCCTCACCCTTCTGTAAATATGTTTTCGTTGTGTGTCTCTCTCTCTCTTGCAGGGGCATGAACATAAATATCTCTTCAAATAGTACAGTGGATTTCTGCCCAGATGTTGTAGAAAACAAAGGTGGTGGTTGAGACAGGAAGTAGAGGCAGTAGGAAGGCCGATGGTGTGATGCTTTGGGAGGAATTTCACATGTTAGGACATTTTCTTCCATCACCAGAACAGAGATATGACAAAGGTCATTTCCTGATAAGAGGAAGCCATATTTTAGCCACCCCAGGGTGGTGCAGCACTTAGCTTTGGGGGCTTTAACAGAAAGTATCTTAGGCAATAACAGAAAACATACAGCAAGAGTTAGAACTGGTCACTTGTGAATTTTAAACAATGGTGATCTAATCATTTGCCGTCAGGACGTTTAGGACACAGAAATATGTCAAGGGAACTGTTTCATGCTAGAGTTTGATTATTTGAGTGTGAGATATTGATAGGAATAGACTGAAGAAAACCTTTCAGACAGGCTAGGTGTCTTGAGACAAATGAACATAAAAACAGTTTATGAGCCATTTCACAAACTAGAATAATGAAAAACAACGTGGAGTAAGATACTTCATTTTACAGCTCTTTTTTTTTTTTTGTTAGACCAAGATGATAGCCTAATATATTTCCTGCCACTGCCCAAGAAACTGTTTTTAGCTAATCGTTTTGAGGTGAATTCACCTGAAGAATTATGGCCTTCTAGGAGTGGTAAGAAAATGTCAATTTACATTGAGAAAGCAACAACAATAGTAAACCGCATTATCTTCTGCCAAGGTGGTTAATTTTTGATTGGTTGGACAGAAGATGTTGGTGGCCAGAAAACATATCCTTATCAAGTACAGGTGCAGAAATGGCTGCAGCGGTCCTTGCTTTTAAGATCAGAACGGTGCAGATGGTGTTCAAACCTACTTCCTGTCAAAGCTTTGGGGAGAAGTTGAGAGGAACCTGCTAAGTGAGCTCCTTCCCGCTAGGACGTCCAACCACCTGAGTGAGAGGAGAGGTATTTTGAGGCAGCATAAATGATGGGAATTTCACCTGCTTTCTGCAGGATGAGCAAGGTAAACATGACTGAGTATCTGAGGTGGGAGTTCCAATCTGGTAGCAAAATGTCCCACTTGAGACAAGGACATTAGGACCACTTCCAAGCAATGGTGGTGGTGGGGAGAGAGGCATTGCCAGTCTTCGATGTTATTTGAATGATTCTCACCAGTTGCAGGGAAAAAAAGAGAGAAGGAAGGAAGGAAGGAGGGAGGGAGGGAGGGAGGGAAGATGCTTCTAGCAGAGCAAGTGGTAAAGAGCCTTCAGAGAGAGGGAAGGATGATCTCCACTGGCAAAGGTGTCTCCTAGGCAGGTACTGGGCCGGAGAATATAGTCTGCAAGCAAAGGCTAGCCTCTTTGTCCGGCATGTTCTCTGGCGTGTTTAGCAAGGCGAGGTTGATATGTGCATATGTTCGGGATACTTGATGGCTGGCGGGTAGTTCTGAGTCATCTGGATGGAAACGTCACTGGAAATGTCAGAGGGGCTGCGTCCGCGGTGCCACACCTCTGGGTGTAAGAACTGGCCCGAGTAATCGGAACAGTCGCTCAGGCGTGGGCGGTAGAAGGCTGGGTGCGGACGGTACATTTCCTCCTCGGCATAGCGTTTGGTGAAAAGATAGACAGACATCACACCTGCACCCTGCAAACAGGAGCAGAAAGAAGGATCTGTGTTATGAAAGGGCCCTCCATGGTAACAATTCTTTCTCACAAATTACAATGCTAGTTGGAGTGTTCCACCGTAACAAATGATTCCTGCTAAGGTGGCTCTCGCACTAGGGATGCTGGTTTCGGATGGGATTATTTGTTACTTTAAATGCCACAGAAGTAATCTGTATGAGAATTAGTTGCGATTTCACTGGAACGTCGCAGTTGGATATAGGTATGGCACTCTATCTTTCTATGTGGATATCCCTTACTTACATTCTTTCTAGGGCTACCTGCAATATATAAGCCACATCTCTTATCTGTTATGATTTGATTGATTGATTGATTGATTTCTTTAAAATATTGGTACCCTGCAGTTCTCCTGAAAAGAGGCTTTTCTTTAAAAAAAAGTATTGATCTTGAAAATTAGAAAAGAAAATTAGGTAACTTCCTTTTCACCATTGCATAATAGCACATTGAATGAATGTGCAATATGGATTTATTTATGTAAATTTGAATTATATGTCTTTCCCAAACCTTGCTTCAATTCACATATAAATTTTGTTTCTGTTTGTAATACTGACTGGATTTGTTTTATAACTATCCATTAGTACATGTGTTTGTGTGTAAATCAAAGCTGGATATTAATAAAAATTAGATAGAAGCTCTTGTGTTCATTTTACTTTTATCTTTGACATTGTACTTATTTACTTTTCTAGCTGTAGCTGAATAATGACCCCATTATTCTAGAACAGTGATGGCGAATCTTTTAGAGACCAAGTGCCCAAACTCAACAGGCTGCCGTCCACAACGCAGAGGGGCGAGGCAAACTCTGTGCTGGGGGGAGGGAGGAAGTGCTCTCATTGGGCTGCTGGGCAGAGGGGCGGGGTGAACTCTTTGCTGGGGCAATGGCGCACATGCCCACAGAGAGGGCTCTGAGTGCCTTCTCTGGCACGTGTGCCATAGGTTCGCCAACAATGTTCTAGAACATCGCACATAGACCGCTCATTGTTTAAAAAGCAACTTTACATCTTGTTAGAAGAGGAACATGAAAGGAAGCCACACCCAACAGCTGAACTACAAAAAAAAGACATAACAAGTTAGGATATATAGTATTCGAAGAAGTTAAACAAACGCACTACAAAATAGAAAAAAATCATGTTTTGTAACACGTTTTGTAACAGCAAAAAATGAAAAACAAAGAGCCTAATGGCCACTTTAAGACAAATATATATATGAATCCCATCATACGAAACAAATACCCACTAATGATCACTTACAGGTAAACGAACATGGATCACTTAATATACAACAAATAATCAAACATGTTCCCAACCATATTTTATGTTCCTCAGCAGTTTAATAAAGACTTAATATACCCAATTTTCATATAACACATAAAGGTCAATACCCTGCCTTTCAGCCCAATTTGCCAAATGTAATACACCAACACTAGTATATCAGTGGTGTCACCTGCAAAATAAATAAAAATTAATTATTAAGAATTATTAAAAACCATAAAAATATGCAAACTTTTCAAAACAAACTCACCACTTCAAAAATAGAGCAATATTCTTAACCAGGCCTTTAGGCTGTTTGTTTTAAATTTTTTCCTTGTACAGTATGTTACATGAAAGTGTTTATTTTGTCATTTTCAATATATTAAAAATGCTATATACCCCAAGATGTGTGTTTAGATAATATATATTCCAACTTATATGTTAAAATAACATCTGCTCCAACTTATATACAATATTATGTGTTTCTTTCTAATCTTTATAACCTTCCATCCACTATAAGCTGGTACAGTATAAGTGTTGGGGGAATCTTGAACAAGACAGTAGAGCATGTGACCCTCCCTTCCCAGCTGCACGTGGACTACAGTTCCCATCATCCCTTACATAGTTTTGGCTATGGCTGAGACTGGTGGAATGTACAGCCCAGGAAAACCTTTGGCCCACATATTCCCCACCCTTGATCTTAAAGAAGCATTCCCATACTGGAGCAACCTTAGCAAGTTCTGGCTCTTCAAATGTTTTTTTCCATTTACTTCTGATTGAGTACAGGTACCTTTTTTATTCCATTAGTAGAGGAGCAAGATTACTCAGTGCTGTACATGAGAAAGGGATGGTGTTACACTGTGAAGAGTTACAGATATATCTAACTTCCAGTGCTTGCACACTGGAAGCAAAGAAAAGGGAATCTTTCATCACACCTTCTATCTCCCTAAAGCCTAGTGCCGTGGTGGCGAACCTTGGCACTCCAGATTTCTTGGACTTCAATTCCCAGAAGCCCAAGCCCCCATGAATCCACATGAAGGGGTTTACTGCGATTCATCTGGCCCGCACTGCCCTCGTCGTTCCTGGAAGCGGAAGTATGGGCATGTTTTACTAAAGTCCACATGGAAGGGTGATGGTCCCCAAGTGGATTAAATCCCACTTGAATCCATCTTGATGGAAGGCAGCAGCTTCGTCAATACTGGCCTGGGGCTAAGGAGGACTTTGTGTGCCAAAAGGGCTCAGGACCAGAAAGTGACTCATGGAACTGGATCAGTGATATGGGTGTCACGCTCTGAAGGCAAATGAAAGGCCACAGCCTTATAGTCTCAGGACAATCTTCATGGCTGATCGCCATGGGGATAGGCAGTGTTCAGAATCAGATACGACATAAGAAGATGAAGAAGAATTTGCAGGTTTCCCTTTAAACTCCACTGCCTTGCCTGATAAAGCAACTTTTCTAGAGAGAGAGACACTTAATCATAAATACACTTTCCTTTTAAAAGAAGATTTTTTTTCTTAAAAAGAAAAACGATCTTGACTGTGCCAAACTGGGTCTTTTGAAGTGTGTTTTTGGCCCATGTATTTTATCTTGACTGTTCACCTGTAACTATCTGTGCTTTTTATTTTACATTATGCAAATGAAATATTATAGCTTTCTGCATTTTATGCTCTTTTTAAAACAGATTTCTTGAGCCTTAACTCATGTGTTTTAGACAACAAATCAATTTTTTTGTGTGTGTTTTGGTGAGTCAACTGAGGAGAGCACAGCTTGATCTGCATGTCTGAAGTCTCAGGCGCTCTGCCGCTCTCAGCACTGAAAGATTTGTTTCTAGGAGGAATAACATTGTAGTAGTAGGAAAAACACATTTGTCTTGACATGGTCATGTAGTTCCTCCCACCGGAAGTGGAAATAAAACATGCATGAGCATAATGCAACTGCGCATATACGTTTTACTTCTGCTGTTGGGAGCAGCAAGGGTGGTGTGGGCCAGATGATTTGGCACCGCAGGACAGATCCAGCCCACAGTTTGGGCACCCCTGGAGTAGAGGGTAATTTCATTTTCTCTCCATTTGCTGTACATTCTTCTTCTTGTGCCAGACAGGAATGAGCAAAAGCTGAGACATTATTGTCATTATAGGTCATCTCCTGTTTCACATTGAGGAGTTATTTTTAGATGTCCCCCGGTATGGAACAACTGCCCATAGACATTCATAGAAAAACTCAGGATATCAATTTAGCTAAACCTGAATATTGGTTATGTCTACCCCAAGGGACTGCGATGACTTAGTGGTTAAGACGCTGAATTTGATGGCTGGAAGGTCGGCAGGTCAGCGGTTTGAGATCTAAGTTCTGCATGATGAAGTGAACTTCCATCTTTGTCCCAGCTCCTGCCAACCTAGCAGTTCGAAAGCAAGAAATTGCAAGTAGATAAATAGGTACCACTTCAGTGGGAAGGTAAACAGCATTCCGTGCACTCCAGTGTCGAGTCATGTCTGCCACATGACCACAGAAACGTCTGCTGACGCAGACAGCGCTGCCTCTTTTGGCTTTAAATAGAGATGAGCACTGAACCCTAGAGTTGGATATGACTTTACCTTTACCCACACCCATGAGCTGGGGTTGGGAATACTGTATAATCAGATGAGAAGAATACATTATTCTTTTCGTTCAATTTTTATTTAAGGCGCAATATTAAAACAACTAGTCCTGCTAATGCATATTTCAAAGTGAATGCAGTTGATTCTTCCTGCGTTGTAGGCAGAGATGTCTATGTACCCACAGCACGGAAAGCTTGTGACCAGAGCAGAGAGGTGCCTCACTCGAAGGTTTTAGGATGAAGTATCTTCCCCACCTAAGTTCATGAATAACTTCATGGCTGGCAGAGAACTACTAACAAATGTCAGATTCTGGTATTATTATAATTATTTAGTTGGGGCAAGGCTAGGCTAACAGTAAGCAATTTATGGGAGTTTCCCATTGTTGGTGGCACAGTGGTCAAACTGCTATACTGCAACCAAAAGGTTGTGAGTTCGATACTGACCATGGATCAAGGTTGACTCAGCCTTCCATCCTTCCGAGGTCAATAAAATGAGTACCCAGCATGGTGGGGACAAAATGCTAATTAACTTGTGAACCGCCCAGAAAGTGCAATAAGCAGCATGGGGCAGTATATAAGTGTGATTGCTTTGCTTTTTATCTCTTTTAATTTTGTTGCAAACTGCCTCAGGTCTCAGTTCCAGGAGAAGCAGAGGGAATAAATCTATTCAATAGTAAAATATAATAATCCGTTGCTAATACTGAGGCAACGCAAAAGGCTAAGCATGGTATGGATTCTCAGAAGCAAATACAAACATCGCATTCAGTCTACAGCAAGAACCGATCTATTTAAATTCCTCAGAACGCCATGCGTGTCAAAATCTAGCACTCCACTCCATTCAGAAATCTCATGCTCCATTAATCTGCATGCAGACTGGCAAATGCAGACTGGCTGCACTTTTACTCGTTGAAAAACTAGTACCACTTTATGGTCTCCAAAACAGAGTCTCTGAAATAAGAGGGGATTTATAGCCTAATGATGATGGTGTTGATGGGGAAATCTGGGGTTTGCAGAAGGATTTTTTAAAACAGAATTCAATGAGACATTATCTTCCTACAAAAAATGAAAAGGGGAAAATCCTCCACATTCTGTTTAATAAAGAATCAGGATGCTCAATAGTCATAATAGAAGGACATCTAGGAAAAATAATATAAAAAGCTAGGTTATAGTAGAGTGAAGCAGTATTAATAGCTCCTCAAGCAGAATGTCTTGCTGAGAGAGAATAGCTGGCAACAGACCTGGTTACGAAATGGGATACACCACATTCCAACTTGCTACTGCAGATGTCGTGGTGGCTGGTAATAATCAATGCAATAGTTAGCCTTTGGGGTCTTGCATTCAGGTAAGGTAAAGGTCGGCCTTGCTCGAAAGCCAGTCGTATCCAAATCTAGGGTTTGGTGCTCATCTCTGTTTATAGCCAAAGAGCCAGCGCTGTCTGCATTTGCAGATGTTTCTGTGGACATGTGGCAGGCATGACGACACTGGAGTGCACGGGACGCTGTTTACCTTCCCACCGAAGTGGTACCTATTTATCTCCTTTCAATTTGTTGCTTTCAAGCGGCAAGGTTGGCAGGAGCTGGGGTTGAGACAGGAGTTACCTCCGTCATGCAGTACTCAGGTCTTGAACTGCTGATCTACCAACCTTCCAGTCGTCAAGTTCAGCATTTAACCACTAAACCATTACAGTCCCCATAATCCCTTCTGGGCTTTATATCTTTTAAGGTCATCCAAGGTCTGTGATGGCGAGCCTTGGCACTCCAGATGTTCTTGGACTTCAATTCCCAGAAGCCCAAGCACCTTGTGAATCCACACGAGTGGGTTTACTGCGATTCATCCCGCCAGTGCTGCCCTCGTCTCTCCCGAAAGCAGAAGTAAAACGTGTCCATCCATTTTACTTCTGCTTCCGGGAGTGACGAGGGCAGCACGGGCCAGATGAATAGCAGTAAACCCACTCGTGTGGATTCACAGGGTGCTTGGGCTTCTGGAAATTGAAGTCCAAGAACATCTGGAGTGCCAAGGCTCGCCATCACGGGCCTAGGCATTTTCAGTTTGAAGTGCATGTGTCTCCTCTTGGGATGAGGTTACTCTTTGCTCTGATGAGATCGTGGAAGCCCAGGGGAGAAGGGCAATGCTACTCTTCATGCCCAGCCCCTTTAGGCATGTAATTCAAGATACCCTTTAGCTGTGTGTATGATGTGTATACACACACACACACATGCATGCTTGGAAGTGAAGAGGCATCATCTTCTCTCCTGTACCTCTTTTAGCAAGAAGGAAGAAGCAGCAAAGGCAAAGGACCATCCGTAGCGATACTGGAAATACTGCTCGGAGCCACTGGGACGGTTCATCACTTCATCATTGATGCTGGAGATGTAGAGAACCAAGCCCACCACTAGCGAGAGCCCTGCAAAACATTCAAGAGGAGGAGAAAGGGTGAGAAGAAAGGTGGGCTGTTATCTCACTCCTGGCAGAGCAGGGACAGCGAGTGACGAAGGCCTCATTTGGGCCACAGACCCGTCTGAGTCCTTGCCCTTTAGGCATGAAAATACAGTTTGTGTG
This sequence comes from Bradypodion pumilum, assembly GCA_035047305.1. Taxonomy (NCBI): domain Eukaryota; kingdom Metazoa; phylum Chordata; class Lepidosauria; order Squamata; family Chamaeleonidae; genus Bradypodion; species Bradypodion pumilum. The sequence goes on along the minus strand of JAWDJD010000008.1, from coordinate 33,548,146 downwards.
AAGAATGGTGCAAAGATACTGCTTCTTTTGGGCGCAGCCCTGGGCCAACCCTGACATTAAGCAGAGCAAGACAATCCACCTCTGCGGATGTTGGAAGGTGTAATGGAGGTGAAAGCAAGGAGGTGGAGGAAGGCGTACTGTGTGCCATGTGATTCACTCTGCACTCACTAAGCTAGCACATTGTTTTCAAGGGCTGTGAAGGATACAATCCCATCATCACTCCCTTGTTCAAAGGCCAGTTATGTCCAATTCTAGCGGGTGGTACTCATCTTCATCTACAGCTAAAAGACCAGCGCTGTCTGCATCTGCAGATGTTTCCGTGGTCATGTGGCAAGCCTGACTAGACACATATGGAACACTGTTACCTTTCCCTCTGAAGTGGTACCTATTCATCTACTTGCAATCTCTTGCTTTCGAACTGCTAGGTTGGCAGGAACTAGGACAATCAAGAGTTCACTCCCTCACACGGGACTCGGGTCTTGAACGACTGATTTGCCGACCTTCCAGTCATCAAGCTCAATGTCTTAACCACTAAGCCACTGTGGCCCATAGTCCCATCACAAGTGTGATATAAATGAAACATTCATAGTTGCATTTTTTTGGAATAGTAGCTGTGTTAGTCTGTGTTTCAGGCATATCAGAAAACAAAAATAAAAATGCTGCAGCACTTTAAAGGTCTGATGAAGTGGATTTGATTCACAAAAGCTCACTTTAAAAATATAGCAGTTACTCTTTAAAGTGCTGCAGCGTTTTTGTGTTGTTGTTGTTGTTTTGTGTTTGTTTTCTGATATGCCATAATGAAACAGATAATTGTCTTTATCTTTGCTTCAAGCAACCAAATATCTGGCACACAATAAAAGGAAAATACAGAGGGAAGACCATCTCCATAGAGTCCCTTTCATTCTGGGGAAAAGTGTGCACTGCCATTAACTATGAAAGCCCAACATTTGTAGCCTATTGATGTGATCTTACAATGAGCAGCTGAGAACTGAACCTACTCCTCTCTGTGCAACTGCACATTTATGCTGGGTTCAATTTCTTGGCATTAATTACACCCCACAAACAGCAGGCATACAAGTAATGTATGCAGAGGATACCAAGCTGTCAGTGGTGCAAGGCTATGCCCTGGTGCCACAGGAAGGCCTATGTGCCACTCTGCTACCATTTCTCTTTTCATCTTGCACTGTATAGCTGAGTATATTATTACTTCTGGACTGATGGAAAGTTCTGCAACCATCATTCCTAATCTGTCCCTCAATACTTTCAAAGGCCAGTTTAACATCAGAAGACTGGTTGTTTTTCAGCTGCGCATTAGAAAGTTCGGTTTCACTTACCAGTGATAACTTTCGTTCTTCGAGTATATAGTTTGTGAATACACACTCATGGGTTATGCGCCTGCGCAGAACGGCCGATCGGAGGCTTGAAAAGCTATTGTTCAAAAGTTTTGGCGGTAAGACCACCCACCGTACCGCCCACCCTGAGGCGCCCGCGCGCCATTTTACCTCAGTTCCATACTTAAGCCAAGCACAGGATAAACCAATTGATCTCATCCGTGCAGCTCAAGAGGGGAGGCAGGGTGGGTAGTGTGTATTCACAAACTATATACTCGAAGAACGAAAGTTATCACTGGTAAGTGAAACCGAACTTTCTCCTTCGTATAGTTTGTGAATCCACACTCATGGGAGATTAGCAAGCTCACACTTACTTGGTCGGTGGGCAGTCGGATGAGATGATCCCACGATGAAGATGATGACGGTCAGGCAGGGTGAACTGTCAAGGGCGATGGGCCCGGAGACCCCGAGTGAGGACGACACGGCCAAGCCTGGCGTCCGCAGTGGCTCTGGTGTCCACCCTGTAGGTGCTGGACAAATGTAGAAGGTCTGGACCAGGTGGCAGCCTTACAGATGTCCTCAAGCGGTGTGCCCTCCAGAAAGGCCGTGGATGTTGCAACCGCTCTGGTAGAGTGCGCCCTGACATGCGGTGGAGGGGGCAGCGATGCCGACTCGTAGGCAAAGTAGATGGTAGAGGTGATCCATTTGGAGAACCGCAGCGCTGAGATGGGTTCACCTTTGGACTTGCCCCCATACGCCACGAAAAGGCGTTGCGACTTCCTGAACTCCCTTGTTCTGCTGGTGTAAAACAATAAAGCCCGTTTGACATCCAGCGTGTGCCAAGTCCTTTCTTGGGCGTTAGCGGGGTTCTGGAAGAATGTTGGCAAGGAGATAGTCTGTGCCATATGAAACTGGGAGACCACCTTGGGGAGGAAGGTGATGTCCGGTTGGAGCACCACACGGTCATTGAAGAACTGGAGAAAGGGTGCGTCCGCCCGCAGGGCGACCAGTTCACCAGCTCGTCGAGCAGACGTGATGGCCACCAGAAAGGCCGTCTTCCACGTGAGGAGACGAGCATCCGCGGTAGCCATGGGCTCGAAAGGAGTCCTGGTGAGCGCATTAAGGACGGTAGAGAGTGACCATTGGGCCGTCGGAGTCCTGACCAGCGGGAAGGCGTTCCGCAATCCCTTGAGGAAGCGTTTCACCGTTTGGTCGCGGAAAGCGCCAGAAGCAGCCGAGCCAGCTGGAGAGTGAGCCACCACCGCTGCGAGGTGTACTCGGATGGAGGCGATGCTGAGGCCAGACTCTGCCAGATGGAGAAGGTAGGTCAAGACGTCCTGCAGTTCCACCTGCGAGAGGGGGGCCTGCTGAGATGCCAGGAAAGCACAAAAGCGTCTGTATTTGGAAGCGTAGGACTTCCTTGTGGACGGGCGCCTGGCTAGCTCCAGGATCCTGGACAGTCTGGGGTTATCCTCCACGCGGTGAGGTGGAGGCTGGGCAGGTCTGAGTGGTGGAGCTGGCCCTGCTCCATCTGGAGGAGCGTCGGTGACTCCGGTAGCGTGCGATACTGAGATGACATGCGCAACAGCAGCGGAAACCATGGTTGGCGAGGCCATGCTGGGGCCACTAGGATGGCTCTGGTCCTGTGCTGGAGCATTCTGGTGAGGACCTTCTGGACCAGGGGAAACGGAGGAAAAGCGTAGAAATAGTCCTGATCCCACCGTTTCATGAAGGCATCGCCCTCGGAGTTGGCACCGATGCCCGCCCTGGAGCAGTACCTGTGGCATTTCGTGTTGGACTCCGATGCGAAGAGGACGATGTTCGGAGTCCCCCAGGCCTCGCAGAGCGACTGGAACACCTCGTCGTTCAGTTCCCATTCATGGGTCGTCGAGGTGAGGCGGCTGAGATGGTCGGCCAGGACATTCAGCTTGCCCTGAATGTGCACTCCAATCGGGAAAATGTGCCTCTCCAGGCACCACTCCCAGAGTTGCACAGCGAGGTAAAGAAGGGTGGTGGATCGTGTTCCTCCCTGCTTGTTCAGGTACGCCACAGCCGTGGTGTTGTCCGAGGCCACTTGGACCGCCTTGCCCATGAGCAAGGTCTCGAAGGAACGGAGGGCCTTCCAAATGGCCAGCAGCTCCAAGTAGTTGATATGGTGCACCATCTCCTGAGGCGACCAAGGGTTGTTGACCGTGAGAGTCCCACAGGCAGCCCCCCAGCCGAGGTTGCTTGCGTCGGTCAATATTTGCAGCGAGGGTTGCGGGGGGTAAAAACTCTTCCCCGTAGCCACGTTGAGTGGTGTCGTCCACCACACCAGCTGGTCCCTCAGCTCCGGGGACGGAGTTAGCCATTTGGACTGACTCTCCCGGAGCGCATCGAATTCGTGCAGAAGCCACGACTGTAGGGACCGGAACTTTAACTTGGCGTGAGGGACCACAGCCGTCGTTGAGGCCATAAGGCCTAGCAGTCTTTGAGCCTTTTTCGCCCGGATGCACGGTTTGGTGCGTAGGTCGGTCACTCCCTGCGCGATGTCCTGCAGGCGCTTCTGGGGTGCAAAGGCTCTGGTGGCAAGCGAGTCGAGTACCGCTCCGATGTACTCGACGCGTTGAGAGGGGATCAGCTTCGATTTGGTGAAGTTGATCCTGAGGCCGAGACTCTCCATGAGGTGGACCATGAACTGCGTGTCCCGAATGGCCGACGAGCTGGTGGGGGATACGATCAACCAGTCGTCGATGTATGGGAAGACCCTGATTCCCCGCTGGTGAAGGAAGGCGGCCACCGGAGCCATGCATTTGGTGAAGACCCGCGGTGCCGTGGCCAGACCGAACGGTAGACATCGGTACTGGTAAACCGAATCGCCGATGCGGAATCGAAGGAACCTCCGGTGCTCCTCGAGGATGGAGACATGGAAGTAAGCGTCCTTGAGGTCTATGACTGTGAACCAGTCCCCTTTGTTGATGAGGGGAACGACGGTCTGCAGGGTCACCATCCGGAACTTCCTGGTGTGGATGCATTTGTTGAGGCGGCGCAGGTCCAGGATCGGGCGAAGTCCTCCGTCCTTCTTCTGGACCACGAAGTACCTCGAGTAGAAGCCGTTGTCCCAATCGGGCGGGGCCACCCGCTCGATGGCTCCCTTGGACAGAAGAGTTGATATTTCTCCCTCCAAATGGGGGGACGAGGTGGTGAAACGATGTCTTCCTACCCGAGGCGCCCGCACGAACTCGATGGCGTAGCCAGAGGACAAGATCCTTAAGACCCACCGGTCGTCCGTGATGCCCGACCATACCTGAAGGAAGTTCCGGAGGGAGAGGTACGGGAGATGGAGCGTGAGAGACTCGGCCGTCGCAGCTTCAAACGCGCGACTTGGACTTAGCGTCCGAACGCTTGCCGTGTCCATAGGGTTGGTAGCGCGGCTTGTGCTGGCGTCGTTGTTTGTAAGAGCCAGATCTGGGCTGCTCTACGGGGCCACCCTGTTGTTGCGGGTTCCCCTGGTAGCGCCGCGTGAAGGGCTGGAACCTCGGCCTGGCAGGCGGAGCCGGCGTGGTGAGCCCCAGAAACTTGGCGGTGGAGTTGGTCTGCCGCATTTCATTGAGGACCTTGTCCGTGTCTTGCCCAAAAAGGCCTTGCCCGTCAAAGGGAAACTCCTCAATGAGCTTCTTCATAGCGTCATCGAGGGAGGTGCCCCTAAGCCAGGCGTGGCGACGGAGCAGGATCGCAGACGACATGTCCTTCGCCGCAAAGTCATTTATATGCCTGGCGGTTCGCATCTGTTGCTCCGCCAGGAAATCGCCCTCGGATGCCAGCGCGTCGATCCGTTTCTGGGCGTCGGCAGGTAACGTCGCCGTTTCGGCCTTCACCCACTCCCAGAGGTGAGACTGGTACAGGCCCATGGCAGCCGAGTAGTTGGCGGCACGGAGGAAGAGGGAACCGGTGGCGTAGAATTTGCGGCCCACCGCGTCCAGCTTCTTCCCCTCCGGGGTCGACGGAACCGGGAACCCGCTGGTGGCCGTCCTGTGTTGGAAGGCCTTGACCACCAGGGAATTCGGCAGGGGATGTGCCTGCAGGAACTCGACGTTCTCGTCCAGGACTCTATACATGCCGTCGAGCCTGGACGAAACGGAGTGGGCCGACACCGGCTTCCTCCATGTTGCCTTCGCCGACGTCAGCATGGACGGAAGCATGGTGATATGGACCGGCCGTACCGCACGCCTGTCCAGTTTTGCGGTCATTTGGTCCTCACCTTCCAGTGGCGGCTGGTCCACCTTCAGGTTCAACGCGGTCCCCAGGTGCGTCAGCATGGCCGTGAGCGAGCGTTGATCCTCACCACGCGGTGGGTCAACCACGCCGATGGCCTGGTCCGGCGTCCGCTCGGCGTCGACGTCTCCCTCGTCCTCCTCCGAAGAGGCGCTGGAGTCATCGGAGGACGAGGGAGGAACTCTTACATCCACGTCGGGACCGCGCCAGTACGGCCTGGGCGGGCCGACGGGATGGGAGTCCACCGCTTCAACGACTGGACCAACCTGCGACGATGTGGGTGGGCCAACGGAGCGGACACTTGACCCTCGGGAGGTCGGTGGGGCCACAGCAGGGCCAGCATCCCTGGGGCTTGCGGTGGTCGGTACCGGAGCCGCAGAGGCCGCAGGCATGGAGGTCTGAAACCGGTTGGCAAAAGTCTGAGCCATGACCTCAAACATCTCCTTCAGGAACTCCCTGTGGGATGGGTCCCCCACCGTCGGGAGCGACAAAACGGTGGCCGACGAAACGGTGGCTGGCTGGGTCGGCGACGAAACGGTGGCCGGTAAAATCGGCGACGAAATGGTGGCCGGCATGGTGATCGCCGCGTCGTCAAGCGTCGGAGTCCTGGGCCTTGGGGAGACGGAGGCCTGCCTCATAGGCGAGCGGGCCCTCCCACGAGGCGGTGACGGGAGTACCTGAAGTGGGCGAGCTGGAGCCCCAGCCCTGCGTCCTTTTTCAGGCGAACCCGAGGAGGACCGTCCTCCCCAGATGGAGGACCCAGGAGACGGACATCTCGCGACCGAGTATGGTGGCGAAGGTCCCGGAGACACAGGGGTGTGTGGAGTAGGCGGGAGCGATCGCCTCTTCTCCGACCCGCGCTTCTTTTTCTTGTCTCCGTTCTTGTCCCTCTTCTTCTTCTTGATGGTGGCGGAAGAAGAGGTCGAAGGCGGCGGAGGCTGAGAGACGCTAGCCGAGGTAGAAGCGGCCACAACGGGAGCCAGAGAGAGTTCCATCAGGTGCGCTTTGAGCCGGTAGCTCCGGTTTTGCACGGCCAGATGGGTGAATTTCTTGCAGTGGGGGCAAGACTGGCTCTGATGAGACTCTCCGAGGCAGAAAAGGCAGAGGCTATGCCCGTCGGAAGCCGGAAACTTTTTCAGGCAAGCCGAGCACTGTTTGAAGGCCGCGGCCATCAAAGAAAAAATTATTCCAATGGAAGTTTCTGGAACGCGGTTACCCCGAAGGGCTGGCCAGCCGCCACCCCCTTGAGGGGGGAAACGGTGACCGAAGCGAGTAGGTAACTGAGTCCACCAGAAGGAAGAAACAGCACCGGGGTGGCGATCCTGCCCGAAGGACAAGATCACCGAGAAAAATTGTTGAAATTTGCCAAAAGACTTTCCCTCAGAAGGGCGAAAAAATTGAGGAAGCTCTCAACGATCGTCCTGCTGCTACGGCGGAAAGAAGAGAACTGAGGTAAAATGGCGCGCGGGCGCCTCAGGGTGGGCGGTACGGTGGGCGGTCTTACCGCCAAAACTTTTGACCAATAGCTTTTCAAGCCTCCGATCGGCCGTTCTGCGCAGGCGCATAACCCATGAGTGTGGATTCACAAACTATACGAAGGAGAACTGTGGATGCCTCCTAGCTTTTGGCCCTGTTGCCTCAGCCTCTGCAAACGTCCCGCTCTCTTTTGACTTGGCCCAAATTACTGAGAAAGGCGGTACATCCTTTCATCCCTTGCCAGCACTTTTGCCAACCTTCTTTGATCTTAATGTTCTCTCTCTAACCAGGGGTGGTGAAAGCAGCTGAGATCTCTTGAGAGAGGATGAAGAGATCAACTTTTATCATAAATCTAAAAGCAATTTTCCACTTCAGTCATACTCTGATGCTTTCTCATGCACAGCTAGAATATGAGGGAAGTGGAGGGCAGATTTAGCAAAATGTACCCTTGGCTTATCTCCTCTCCCTTGGTGTTCCCTTTCTTCATTGTTTTCCCCTCAAGCTAGCTAGGAAGACAACCAGCTTGGCAATGGGGTGACCCGTTTCCCACCTTTTGACTTGAATAAGTTGTGGCAAGAAGCAGAGAAGGGGAACAAAATAAGAGAAGATTTCCACCTTCTCTTGGTCCACTCAATGGTTCCTCAGAATCCTTGGGGACGTTGCTGCTGTGGGTATTTTGACACTCAGTAAGTGGCCAAGATGAACAGTCTAGAGCAGTGATGGCGAACCTTGGCATTCCAGGTGTTCTTGAACTTCAATTCCCAGAAGGCCAAGTCTGTGAATCCACATGAATGTAGATTCGTGTGGATTCACAGAGACTTGGGCTCCTGGGAATTGAAGTCTGATAAGTGTGACCAGTGTGTTTCCTGGAACTGAGGACGTTAAGAGTTGACCGCAACGCGACTTCTCAGAAGTACAACAGATCATCTTACAGTAAGAATTAACAGTTGTAAATAAATCCATTTAAGAATTGATATATTTAATGTGAAAGTGTTTTATAACTGTCATTATATTATGTTTTTTTTTAAAAAAAGCTATTTTGGAGATAACTTGCCCATTTTTGTCAAATATACTTCTGTCCCGGTTTTGTGGGAGAGAATTATGGCAACTCGATCTGGGTCTGCCTCCTGGACTTTGTCCTTCCACTCTTTCCACATATGCCTTGTATGGTATGGAATTCCAACACATGTCCACTTCATGATAGGTGATAACAAATCTAATTAAGGGATTGCTAGGACTGGGTGAAGTATGATGTGGCCTTGTGCCACAGAACAGCTAAGGCGGCCATGAAGGCCATCCTGGATCACCCTAAAACAACATGGCCAAAGGGCCTCTGGTAAATTTGGGACAGGCTCAGCAAGCCGACAACAGATAACCCATTGCTAAACAACTACAAAAGAGATGTTATTGGTATAAAGGTAAAGGTTTCCCTTGCTCGAAAGCCAGTCATATCCGACTCTAGGGTGCAGTGCTCATCTCTGTTTCAGAGCTGAAGAGCCAGCGCTGTCTGCTGCTGCAGACGTTTCTGTGGTCATGTGGCAGGCATGACTAGACACCGCAGCGCACTGAACGCTGTTTACCTTCCCAAAGAAGTGGTCCCTATTTATCTATTTGCAATTTCTTGCTTTCGAACTGCTAGGTTGGCAGGAGCTGGGACAAAAATGGGAGCTCATTCCGTCCTGCAGTACTCGGGAATTGAACTGCTGACCTTCCGCCTCCCAGTCAGCGTATCAGCCACTTGAGCTACTGCAGTCCAGTATACTGTACTGTATATTATTACAATTTTAATACTGTTTTTTCCCCTCTCTTAAAATGTGTATACATTTTTGGAACCCTCTGTATATATGCATTCAGGGTGAGATTAAAAATCTGCGCTCTCCCCCTGCTGCCCACAACAATCCATAACAACCATTTGTAGGCTCTCAATTTCAGGCTGCAATGCTTAAGACTCAAAACAAGGGTTCATGTTTTCCCCCTCCTAAAGCAGTGGGAGCTTGTCTTCTGTCTGCCAAAGTCTCTCTCTCACTACATGGTGTGTCTGCCTCCTTCCCAGCCTCCCCTCCCCAAAGATCCTTTCCTGCTCTGCACTGAAAACTGCCTTACCCTCTCCTTAGAGCAGTGTTTCCCAACCTATGGTTTATTGGACTTCAATTCCCAGAAGCCTAAGTCAATTCCCCAAAGCACTGATCAGTCGATGAACTGACTTAGGCTTCTGGGCATTGAAGTCTCCCTATGGGGCTTCGGCCACAAGTTGGAAACCACGGCCTTAGAGCAGGGGGTTCCCAACCTTTTTAAACTGGGGGCCGGGTCACACTCTCTCAGTCAGCTTTGAGGGCCAGGCAGCCATTTTGCCCTGCCTGCACGATGGGGGCAGCCATTTTGTCCCAATAACTTCAAAGGGCAGTGATTTTGTTTCTCGAATGCCCTTGGAAGGGTGAGGGGGGCATATAAAATGACACTGCAGCCCGGCCCAGCCTTAGATTGGAAACCCCTGCCTTAGAGCATCCCTCTTCCTATAATCATAAGCAACACAGATTCTCTATGAATAAATTGCTCTCTCTTGAATGCTGTCCCTCCACATCTCACCGGAGAGGATGAAGAAGATTCCAGAAACAAAGGCCAGGATGGTCCTTTGCGGGCGGATATGTCCGATGTTGCTAATGACAAAGGCGGTGAAGACGAGGAAGAGGCTGACCATGGGGAAAGGGGTGGCTGTGCGGATGGTCTCTGTTCAGAAAGAGAAGGAGGGAGGGAAAGAGAGAAAAGGTGGAACAAGGTCATATATTTTTAAATATAAAGGTGTGTCAAATCTCAAAGAATTCAGTCCCAGAGCCTGTTTCAGATTATCAGGATCAGTCCTGTGACATGTAAAATTTCTGTACAGAGGCAAGAGTTCTCTGAGCATGCACAGATATTTTTTCCTTCACCATTAACTAGCCAGTCACATAGTTGTTTGGATGGTGAAGGATTTTGACACCTTTCCTTTTAGAAATGGACCTTCTGCATATCACACATTAGTAAGATGAGTGCAAAATTGTCTCGGGATTTCAACACCTCCTATTTATTTGATTCTAGGGTTTCTGGAGAGGTGGCAAGCGAGTATTCTGCATATAAAAATTAATATTCCTATTAATATTCCTATTTATGCCCATGCTGCACTGTTCTATTTATGCCCATGCTGCAGATAGCGGAGGTGGTGAACCTCGCGTGCCAGAGGGGGTACTCAGAGTCAGAGCCCTTTCTGTGGGCACGCGTGGAGGCAGCACAGCTCAGAGTTTGCCCCGCCCCTTTGCCCAGCAGCCCAATGGGAGCACTTCCTCCTTCCCCCCAATACAGAGTTCACCCCGCCCCTCTGCGGTGGGGACGTCAGCCTGTTGAGTTTGGGCACTAGGTCTCTAAAAGGTTCGCATTCACTGGTCTATACTGTCCTAATCACTTGGATGTTACAGATTCCTTAAATATCCTTTCAAAAATCTCATCCGTATATTCAGTCATACCGTCTCATGTCAGATTATCTCACAACAGTTATAAAAAATGAATACATCAAACCTCAAAATGAAGATTACAGTAAATACAAATGTTTGAGCAATAACAGCAGCCCAATGAATGCACCCAGGTAAGCTTCCACATCCCATGGAAGTCTACCATGTACCATAAGCACCTCTCTGTCCTTACATACCAAAAGATGTGTCTTCGCAGACACGCATGGGGAGCATAGGAAGAGCCCTGATCGAGCAGACCCAAGGCATACCTTGTCCGGCATTTTGTTTTCTCAGTATCCAACCACCAGACACTTCTGGGAAGCTCACAGCAGGGCATAACTCGCCTGCTCATGTTCCCTAGCAACTGGTATTCAGAGGCATAAAGCAGTCATCATTACTAGCAGCCACTGATTGCTTTATCTTCCATTAATTTGCCTGATTCCCATTTAAAGCTGTCCAAGTTAGTTGGCGGCCATCAGATTCCATAATATCTGTGTCTTGTAGAATGGTCTTCCTTTAGTCTGTTGTGTATTTCTATTTAGCTTCAGTGGCTCTAGCAATACAGGGTGAGGGAACCTTCTTCTTATTTCCTTTACCCACACACAACTCTATATGGTAAAGGTAAAGGTCACCCTTGCTCGAAAGCCAGTTGTATCCGACTCTAGGGTTCAGTGCTCATCTCTGTTTACAGCCAAAGAATCAGCGTGGTCTATGTCTGCAGACGTTTCCGTGGACATGTGGCAGGCATGATTAGACACTGGAGTGCATGGAATGCTGTTACCTTCCCACCAAAGTGGCACCTATTTATCTACCGGTACTTGCAATTTCTTGCTTTTGAAATGCTAGGTTGGCAGGAGCTGAGACAGAGATGGGAGCTCACTCTGTTGTGCAGCACTCAATCCTCAAACTGCTGACCTGCCAACCTCATAGTTGTCAAATTCAGTGTCTTAACCACTAAGCCACCACAGTCCCTTACAACTCTATATATCACTCTCGTATTTGCTCTTTACTCACCTTGCTTCCAAGGTTAAGAACCAACCATTGTTCAAACACCTTTCACTATTCAAACCACAATTACTCAATAGAAGAGTCTTGGTGGCGCAGTGGTTAAACTGCTGTACTGCAGCTGAAACTGCGGAGGTTGTGAGTTCGATCCTGACCAGGATCAAGGTTGACTCACCCTTCCATCCTTCCCAAGTCAGTAAAATGAGTACCCAGCATGTTCGGGTCAAAATGCTAATTACCTTGTGAACTGCTCAGAGATGGCACTAAGTGTTACGGTGTGGTATATAAGTGTAATTGATAAAATGCACAAAAGATTACAAAACTACACAAATGATTACTCTAAATATAATCCCAGAGATATCCCACTAAATTCTTAAATTTGATAAATTACCCTCAGTTGTACCACAAAATCTTCTGGTTCTATATGTCATTTTCTGTTAGAATGGGATAATTATTTTATTACTTATTTTATTTATTTAGTTTCATTTATAGGCTTCCTTTCTCTCCATAAGGGCACTCAAAGCAGCTTACAAGGTTAAAACAAGTAAAATTAAAAACACAATAAGCAACATCTTAAGAGCAATTAAACAATCATAATAATTAAAATGTATCAAGTAATTTAAAACTAACTTTGAAAAGAAACATGTTAACAAAGCTAAAAAAAACCATCCAGGAATTCAGCTAAATATTGAAATTAAAAGCCTGCCCAAAGAAGTCGGCCTTCAAGTGTTTGCAAAAGGGGAAAGGGGAATAACTTAGTTTCTCCAGGGAGCTACCAAAGAAAAGGCCCTGCCTCTCTCTCGTGTCCCTATCAAGCAAATTTATAATGTCAATATGGGACCAAGAGAAGAAGATCTTAAAGCAGGTGTTCCCAACCTTTTCAAGCTGGGGACTGGGTCACGCTTTCTCAGTCAGCTTTGAGGGCCGGACGGCTATTTGTCCTGCCTGCACAATGGGAGCAGCCATTTTGTCCCAACAACTTCAAAAGGGTGGTCATTTTGTTTCTCAAATGCCCTTGGAGGGTGGCAGGCACATGAAATGGCACCAGGGGCCAGATCCGGCACATGGGCCTTAGGTTGGGAACCACTGTCTTAAAGGCCAAGAAGACTCATATACAATTCTGATACACTGAATCCAAGCTGTATCCCTGGACATTTTACAGGTAATGTCCAGCACTTTGATTAAGCCTGGAAATGGACTAGTAACCATTAGTGATTCATTCGTGGTCATATTCTGTCAAAACCACCATCCCATTTCAAATCCCAAACCTCTACTTGAAATATGCTTTCTCCAAACTTTGGGGTTTCTAAAAGGTAAAGGTCACCCTTGCTGGAAAGCCAGTCATATCTGACTTTAAGGTTCAATGCTCATCTCTGTTTCATAGCCGAAGAGCCAGCGCTGTCTGCTTCTGCAGATGTTTCCGTTGTCATATGGCAGGCATGACTAGACACCGGAGCGTGCGGAGTGCTGTTTACCTTCCCACCGAAGTGGTCCCTAGTTATCTACTTGCAATTTCTTGCACGTTATGGTATTCCCGGTGGTAATATATGGCTGTGAGAGCTGGACCATTAGGAAAGCTGAGCGCAGAAGAATAGATGCCTTTGAGATGTGAGAGTTTTGAGAGTCCCCTGGACAGCGAGGAGAACAAATAGGTCAATCTTAGAAGAAATCAACCCTGATTGCTCCTTAGAAGGTCAAATAGTAAGGATGAAGCTGAAGTACTTTGGACATCAAATGAGAAGAGAGGATTCACTTGAGAAAGCCTTGATGCTGGGAAAGGTGGAGGGCAAAAAAAGAAGGGGGCGGACAAAGATGAGATGTCTAGATGGTATTGTGGATGCAATGGGCACAGAGCTGGGTGGGATGCGGAGGATGGTGGACGACAGGGGTGCCTGGAGGTTAATGGTCCATAGGGTCACAAAGGGTCGGAATCGACTGCGCAACTGAACAACAACAACAACAATTTTTTGCTTTCAAACTGTTTGGTTGGCAGGAGCTGGGACAAAGACGGGATCTCATTCCATCCTGCAATACTCGGGCATCGAACTGCTGACCTGCTACCTTCCAGTCAGCGTCTTAGCCACTTGAGCCACTGCAGTCACTTGTTTCTAGGGTTTCTAGAGACTATAAAATTCAATCATCCAGTTTCTAAAAAGAGTCTCCTCAAATTGCTCATCTGTTGTGGTTTGTGAAGTGACAGCATAATTAGCTCCTGATCACTGCGGCTCATTTTATCCCGCCAGGTGCCTGTATGTTTTATTGATTCTGTTATAAAAACTAATCACTGGTTAGGTAACTCAGGTTTCTCTTGGCAACTGTGTCCATAGCTTTTTTTTTTTAAAGGGGTACAGCTTTTCCGACCTCTAGTGACTGCAGTGGCTTAGCAGTTAAGATGCTGAACATGACGCCTGGAAGGTCGGCAGGTCATCCATTCGAGACTTGAGTTCTGCATGACAGAGAGAGTGAGCTCCTGTCATCTGTCCCAGCTCCTGCCAACCTAGCAGTTCGAAAGCAAGAAATTGCAAGTAGATAAATAGAGACCACTTTGGTGGGAAGATAAACAGTGTTCCATGTGCTCCGGTGTCTAGTCATGCCTACCACATTGTCCACAGAAACATCTGCAAATGCAGACAGCACTGACTCTTTAGCTATAGAGATGAGTATTGAACCCTAGAGTCGGATAAAACTGGCTTTTGAGCAAAGGCAAACTTTACCTATTCTGACTCCTGCAGGATATATTGGATCTACTAGAAATCCTGATATGAATGGTATACGTCAGTGATGGCGAACCTTGACACTCCAGGTGTTCTTAGACTTCAATTACCAGAAGCCCAAGTCAGCATTTCTGCTGATCAGGGCTTCTGAGAATTGAAGTTCCAAAACATCTGGACTGTCAAAGTTCACCACCACGGGTATAGGTTCTCCCTCTTTCTTTGCTCCTCACAATCCTAAATAAATCCTAAACACACATACCAGTGGATCTGGCCTAAAAGTTCAGCACTTTGATCAAAGAGCTCTGCCCTTTTTTCAAAGTACACTGAAGCTTTAAATAGAATAAGAGGATCTTCCAGATGAGCTTTCAATTGCAACCTGTCCTGCTGCTTTCAGGGGGAAACATTTCCCCAAAGACCCAAAATGACATCTTCCATTTATAATCCACATTTTTCCCATGGTGTCTTCTCCTTGCCTTTTCTGCCGGGTGGGTGGGTGGGGGAAATAAAGGAGAAAAGACAGAATAGCTGTATAATGCTTGGCAGAGTTAGAAACCCTCCATCTGGATAAGCATGGAATGCCAACTTGTACTAATGAGAACACAACTCAATGTATGCAGAGTGTGTTGCCGAGTCTATTGAATGAGCACATTATTACTCCTAGACATCTGGGATGCACGGAGAGGCTACCGGATAGAATAGGAAAACAGGCATATCTTTTTGGCTGGGATCAATGCCTGGGGTGTTGTTTTCATGAGGGGCATTTGTTGTGACATCAGCCTGATTTATTTGTAGAAGTGGGTTGTGATGATGTTCAAATGTAATTCTTCTTCATATCATCTCTACTCCTATTAGGGCATTGCTGTCACTGCTATCTTGACTTTGCATGCAGCAGCTCTAAACAGCGCAACAGGTCAGTCTTTAAGGTTGGAGAACCAATATGTTTGGTGTAGTGGATAGTGACTAGGACTCAGGGAGACATGACTCGAATCCCTGCTCAGCCATGGAAACCCACTGATAGTGGGACTGGAAAAGCCACTACTTAAATATCTCACTTTCCTTGAAAGCCCTATTAGGATCACAATAAGCCAGTTCCAACTTGATGGCACATAACATACGTAAAGTTCTCTCTTGCTCGAAAGCCAGTCGTAGCCAACTCTAGGGGTGGTGCTCATCCCCGTTTACAGCCAAAGAGCCGCTTGAATACATGTTCATGATCATGTGGCAAAAATGACTAGACACTGTTACCTTTCCTGCAGAACCTATTTATCAACGGTACTTGTAATTTCTTGCTTTCAAACCGCTATGTAACATGTTTTTCTCCTCCCTATATTTTCTCCCCTTTTATTTTACTTTGTCAGATCAGATGTAATACTATATACGTTTTGATTTTGGTTCACTTATTCTAGCTTTTTGCATTTTATCTGCTCTATGATTTCTTGGTCTTCAGTCATGGCGTGATCAGATGGGCATTTGTCTTGCTGCTTGGTTTGCTGTGGGAGCTGAATGGCCCATTCTTTTTCCCAGTGACCACAGCACATAATCATTGGAGTGGACCAACTTGCATGCATGATGCCCTTAAATAAACCCCCTTTTAAAAAATTTAAGTGATTCAGTGCATCAGTGATGGTCTAGGTTGCCTTTGCTTGAAAGTCATTCGTATCCGACTCTAAGGTTCAGTGCTAATCTCTGTTTATAGCCAAAGAGCCAGAGCTGTCTGCATCTGCAGACATTTCCGTGGACATGTGGCAGGCATGACTAGACACTGGAGCACATGGAACGCTGTTACCTTCCCACTGAAGTGGTCCCTATTTACCTACTTGCAATTTCTTGCTTTCGAACTGCAAGGTTGGCAGGAGCTGGGACAGGTTGGCAAGGTTGGCAGGAGCTGGGAGCCCACTCCATTGTGCAGTACTCGGGTCTTGAACTGCTGACCTAATGACCTTCCAGTCATTTTTTTCTGCATGATCATAGTTCTGTGGTCCTCAGCCTGATGAAGACATCTATGGAAGTAATGGCAAACCTTGGCACTCCAGCTCCCCCCCCATAGTTCAACATCTTAACCACTTGAGCCACCACAGTCCCAGTGATGGTCTAGCACAAACAAAAATAATTTCACTCCCCCACCCTTCATAGATGAACAGGGGATTTATTCAATTGTCAGCAGAAGAAACCAGAGAAAATCTTGAGGTAAATATACCATTTGGATATAAAGATTGCACCAAATGGCATATCGTTCTTCCCCAACCTCAAGCAATCTTATTTAGGCCTTGCTAGCCTGTACTCAAAGGACCAGTGTATTGCACCCTAATTTACCTTAGTACTTCTTCATAAATAATTTTCTCATTCCAAGGGTGAATAACACCTTTAATAACTGCTACAATCACAAACAGAAGCTAGTTTTTGATCCCAAAGGGCTGTGGTGGTGAACCTTGGCACTCCAGCTGTTCTTGGACTTCAATTCCCAGATGCCCAAGTCCCTGTGAATCCACATGAATGGGTTTACTGTGCAGTAAACCCTATTCATGTGGATTCACAGGGACTTGTGCTTCTGGGAGCTGAAGTCCAAGAACAGCTGGAGTGCCAAGGTTTGTCATCACTGCCATAGAGGTCTTCATCAGGCTGAGGACCACAGAACTATGATGGTGCAGGAAAAAAACCCCATAAAAGCTCCAAAAATCTTTTGTTACCTTCAATTTGGAGATAGAAAGCCAGCTTTTGTTTGTGAGTTTTAGTGGTCTCAGAAAGGTCTCATCCAACCTTATCATTGGATTGTGTACATGGACCATACGGCTTTTGTTTTCTTTCTCTTTTTAGTAGGGTACAAAAGTTTCCTGCATTCTGTAATAAATCCATGTTTCAAATACCTGTATTTTTTAAAATAGTAGTTTGTGTTGAAGTCTGCATATCCCTGCCATAAAGTAAAACTAATAATACATAACACTATGCAGTGCGCATTTTCAAAAGCCAGTTTTAAGATTTGCTGCATTTTACATTCTTCATCATTAAGAAGTTGCTTGAGGCCATTTCTGTTCTGACTTTTAATGTGCAGCACTGGTAATTCAACCAAATTCCACGGTATTAATATTTAGGATATGCCCCACACAATCGTTCTGAATCTTTGTTGGGCTGGTTCCTTCTTCCAGATTACCATGAATTTGGTTTCTTGGTTTTTAGGTCTCCCTTGCTCAAAAGCCAATCGTTTCTGACACTAGGGGGCAGTGTTTGTCTCCATCTGTGTTATAGCCATCTGCGTTTGCAGACATGTCCGTGGTCATGTGGCAGGCATAATTAGATGCTGAAGTGCTCGGAATGCTGTGACCTTTCTCACCAAAACAGTACCTATTTATCTACTTGTAATTTCTTGCTTTCAAACTGCTAAGTTAGCAGGAGCTGGATCAGACAATGGGAGTTCACTCTGTCATATAGCACTCAGGTCTCAAACTGCTGAACTGCTGACCTTCTGGTCATCAAGCTCATCATCTTAACCACTAAGCTATCGTAGCCCATTTTTTTCTTGATTTTTAGACCATGGCAACTACTTACTTCACTGACTGAGGGATTTTTGCAGGCTCTCTAAATCAGGGGTTCTCAACCTTTTGTACCATGGTCTGGACCATGCCCCCTCAGACAGCTGAGCGGGCCAGACACATGGTCTAAAGAAGTCTAAATGCTTCCAGCCTACTCAGCTGTCCGGTCAGACCCATGACGTAAAAAGGTTGGCCACCCCTAGTCTAACTGTTTAGTTTAACTGTTTAAGATGTTTTAACAAGGTATATTTTAGCTGTTTAAATTTACTGATTTTAGTCATAGTACTGTGGTTTGATGTAAGCTGCCCTGAGTCGCCATGGCGAGTGGGCAGCGATATAAGTCTAAATAAATAAATAATGGTTCTCCCCGCTGTAAACACTGCCGTAAACTGTGACAGGTGCATTTGCACAGATATGGGTGCATTTACGGCTGTCGTAAATGCATGCGCTTCTGCTTCTGGGGTCATCGCCATGATTTGCCACCGTGGGCTGGGTTCGGCCCATGGGCCATAGGTTGTGAACCCCTACTCTAAATTTATCAGCTCACAATACTGTGTCATCTGCACATCAGATGTTGTTGATATCCCATCTGCTGACATTGATACTGTTATTTGTATCACCAGGTGTTTTTTCCGAAGAAGTTTCTGGAGTACAAATTTAAAAGCAGGAGCAAGACTATATGTGCTGCTTGTATTCCTCTTTGTAGTTCTAAGTCCCCTGTCATCTGACCTTTAACTTCCACAGCCAGCTTTCCTTGCAGTACAAGTTGACAGTTGCATCAATAGCTCTTGAACAAAAAACTTGGTTTACCTACAGTTCTATCACTGTACCATGTTGCAATCTGTCAAAGATTCTCCTGTCAAAATAGCTAGCATACATATCTACATTATTGTGGTTCTCCCCCAATGTAGATTGCAGAACAGAGCTTCCCTGACTCTGTATCTTCCTCTGAATTCAAGCTGGTTGTTTCTAGGCCAGTGATGGCGAACCTTGGCATTCCATGTGTTCTTGGACTTCAATTCCCAGAAGCCCAAGTCAGCACGCCTGCTAAACAGGGCTTCTGGGAATTGAAGTTCAAGAACACCTGGAGTGCGAAGGTTCACCATCACTGTATCTATTCTAGGCCCTTCTTAGCACTGCTTGTAAATTCTAAATATGATTATCTTCCACATTTAACCTTCTCAAGTTTTCCCTTTGCTTCTTTTCTCTCCCACCTGAACATAAAATTTGGATTTCCACACAATATCTTTTGAAGGGTAATGCTCAGAGCTTTTAAATACCTGGTTACAGGTAACCTTGCAGGACAAATGCCCATCTGATCATGAATGACTGAAGACCAAGAAATTAGAATACAATGATGTCACACTTCAAAGATAATGTAACGAGTGCAAGCAATGTTACCTTGTTTAATAAGTAACATTTTTACATTACATTTATGGACATTAGGCATTTGGAATGGATTTCTCCAGGTTTTATTTATACCCTTTTCTTGTCTATCCTAAGGACCTCTTTTAGAAGAAGTAACAGAGTAACAGCAGCTTTGAAGCGTTAGTGCTACTGAAAACTCCAATCTATTCTACTGCATATAACCAGAGCAGGTGAGAAAAACAACATATTGCATTACTTATCAGCAAGATGCTACTTTAGTCATGTGTGGTAGCTGAAAGAGTATTGCATGTTCCCACAGTTATTTAAAGGTAGTTAGAGGGTGCTTTAGTCTTTTAAAAATATTTTAAACAAGTACTCTCTATGAAAGCATGTAAATAATATTGCAGGTGAAGTATATAACAGTGAAGGACCACAGTGGCTTAGTGGTTAAGATGCTGAGCTTGATGACCAGAAGGTCGGCAGTTCAAGATTCCCTTTGAGTGCTATGCGACAGTGTGAACTCCCGTCATCTGTCCCAGCTCCTGCCAAACTAGCAGTTTGAAAGCAAGAAATTGCAAGTAGATAAATAGTAAGAAAGGTAAGAGTGTTGTGTCATGCCCTTCCTTCGGCAGATACAGGATAAGCTGAAACTACAGAATAGGGTTTATGCACTGTGAATTCTTCTGCATTTCCAGGTGGTTGAATCAGGTGAGGCTTGGTGTGCCTTCTAATTCTAAAAAAATTCTCAACATAATCCCCATCTGCAGTGTAGAACAGAGGTTTCCAACCTAAGGCCCACAAGGCTGGATCCAGCCCATGGTACTATTTCATGTGCCCACCCCACCCCTCCAAGGGCATTCGAGAAACAAAATGGCCACCCCTTTAAAGCTGTTGGACAACATGGCAACCCCATTGTGCAGCCAGGCAAAATGCCCTTCTTGCTCTCGGAGCTGACTGAGAGAGCATGACCCGGCCCCCAGCTTGAAAAGGTTGGGAACCCCTGGTGTAGAAAATGATACCCTCCATTCCACTGCCTCAGAGATTACCTCTTTATTCTACAATGCTTAGACTAGCTCTACGAATGAAAAAGAAAATGGCAGTAGAAAGTTTGGAGTGAACATATATCTAATCAACTTTGTATATAAAAGGAGGACAGTTTTATTTTATTTGTCCTTCCATTTCCAATTTCAAAGTAATTTTAATGTGCTAGGAAATTCAAAAGGGAGACCCTCCTTCCAGTCTGCAATAGTGCTTCCCATTCTGTCACCTCACATTTTTTCTACCACTTAATTTCCACACTCTAATATATATGTACTGTACATCCAGAAATCATTACTGGAGACAAGGGCACTCAGATAACACAAAAGTCCTTAATCTCCTTCTCTTTCCTTTCTGGTAATACTTTAGTAGGGGTTGCCAGATTTTAGGGTCGAACAATGTAATTTTTTTTTTTTTGCTAGAACCCTAAGGTTAACCAACCAAACCAAACTGAAAACTGTCATCATTATCAGCCATATAAAAACACTTTAGAATGAAGGACCAGAGTTCTTTGTTTGCATAGTGCAGGGGTGCCCAAACTATGGCCCAGGAGCCAATTCATCCAGCCCACAAAGCCCTTGTCGCTCCTGGAAGCGGAAGTAAAACACACCCGTATGGGGGCATTTTACTTCCGCTTCCAAGGAGCGACAAGAGCTTCATGGGCTGGATGAATTGCCATTGGGGTCTGGATCCGGCCCCCATGCCATAGTGATCAGCTCCCTGAAACCACATGACCAGCCCGTGCCCTGAAAAGTTTGGGCACCACTGGCATAGTGGGCTAAATCCAATTGTTTGTTCCAACTAGAGTAGAGCTACTGAATGAATGGAATCCTGTAGATTCATGCTTATGGTGCACTATCCATGTTAATGTTTCTTTAAGGCTGCACAGTTCCCTAGTTTATGGGTTATAAAATAAGGGTTCCTCCACATACGACAGTCATTCCTATCGCAGTTTCTCTGAGGAAATAAAATATTCTTTGAGGCCTCCCTAATGATGATCTGTTACAGCCTTTCTGTGTCCCCCCCCCCCTGCTGTGACCATACCATTTTGCAACTGACACCAGCTGCTACAAATTTGGAATATTTTGCATTCAGAATTTTAAGTGTTGATTATTCCCCATGTTGACCAGTAGGGGGCACTGGTGCATTCATATTTCTTGCTCTGTCTCACAGACAACCATCACACTGAATCCGTCTGTTTCTGTTTTGCAACATTACACCCACTCTCTAATCTTTTAGCCATAGAATAACGACACTGTATAAATTTTTGGCATTGGGGAGGGGAAACAACTTTGGGAAAATATGGCACCTGCATCTTAAGTCAATTGAATCAGGCAACATACAGAATTATGTGGTGGCTCAGTGGTTAAGAAGCTCACCTTGTTAGCTGGAAGGACAGCAAGTCAGCAGTTCAAGACCTGAGTACTGCATGACAGAATGAGCACCCGTCTCTGTCCCAGCTCCTGCCAACCTAGCAGTCTGAAAGCAAGAAATTGCAAGTCAATAAATAGGAACCACTTCGGTGGGAAAAGAGCTTGGGGACATGAAAAGGAGCCTCATTCGGGCGTCTCCTGAGCGGAGTTCCTCCAGCAAAAATCCTTTCAACCCAGAAAGCACCTTTGTGTGCTTCTGACATGATTTTTCTTTTTAAAAAATCAACTAACTAAGAAAGAAAACATTTTCCAAGAAGAAAACACAATTGCCTAGCCTGCTCTTGGGCCTATCAAAAGCAACCTGATTTTGTTAGAAATTTTTGCAGATGAAGCTATTCACAGCATGGGGGGGAAACACCTGCTTATTTTTGCATCATGAGTTGGTGTTTAAGGCACAGGTGAAGGAACTTGATGGAAAAGTTGGCACTCTGAAAGACGTCATGTGAAAAATGGCTTTTCTTACAGATCCCATGGATAGCATTCCTAAGGTTGCTCTTTCTTTTTAAGTCAGCATTCCTCTCTCTCCTCTCCCTTCCATAGCTGTGTAAGAAAATTGACCTAAGATAAGGAGAGAAGTAACAGTGGATGCCAAGAGAACAAAACAAGAGAATGGCTCTCAACATCTCCTGAATGGATATGAGCTTCAAGTCCACCAAGTCTAGGGTTGCGATATGACCCGGTTTTTCAGGATTTTCCAAGATTCAAGCTGTCCCAGCCGGTTCAAGAAAAAACACGTAAAAGTCCCGGATTTTTAAATTTGAACAAAGGAAGCAAGATCACCCCAGGGAGGACAGAAAGTGAAGAGTCCTCCATCGCAAAGGTCCTCCTCCAAAACAAGTCCCTTCCTGTCGTCTCCTGCTTTTCTCCTTCCGTAGGGAAACGGAGGCTCCATGGACTGCATTGCCATTCCGGGCCCCTCTTTAGAACTTTCTTCTAAGGGGTTCGTGTGGGGTTTGAGGGTGAGTCTACTTCAGTGCAATGATGTCATGTGGCTGTCCAGGTTTGGCAGGAGAGAATTATGGCAACCCTAACCAGGTCAGATCCAGGAAGTGCTTTGGAGCAATAACAAACATTCTTGAAGGTACACAAGAGCAGAATCAAATTGGAATATCGAGGAAGGAGCTCACTGGACAAAGAATAACATTAAAGTAGGATATGACTGAGGAACTCGACCTTCCCTATGTCGCTTGGAGGACCCTGAACAGACTGAGGGTTGGAGTGCCTAAATGTAAGACCAAAATGCTCAAGTGGGGGCTGCTGGCAGATAACAACATGACCTGTGAATGTGAAGAGATACATAGAACCCAGCTCATTTACTGGTCTGTCGATTACTACCAGAAACATGCAGCAATGAAGACTTAATTTTGGCCAATGACAAAGCCAAGAAAGTGGCTTCATTCTGACAATCCAAACTTCGATCTGGGCACCAAAGAAGAAGCCTTGTCTCATGGTCTGTCTAAGCCCCTTAAAGTCAGGATGTTTGGTGTGTGGCTCATCAAAAAGTCTTGGAACTGATGCCAAAATTGGAAAGGGGGACACAAGGAAGGTCAAAAGAAGATTTCTGTGGGGCAGTGAGCATTACAATGCATGATACATTTCAGGAGAGCAGGAATTATATATTTCAAATTAACAGTCCTCCTAGTCATAATTTTCTCCCATGAATCACACAACTCATTTGGGTGGAATTAAAAATTCTTTCCTTTACCCTACTTCTGTCAGAGAACTACTCTTTACATCTATGGACTGATTTCCTTTGAATAATCCCATCTAATACTTTATAATACCCCACCAGCTATTGTGGGGGTGGAGGATTAAATCACCTCCATTTGCCCTCTTCCTCCATGATGTTAATATGAAGTCTTATTGATGAGGAAAACAAAACAACAGGCTGCTTTCCACGTATGGAAGCTTACCCCACATATTCCAGGAACTACCCTAAGATATCTTCCTGCTTTAGTTTGCCCATGCTCGAAAGCCAGTTGTCTCTGACTCTTGGGTGGGGTGCCCATCCTCCATTTTTAGAGTAAAATAGCCAGCACTGTCTGCATCTGCAGATGTTTCTGTAGTCATGCGGCAGACATGACTAGACACCAGAACACATGGAATGCTATTACCTTCCCACTGAAGTGGTACCTATTTATCTACTTGCAATTTCTTGCTTTCAAACTGCTAGGTTGGCAGGAACTGGGATAGAGATGGGAGCTCACTCCATCCTACACCACTTGGGCCTCAAACTGCTGACCTGCCGACCTTCTGGTTGTCAGGTTCAGTGTCTTAACCACTAAACCACTGCATTCCCACCTGCTTTTGTTACCAGGAACAACTCTATTTCACATACAGAGGACTAGCACCTAGTCTTCTAAATAACATCTTCTATCAAACCTGACAGTAGCCAATGTTTACCATCATTTATGTATGCAATGCATGAGGTTGAGGCATGAAGCCTCATCTGGACATCACAGTGATGGAACACGTCTTCCAACATACAGGGGGACAGCAGGCCAGTCCAAGCAATCGGATAGGCTGTGTGGTAGTCAGAAAGCATTTCTGTCATTTAGCAAAGAGAAAGGTAAGCAGGGCTATACTTTCTGCCTTATAGCATCTTCCTGAGGTCTTTGCTTCATTTTCCTTAATGACAACAGTGCCCTCCCCCTTCCCTACCCCCCCCCCAGTCACACACAGAGAGTCACAAGCAGACCCAAAAATCAGGCTTTTCATTCAACTGCTGGTTAGATACTATAAAGCAGGGGGGTTCCCAACCTTTTCAAGCTAGGGGCCGGGTCACACTCTCTCAATCAGCTTCAAGGGCTGGATGGCCATTTTGCCCTGCCTGCATGATGGGGGTGGCCATTTTGTCCCAACAGCTTCAAAGAGACAGCCATTTTGTTTCTTGAATGCCCTTGGAGGAGTGGGGGGGGGGCACATGAAATGGCACCAGGGGCTGGATCCAGCCCACGAGCCTTAGAATGGGAAGCCCTGCATTGGTTTGCAGAATGTGTCTTGGTAGGTCACAAAATGCACAGCCTGGAAGTAACTAACATCTAGCTTTGCATTTGCCTGCCTGCCAACAAACACATGCAGACACACACACACACACACACACACACACACAAACACACACATCAGTATGCACCGAGAGAGACAGAGAAAGAGAGAGAGATTAAATAGAGATATAGAGATACATATATAATCAGCGATTCTTCTGCTGCAATACACTGCAGTCTTTCTTGATCAAATCCCTTTAAGCCTTTGCAACATCCTGAGTATTTGGGGAGGAAAATGCCGACTGGCTTCATCATCAGAGCCGTCACTGTAGGATTGGGCTGTAGAGGGACTGGGCTGTTGTATTGTTGCTACTCTTTTGACATTAAATTGTGTCAAAACCAGCAACTGAATTGCAAGCAAAGTAGGGTACAACTAGGGGTAGGGTTTGTGTCATATGGCTTTTACATGTTCTCTCAAAAACTAACCATTCTTGTGCAACCAGGCCAACTGGGTGTACCTGTTGTACACGTACAGGTATAGCAATCTTAGACTTGTGTTTGTAGAAAATAAATAAACAATGCCATTAATTCGTCATAATTTATATTGTTCTATCCAAGTGTTCAAAATACTCCAAAGAGTGATAGATAACCTAATCAAACCATGCCTCATCTATCATGAATGGGATTCATACTTGTGTTTTTCCTCTACTTTCTTTCCCCTTTCTCTTTCTGCATCTCCAAGTCTTTCAAATCCAAGCAAGTTCTCTTTTTGCTGTTTGGTAAATGTATTCTGGGGTGCGCAGCTGCTTAGTGGTTAAGATGCTGAGCATGACAACTGGAAGGCCAGAAGGTCGGCAGTTTGAGACCCAAGTTCTGCGTGACAAAGTTTGTTCCCATAATCTGCCCCAGCTCCTGCCAACCTAGCAGTTTGAAAGCAAGAAATTGCAACTAGATAAATAGGTACTACTTTGGCGGGAAAGGTAACAGTGTTCCGTGAGCCACATGGCCATGGAAACATCTGCAGATGCAGACAGGGCTGGCTTTTTGGCTGTAAAAGGAGACGAGCACCACCCTCTAGAGACGGATACGACTGGATTTCGAGCAAGGGAGATCTTTACCTTTACCTTAAATGTCTTCTGAGATTGTCTGGATAGCTCAGTGTTTAGGTATCTTGGGAGTTTGATTTCCCCACTGTGTCTCCAGGGAGAAGAGCCTTAAATATATTTTGCCACGACTTATGAAAGTCACATTTTTGCTTCCAAACAAGGATTGAAATTTGTGATTTTAAACTGTGGTTTCTAGTTCTGCTTTGGAAGGTAACCTTTTACATCAATCACAATCTCTGTTCAAGTGCAGAACATGGAAACGCTAGCTCTGCCTTCATTCCTTGTCTCCAAAAATAACTTTCCCTAGCTTTGTTCAGATGTGCCTGAATAAGGTACAACATCATGGACAAAAACCATGGGGCTGTACATCCCAGCCATATACCCAACTATCTCTGATCATCCTCTGACAAGCAGAAAAGTATGCAGGGGGCTTCTCCTTGTACTTGTTTGTGAGTAGAAGCTTCCATGGAGTGGGTATTACTCAGGCTCTATCCCAGGGGTTCCCAACCTTTTAATGCCAGGTGCCAAGTCACGCTCTCTCAGTCAGCTTTGAGAGCCAGACGGCCATTTTGCCCTGCTGCACGGTGGGGGTGGCCATTTTGTCCCAACAGCTTCAAAATGGTGGCCATTTTGTTTCTCAAATGCCCTTGGAGGGGTGGGGGGCTACATGAAATGTTACTGTGGGTCACATTCGGCCCACGGGCTTTAGGTTGAGAACCCCTGCTTTATCCTGAAGAACATAGATGTCAGTAATAGGGGCTTTTGGCCTCACCATATTATTCAATAACTCAGAATACCTCAAAGCAATTATGCTTATATGCCGCCCCATAGTGCTTAGTGCACTCTTTGGGCAGTTCACTGGGACTTAGGGTGTGATCAGATAGCAGTATGGGATAATGTTTGATCCAATTGTAAAGGGTTATTTTCACACACACACACACACACACACACACACACACACACACACACACACACACACATGGGGGGAGCTCTAACGCTAGATCACAATGTTCCAAATTGGGCATAGGCAGGTCAGGCTGGTTTCATATTTCCTATATGTTGTCTGGTTGCTGAAAAATAGCTTGCACTGGACTCTACCACAAGAAGGCCAGGAAATGAGCTATATCAAGGGTATAAACCTTTTTGAGAGGTAACAGAATACTATCTTGTTGAAATTTTCTTAATGTTAGCTGTGTTCATTTTTTTATACTCTCTAGATGTTTTGTTTTGATTCCTTTATTTTTTTATCCAAAGAGTTCAAAATGGGAGTATGTAGTACTTTCCCATCTCACTCATGTAAAATCTCTACACATGTAGCTTATTTAGGTAAAAAGGTAAAGGGTCGCCATTGCTTGAAAGCCAGTGGTTCCAACTCTAGGCTTTAGTGCTCATCTCTGTGTATAGCCATTTCCATGGACATGTGGCAGGCATGACTAAACACTGGAGTGCACAGAATGCTGTTTTACCTTCCCACCAAAGTGGCACCTATTTATCTACTTGCAATTTCTTGCTTTTAAACTGCTAGGTTGGCAGGAGTTGAGACAGAGATGGGAGCTCACTCCATTATGCATCACTTGGGTCTTGAACTGCTGACCTGCCAACCTTCCAATCATCAAGTTCAGCATCTTAACCGCTAAATAAATGCCTCCTGGTAACCTTCACCCCCACTTTGCACACTTTAGCACATGGGATATATATGTGGGTGAAACACTGTGCGTACTGTACTGTTTTTGCCTTTTTGTAGAGCTTGAACCAAAACAAAAATTGCCCTCTTGGTTTTTAAAATAGTGGACAAACTATGATATCAGAAAAGAATAGGTAAAAAAGAGAGTCTTTGACATGATATAATGACAGAGGACTCATAAAATTACCCTTGCTAAAGACATTTTAAAAATACATTGTTATTTTCAACCTTGAAATTTTGGAACGGATTCAGATTGGTGGGAAGAAGCAAATGAAGGGAAAAGGAAGAATAAGATGGTTACCTGCACATCCAGACAGTAGAGATTTGCATTAAAAATTGGATGTGCTAAGTCAGTGATGGCGAACCTTGGCACTCCAGGTGTTGTCGAACTTCAATTCCCAGAAGCCCTTGTCAGCAGGAGTGCTAACTTGGGCTTCTGGGAATTGAAGTCCAAGAACACCTGGAGTGCCAAGGTTCACCATCACTGTGTTAATTTATACATAGAGAGACAGATTTAGAAATAATGGCTATATTTTAAATTGAAATTTCACTGTGTAAGATAGTCTACGATCAGGTTATTTGCATTCTTGCTGCTCAGTCTGCAGTCTAGTGCACCACACGGTGACAGTAGCTTCAAAGGCAGCTCCAAACCTGGACCATCACACCCTGCTGGGTCCATAAGATATCCCTGAGCAGTTTGACATCACTCTTAACAGCTATGACTCTAAGTTTAGGAATACAGTGGTACCTCGGATAAAGTCTGATCCGGATAAAGTCCAATTCGGATAAAGTCGCGGTTTTCACGCACACGTGATGCATCGTATAAAGTCCAAAACCACTAAAAATGGATGTTATCCGAGGTATTTGGTATAGGAACCTTGGATAAAGTCCATTTTTGGACGTTATCCAATGCATCGCCCATTTGATTCGGATAAAGTCCAAAATTGGATAAAGTCCAAGCTTATAGAACGGAGTTTGGACTTTATCCGAGGTTCTACTGTACTGGAATCTGTAGTTTGGTGAGACATTTAGAATTCTATACTGAAGAGTTCTCAGGTGTTCCCATGAATTACAGCAGAGAATTCTGAACACTTCATTGAACCAAGAACTTCAAGAAAAAGATTTCCTAGGGGAGTATCCATGACAGTTGAAAGCAGTATCAAACTAATGCAGGAATTCTCAACCTGCAGCTTGTGGGCTGGATGTGGCCCATGGCACCATTTCATGTGGCCCCCCACTGCTTCCACCACACCAGGAAGTGCCATGTGGTGGAGGAAGGGCAAAATGGCCATCCGGCCCCCAAAGCTGTCTGAGGGAGTGTGACCCGGCCCCAGGCTTTAAAAGGTTGAGAACTCCTGAACCAATGTAACTCCATAGTGCAGACACACTTAGGTGTGGCTCAGCATCCCTTTTATGCAGCGGAAGAAGGACTTTGTGTTTGGAGTCAAATTAGATAAAATACTATTCACACGGTTAGCAATTTTTGAAGCAGTGGTTAAACTGTAGCCAAGATGTTGCAAGTTCAGTCCAGATAGGGATCAAGGTTGCATCAGCCTTCCATCCTTCCAAGGTCAGTAAAATGAGTTCCCAGCATATTGGGGGGTGGGGGGTGGATTACCGTGTCAACTGGCCAGAGAAAAAAGGCTCTGGCCTACAGGCCATAGTTTGGCCACCCCTGGCCCAGAGAGTGCACTAAGCACTATGGGGTATTATATAAGTGCAATTGGTATTGCTATTACTATTGCTACTGCTATTGCTATTGCAGGGTGGATGATCTGGAGGAGTTAGAGAGTGATGATGCTTTGCCCCAATCTGGTGCGACTGCTATCTATTTAAATTGCAGGTGATAATTTATGTGTGAGGATACAAAATTAGAAATGATTTTTAAAATGTAAACAAAATGTATAATGAATCTCACTTGAGTGGGAAAATGGTGCTTTCCTCCTCATTGTTTGTTAGACTTGAACTGGGTAGCCCTTCAAACAACCTACACCAGGGGTGCCCAAAATATGGCCCATTGGCTGGATCCGGCCCATGGTGCCAAATCATCTGGCCCGCACCGCTCCCGGAAGCAGAAGTAAAACGTGCATACATGGGCACATTTTACTTTTGCTTCTGGGTAGGAGGAACCATGTGACCGGTCCAAAAAAACACGTGGCCAGACCATGGCCCAAAAAGGTTGGGAACATCTAACCTACACCTTCAACAGAAGGACTGTTTTGCAATCGTCTTTCCAACAGAGAACCATCTTTCCCAAAAGAGGACATTCTGGCCACTCTAATTGATAAGCATGTGCTTGTAGCATGTGTGCAAATTTAAGATTATCCACTCACTGAGGATGTTTTCTGTGTTCTCCGTAACGAGGGGACCCTCCGGATCAGGGTCAGGCCTTGGCTCTAAGAAATATTCAGAAGCAACACAGCTGCCTTTCTTTTGACCTGCAGAAGCAGAAAAGACATTAAATTCACACAGTCAAGGTGGTCAATAAAGCAACTGAGCAAAATAGCAGCTTCTGGGAAGGAGGGAATTTAGAGGTAGAATTGGGTGGGGTAGAATTATAGAAGCCCAGTCAATATCAAATGACCTTCTCTTCCAGAGCACAGATGGACTGGCCATGATCATACCAGGCTATACTTGCCATGCCCACACATATTTTAATTTCCAGAGGGAGTATGTGGAGCCTATTTATTAATACATTTACAAGTACTGCACCTCGTCTATTTTTCATTTAACTATGCTGACCAGGAACATTATACTCAGTTAATCACCACCCACCCTTTAGAACATTTTTCTGCACACAGGCTCTGGGGAGGTTGGGGGTGGGGGAGACTTCATTTGGGAATAAAACCCGGTGTCAAAGGTAGAAGGCTGAGGCCTCACTCCACAGATGGCCTCCTTCCCAAAATCAGCAGAGCTGACTCACCATGTTCTAAAGCAATTATTAGTTCATTATGGAGCTGATTTAATAAGACCATTAACTCCAGTGACCAGGAATGCATCATTACACCATTGGCTGCAGGTCTAAGGCACACGAAGGCCTAATGCCATTGGGTAAGAATTGGGATAGGGCATAGGCATGAAACCTTGCCCTACCATTAGACAAACTGAGGCAACCAGTTCACGTGGAATAGGTGCAGCACATGTGTTTACATGATGCTTGCAAAGATGAGGAAAGTAGATTTTTTTTGGACTACAAATTCCATTATCCTGCAGTGCCCCTCCCACTCTGGTGATGCTTGTAAAGATGAGGAAAGTAGGGTTTTTCTTTGGATGACAAACTGCATAACCTTGCAGTCAGCAGCATGCTGTCTATACTTTTAAAAAGTAACTATTCTCAGTTTTTGTTACAAAATATAAGAAGCAAACTCCCGAGCTCGGTGATGGCAAACCTTTTAGAGACCGAGTGCCCAAACAGAGGGGTGGGGCAACCTCTCTGCTGTGGGGGAGGGAGAAAGCGCTCCCATTGGGCTGCTAGGCAGAGGGGTGGAGTGAACTCTGTGCTGGGGGGATGGAGGATGTGATGGTATGCTGGGAGTGCCCTCTCTGGCACGTGTGCCATAGGTTTGTCACCACTGCCCTAGCTGTTTGGCTTATTGGTCTCTACAGAAAAAGAGAAGCAAAAGCATTCAGGCTTTGAGGAAAATAAAGGGATGGGATAAAGGAAAGATTCTGGTATGAAGCCTAGGGCAGGACCCGTTAGAAGAAAGATTCAGAGGCAGGCAGGAGTTTTGAACCAGGAAAGCACAGTGTTGGGTAGGGTGTGGATGAGAAATGAATCATATTATAAATTGAGCTAACCAGCCAAGGTTTAGGACACAGGGCCCAATAGTTTAAAATGAAAGGAAGATGGATTTATATTAAGCAGTAGGCCAGAAATCCTCATTCAAAGAGCAGTCCTGAGGCTGCCAACTCTTCTTCCTCATTTCAAGGTACAGTTTGCCAGTACAGTATTAATGCTGCTCCACTTTTTCAACCTTTCCATTCAACACCAAGGTTTTTTTGAACAATTTTGTATTTGGAGAATCTTTTCTACAGATTGCAACAAATCTCTTTGGGGAATAAATTCTGTCAACCAGGGTCAACAACTTCTACTTTAAAGAATTCAATTATGGGTACATGGGGATTGGAATCAGAATTTGGGGATAATATGTTACACATTAATTTAGTACCCCAATTCATTACATTTTCCAGTAATGAATTAAATGTCTACCATTATAATTATTAAAACAGGAAATAATGCTAGTTTTTCATCTGTTATTGTTTCACTCATTTTCAGCAATTCTAAGCTCTATTTCGGAGTTTACTGATTTTTCAAACTTTAAAGAAGGGTTTAAGACCAGTGAAGCAAAACTAATTTCCTATTTAGTATTAATACTTTAGCACATTTGCTAAAAAAATCCCTGAAATATATAATACTGTGTATATGTATCACTATCACACATTACCAGAGCTGGCCACTAGAGGCCACTGCAGTGTTTACAAGGAACAAAAGGAGACATTTGGGTAGCCCTCATGTAGAAGCACAGAGGCATTTGAAACCCCTCCCCTGCTTTTATGACTCAGGTGTGTTAAATATAGGGCTTCAGGTGTGTTAAATATAGGGCTTCATGTTTTCTGCAGTTTCAGGTACATGGAAGGTCTCAGAACATAACTCCCATGGATTTATTTATTTATTTATGGGGGGGGGGCTATAATAAAATTCTGCCAAGTTCTTTAATGCATGAACTTTGACCCTTCCTCCTAGTTAACAAAGCTTTCATTAAGTTACCTGGAAATAACAAATTATGGAAGTAGAGGAAATTACATAAGACTATTTAAGCAAACAGGTTCTGGCCTAGTATGTTGGTCAAAGTGTTGGTTTCACATTTTTTTTTAGTGTCTTCTGGTGTAACAGAAGGCAACTCTGGAGGGGTAGTGGGCATTTTTGAGGTTCTTACCTGCAAAGAAGCAGACTCTCCAGAGACCAGCATGGAGCGCCATGACTATTTCAGTGGTCTGGTTTTGCGGAAACACAATCCCTTCCTCCATGAACAGCCAGTAGTCAGTACTGACAGCAATGCCCACAAGGAGCAGTCCACACGCTCCAAAAACACTAGACAGCAGGGTCAGGGCGCGACTGCTGCAGTTACTCATCCTAGGCAGTGGGGGAGCTACTGGCCAAATTCAGTGCAAGGACCTAAAGCAAGAATAAACAAGCATCAGCTCAGAATCCAGAGGGGTGGGGAGATACCACTTGTAGAAGCCACAATCACTTTAACCATAAATATTAACAGATCTCTCCCCATTCAAATTAACAGATTTTCAGAGATGTGCTGGATTAAACCAATTGATTTTCAGAGATATGCTCTCAAATGTGCTGGAAGTAGAACACCCAGACTTTTATCCAATTGATTCTGGAGCTTCCCCTCCATAAGATCCCAATGCATTGTTGGGATTCTTTCACTGTTATGGTTCTAGGATAGCCTTCTACAACTTCCAGATGGCCCAGGTTGCAACTCAGATCATTCTGGTTCAGCATGCCCATTGGTCTTGGGGCTGGAGATGGTGGGAATTGTAGTCTGACACATCGGGGGGAACGCAAAGTTGAGGAATGTTGTTCATAGAAACTGTGTGAGATTGTGCAGATTGTTGTCCAGGCCCACTGGCCTTAGCTGCATATGGCAGAAGAATATTTACAATGACAACCTGGTTGTCCTTGTCTACCACTCCTAGTGCCAATAGGAAACTTACCATATTTAGCAACTCTGGTATTCCTAGAAGATTCATCCAGCTCCTTCAAGAGTCCCTATTCCACCTCCATTTCCACTCCCATGTGAACTGGGACTGTAAATCACATTTCAGTCTTTCATGAACCTTCTCTTCAACACGAGAACATAGAGACCACCATCTGTAACTAACTCACCTTATTAGGCTATAACAAACCAATCTGATGCCTTCCAGATATATTGGGGAATGTTGTTTACAGTACACATAGTTTGGCACATCTGAAATGTTTTAGCTGGAGGAGGCCTGTATTAGGCTTTCCAGTATGATTCAAAATCAATGCTTAGTCCCTAGTTCTAGGCAGTGTAGGCTTCTTCCAAGAAACATACACCCTAGTATACTTTTTAAAAATTGTGTCAGAAGCACACAAAGGCGCTTTCTGGGTTGAAATTATTTTTGCTGGAGGAACTCTGTTCAGGGGAGGCTCCTTTCATGTCTCCAAGATCTTTTCCCCACCGAATGGGTCCCTATTTATCTACTTGCAATTTCTTGCTTTCAAACTGCTAGATTGGCAGAAGCTGGGATAGAGAGCTCACTCTGTCGTGCAGCACTTGGGTCTCGAACTGCCGACTTGCCAACTTTCCAGCTAACAAGGCAAGCTTCTTAGTCACTGAGCCACCACAGTCCCTGTCTAGTATACTGACAATGTCTAATATTTTGAGTTATGACGTATCCTATCACAACCCATAGGAGGCATCAGTGGTGAGTCCTACCATGAAGTGGGTCCTATTAGCTCTGAATTTTTTTTAAGCTTTACATGATGTTCCCAATAATCTCTCTCAGAAATCACACACACACACACACACAAACTCCAGTAGCAATCTAGGCATTTTGAGCCCAAGCTGGCAACAAATGTTTTCTAGGAAAAGTGGGAGAAACCACCTTCGTATTGACTTTGATTAGAATTCATCTTTATTAAAATAAAACAGGACAAGATGGAAGTGGTCACGACAATCATCAGTGTCATGACTATAGAATCACGTTCTGTCAAAATGTGACGATCGTAGAAAACACCCAAGAACATGAAGAATCCAAATACAGGTGCAGGAATAAACGTCTTAACTGTGTTTATTCATATAATAAATTATATTAACTATGTACAGAGACTGCCTTGTTATTCATTACAGAATAAGGAGAACACAGCATGTGTGACCACCCTGATCAGAGATCGTCCCAACAACCGACAGAACCAAAGTGACAGTTGGGGAAAACCTGAGGTAATTTTTTACCTCACAGAAAGCCCCTCCCCTCCACATAGGTGTGGAGGAACTCTCTGCCTCCATCTAGTGTCTGAATAACGCAATTGTCAGTGGCTTGCAAATTCTTGACATGTTCAGCTCATGCCTCTTCCGCCCAATCAACCTGTTCATACCTAAGGCTGGCAAAGATTAATACAGTACAGGCATAAAATACATTGCTGAATTCAAATGCTGTAGGGAAAGCTGATTCCAAGACACCACAAATGGCCCCATAAAGTCTTAAAAGTAAATTGTGGAGCCCACAATCTCCAGATTTGGCAGGAATTTAGGCACTCCCATCCTAGTAAAATGCAGCCCCCTTCCTTATGTCACCAGAAAAAAGCAGCAAAAAGGACAACCTAGCTGGCAAGATTTATTGGCAGGATCTTGCTTTCCTGTCATGCTTCAGCAGCCCTGGTGTAGCATTGCTCTGAAAGTTAAAATGGTGGATGCTAACCACAGCATCAAACCTGGAGAAATGAGTATTGAGGTAACCGCTGGGAGTCCAAAGAGTTATTGATAATAGTTGGAGATGACAGCAGAATTGACAGTGGTCTTCCCGGAGAAGATTCAGAGTGGATAATGGCCAATGCTTATCCATACCTGGCCCTACCACTAGGCAACATGAGGCATCTGCCTCAGGTGGGAGATGTGAGACAGTGCACAAGAGGCCAAATTTGTGCACT
Organism: Bradypodion pumilum; assembly: GCA_035047305.1. Lineage (NCBI taxonomy): Eukaryota > Metazoa > Chordata > Lepidosauria > Squamata > Chamaeleonidae > Bradypodion > Bradypodion pumilum. Next base: position 33,513,057 of record JAWDJD010000008.1, on the reverse strand, counting down.
ACATGTTTTGATCCTCCCTAAAAAACATCCCAGCTGCCTTTATCCAGAATCCAGGAACCTTTTAGTTATCAGTGTTGAAGTAAAATTCAGTTGCCCATCTGTTCAGTTTCTGTAAAGGTTTCCCTTGCTCGAAAGCCAGATGTATCTGTCTCTAGGGGATGGTGCTCATCTTGGTGTATGGCCAAAGAGCCAGCGTTGTTTGTGTTTGCAGGTGTTTCTGTGGTCATGTCACAGGCATGACACTGTTACCTTTCCTGCTAAAGCAGTGCCTATTTGCAATTTCTTGCTTTTGAATGGCTAGGTTGGCAGGAGATGGAGCGGACAATGTATCATGCAGGTCTTGAACTGCTGACCTGCAGACCTTACAGTCGTCAAGCTCAGCGTTTGTGTACAGGGAGTCATAAATGGAAGAGAGGTGCCAGCTTGTCCTTTACTTCAAAGCAATATCTTAGAATAGATATTTGCTTTTGTATATTGATTTGAAATAACCAGCAACATCTTTGACGGCTGACCCTTCTTCATCCCCTACTATTTATTATTTTGCCCGTAGTATTCCTGTCATCCCTAGCAACAACTTCAGGTTTTTGAGTCCCTTCAATGGAGACCTTTCTGCGAGCCCTGTTTCTGCTGTAAACGTTCATTGTCACTAACGCCTATTCACATGCACACTCCCTCTCTCAACCTAGTCCACATAACCATCTACAGAAGCTTGCAAGATGAGTGACGGGTGCCCTATACTTCCCCTATACTTCCCCTTCCTCGCTCTTGTTATTGCTTGCCTACCTGGAGAAGGCAGGTGAACAGGAACTTACAACATGAACGAAGACAGCAACAGGCATAAAATCCACAGATCCAGGGGCAGTGATGGTGAACCTTTTAGAGACCATGTGACCAAACAGATGGGTGGGGTAAACTCTATGCTGGGGGAGGGAGGAGGCACTCCCATTGGGCTGCTGGGCATAGGGGCGGGGTGAACTCTGTGCTGAGGGGAGAAATGAAGAGCTCCCATTGAGCTACTGGGCAGAGGGGTGGTGCAAACTCTGTTGGGGGAGGGAGGAAGTGCTCCCATTGGGCTGCTGGGCAGAGAGTCGGGTGAACTCTGTGCCGGGGGAGGGAGGAAGCGCTCCTGTTGGGCTGCTGGGCATAGGGGCAGGGCAAACTGTGCTGGGGAAGGGAGGAAGCACTCCCATTGGGCTGCTGGACAGAGGGCCGGGGCAAACTCTGTGTTGGGGAAATGGCACATGTGCCATCAGAAAAGGCTCTGAGTACCCCCTCTAGCATGCATACCATAGGTTTGCCACCACTGCTTTGGGGGGTTAGAAGTAGGGCCCTTCAAGGAACTGTCCTCCCTCAGAGAGTTCTGATGATGAAAACCCCTGAACCACAACCCAAAGAATGTCCACGGTTGAGTTTTTACTTACTGCTCATATCCCTGTCACACTAAAACAATTGTCCAGACCACCCAATGTAATACTCCTAACACCCAAATGGTGGGTTGTGTGTCCTCTGAGAAGACAAGGAAGAACTCTGCTCAAAATTAGTGTTGACACATTACTGGTTTCCCTCTCTTTGAAGATATGTAAAGTCCATGTCTGGTTTAAAGAACCACAAAAAGGAAGAGCAGGAACCTTGAAGCTGTCTGTCTACTCTTCACTCTTTGCAGTTGGACACAAAATCAACTTACATAAGGACAGCCTTCCCTGACAGCCTTCCCCATTCCAGCGAGAAAGAGTGGCTTAGCGGTTAAGATGCTGAACTTGATGATTGGAAGTTTGGCAGATCAGCAGTTTGAGACCCGAGTGCTGCACAATAGTGTGAGCTCCCATTTCTGTCCCAGCTCCTGCCAACCTAGCAGATTGAAAGCAAGATTTTGCAAGTAGCCAAATAGGCACCACTTTGGTGGGAAGGTAAACAACATTCTGTACACTCCAGTGTTTATTCATGCCCGCCACATGTCCACGGAAACATCTGCAGACACAGACAGCACTGATTCTTTGTCTATAAACAGAGATGAGCACTGAACCCTAGAGTCGGCTATGGCCGGCTTTTGAGCAAGGGTGACTTATTTTTAATTCTACCCACTGTTTCTAAACGTATATTACTACATATTTACATTTTAGGTAAATCTACCTTCTTTTTTCTTTCTATTTTATTTTGGCCTAAAATGGTTCTGAATCTGTAGTTCATAAGGGAGATAACACCCCTAAATAGTCACCCTATAATGATAAAGGGAATGTCTCTCTTTCATTCATTTTTCTTCCTTGCAGAAGTTGAAGGCTTAGAGACTATGCTGCCAAATGCAAACTAGGCTCAATTGCCAGATCAGTAGAAGGAAGTTATGCGAAAGAGAGAGAGGCATTTGGAATAGCATGTGTGTGTAGATGCACAAATATGCTGCTTCAGGCACATGACTGCATCTCTTTTGTCCAAGGATGTGGCTCAGTGAGATCCAGTCACTGCCCCCCCCCCAACCTTCCCTCCTCCATGCCTCCCCATCTACCATTCACGTGCCAACCTCACCACACGGCCTTGAAGCCCTGATCTGTTCAGTCACATAGTTTACATCTTTTCCCAAGATATTTTGTGCTTTCAGAGCCCAACATCAAACCATTCACAATAGATTTTCAAGCACTTTTCCTCGCTTGTATCTCCAGGGGTTTCTATTTATGCCCTCTTCAACTGCATCTGTACTGGAGAGTGGAACAAAAAAAATCTAAATTGAGTGAGAGAGAGAGAGAGAGAGAAGGATGGAAAATAATGTTTGGGCTGAAACAGGGGACTATGAGAGGGCAAGGTGGCGCTACAGGGGATAAATTGTTAAGGGGCTCAGCAATTTATTTAAAGCTCTGGTGAATTGCACAATATTCTGTCCTTTCTCTTTGCACACCCTACTCTACTCTCTATGTAAGAGCACCTCTTACTGGCTGGACACGATATGGTATGTTTACAGTCCCTGGCAATGAAGTGTGACCCCTCCAACTCCTGTTCAAGAAACTTTACTTGATTTCTCTCATCTGCAACTGTTTTATTTTGTTTGCAGAAGGTGGTACATTATGGTCAGCTGACTCACACACGTTTCCTTTCCTCTTCCAGATATATATACACTTCCAGATTGGCATACGTGTGAGTGTGTGCACACACATAAACACACACTCTAACACTCTCACAACCTCCCTCTTTCTAAGAGAGAGAGAGAGAGAAGAGTGTTTATGAGAACTATCAAAGACAAAGGTATGGATGGACAGACAAACAAACAAATAGAAGCTGAAGAGAGAAATGTTCAAAGATATGAATGAGTCCTTTGTTGAAAGCTTCCTTTAGTGAAAGCCTTCACCTGGAAGCTGAGCAACCATATATTGGCAATTATTTAAATGTGGATTTCCTGCATCAAATGGAGGCTTGACTTGATCAAACTTCCACAACCAAACACCATCCTGTTGAGCAGGGGTGATAGGAGCTGTAGCACAATACAGCTCTCCCTCAGTCTAGATCAGGGGTGCTCAAACTACAGCCCACAGGCCTGGTCTGGCCCTTGGGATGTCACTATCCGGCCCACAGGCTGGATTGCCACCAACACCGGAAGTGCTCCAATGTCACCAAAAGTGGTGAGATTGGCATATTTTTGCACCAAAATGTGGAAAAATGCACCATTTTTTAAAAAGGGCGCAAAAATGCTCCCCCTGGAAACGTGGTGCGATTTCACACGCCATCACCACTGGAAGGAACCACGTGACTAGCCCACACAGCTGACTGAGGGGGGCATGGTCAGGCCCCTGGCATGAAAAGTTTGGGCACCCCTGGTCTAGACCAGGGATGGCGAACCTTGGCACTTCAGTTGTTCTTGAACTGCAATTCCTAGAAGCCCTGATCAGCAGGAGTGCTGACTTGGGCTTCTGGTAACTGAAGTCCAAGAACCCCTGGTGTGCCAAGGTTTGCCATCACTGCTCTAGATCGTAGGATGGTAGAATTTGAAGCAACCCACTAGGAACTCTTTGTTCAGCCTCCTGTTGAAGGAAATCCACAGCTGGACATCCCTCCTCTCTATTTAAAAAAACACCCAATGAAGGAGAGACTACCACCTGCTAAGATAACCGATTCTGCTGTTAAATAACATCCTAATTCTAGTTGAAATATATTTTCCTGTAATTTTAACACACTGGTTAGGATTCTTGCTCTGGAGCAGCAGAAAACCATCTGACTCCATCTTCTCTTTGACTGCCCTTCAAATATCGGAGAATGACTATCAGTTTTCTCCAGACTATACATTTGCATTACACCCCCCCCCCCGCCCCATTCCTCTCTGGGCTTGGCTTTTTGACCTTTATCCATTTTGATCTCCGTTCTCTGGACATGATCCAGCTTATCTAAAGCCATATTAAACTGTGGTACCAAGAATGAGACACAGTATTCCAGAGATGGCATGATGAAAGCAAAGTAAGAATAGTACCAACACTTCCCAGGATCTGGAAATTGTACTTCTGTTGATTAAGTATGCTTTGCTTGGCTAAATGGTCTACAAGATTCCCTCCAACTTAACAACTCTATGATAGATGGATGGCTGCCTGAAATACAGAAAGGATGGATGGCAGACAGATCTGTAAATATGTGTAGGAGTGGTAATGGATACTCAGGTACTGTACTGGCAAATATGAATGAGTTGTCTTCTGAGATTTGGCTTAATAAATTAAGAATTTTTCATATATGATGTTTGTATGCATTGTTTATTAACTGTTACTTAATTACTACTTAGGGTCTGTGGTTGCATAGTGGTTAAGACGCTGAACTTGATGAATGGAAGATTGACAGGTTAGCAGTTTGAGACCTGAGTGCTGCACAGTGGAGTGATTGCCCATCTCTGTCACAGCTTCTACCAACCTAGCATTTCAAAAGCAAGAAATTGAACCAATGACCATGTATCTGGAAAAAAACATCACAGGCAGACATAGCAGAATGAGACAGACAAAAGAAGACTGAATGGGAGGTTTTGCATTAGGAAAAGACAGAGTTTGGAAAAGTGGCCATGCTGGCTGATGGATTCTGGGAACTGTAGTCTGAAGAAAACCTTTTTTAGGCTCTAAGAAAGGGAGTAGTATAGAAATCCCACAGTGTACCTGCATGGCCATTTAAAAGCTGAAATCTAGGAGCAAGTCAATCAATCACTTTATTACGGTTCATGACCAGCACAAGTAGTAAGTCACAATTAGAGCAGGCCAATTGAATCAATGGAAATTTGGTGAAACAAGTCCTCCATAAATTCTATTGATTCAATGGGGCTCTTCTAGCTGTGATGTACCACTAGATTTGAGCCATGTTGGTCTGCTTCAACTATATATGGATAAATCAAAAAAAGCATTGCAAACAATGCACTTTTAGAGCCCTACAATCCATGTACAAGGTCCTCATCTTCTGCACTTGAGTAACTGATCCAAAGGACTGCGGTGGCTCAAGTGATTAAGATGCTGAACTTGACGACTGGAAGACTGGTAGGTCAGCAGTTCGAGCCCCGAGTGCTGCATGATGGAGTGAACTCCCATCTCTGTCCAAGCTCCTGCCAACTTAGCAGTTCGAAAGCAAGAAATTGCAAGTAGATAAATAGGTACCACTTTGGTGGGAAGATCACAGCATCCTGTGCACTCTGGTGTTGAGGCATGCCTGCCACGTGTCCATAGAAATGGCTGCGGACACAGACAGTGCTGGCTCTTTGGCTGTGATCAGAGATGAGCACTGAACCCTACAGTCAGATACAACTGGCTTTCGAGCAAGGGTGATTTACCTTTACTAACTGATCCAGAATAACTATAATCCAATATAACAGAGCACTAAAAGATAGTTCATCTGTGTGAATGCCACCACCAATCTGTGTGAGAGCCACCACTGGTCAGAACCTGGAAAAATTATTTTTGGAGACTACTATAATCAGAACCTTGCAGCCAATGTGAGTTGTCCCAAAAAAGTACCATTTCCAAACTGAGAAGAGGATGAAGCTAGAAGACCAGAGGTGTCCAAACTTTTCGGGCCACAGGCCAGTCACATGGTTCCTCCCACCGGAATTGGAAGTAAAATGCACCTTGCAATCTGTTTTGCAACAGGATGAGATAGATTTTAAGCTGCCATTTTCTCTGTTTATGCCAGGGGTGCCCAACTACGGACTGCAATTCATCTGGCCTGCACTACCCTCATCACTCTCAGAAGTGGAAGTAAAACATGCCCATATGCAGGCAGGGCAAAATGGCCATCCGGCCCTCGAAGCTGGATGAGATAGCATGACCCAGCCCCCCCCCCCCCGGCTTGAAAAGGTTAGGAACCCGGGCTTTAACCCAAAACACTATTTAGTACTCTGAAATGTGCCAAAACATTTCCCCATGCTATTAAAGTTCTTGTTAACCCATTTGTACTATAGCTTTCAGAGTAGGGGTTCTCAACCTATGGCCCATGGGCTGGATCCAGCCCATGATGCCAAATAATCCAGCCCCTGGCCTCACTCCAGCCGCCGCAGCCACCACTGGAATCGGCCGTGGACTCATTTATGGCTGTCATAAATGTGTTTACTACAGCTGTAAATGAGTCTGTGGGCATTGATTTACAGTTGCGTTTTATGGCAGTGATTACGGGAACCACCAGTCCGGCATGCTTAACTGTCTGAAGGGTCGTGGTCTGGCCCATGGCAAAAAAAGGTTGAGAACCCCTATTTTAGAGTGATGGAGGAAATGTGGGTTTAGCTACCTTCTCAACCGTCATGCTTTTTAGATGATCTTGGGTCAGCCAGTTTCACTTAGTGTAATTCACCCTACAAGGCTGTGAAGATAGCAGCATGTGCATCACACAGAATAGTAAGTATGAAATGTATGCCCCTCCAGCTGTGGATGGATTGCAGCTTTCATCAACCCTAGCCAATAGGGGGAATGGTAGAAACTGCAGCCTTTCCTTGTGGAAAACCTTGCAGATTTCTTTGGAAGGTTTTCCGAAAACTTTGTAATGTGGTAGAGCCCCAGCTTGTAGGGTTCAAAGGTCTGGTAGTAATAATTATAATAATTTTATGTCAGAGATTACTCTGGGTTGAAAGGATTTTTGCTGGAGAAACTCTACTCAGGGGACACCCAAATAAGGCTCCTTTCATGTCCCCAAGTGCAGCCTTCTGGTATTAAAACCCAACCTTCCAGTCTCCAGCTCAACGTCTTAACCACTAAGCCACGGGGGGGGGGGGGGAATGCAAAGGTCTGCTGCTCTCTGAGTAGCAGTGGACTATGGCATCATCTGCTTTAGGATTCCCTGTTCCTTTTGAATTTAGTTGCAGTCCTGCAGTAGCTGAAGAAGAGGGTTTTTTCCCTTTCAGAAATGGGGTATTGTTGTAAGCGATCCCTATTATAATGTGAGCTACTTGAAGGTGATTTGGTCTTCAATTGGCAAATAAAAGCCATTCACTTTACAAAAGTCTTTCTCATTTGTTGATGTGGACTGACCCAGCTACTTGCACTCCCAAAGACAGAAAGGGGCAATCTCTGGGAAATATTACAATGAGGCCCTATACTGCCAAATGTATTGCTACATCACTGTTAGAAGGTAAAGGTTTCCCTTGCTTGGAAGCCAGTCAGATCTGACTCTAGGGTTCAGTGCTCATCTCTGTTTCATAGCCGATGAGCCAGCACTGTCTGCTTCTGCAGACGTTTCTGTGGTCATGTGGCAGGCATGACTAGACACGGAACGCTGTTACCTTCCTACCAAAGTGGTCCCTATTTATCTACTTGCAATTTCTTGCTTTCAAACTGCTAGGTTGGCAGGAGCTGGAACAAATACGGAAGCTCATTCCATCCTGCAGTACTCGGGAATCGAACTGCTGACCTTCTGCCTCCCAGTCAGTGTCTTAGCCACTTGAGCCACTGCAGTCCCTGTACCTCTTTTTTGGGGGGTTCACTGTTAGAAACTCCCCCCAAAAAAGGAGGTACAATATAGACACACATACACACCCGAATAAAAGACCCTTCTTTTTGAGTCAGTCCTGTCTAAATGAACATGCCTTTGGTCTGGCAGCAAAAGAACAGCAGAAAGGGAAGATGTGTTATTCTCTTCTTATGCTACAATCTATGCCACAGATTAGTTAGTAGGATAAAATGGGAGAATCTGCATAATTTGCTCTCACTTCATTGGAAAGTAATATTTAGCCGTGACTATACACGCAAGTGGTAATTGATAGCAGAATATCACTGAAAGCAAAATGCAAAATTAATTTGCAGATTCCATCTCAGGAGCAACTTCTTAGCATTCCTTCTCAGTGCTATCATCAGATGTAGCCAATTCATATCATTTCTAGCTAAGAGGGCCAAAGGCCACCAGGCTGGGAGAGGCATCTGCATGGGATATGAAAGGAAACCCCAATAAGCGTCAAGATATCTTGCAAAATTCCTGGCCAGACATTCCCACATTGGTATAAGAATACATTTGAGGGCAGAGGAAACCCACTTTCCACCTCAACATAGGTCACTGGAAGGAAAGAGAAAAAAGGGAAGCTCTATTGAAGCTCTATTCATGACGTTTTTAAATATGCCATCTTTATCACAGCCTTGATGACTGGAAAGTCAGCAGGTCAGCAGTTCGAGACCCGAGTGCTGCACAATGGAGTGAGCACCTGTCTCTGTCCCAGCTCCTGCCAACCCAGCAGTTTGAAAGCAAGAAATTGCAAGTAGATAAATAGGTACCACTTCGGTGGGAAGGTCAACAGCATTCCATGCACTCTGGCATCTAGTCATGCCTGCCACATGACCACAGAAACGTCTGCAGATGCAGACAGTGCTGGCTCTTTAGCTATAAACAGAGGTGAGCACAGAACCCTAGAGTTGGATACGACTGGCTTTCAAGCAAGGGATACCTTTACCTTTACCTAATCTCAGCCTTTCCCCAAGATTCCTATGGTGGCCCTCACCTGAAGAGGTCGTCTATCTTCACAACAGGTTCATCCGAGAGCGTGGGGCAGGCACAGCGTCAGCCAGTGATTTTCCTGGAGGAACATCTGATCTATCTTTTCCTTAATTTATGCCTAATTCCTCTGTCCATAATGCCGCCCAATTTCTCTTGAAAAGAGGGATTTTACAAATGTAGTGTAGAAACACATTTCTTCTTCACCAGCAAGTGGTTTGCCTCCATTAGCTCCACAATTCTCTGTTACTACTGTAGGAATGTTGTGCTCTCTATCTATCAGACTTTCTCTATTTTACAAACACAAACTGAAGTGAGAAAAACTAGCACAAATAACAAGATCCTGCTTGACCCATTGCACCCATAAGATAAATTAAATCTCACCTATTAGCACAATACTTCCACCAGATCCAAGTCCAGTCTTGTTCCCCACATTTCACAGTATTTGTGATATATGATGAGAAATATAATACCACAACAGTATCTCCCATTTGTGAATTGCATTAATGTGGGGAGATACGATATACACAGTTTATGTGGAATTTTTTTCTTTCTCTTTTTTCCTAGATCGTCCCATCCAGTGATGGCAAACCTTGGCACTCCAGGTGTTCTTGGACTTCAATTACCAGAAACCCAAGTCAGCACTCCTAACTTCTGGGAATTGTAGTTCCAGAACACCTGGAGTGCCAAGGTTCGCCATCACTGTTCTTTCAGTTCAAATGCAAAAGTACAGAGGGGGGTTGAGAATAGCTGCTTAGCATAAGGAGTTTTAAGTCAACAGAGGCCAAGTCTGTTCCAGAAATGCACATTTGTATGCTAGCACTGAGAATTGGCATACAACAAATCTTCTCTAGGTAAAATAAAACAGAAAAGTACATGAAATCCCCTGACATATATGGCATATGCACATAATTAAAAGAGGTGCACATGTCTCCTTAAACATGTTTTGAAAGAAAATCTCATTTTTGTGCACCAGGTATACTAGCAGAGCCATAGCCCACCCCAATCTGTGCCTTTTGGATGTGTTAGACTACATCTCCCATCATCGGCACACAGGTAGACAACACAGACCAGGAAGATTGTTTAACAGAACCATTCATTGTATCACACATACAATGTGTACTGACACAAATGGGATGGGCAGAATGCATCCCGTTGAAGAACCATATTAAATTGCCCACGCGACATGTTAAGTAAGGGGTAGAGAGAGGCAGGAGTTAATAGAAATTAGACACAAAATCAAAGAAAGCCAACCAGAAAGGCAGACAGACAGGAAAGCACTATAGAAAAATTGTTTTACAAGATGGTTCCTAAAAGAAAAAAAATTAAATCCCCCCCTCTCACTCACTCATACACACAGACAGAGAAAGAAAACCATAAATCAGTGGCAAACGTATCACATACTGGTGTGACACTCAAGAAGAGGTGTTCAAGGCACGCTAGTCCCTAGCACTATAGCTTGTAATGCAGACAATTAAAAAAGCGTAACATTCTAGTGCAACATCAGAGGTGTGCTGAAGAAATAGTACCAAAGCACTACTAGAAACCCTTCTCATACACAAGGTACTCTTTGAAAGCACAAATGCACTGCTTGCTTGTTCATGTAGTGCAGAGAATGGTGCTTAAGGAACTCACATGCATTATTGTTTTATACAAACACATGTGCGCGCGCACACACACACACACACACACACACACACACACACACAGTACACTGGTGTAGCACAACACATAAGATGTGCAATCCTGGCTGTAACAGGACACAGAAGGTGTGAAATGAAAAGCAATCAAAGACGTACATCTTACACATCACCGTCTACTATAAGGTAGGAGTAAGTGTGTAAAAGCATTAACCCATAAAGCATCATAGGAAATGATACAGCTACACACAATCAACTCCCTCTTTTTCTTCTTCTTTACTCTCCCTTTATCTCTCTCTCACACACATATATATGTTTTAAAGCCAGTGAAATTTGTAAAACAAAAATAAATAGTGACTTCAGAGGCACAAACACATATACAATGCACAAATGAATTCTTACGGGAACTGCCATTCAGTGTCTTATCACTGCACACACATACCAAGTACTGTACTTGTATCCATATGGGACACAGCTGCTACCTGCAAAACCCCACACTTTTTACAACGGAGATAATTATGCCCATAAAGGTTATCTCCAGTATGCCTCAATGCCAGCTAATGGAGCCTCACGGATGTGTTCTTAAGGAAACCGTACCCTTGCTTGCTACCGCAAAGGAATCAAAACACGCAGGTGATATATAACCTTATGTGGCTGATAGAGCTGAACCCCTTCCCATCTCATGGCATTCTCTAACACACTTCCCAGTTAAGCATCTGCAGCGCCCATCAGGGCTACAAAGCACCCATTCATTTCCCCCCCCCCCCCCCACGTTACAGGAAGGGCTGCAAGCTCACGCATAGGCCGAAGGGGTTCAAAGTTGCCGGAGACAGAGGGGCAGACCAACATGGAAGCCCCAAACGTGACTTGGAAGGGCCAAGGATTTGTCTCTCCCTTCCGAAGTCTTTGGGGGTGGGGGTGGGGCTTGAGTTCAATTGCACTTTGTTAATTTCTTCCCAAGAAGAGTTAGGTGAGACCTGGAGGCTTGCATCCTTTGTTTCTTCGATTTCCTTTTTTTGGGTGGGGGGTGGGGGGGGAGGTCTGAGAAATGATCCCAGTTTGACTGGTTGTGTGCCTGTCAATCCAGATGGCCACATACAAGACAGCGCTAGAGAGGAGCTTAGAGGGGAGGGGAGGGGAGGGACCATGAGCCAGAATTTTTTAGACCCACAGAAGAAGTAGGATAGGAACCGGGTTTCAGGGGATGGATCTCACCTTGCTGTTACAATCCCACTCGTGCTTCCAGCTGCTTCCTCTTCCACCGCGCCTGCATCGCTAGGCTTGCCTCGGGGTTTATCCTTTTTTGGCACCTTTGGAGGGCAAGGCGAGCAAGGGAGGCTTCCCCCTCCCTCCTTTTTTTCTTTGGGGGGTGGGGTGGGGGATTCCTAGCCAATCCTCTTTGTTTTCGGGGTGGGGGGGTGCTGCTACACGACCCCGACCCCTGGGCGCTCTATTGCCGATGGCTCCATCCACGAGTCCAGTTTCATCCAAAAGTGGGAGGAGGAAAAGAGGAGGAGAAGGAGGACAAAGAGGAAGGGAAGGAGAGAAAGACAGGAGAGGAGGGGTGCAGAGTTCTCCTGGTGGTGGTGGTGGTGGTGGTGGGGAGTCAAAGAAGAGGGGAGCGATGTGTGTGTGTGTGGGGGGGCGTGGAAGGCGGTCGCCTGGGCAAAGAGCGCACCAAGGGGCAAAAGGAAAGAACGCAGCAGTGGAGGGAAGGAGGGAGGGATGGAACGACAGGATGATTAAAAAGGAAGGAAAGGAGCCCCTGTAGGCTTTTGGGACGCCAAGCTTAGGGAGATCGGGGAGGGGGGGATAAACAGGGAGCCAAGAAAGGGGGAAATAGGGGTCTTGGGGGGGGGAGATTGGGTTTTTTGGGGAGGGGAGAGGGGGGAACCACGCGAGACGGACGGAGAGAGATGGGCAAAGAGGCTGCAGCAGGAGGGAGGGAGGGAGGGAGGGAGCCCGGTCCAGAAATCTCAGCAGGAAGGAAAAGCCCGTAAAGACGGGGGGTGGGGGGGACGGCAGAGTGCAGTAAATGGGGAACAAATAAATAAATAAATATTTTTTGGGGGGAGAGAGAAGACGGGGGGGAACCCTCCTGCGCCCAAGATCGCCCCTGATTTGGGAAAGGAACCACCAAAAGGGGGGATGGGGGGATGAGATGGAGGAGGGAGGGAAGGAGGGAGGGAGGGAGGAAAAAGGGGGGGGGAAGGGATCTTCGGATGGGGGGGAAAAGAGCGCAAGATGTGGGATGCGACGAGGGCGCGCAGGGGAAGGGGAGGAGGGACAGTGACCGGGACGGGGGTGGGGGCGAGAGAGAGGGAGGGAGGGAGAGGGAGAGAGAGCCAGAGAGCGAAAGGCTGCTACCGATTTTGTCCTGGGGGGGGGGGGTTTCGATCCGGCAGAGATGCTGCTGCAGTCGGAGGCTGGAAACGGCTGCTGCTGTAGTTCGCTGCCCCCCCCCTCCCTCCGGTCACTCGCTCACCCGTTCACACACACATAACACACACACACACACAGGGCACCCAGAGACACGCACAGGCGCGGGCGCTTTCCGGGCGAGAGGACGGCCCCCACCCCACCCCCAAGCCGCCGGATCTCCCTCTCGATCACGGGATCAGTTGGGCATGGGCTGGGCAGGGACGAGGGGCGTCGAGGAGGAGAAGGATTCACAATCGCCCCAGCCGCCGACCTACAGCGGGGGCCGTGATGTCAGAAGGGACCACTCTTAAAGGGACAGGACGCCCTTGGAAAAGCGGGGGCGGGGGTGTGAGGTTTGGTGGGAATCGGGGCTGGCCAGCTACGGAGATGGGGGGGGGGCACACCAGGACCGTAGCCAGGGAAAAAAATATTTTTTCAGGAGGGGCAACAATGTCACACGCACACACACACACACACACACATACACACGCATCCCGGGGTTGGGGGGCGGGCTGTTAGCTCAGGGTGGGGGTGATTCCCCCCCCGCCACCCCCTGGCTATGGCCCTGGGGCACACTAATGGCGCGATAGCGAAACTTTGCACTCCAGTTGTTCTTGGACTTCAATTCCCAGAAGCCCAAGCCCCCGTGAATCCGCACGAATGGGTTTACTGCGATTCATCCAGCCCGCGCCACCTTCGTTGCTCCTGGAAGCGGAAGTAAAACACGTCCGGATGGGCGCGTTTTACTTCCACTTCCAGGAGCAACTAGGGCGGCGTGGGCCGGATGAACTGCAATAAACCCATTCGTGTGGATTCACGGAGGCTTCTGGGAATTGAAGTCCAAGAACATCTGGAGTGCCAATGTTCGGCATCACAGCACTAGGGGTAGGTGCAGTGTGCTGTTGTGGATCGGAGGCAACGTCCATTACCTTTAGCACCAGAGCCCTGCTGGCAGCGGCATGGTTAAACTGCTGTACTGCAGCCCAAACGTGTGAATTCGATCCTGATTCAGACTCAGCCTTCGTCTCTTCTCTTCCAACTCAGAGATTGGTAAAATGAGTACCCAGCATGTTGGGGGGCGAAACTGCTAATTGACTTGTGAACCGCCCAGAGAGTGCACTATAGGATGGTAAGGTCGCCCTTGCTCTAAAGCCAGTCATATCCGACCCTAGGGTTCCGTGCTCATTTCTGTTTCATAGCCAAAGAGCCAGCGCTGTCTGCATGACTAAACACCGGACGGAACACTGTTCACCTTCCCACCAAAATGGTCCCTATTTATCTACTTGCAATGTCTTGCTTTTGAACTGCTAGGTTGGCAGAAGCTGGGACAGAGATGGGAGCTCACTCCATCGTGCAGTACCAGGGAATTGAACTCCGACCTTCCAGTCAGCGAGTTCAGCATCTTAACCACTTGAGCACTGCAGGTTGGTATGTAAGTGTAACTGCGATTGTCCATCAATGCTCGGTGTGCGCTCTGGCTTAAGATATTCGCAACCCTATTTTATCTGTCTATCTATCGATCCATCGAACAAGCTGCCTTTGGGGGTCAAAGGGCTTCAAAGGTAATGGAAGAGAAATTAAAGGAATAAAATACAGCAATCTGTAAAAACCCCAAGAGAGCAGACTTAAATCTCAAAAACTGAATGAAACCCAAATAAATAAATAATCACTTGTATTGCCTCTTTGGAATTGATGAAAGTAGGGAAGGGGGACAGTATAAACTCTCTGAAGAAGAGCTGATGCAGAGCCTGGTGGCATCATATGTAGCGTGAAATCATTTGCAACTTTTTATGAATTGTGTGTTTGTGAATTATGAATGAATGGCCTCAAAACTGTCCAAATATTAACAATCCTGATCAGGTTTAGTTTGTCTTGCAAACTAAAAGCTCTGGCTTTCTTTATTGAGTCAACCTCAAATTCAGTCTTTATTTTTTTTTCTATTCTCAAGTTTTCCTAGCATTACTGTCTTCTCATGATTTGTTCTCAAATGAAACCATAAGTTCAGTCATTATTGCTTCTACTGAGAGTTGACTGGATACTCTCTTTTAAGCAGCACATCCTGAATACCAAAGCCAAAGTTAGTACAAGGAACAACATCATCAGGAAACTCACAAGCTATAAATGGGGAACTCAACCACCCACACTGCGCACATCAACTTTAGCCCTGAGCATCTGTGCATCAGAGTATGCTGCTCCAGTATGGAACCCATCCACACATGCAAAAGAAGTTGACATTGTTGTTAATGAAGCCATGCAAATAGTAACAGGATGCCTTAAACCTACACCAGTTGAGAAAATAGACCCTCTTGTTGGTTTTGCTCCACCTAAGATCACCTAAGATCAGGAGAGATGTAGTGGCAGATGATGAGAAAACTAAGCAAGAGAATGACCCTCGACATCTTCTGAATGGATATGAGCCTCAAGTCTGCCAGCTCAGATCCAGAAAAAGTTTTATGTCAAGAACAAACATTCTTGAGGGTACACAAGAGCAAAACCAAATCAGAAGATGAAAGAAGGAGTTCCATGGGCAAGGAACAACATTAAAGGTAGGTATAGCAGAAGATCTCAATCTCCCCTATGTCTACTGGAGGACCATGAATGGGTTGGAGTCCCTAAATGCAAGACCAACATGCTCAAGTGGGGACTGCTGGTGGACAATAACACATGGTGTGAATGTGGAGAAACACAGAGTCCGGCCCATTTGCTGGTCTGCCGATTGCTGCCAGAGACATGCACCGATGAGGACTTGCGTTTGGGCAATGACAAAGCCAAGAAAGTGGCTTCATTTAGGCAGTCCAGTGTTTGATCAGGACACGAAAGAAGAAGGTCGGCATTCAACTTCAGATTGTATGGGTTATCGTCATGAAAGCCTAATTCAAACAAAACTTGCTGGTCTCTCCAATACCCAATTTTCTTTTCCCCTCCACGTGACTACTACACCCTGGAAATTTCTTCCTAGGGAAGGAATCCACAGAAACTGCACTATGCCCTGTCCCCACCAAGTTAATTTCTTTTGATTATGGTAAAAAATAATTACAGGAGGGGCAATTCTATTGTTATACCAACACTTCTAGCTTAAAGTGTCACAGAAGACTTACCATTCCCTTCTTCTGGAAAGCCCATATGGTGAATTGAACTCCCAACCTTTGGCTCCACAGCTAGAATAGATACCTAACCACTCATCTATTCAGCCAAGTGGTGATTCACTAGAACAGTGATGGCCTATCTTGGCATTCCAGATGTTCTTGGGCTTCAATTACCAGAAGCCCTAGTCAGAACTCTTGCTGATCAGGGCTTCTGGGAATTAAAGTCCAAGAATATCTGGAGTGCCGAGGTTGGCCATGAATGCACTAGAAGATTAAAAATCCTGGAATCTTGAAGTGGGACTGGGTTTGGAAGATTAGTTGTTCAGTTTCTTGGAGAGTATGAAGCGAGTAAAAGATTGAGAAGTGGAAACAAATGTAAGGAGATGCAACTGGAAACATTATCAACAAATTACTTTTTGCAGATGATCAAGCATTGATAGCAAGTACAGCTAAGGAACTACAACAACACCTTACATCCATGAACCAAGAATGCAATATAAATAATATGAGAATCAATAGAGAAGACAGAGGTAATGGCAATTGGAAGGAAACAGCATACTTTAGATATCGTGATAGAGAGAACAAGTATAAAACAAGTGACAGAGTTCAAATACCTAGGAACAACATTTACTGAAGATGGTAAAAAATGGATGAAGAGATTAACATACGGTGCAGTAAGGCAAACCAAATATTGGGACAGTTAGCTCCATGCTTTCAACAGAAGGCAATACCAACCAACACAAAGAAACACCTCATAGAAAGCATATTCATCCCCACCTTATGTTACCAGTGCTAAACATGAACACTTACAACAAAACATAAGCAAAAGTTGGTCATCACAGAAATGATATGTCTAAGGAAGGCTGCTGGAGTGACTAGAAGGGATAAAATCAGGAATGAGTTTATAAGGGAAAGAATTAGAACAGAACCAATCTTGCACTAATACAGAGTCAACAAATAAAGTACAGGACTGCGATGGCTCAGTAGTTAAGACTCTGAACTTGACAACTGGAAGGTTGGTTCGAGGCCTGAGTACTGCACAACGGAATGAGCTCCCATCTCTGTCCCAGCTCCTGCCAACTTAGCAGTTCAAAAGCAAGAAATTGCACACAGATAAATAGGCACCACTTTGGCGGGAAGATAACAGCATTCCATGCACTCTGGATCTAGTCATGCCTGCCATAAGTCCACAGAAATGTCTGCAGATGCAGACAGCACTGGTTCTTTGGCTGTAACGAGAGATGAGCACTGCATCCTAAAGTCGGATACGACTGGTTTTTGAGCAAGGGCAACCTTTTCCTTTATATATTGTTCCTTTTGAGATCTCTGGCCATTCTACTTTCTTGTAAGGCATAGCTATGTGTGTGCTACACAGTCCCTCCCGCACCTCTGAAATGCTCCCGTTGCCCTCAGCTGTGTGGGAGGACCATCCATCCAGAGGGTTCCTTCACATTGCAGGATTTATAATTTTGTAGAATACTCAGAATTAGTTCTGTAGTTCAGAGGAGGAGATGAAACAGGCAAAGGGTCCCAAAGGCCACTGGAAGGTGTTGTGAACAGAAAGTGAGTTGTGACAGCCTGTAGGTTTGAGAGAAATGGAAAGTCATGAAGGACCCAAGCATGGAGAAAATGCATTCATGGGAAAGCAGTTGTAGTTCTGAAGGATGAAGATTCATTAGAAAACCAGGATTAACTACCATGTGAATAAGTGCTGGGTTCCTCAACCTTGGGGCCCCAGATGTTTTTGGACTTCAATTCCCAGAAGCTCTGACCAGCAGGTGTGCTGAGTTGGGCTTCTGGTAATTGATGTCCAAGAATACTGCAGAATAATAAAGGGGTATGCAGTGGCTCAAGTGACTAAGACTGGGAGGCGGAAGGTCAGCAGTTCAATTCCTGAGGACTGCAGGACGGAATGAGCTCCCGTCTTTGTCCCAGCTCCTGCCAACCTAGCAGTTTGAAAGCAAGAAATTGCAAGTAGATAAATAGGGACACTTCGGTGCGAAGGTAACAGTGTTCTGTGCACTCCGGTGTCTAGTCATGCCTGCCACATGACCACGAAAATGTCTGCAGAAGCAGACAGCACTGGCTCTTCGGCTTTGAAACAGAGATGATAATTTAATCCGTCTTTCGCATCCCATTCAAGAACTGGGCCTTTGTTTCATCAGGTGATGCAGAAGCACAAGTTGCACTCATTTCTTGCCTTGAGGCATTTTGAGTGGGCGAATGTTTATCACCAGACAGAAGCAGACCATAACTTGCTTTTTCTGTACTTCTCTCTCCCTTTTCCCCTGCCTTATAGGCATAGCTTTCCTCTGCTCCAGCGACAAAGATGAGGGAAGACTGAGAGAAATCTCAGGGTTTTTTGAAACTTAAATACAGGTAGTCCCCAGGAGAAAGATAGATAAGGTTCAAAGGGGAATCCGCAAAGATTTTATGTTCCTTGTAGCTGAAGAGATTGTTTCATTTTTCCCCATCATCAGTCTTTCTGCAAAATTGAATAAAGTAAGAGATTTTTAAATATTAAAAGATTAAACATATAAATGTGAAATAAAGGGCCTCCATTAAAAATCAGTAATGTGCCACAATAATAACAATAGCAATTACATTTATATACTGTAACATAGCACTTGTGCACTCTCTGGGTGGTTCACAAGGTAATTAGCATTCTGCCCCAGACATGCTGGGTGCTTATTTTACCGACCTTGGAAGGATGGAAGATTGAGTCAACCTTGATCCATGTTAGGATTGAATTTACAACATCAGCAGTTTGGGGTGCAGTACAGCAGTTTAACCACTGCGCCACTAGGGCTCTAAAGGTAAAGGTAAAGGTTTCCCTTGCTCGAAAGCCAGTCGTATCCGACTCTAGGGTGCAGTGCTCATCTCTGTTTCTAAGCCGAAGAGCCAGCGCTGTCTGCTTCTGCAGACGTTTCCGTGGTCATGTGGCAGGCATGACTAGACACCGGAGCGCACGGAACGCTGTTACCTTCCCACCGAAGTGGTCCCTATTTATCTACTTGCAATTTCTTGCTTTCGAACTGCTAGGTTGGCAGGAGCTGGGATGAAGACGGGAGCTCATTTCCGTCCTGCAGTGCTCGGGAATCGAACTGCTGACCTTCCGCTTCCCAGTCAGCGTCTTAGCGACTTGAGCCACTGCAGTTCCCTACAACATAACAAAAACAGAGTAAGAGAAAAACCTCAGGTGGTGGTGGTGGTGGGGGGGGACAGAATGAAAAAAGTGAAACAGGCTGCAATGAATAATAAACAGGGTATATATGTGTTTGGCTTGGCACCAAAAAGAGACTGGCCAGCTGATAGTATGAAGTCATGTTGGTAGTGCAGCCTAGTGATCACCTTCAAACCCTGAACTGCCCTCATTCAAGTATGATAAACAATAGTGGGCCACTAGGGTAACTGGATTAATTCTTGGGAGGCAAGCTATGAGAAAGACTATTCTTGGGTCGTGGGTTGCCGAGGCGAGGAAGGTGGCCTATAAATCTAGTAAATAAATAAACAAACAAACCTAGGGAACATAATAAAAAGTAGAGACATCACCCTGCCAACAGAAGTCTGCATAGTCAAAGCAATAGTATTCCCAGTAGTAATGTATGGTTGTGAGAGATGGACCATAAGGAAGGCTGAATGAAGAAGTATAGACGCCTTTGAAATGTGGTGCTGGAGGATAATTTTGAGAGTACCCTGGACAGCAAGGAGATCAAATAAGTCGATCTTGAAGGAAATCAACCCTGACTGCTCCTTGGAAGGACAAATATTGAAGATGAAGCTAAAGTACCTTGGCCACCAAATAAGAAGAGAGGACTCACTCAAGAAGGCCTTGATGTTGGGAAAGATCGAAGGCAAAAAGAGAAGGGGTGGCAGAAGATGAGATGGCTAAATGACGCAATGGGCTTAGAGCTGAGCAGGCTGTGGAGGATGGTGGAAGATAGGGGTGCCTGGCATGCAGTGGTCCATGGGGTCACAAAGGGTTGGACTTGACTGTGCGATTGAACAACAACAACAGAGACCCAGTATACATTTGCATCTGAATGGCATCCCATACCTCAACTGATCTTATTTGATCCAGCTCCTTCAGATGACAATTTGCCATGTCACGAAATAGCTTAAGAAAAGGGCCACTTCAGGATATTGGCAAATTAAACACATCCTCTGCTGCTCCATGGAGGATCTCTTCTTAAGCCATTTCATGATGTGGGAAGTTGACAGCAGACAAAGCCTTGACAGCTGATGTGAACACACTGAAAATGAGCCAAAATGGAGCTATCGTACCTGCACCCCAAAAAAGTAGAGGTCCCTGATGGAAGCCCAGACAAGTGAAGGTAGGAATGCTCTAGGTACAGGTTAGTTTGTTCTGGTTGTTATGTCATCTTATCACAAGAAAAAGGAGTGAACCAACCTATCCACACAATGGACCAAACAGCAGGCTAAATGTTTATTGCAGAGTTCCTGAAGCAGACTTTCTTTAACTGAGGATATTCCTTCAATGTTGACCGATATCACTGTCCGGTTGGGCCCTGCGAAGGGCCATTGGTTAAAATGTCTCTTTGTAGTCATCTCTACTTCTGGTGCTTCTGGGTTGAAAGGATTAGCTGGTGAAAAATCTCTGTTGACGATGATAAATCTCCATTGCCCAGGGGACTCCTGATCGCTGAAGTAGCAATCTTCAGGAAGGCTCCTTTCATGTCCTCACAACTTCTGCCCCCACCCCTGAACAACCAGCCCCTACAGACCGCCTTAGAACTATGGAAAGCAAGCAAGGAGCTACCAGCTAACTGAGCAGAACCACATGACTCTCTACTGCCTGGCCAAGAACAACCATGGCCTGTGTGGAAAGCTTTAAACAGACTGCATGCAGGAGTAGGAAGATCAAGAACTAATCTGAGAAAGTGGGGTTTCCCTATAGATGACAGCCTGTGTGAAAGCGTAGAAGTACACACTATCTCCCATATAATACAATGCACATAATGCCCCTCAATGTGCACTGAGGAGGACCTTATGTTGGCAAGAGGAAATGCTGTTGATGATGCCCGATATTGGGTGGATGTTATCTAGTCCTTTTAATTCTATTTTGTTTTAGTGTGTAAATTTTAGCTTTGTATGTTACTATATGCTGGTGGTGCATTTGACATGAATAAAGAAAGAAAGCAGACTAAATGCTCATCTGGTCACACTATCAGTATCACAATCCTGAACTACCCAGAGAAAACAAAAAGAAAAGACAGAATTTTTTTTAAAATGTTGTATCCGCTTAAAGACCAATTGTTGCATTTCAGTGTAAACTTTTTGTGGATACATCCACTTCTCCAAAAAGCTCACATTGAAATACAAACCATTTTTACTGTGCCACGATGTTTTTGTCTTTGGATAATCAGTTTTGCACTGATTAAAACAGCTACTTTGGAAAGATCATGGGATGTTTTTGTTAAGTCATTTGTAGCAACGGCACAGCAAAATGGGGCAGATTTTAGACAATTTTATTTTCGAATGCAAGTCTCCCATTTCACCCATTTTTTTTAGCCTAGCTAATTGTAGACAACTCTTTGCACAGAGGGCCTAGGTGGCACTGTTCTTATCAAGGTATAGAAAACACCATGACAGAAACCTTACTTCATAACATTATAATCATACAGTACTTGGACTAGATATATGAGAGAAAGAAAGATATAATTTACTCACAAAATGTGGTCAGGCGTCTTGATGAAGTAGGTTTAGAAAGAAGTAACAGACAGTGGTGATTCTCTTTGGCTTTGAAACAGAGATGAGCACTGAACCCTAAAGTAGGATATGACTAGCTTTCGAGCAAGAGAAACCTTTACCTTTACTAAAGTCTTTCTTCTAGCCATGTGGCCTGGAAGATGGAGAAACTCAAAAGGACATCTTCCTCTTTCAAAGCTGAAAGAGAGAGAGAGAGAGGGCCAGAGGAAGCAAAAGCCTTAACACATGCAAATAGGGTCAGGTGATCGCTGAGGCAGGAAAGAACCTTTCTAATTGTAATTACAGGCAAACAGTGAAAAACAACTTCCTTTAGGTCAAGCTAGTCTTTCTTGTCCCTCTGGTAACTGCATGCTGGGGTTGCATTAGAATACTCAACAGTTTTGTCTGCTCAAATGCTTCAGAGGATATGAAACATGGGGAGTGGAGTTAGATTCCCCCCCCCCCCCGCCTAACAAAGCTGTCACAAAACAAACAAACGGTGTGTGGCAAATAGCCGCCATCATGTTGACTCAAGTCTTGCTGATGTCATGTTGCTCAAGTTCTCCATCTTTCCCGAGCTCTTATTCCTGCTCCTAATTTGTGTCATTTTGATCCACCAGTTACGTCCCCTAATGAAAGTCAGATGAGGTTATGAAGAAGGAGTTCTGGAAAGTCAAAGTTTGGAAAGAAGATCAGGGGAGAAGGAGAGAGCAGTGTCAGATAACACTCAACTCAGCACCCCTGGCACAAAATGCTGAATTGTCTTCTCTCTTTCTTTCTCCTCCTCAGTACATTTTCCTTCCTCTAATAGCTTCATGTTTCTCTTTGCTTAGCTGTCACAGCTCATGTCCCCTTCAAAAGAGACTGCTTCAAAACACAACATTATTTATTGAATAGGCAATTTGATGGCGACAGAACGATGAAGAAAGTTATCTCAGACCAGGCCTACAGATGGCCCTCAGTCCCTGCACTTCTCATTACAAATGCTACAAATCTTGACCCAAAGAATTCCAATAGGTATTTCACTTCATTATCCTCCCAGCAGCCACAGTTTTCAGTGTTTTTCCTGTTCCTTCCTAGGTTTGCCAGCAACCACACTTGACGGCTGCTAGATAAACATAGTTGCTGAGTGCCCAGCACACTGTGAAATGTCATCAGCCCAACAGATGTTGCAGCCTGAGGCTGAGCTGCAAAGGTTATCCCAGCTCTTTCAAAACAAGGAGTATAATATTGAAGGCTGGCTGAGAGATCTTGAGGCAAAAAAAATGCCATAAGTGCTTCTTCCAGAAAGTAAAAAATGCCACAATCATCACTTAAACCACTAAACATTTGTTGCCATTATGCCACTATACGCTTTAGCTGTCCTTTTGATCTCATTCAGCCGTCTGTTTTTTGAAGGAGTTTTTCATAACCTGGCATCTTCAAATTATTTCAGACATTAGCTCCTCTGAGCCTTCCCATGACACTGGTCCAAAACACCTGGAAGATACCAGGGTGGGGAAAAGATGTCTTCGACACTTGACCTGTTTAATCATTTCCCCACTCTGGATCTTTTTTATTGTTGTTGCATCTTGAAAATGTCTTGTTAAAATTATCTTAGGCTTAGTTGCTAGTGCGGTATTGCCATTATTCAAGGTTTAGTCCATTCTCTAATGGTTTCTGGAAGCTTGATTTCCCAACGCGGGCATTCATGTACTTTCTTATGTTTCTGTTTTAAACACATAATACAGTTACATACACAGTGTGCCGTTTTCACATGTGGTGGTGAGATTCGTTTTGAACTGTTAATAACCAAAGGCAAAACATTTGCACTAGTGAAGTGATGGCAAACCTTTTAGAGACCAAGTGCTCAAACTCACCTTCACCACAGACTCAAACAGGCTGCCATCTGCGCCACATCCTCACACCGCAAGTGAGCTGCCCACCTTACCCCAGACAGGGGAGGGAGAAAGCGCTCCCATTGGGTTGCTGGGCAGAGGGGTTGGGTGAACTCTGTGCTGAGGGGAGGGAGGAAGCGCCCCCATTGGACTGATGGGCAGAGGGGCGGGACAAATTTTATGCTGGGGCGATGGTGTGTGTGCCCACAGAGAGGGCTCTGAGTGCCCTCTCTAACACACATGCCATAGGTTCACCACCACTGCACTAGTCTAACAAAACTTTTAGCTAAAGAATATCAGTGCAAGAAGAATCAAGTGAAATCATGGTTTTGTTCATCAAGTTTGGTCTCAGAGATGTTGCTGCCTTTGGCAAAGGACAAGACAGCTCCTTGCTTACTTTCGATGTACTGAAGCTGATCACAGAACTATTGTGGGACAGCAACTTCCATTACATTTACAGTAGGGATGGAGACTCACATAGGAGCTTTAGGACAGGGGTGGCCAACCTTGATGCCCCAGATGTCCTTTGTCTTCAATTCTTGGAAGCCCTGATCAGGAGGTGGACTTACTTGGTCTTCTGGTAATTGAAGTCCAAAAACACCTAGGGCATCAAGGTTGGCTACCCCTACTTTAGGAGAAGCAATGAAACACTTTGGGAGAGCTGGAATAAAAGTACCTCTGGATTTCCTGCTATCTTTGGCCTTCGACACCCATCAGTCCTAACCAGCATACCTAAGAGAGAGAGACAGTGAAAATGGCAGTCTAGAAACATGTGGAGGTCTGCAGGTTTTCCATACCCAGAGTAAAGCTTGCTCTTGGACTGTAGACCTTTATGGACAAAGAGCACAAGGGGAACGACTTCAGAGAAGAGGGGAAAGGACTATGACCCTGTAGATGCCCATTAGGAACTAGACTAAAGCAGATATATTGATAAGATAGAAATAAGATGGAGGTACAGGGTTGGAATCATGGAAGCCAAGCAAATCTTGGGTTGACCTCAAGGCTGAGCTGAAACCCACGAATATAATGAGTGGTCAAGGAGAAAAGAAAGAACAAAATCTGACATGAACTCAAAGACAGAAACTTCAGAAGAAAGAGCACCAAGGACTGAGTGCTTCTTTGGCTGGATTCAGAACAAAGGGATCAATAGTTTTGGCATTCAGAATGAAACAAAACCCCTTTGGAGAAGCTGCTGGCAACATGACTGACTTCAAACAAATCAAAGACCTGCAAAGGACTCCTATGCAAGGACACCAAATATTAATCAATAGGGAGTGGGGGATGTCATGTCACAAAACTTGCTTCTCTCATAAAGGTGGGAAAGTTGCATAACTGGCCAGTTTAAAGGTGTCCTGGTGAATTAGCTGGTTGTTTGGTACCATGGCCACCTGTAGTCTCTGATATCTAGCTACAGTGCCATCTTTTGCTCTGAACAAGAAAGGAAGTGCCTAAGTGATGAGTGTGCAATTAAATTGCAATGGAGGGCCAAAATGAAATGGGGGACTAACTTTCTCCCCCAGTCCCAACAGCCTTCCGTGGGCCTTATAGTCTCAAACTGCATGGCAACCCTGGGTTACACAATCAGCATGGGGAATGAACAGAGGAGTAAGGTAGAATATCTTTCCAAGCACCCGCTGAGAATGGAAACCCTGGCAATTTTTTAAGACGCCCATGGGAGATGGGTGATTTCCCTCCTGAATAGGAGGCGGAAAGACCAGACAATAAACCCATTCTGGATCTTCCCTGAGTGAAAAAGGCTCTCCATCCTCTTTCCCAAACGCTTCCTACCAACTGGGCCTATTGTTTTTTCCAGATTCCTTAGAAAGATATCCCAACCAAAATAATAATAACATTGTGTACAGGTAGCCATTATGTCTGAAGTGCTCTATAACACCTTCCTATATATTCTGTGGAGATACAGGGAAATAAGAGGAGCTGCTGCTGTTGCTGCTTCCTCCTCCTCCTCGCTCTTGCTCTTCCTCTTCTTTGTGACCCCATGGACCACAGTACGTCAGGCTCCACCGTCATCCACCATCCTCCAGAGTCTGTCTGGATCCACACCCACCACATCAACAATGCTGTCTAACCACCTCATCCTCTGCCGCCCCGTCCTCCTTTTACCTTCGATCTTTCCTAGCATCAACTCAATGTTAGGAAGGACATGCAGATAGCAAGGGCTGTTCAACAATGGACAACACTCTCCTTCACTGGAGATTTCTAAGCAGAAGTCCGATGGCTGCCTCTCAGGTATGTATTCCCAGTGCATACCCTGCTTTAAGAGAGGGTCAGACTTGATGATCCTTGGTGTCCCTTCCAGCAGTACAAGTCTAAGGCCTCATTCTAGCATTATTTCTTTGTGATGACTCTTTTGTGGCCTTTCCTATCACTATCACCAGCTAGTGATCCTTTTCAAAATAGAGGGGCGGGCAATTGGACCTTGGCTTTTGGGGCTTCTTTCTTTATTCGCGTCAGAAGCACAAGCATATAATAGCATACAAAGCTAAAATTAACATATATAAAACAAACAGGAATTAGATGACATCCGCCCAATATCAAGCCACATCAACAGCATTTCCTCTTGCCCACACAAGGTCCTCCTCAGTGCACATTGAGGGGCATTGTGAGCATTGCATCAAATGGGAGATAGTTTGTTCTTCTCCACATTCACACAGGCTGTCATCTACAGAGAAAGTCCACTTTCTCAGATTAGCCCTTGATCTTCCTACCCCTGTAGTCTCCCCGAACATTGCTACTTCAGCAATTGGGCATCCCCTGTGAATGGAGATTTATCACTGGCAATTGAGATTTTTCACCAGCTAATCCTTTCAACCCAGAAGCACCTCTTTTGGGCTTTTTGGGCTGCAGAGAACATTTCCTCCCACAAGTAAGAGGAGGGGAAAACCCCAGAATGAGCATACTGGCTTACACTGGATCGAAACATTGATTTGCACAGCCCAATGTTTTCTTCTATGACTGGCGGTGACTCTCCTGGATTCCAGGCAGAGGTCTTTTCCAGGCCCCAAAGCGAGCAAATTAGTGTGTGTAATAGTTATTGCAATAACAGGAGTCTCAGTAGGCGTTGAATTATTTTGGGTAGCTTCTCCGCCTGACAGATGGTCCTCCTTCGCCATCTGGTGGTCAAGGGCCAGAAGTCCCCCTTGGACAGAATGCGTTTGTCACTGTTTGTTGTTATGTGCAGAACTGCAGTCATTCTGGAGACCAGATGGACTTGTGGAAAACATCCATCGTCACAGCAGTTGATATACCCAGGATTGCAGCCTGTGTTACTCACACAAGCTCTGATGAATGGGAATGCTGACAACTCAAGCTATATGGATGCACAGAGTACACAGCCAATATCCCACTGCCGGGCCAGGGGTCTGCTGAGGAAATTGATACTTTTCTATATATTAGATGTAGATTAATTTTAATAGCTGAAGATTTGCTTTAAAATTCCTGTGAATCATTAGTACCGAGGTGCAGAATCTGGCCACCTGAGCCGTGACCACACTCTGCTCATCCCTGAGCAGAAACTGAAGACAATCTTTATCAGAGCAACCATGGAACCCTTTGATCAAGGGAAGAATGAATTTGGATCTAGTGTCTCGTTAAAAAGAACATCTAAGGAGGACATGACCCATAGTTTCAGTTTCACCAGAGCCACAGGGACAAAGTCTTTCTGTGAATTGAATCTTTTTATACTTGCTGTGGGGAGTTCATGGCATCTCATGAGTGAAAAGGCTTTTTGATGGCTTGTGACCTCTAACTGCCTTAGATATCTGGCCGGAGCAACTATATATCTAGTTGCATCTGTCGCAAGGAAGAATGGTGTTTCCCCTAGGTCCATTTGTCTTCCTATGTCCTCCACCCGCAGCCTCACCATTGTCCTTGCCTGCTCATAGCCTGACCCTAACAGGGAGTGTGGAGATAGACCACATTTTGCGAGGTTGGACTCAATAGCCTTGATATTTATTTATTTATTTATTTATTTATTTATTTATTTATTTATTTATTTATTTATTTATTATTTATTATTTATTTATTGTTAAATTTCTATACCGCCCACTCAGCCAAAGCCAACTCCGGGCGGTTCACAACAGTGGGTAAAAACAGATAAAAACAAATAAAACAGATAAAAACCAGCAATAAGAACCCACCCCTAAAAAGAGAGGGGTGCAGGAACCGAAGAAACCGTGGGGCAGGCATCCTTCCCTTTATTAACCACCCAACGGAAGCCACCCCTCCACCTGCACCCCAAACTTGGCCCGCCAGCCAGGTTTTTAGTTCTTTTCTAAAGGGCAACAACTCCGTCTGGAGACGCAGTTCCACAGGCAGGAGGTTCCAAAGGGCCGGTGCGGACACCGAGAAGGCTCTCCTCCTTGTGCCAGGGAGGCGAGCCCCCCTGGCCGATGGCACCATTAGAGAGCCCCTCCGGTCCGCTCTGGTTGGACGGACAGACGTCCTTAGGGTGATGCGGTCTCTAAGGAAGATCCAGGAAGAGACAAATTTGTACTGTAAGATTAGGGTGTCAGGCCTTGGGGGAATAAGATAACTTTTAACCAGAGATTTAGTGAAAATATACAGATTCTTGTGTGGACTTTTAACAGTCCTGTCTCCAGGTACAGGTGGGCATTTGAGATGCAACGGGGCATCTGGAGAATTGCTCTGGTGAACTTGGATTGTACTCTCTCTAGGGGAGTGTAGCAAACTGTAGGGGAACCAAGCTGAGACCCGTAGAGGATCTGAGATAGGGACTTGGCCTGGGAGAGTTTAATTGTGGTAGGCAGATAGGACCCTCCTTTTGTATTGGTAAATTTTAGAATGGTGCTGGCGGATTTCTGCCCCAAGGTAGCCGCATATTCACAATGAGCTTGCCTTGATCCATTGGCCTTTATGACCACACCTAAGTATTTAAAGGTGGTCACTTGTTCGATAGCATGACCGTTAATGTACCATGGGTGCATCCCTGGGCGTTTTGCAAAAGCCATGATCTTAGTTTTGTGGTAATTAATTTCTAATTTGTCTTCTGTGCAATAAAGTGCCAGAAGAGCTCTCAGGGCTCTTCTAAGGCCTATTGGTGTTCTTGAAAGGTTTCCTGTGTCTTCAATAGCTAAAGATCAAACTGGACATTAAAGGAAATATGTATTCCTTGCAATTGGCCTGGTTCTTTCCTCTCACAATCAGTTTTTGCAGAGATAGGTGCCTCAGCAATCAGACATGCAAATTAAGCTTGTGTTTATTTTCCAGTGACCAATCACAAAGCAAAACACAATTGAATTCAGGATATGAGAGATGGTTTGACTGATTTTTATACTGCCCCATTTAGTGAAAAAGCACTGTTGTTGTTTGTTCATCTATCTTAGAAAACTATCCAAAAAATTGTTATATAGCAATGAGTTCCAATTCACTCACCTGCACATTTGAGCTGATTAATATATACCATAAGATTAGAAAGCCCCATCCCTGTTCAAAGCAAAGCAACCACACTTATATACCGCTTCATAGCTCTTAATGCACCCTCTGGGAGGTTCACAAGTTAATTAGCATTTTGCCCCCAACATACTGGGTGCTCATTTTACCGACCTCTGAAGGATGGAAGGCTGAGTCAACCTTGATCCCTGGCCAGGATCAAACTCACAAGCTTTTGGTTTTAGTACAGCAGTTTAACCACTTCGCTACCAGGTGGATAGATATGAACCACTGATGTATTCTTGCTCAGCTAGTTTACAATCTCACTTTGAAGTTCTTTTTTACAAGGATAATTCAAAAATCTAAACTCCCTAGAAGACTCTGTGACAGCTTATCACCAACAAGATGTAGGTAGAGGTAAAGGTCACCCTTGCTCTAAAGCCAGTTGTATCCAACTCTAGGGTTCAGTAGTCATCTCTGTTTATAGCCAAAGAGGTAGGGCTATCTGCGCCTGCAGTCATTTCTGTAGACTTGTGGCAGGCATGCCTAGACACCAGAATGCACAGAATACTGTTTACCTATTTGTCTACAGTACTTGCAATTTCTTGCTTTTAAACTGCTAGTTTGGCAGAAGCTGGGACAGAGATGGGAGCTCATTCCGTCATGCAGTACCCGTGAATCAAACTCTGACCTTCCAGTCAGCGAGTTCAGCATCTTAACCACTTGAGCCATCACAACCAAATGTAAGGTAAAAGTAAAGGTTTCCCTTGCTTGAAAGCCAGTCGTATTCAACTCTAGGGTGCAGTGCTCATGTACTGAAGGGCAATTCTTATCAGCCCCAGCCAGGAAGGGCTTGACGACAGTTACCACCCAACAGATCTGGAGAGTTAAATTGTGAGAGATTATAGAGCAATGAACTGATTTCCATAGGAGGAGGGGGAAAAAGACTCTGACAACTTGGATAAACAAAATGTTGACAAGGCATTTCCTCTCATACTTTTTCAAAATGTGGATGAGAATGGTTTAGGATGAGCAGGTTCAAAAAGATGTGGCCTATTCCTAGCAAATGGGAATGGTTTGGTGAAGTTTATATTTAAAAAAAGTAAAACCTATCAGCTTTCACCTATCTGCTTTAAAAGTAAAACCTATCAGCTGGCTGTGAAGGCACACCTTGTTAATCTCCTCAAGGTTGTGGTAGTCCATTGCATTCCCGGTGTTAAATCCTGCATGTCATGTTTCATATGTGCTGCAGGAGATGGCTCCAAGATCATAGTGTGTGGGTTACTATGAAACAAATTCACGCCAGCAGAATTTTTCCTGCTTGCCTCGGAGGGCGAAGGCGGCCCAGAACTAGCTGACCTCCAAGACCAGGCCTCCCAGCGCCTAGGGGCTGGGGGGTGGGGAGTATACTTGGATCAAGTTGTGGCCAATGAGGATACTCTGTCCCTTGAGGGATCCAACTCACAGCTGCTAGTGCAACTCCATGTTTCAGATTGGGAAGCCTTGTGGAGATCACAGAATAACTGAGTTGGAAGGGGCCCCTTTTAGGTCATCGAGTTCAACCTCCTGTTTAAAACAGGAATCCAAATCAAAGCAGATCTGACAGATGGCTGTCCAACTCTCTCTTGGATGCTTCCCATGTTGGAGCACTCACCACCTCTCGAGGCAGTTGGTTCCACTGTTGTACTGCTCTAACCCTTAAGAGGTTTTTTCCTGATATTCAGCCTATATCAGGTTTCCTTTAGTCTGAGCCTGTTATTACATGTCCTGCATTCTGGGATTACTAAGAAGACATCCCATCCCTCCTCTTTCTGGTCATCTTTCAGGTATTTGAAAGGTGCTATCATATCTCCCTCTTAGACTCCCTTTCTCAAGGCTAAACATATCTAATTCCCAGATGATGCCATATCAGCCCAGATGGTGCCTTTTACACCCTGGTATCTATGTGACAGACTACCTTCTTGGGATCTAAGATCACTGCAGATGGTGACTGCAGACATGAAATAAAAAGACGCTTACTTCTTGGGTGGCAAGCATAAGAAAAAGTAGAGACATCACCCTACCAACAAAAGTCTGCATAGTTAAAACAATGGTCTTCCCAGTAGTGATGTATGGTTGTGAGAGCTGGACCATAAGAAAAGCAGAGCACAGAGAACTTTGGTGCTGAAGGAGACATCATCTGGGAACTAGGTATGTTTAGCCTTGAGAACTTCTTGAGAATCCCCTGGACTGCAAGGAGATCAGATCAGTCAATCCTGAAGGAAATCAACCCTGACTGCTCCTTGGAAGGACAATTACTGAAGCTCTTTTGGCCACCAAATGAGAAGAGAGGACTCACTGGAGAAGACCCTGATGCAAGAAAGATCAAAGTTAAAAGGAGAAGGGGCGGCAGAAAATGAGATGGCATTGTTGATGCAGTGGGCGTAGATCTGGGTGGGCTACAGAAGATGGCAGAGGAGTCTGGTGTGTGGTAGTCCATGGGGTCACAAAGGGTTGGACTCAACTGTGTGACTGAACAACAACAAAATCTATAGATGCACATGAGTGGGTAATAGGTTTTGGATGCTATGAAGAGTTGGAGAATGGGAAACAGCCAGACGTAACCCATAGGTTGACATGCCACATGAAGTGTGCCTGTTCAAAGCTTAGGGAAATAAACATAGAATGCACAGGGAAAGGCCACATACTCGAACATGTTTCCCATGCATTTCAGGAAAGCTTGCAGAAGAGATTCCGGTGTGTGTGTGTGTGTGTGTGTGTGTGTGTGTGTGTGTGTGTGTGTGTGTGTGTGTGTGTGTGTGTGTGTGTGTGTGTGTGTGTGTGTGTGTGTGTGTGTGTGTGTGTGTGTGTGTGTGTGTGTGAGAGAGAGAGAGAGAGAGAAAGAGAGAGAGAGAGAGAGAGAGAGAAATTGAATAGTGGTAGTGATGGGTGTCTGTGGGATTTTTTCAGTTCAAGGGCTTGTGATGTCTTGTGCCAACCATTAGTCATTGAGTGAGTTTGGTAGGGTTGGCCCTGCTCATGATCTGAGTTGGATCCTGATGGGCTCAAAGTTGACTCCACCTTCCATTTTTCCAGAGTCACAAAGTGAGTATTCAGCTTTGTTGGGGGCACATTGTAGTTTGCATACTTACCTTGTGAACCACACAGAAGGTGCTTTAGCACTCTGGGGCAACATACCTGTATAAGCAGTTGTATTTGCATTTTACCATGGTAATGCAGAGTTTTGGAGGATGCAGCAATGGGTTGTTGGAGCAAAGATCTTAAGTCTCCTGCATGGAGGTATGATATAAAGGATAATGTTCCATCACCAGTTCCTTTTTTAAAAAAACAACCCATTATTTATTCAGCCTAAAAAAAAGTCCAATCCAGTTACATTTTGCATAGGAAACAGAAGGATGTGATCTCTTGTTCTTTGCCTCAAGCTACAAATGCCTTAAAGCTGGTTATCTATTCATCAGCTTCCTCTTGTTCTTTCTGGGAAGTGCCTGTAGCTTTTCTGATTGGAAATTAGGTCAATGGAAGATTCCTTTCACTTTCTTGCAAATGGTAGTTTACATTTCTCTTTGCTTGCGACCCTCAAATTAAAAGGTGACTCAAGGGGTTAAGAAGCTGAACTCGCTGACTAGAAGGTCAGAGTTCGATTCCCGGGTACTGCATGACAGCATGAGCTCCCATCTCTGTCCAAGCTCCTGTCAACCTAGCTGTTTGAAAACAAGAAATTGCAAGTAGATAAATAGGGACCACTTCGGTGGGAAGGTAAACAGCGTTCCATGCACTCTGGTGTTGTGGCATGTCTGCCACATGTGCACGGAAACGTCTGCAGATGCAGACAGCACTAGCTCTCTGGTTATAAACAGAGATGAGCACTGAACCCTAGAGTCGGATGCAACTGGATTTAGAGCAAGGGTGACCTTTTACCTGTCATGTACAAATCCCTTATTTTCTCCAATAGGGGGCAGCATTATCTGTCCATTGGCCTGACTCAATCTAGATAAGAGAGATGAAGTTGAGCAGATCCAAATACTTCTGGAATCCACAAATCTCTCTCTCTCTCTTCAAACAAACCTCTGGGAACAACTAAGAGCTAGGGATGCATGTTGTTTTGGTGCGTGAATGTGTTTGCACACTTTGTGGAGTGGGACGTCCTTAATCATTTGGCCTCAAACATTATTCCTGTTAGGTAGATGAGGAATAGTAGAATGGTAGTATATGGTCACATGTCTGCAGGGCATCCTGTTGCAGTAATGGAGTAGACCTTACAGCCAGCGACTCAATGGCAAGTGTTGGGTGGCAGTAAATAACCTGACTCCCTAAAGAGGCCAACAGCTATGGGCGGATGAGCCCCTTTAGGTGGGGTGAGGGTTCCCCTCATTTATTCTCTCCAAATGGGCAAACCGCTTTATTTGTTGTCTCTGTATATACTTTAATATTGGTTGTACATTCTAATTCTTTCCCTTACAATATCATTCTTGATTTTATTCCTTCTAGCCATTGCAGCAGACTTCCTCAGACATCTCATTTCTTTGGTGACAAACTTTTGTTTATGTTTTATAGTGAGTGTCCATGTCTGGACTGGTAACGTAAGATGGGAATGAATTCTGATTCTATATCTGGTCTCATCCTTGTTTCTATTATCTTAGCATACATTTTCCCTTCATGGCTTAAGAATGAGATGCCTCAGTATTGTGTATATTCTTGTTTACTCCTTTTGGTTTTGCCCAGTGGTATTATTATTGCTTGTTGCCAATCAATGGGGGTAGTTACTTGTGCACCTGATGCACTGATGATTCAATATATCCATGTGATGGTGCTTTCCTCTGCTGCTTGGATTATTTCTGTTAGGAATCCGTCTATTCCTGGTGCTTTGTGTTTAGGTGATTGTTTAATGACTCTTGCTACTTTTTCAGTTACTGTATTTGCTGGTATATAAGATGCACTTCCCCCCTTAAAATACATCTGGAAAATGGTGTGTCTTATACACCAGCAAATACAGTAATATTTCCAGTTCTAGCACTATTGTTTTGTAGTCTTCTGTTGTTTCATTGTGAGACGCTCCTAGGGGTTTGAGGATTTCTTTAAAGTGTTCTCTCCACCTTTCTATAACTTCTGATGGAGCTATTAGTGGTCTTCCGTTCTTGTCACTAATTATTTCAGTAGGGTTATAATTCTCCTCTCTTTTCCATATACTTTTAACTATTTTGAAAACCGTTTGTGAGGCAATTCTCTCATTATCTGCTAATGATTTACTGAAGCTTTCCTAGGATTCTTGTGTTGCTTTTTTGGTTATACTTTTGGTATCTCTACTTTGTAATCTATAGTTTATATCAGGGGTGCCCAAACTACGGCCTGGGGCCCAGATCCGGCCCCTGGCGCCAATTCATCCAGCTTGCGTCGCCCGTCACTCCCGAAAGTGGAAGTAAAACATGCCTGTACAGGCATGATTTACTTCAGTTTTCAGGAGTGACAAGAGTAGCACAGGCCGAATGAATTAGCATCAGGGGCCAGATCTGGCCCCCAGGCCTTATTTTAGGCACCCCTGTTTTAAGCAGACAAAATAGCAGCTTAAAATCTATCTTATCCTGTTACAAAACAGATTGCAAGGCATGTTTTACTTCCACTTCCGGTGGGAGGAAGAACCACCTGACCAGCCCGATGAACCACATGACTGGCCCGCTGAACACATGGCTGCCCCGCAGCCCGAAAAGTTTGGGCACCCCTGGTTTATATATCTTCTTCTTTCCTTGATTTTATCCAACATTTATATAATTCTTTTTTCAGTTTTACTGTTGTTGTTTTTTAACCTCTTCACGCCACCACTTTTGGCCCTATACCATCTTTTCCATCTTTTCCTTTTTCCATATAGTTCTTCTGCAGCACTTTGTATCCCTTCCATTCCATTCTTCCTCCACATTACTCACCTCTGGTGGCAGTTGATTAAATGCTGTCTCCACCTTTCATTGTTAAGTGTTCTTCTATTTCTCCTTGTTTAAGTTTCACTATCTTAATTAATTCTTGGTTTCTGTTTGATCCTCTTCTTTTAATATTGGATTTATCATTTCTTGCTGTTAACTCCACGATTTTATGATTTGTGTCACACCGTCCACTGGAGATTGCTTTTGCATTGAGTAATCTAAATCATCTTTTAACTCTTGTTAATATGTAATCAATCTGACTTTTAATGGTGACATCATTCATTTATACTATGTAAAACGTTGTGAATCTCGATGTTCAAAAAAAAGTATTAGTAATAAAAAGCTGGTGTTGGTTGCATAAATCCAGTATCCTTTGTCTATTCTTGTTCCTTGCACTGTTCTCAGAAGTATGTGAGCCAATAAACTCTTCATACTCTCTTCTGTTAGTACCCATCCTATCATAAAATCTCCCATTACATACAATGTACTACAGTATTAGCTTCCGGTTCCTCTATCAACTCATATAGTTGTCGCAAAACTAATTTTTGTTTTTGTTCTTCTGGGTAGCTATCATTACATGGAGCATATAATTGTACATACATTTCAATTTGTTATCCTCCCTTGATTGTTGGTATTATTATTCTGTCCGGATAGTTGCTAATATCTAACACACATTTTGTTATGTCTGGGTGTACCAAGAAGCCCACTCTGTTCTTTGCTGTGATCCCTCCTGAGTAAATAAGCCAGTATCCTTTAAGAACTTTCTTACATGTCC
Organism: Bradypodion pumilum; assembly: GCA_035047305.1. NCBI lineage: Eukaryota > Metazoa > Chordata > Lepidosauria > Squamata > Chamaeleonidae > Bradypodion > Bradypodion pumilum. Next base: position 33,477,318 of record JAWDJD010000008.1, on the reverse strand, counting down.
TTTGTGTCTTACATCAGCTAGATGCATTATCTTAATCATTCTTCTTTCCATTATTTCTAAAATTTCTTCTGTTTTATTTCCCAAGCGGGTTATATTCATAGTTCCTATTTTGTACTTCATTGTTCTGACTCTTAGTCCTTTAACATTGCCACGGTCATTTCCTGTTTGATCAGTCCGTTTGTATCTAGTCTGGGTTTCTGTAGCAATCTATTTTCCATTGCCGGCTAGCGGCCCCGTGGTACAAGGCCACACCATACTTCACCCAATCCTAGCAATCTCTTACTTTGGACTGTTACCACTTCTCACAACATGGACATGGGATTGATTAAGAGGTTGTTGTGATGACGAAATAGGCGAGCAGGTGGACAATTGTATACATTCTCTTGAACTCGTTAGAGGAAGCAATGTCATAAACAGCCTTCGTTGCAGTTGAACAATCATGTTGCATGCAATTTAAAAACACAAACTGCACATCCTCAAATGCAGCTTTATAATTAAAATATTCCCAGAGCATGGAAAATAAGTGACTTGTATGGGGTTTAGCGAGCGACAATGGACTGGCTTCAAATAATCTGGATTTGTGGCCTGGTTCAGGGACTGCGGCGGCTTAGTGGTTAAGATGCTGAACTTGACAACTGGAGGGTCTGCAGGTGAGCAGTTTGAGACCCGAGTGCTGCATGATGGAGTGAGCTCTCACTTGTTCCAGCTCCTGCCAACCTAGCAGCTTGAAAGCAATAAATTGCAGGTAGATAAATAGGTACCACTTTGGTGGGAAGGTAAGTGTCCCGTGCACTTTGGTGTCTAGTCATGCCTACCACATGTCCACAGAAACGTCTGCAGATGCAGACAGCACTGGCTCTTTAGCTATAAACAGAGGTGAGCACAGAACCCTAGAGTCGGATACGACTGGCCTTTGAGCAAGAACGACCTTTACCTTTACCTCAGGACAAAACCGGTTACAGTATTTTATTTTTTCAGGTATTTATTCTGTCATTTGTTTTATTTGGTTGTTTGTTCTATTATGTTGCTTTTGTTTATTTATCTATGCGCTGCACTGTCCAGAAATATTCAATCTGGGAAATATCCCAGATGGGTGGTATAAAAATGTAATGGATAAATGAAGCTCAAGGCAGATAAATAAGGCATGTTGAATTTCTAAACCAAGACATACTGGGGCTGAAATCACATAACCAGTCCCAGAAGTAGCTGTCATCTTAGGTGTGTTACAGGCCTATTTCACACTGTCATCTAATCCTCTGCAGCCATGTAACATGTGCACATGTGGGAGTTGTAAGCCATTACATCTGGAGGATGCCAAGTTTGGGGAAAATTTCAACACTGGTAAAGAGTTCTGTATATGCCCAGAGGCAGTGATGGCGAACCTTGGCACTCCAGGTGTTCTTGGATTCAATTACCAGAAGCCCAAGTCAGCACTCCTGCTGATCAGGGCTTCTGGGAATTGAGGTTCAAGAACATCTTGAGTGCCAAGGTCTGCCATCACTGTGCCCAGAAGCATCCTCATTATCCATAGTTTTACAAATATTCGCATACAAGAATGATCTCAGCCTCTGAAGAAAAGATGCAGTGATGAAAGCCTGCATCTCAGAATAAACCCTCAATATCTGATACATGGGTTTGCTCTCTGGTCACCTCCATCCTCTGATTCATGCTACCTTCTTTTCTTCTGTCTGCACCACCGGACACATCTGCCACACTCTTCTCAAAGCCCCCAAAGATTTGTGTGTGTGTGTGTATGATTATTGCTGTTTAGCATTCCATCACGCACTCGCTTCCCCCTAATCACTGCTAGGAAACCGGTGCCTTTTACCGGCAACTTCAGACCTGCCAGGAACAGCTAACGGCTCTGACTGTGCATGATTAGCTCATAAACACCACCCAAGCCAGGAAGAGAAGAAAGCACAGTGCCAGGATGCCTGGGTTCTCTGGCCAGAGAGTGAGGGGCCTAGAGCAGTGAAGGAGGAGAGGAAGGAGGAGGCAGAAAGCCAAGGCTGTAAGACTGGGGTACCCAATCTTTTTGGGCCGTGGGCCGGTCACGTAGTTCAGGGAGACAGTCACTATTGCCCAGGGGCTGGATCCAGCCCCCGACACAAATTCATCCGGCCCATAAAGCCCTCGTCACTCCTGGAAGTGGAAGTAAAACGTGCCTGTACATACGGGTACATTTTACTCCCACTTCCAGAAGCGACAAGGGCTTCGTGGGCCAGATGAATTGGTGTAAGGGTCCGGATCCGGGCCCTGGGCCATAGTTTGGGCACCTCTGCTCTAAGAGGCAGGGAGGGTGGTGCGGTGGGGGGGGGGGGAGATGTTTGGGTGGCTCTGTGTGACGGCTCTTTTAGGGACTGTAGTGGCTTAGTGGTTAAGATGAACCTGACAAATGGAAGGTCCTCAGGTCAGCAGTTTGAGACCGGAGTGATACACAGTGGAATGAGTGCCACCTAAAAATACTCAGAGGAATAACAAAGACTTCTTTAAGTACATTAGAAGTAAGAACCCAACTAGGAAGGCCATTGGACCATTAGATGACAATGGAAGGCAAGGGGTTATTAAAGAGGAAACAGAGATTGCAGAGAGACTCAATGAATTCTTTGCTTCAGTATTCACTGAAGAAGATAGAGACCACATGCCCAAAACAGAACCTATCTTCGTAGGGAGGGAAACCGAAGAATTAAGCAAGATAGAAATAACCAGGGAGGAGGTCCTTGCATGTCTTGTTAAACTAAACACTAACAAATCACCAGGACCAGATGGCATCCATCCACGAGTTCTCAGGGAACTTAAAGATGAAATTGCTGATCTCCTAGCCAAAATATATAATATTTCCCTCAAATCAGGGTTTGTGCCTGATGACTGGAAGGTAGCGAATGTAACACCAATTTTCAAAAAAGGATCCAGGGGTGATCCAGGAAATTACCGGCCTGTCAGTTTGACATGTGTCCCAGGTAAAGTGATGGAAACCATCCTAAAAGATAGAATTAATAGGTACAAAGAAGAGGAGGCGCTGCTAAAGGAGAGCCAACATGGCTTTTGCAAGGGCAAATCATGCCTCACTAATCTGTTGGAATTTTTTGAGAGTGTCAACAAGCATGTGGATAAGGGGGATCCAGTTGACATTGTTTATCTGGACTTTCAGAAGGCTTTTGACAAGGTCCCACACCAAAGGCTCTTGAATAAACTTACCAGTCATGGAATAAAGGGACAGGTCTTGTCCTGGATCAGCAACTGGCTAAGGGACAGGAAACAGAGGGTAGCACTAAATGGACACTTCTCCAAGTGGAGGGAAGTAAAGAGTGGGGTCCCCCAAGGTTCAGTACTGGGACCCCTGCTTTTCAACCTCTTCATAAATGATCTAGAGGTAGGAGTAAAAAGCAAGGTAGCCAAATTTGCTGATGATACTAAATTATACAGGGTAGTGAAAACTGTGAGAGATTGTGAAGAGCTCCAGAGGGATCTCTTGACACTGGGGGAGTGGGCAAAACAGTGGCAAATGAGCTTCAACATCAGTAAGTGCAGAGTGATGCATGTTGGGGCAAAAAACCCCAATTACATTTATAAACTGATGGGGTCTGAACTCTCTGCGACAAACCAGGAAAGGGACCTTGGTGTCCTGGTGGACAGCTCAATGAAGGTGTCAACCCAGTGTGCCTCAGCAGTCAAAAAAGCAAACTCAATGTTAGGGATCATTAGGAAGGGTGTAGAAAATAAGTCAGCAAGTGTCATTTTACCTCTTTATAAATCTATGGTGAGGCCCCATCTGGAATACTGTGTACAGTTCTGGTCGCCATACCTCCAGAAGGATATTATGGAGTTGGAGAAAGTACAGAGAAGGGCAACCAGAATGATTAGGGGACTGGAACACCTTCCTTACCATCTGAGGCTGCAACGGTTGGGCCTTTTCACTCTTGAACGACGGCGTCTAAGAGGTGACCTGATTGAAGTTTATAAAATCATGCACGGTGTGGACAAAGTGGATAAGGAAAAACTGTTTTCCCTATCGCACAACACTAGAACTAGGGGACACTCCATGAAACTTTTGGGTACTAGTTCTCAAACAAATAAGAGAAAGTACTTTTTCACCCAGAGGATTACTGGTCTATGGAACTCCCTGCCAGAAGAAGTGGTGACAGCTGTCAGTCTTGACAGCTTTAAGAAAGGATTAGACAAGTTCATGGAGGACAAAGCTATCAATGGCTATAATTATGGCTACCTAAGGACAACCTCCGGGTTGGAGAGATAGGCAGGATATCTCTCAATGCCATTTCCAGGGAATCCTAAGCAGGTGAAGGCATCTCCTTGGGAATACCCTGAAGGAAATGGTGAGCCACTGTGTGAGACAGAATGCTGGACTGGATGGGCTGTGGCCTGTTCCAGCAAGGCTGTTCTTATGTTCTTATGTTCTTACCTCTGTCCCATCTCCTGCCAACCTAACAGTTTGAAAGCAAGAAATTGCAAGTAGATAAATAGGTGCTGCTTCAGCAGGAAAGGTAACAGTGTTCCATGTGCTTCAGCAGACACAGACAGTGCTGGCTCTTTGGCTATAAACAGAGATGAGCACTGAACCCTAGAGTTGGATACGACTGGCTTTTGAGCAAGGGCAACCTTTACCGTGAGTAGGTATTGGGTTGAGGATGAAGCAACCAGAGACCCCTGTCCCCTGAGCATAGAAAATATTTTTGCTATCCCCTGTTAAATTCATATTGGTTGCACAGTGCAATATTCCCCATTGCAATGATACAGTTGTTATATACCTGCACAAAGACATGCGCAGCCCTTATAGGTTAGCAATGATGTTGCATAAACTCCTGTGCACACAGCATCCTTGAGCATCCCATGGCGCATACCCATTGACTTGAGCTCATGCTTCAAGGGATTTGTACAAGGAGAAACAAGACGTCCGATCTATTTACCTCCACTGGAAATGTAAATGTTTAATGAAGATGGTTTTGATACATCCCTCCCACAACCGTGACACTTCTGTGCACTCAGAGTGTACTACATAGACATGCACACATGCACACAGTCAAAAAGCTTAGAAGCCTTTCCTTTCGTACCAGCACAATATATGCACAAATCTAGAAGGCAACACAATACTATATGGGCAAACACTTCTCTCTGAACAAATCCATCCAGATAACTACAGATGGATCAGCATCTCAACGAGGGGCTGCGGTGGCTCAGAGGTTAAGAAGCTTGTCTGGAAGGCCGGCAAATTGGCAGTTCGAGACCCGAGTACGGCATGATGGTTTGAGTGCCTGTCTCTATCCCAGCTCCTGCCAACAGCAGTTCGAAAGCAAGAAATTGCAAATTGATAAATAGGGACCACATTGGTGGGGAAAGCTCTTGGGGACATGGGAGCCTCATTTGGGCATCCCCTAAGTGGAGTTTCTCCAGAAAAATTCTTTTCAACCCAGAATAATGTACAAATGGCTTTCCTTCCCCCAAATTATGCAAAATAAAATTGCTGTTTAACAGAGATCAAAGCAAAATATTTTAATGAGCACTGAACCCTAGAGTCAGATATGACTGGCTTTTGAGCAAGGGCAACCTTTACCTTTAAAATTCATAGGATCACCATAGGTTGAATATGACTTGATGAGATAACAAACTCAAATGTGTTGTTATATTGCTTTCAATTATTCAGTAACAACCGATCCTTTTGAAAAGCATCATTCCCCATCCCATTTATTCATGGACTAATTGAGTGATCATTAACTGTTTACCAGGGATACATTTCATATTGCACCCTGGAAAAAGAGTACTATGACAAAACAATGGGCTAACACTATCTTTTAAAAAGAAGCATTATTATATCAACAAGACCAAGTTGGAGGCGGTCTTTAACAAGAGACCAATCACTGGCCAAAATCTTGTTAATTAGCCTCGTAAATCACAGTAGAGTAGATCAACTGAATCAACTAGGACTTAGTGAGTCAACTCATAGCTTTCACGGATACAAAGGGACCTAGTCTAGTTGTGCCTTATTATGCTAAAGTAAATTGCTCTTAGAGTAGGTTCATTTGAATCAATAGAGTTAACAAAAATGTGACTCACAAAACAACTATTGATTCAATGAGAAATCTAGAGTATTTTACGACACTAAGCAACAAGATTTGTGACACTGAGTTTTAGAGTTTAAACACAGAGTTCAAGGTAGGGATTCTCAATTAAAATCCATCTCTTTACCCATAACCGTAATCTGTAAATCTAGCTGGACTTGTAAACATATATGCAAATCCCTCCGCAGGGCAATAGATTGCTTAGGATCAAGCAAAATGTCACAATAGTGAGAGACCATGTGAGTTCTTCCTGGTTTCAGGTTTGATGTTAAGCAAAACCAGAAGCAGGGAGAGGGGAAATGGGAAATACGCCAGCAGTGTGTTAAAGACACAGGATATGGAAGCAGGGTCTTGAATTTATGGGCAAATATCTATAAAATGTTACACACAAAACAGGCTGAGTTCTGTAATGAAGTAGGCTGTAATAACTTGTTTCCAAAGACAGCTGGTAGTCCATTATTACATAGACTTCATTCCTTTACCACCATGGAGAAACCATTCCTGATTTTGCTGCTCAAATAGCTTGGCTGCATCTGGTATCTACATATGCTATGCCTGTGATGGTGAACCTTGGCACTCCAGATGTTCTTGGACTTCAATTCCTAGAAGCCCAAGCCCCCTGTGAATCCACATGAATGGGTTCTCGGTGATTCATCCACCCCGCGCTGCCCTCGCCGCTCCCAGAAGTGGAAGTAAAATGCGCCCAGACGTTTGTGTCCAGATCAAACTTTGGACCACCAAAATGAAGCCACTTTCTTGGCTTTGTTGTTGGCCAAAATTAAAACTCCATTGGTATATGTTTCTGGTAGTAATCGGCAAACCAGTAAATGAGCTGGAATCTGTATCTCTCCACATTCACACAGTGAGACAACGATTATAATCTGATAAGTATTGTTATCCCCCAGACGGGCGTGTTTTACTTCCGCTTCTGGGAGCGATGAGGATGGATGAATCATAGCAAACCCATTTGTGTGGATTCACAGGGGGCTTGGGCTTCTGGGAATTGAAGTCCAAGAACATCTGGAGTGCCAAGGTTCACCATCACAGTGCTATGCTCACTCTGTTCTTCCTACATATGTACTCAAAGGCATGTATATAATGTGTACATGTTTTCAGAGACAAGAAGAAGACCACATGTGGAGTATTTCTACTCTATTTCTAAAAGCTTATAACAGGTTGTAGCTCTATAAAACCACTTTAAGTATACAAATTGGTTATCCTGCTTTTCTCCTCCTTTATCACATGTGCTCAAGTAGCCTGTCCTATTTTTATCCCATACTCTTCCAAGAAGCTCAGAGACTGGCAGACGTCAGCCAGATCTTGTACTCCATCCTTCTGTCCTCAAACCTCAATCCTATGTGACTAAGCAATCTTAGTGGCTGAGCAAAGAATTTGAACTCAGGCCACCTCAGTCTTAGCAAAACACTATGCCACAGTTTGAAACACATTTTTATATACCTGTGAGAGTTAAAACCTGATCAGAATTATAAGATTTTTGGCTAACTCTTTAATTACTACAGCAACATGCCGGAGCATAGTGCAGGTTTTTGTTTTTTAACACAGTTCCTCAGGAAATCCCTAAGTAGCCGCTAAGAAATCTGTGTGCCGTAGTCCAGAACTACAGATCTCTATACCATAAAATAAATCACAACTATTTTTATATTGCTTTCAAGTTTTCAAAATACATCCGCACTGTCTGCCTGTTACCAATACAAAACAATACACTGTGTGCATGTGGAGAGATACAGAATCCAGCTCATTTACTGGACTGCCGATTACTACCAGAAACATATACCAATTTTGGTGTATGCAAACCAAGACACAGGACACAGCCTCGGGCTGGGTTAACTCAGGTTTATTGCATCGTGGACAGAGGGAACATGAGGTAATGGCGGATCGATAGCTCTTTATATACTGCAGTAATACATTTGAACGTGGTGCCATGGTAGCCCATTGGCTACTGTCTGCGTGACGTCATTGCAGGTCACGCCCTTCTTGTCCAGGTGTAGGTGGTGGCGGGAAATCTTCCCGCGCTGTTGCCTTTGATGAGTTCGGACCAAGAGAGCTTGGACGCTCGCTGCTGCCAGCTGGTGGTCATTAGCTCGCGTCCTATTACAGGGTTTATATGATACAGCTGAAGGTTACATTGTTACTATAGGCAAGGTTACATTGGCTCAGATACATTGTGATCCATGTGTACAATAAAACCATCCAAACACAACACCCCTCCCCCCTAGGACGAGACAAAGTCTCGAGCCCACACTTAAACACACTCCCCCCCCCTTAGGAGACAAAGTCTCTCAGCCAAGATGGCTTATTTCGAACACGCTGGGGTCTCGATGCGGGCTGCCTCTCCCCGGGTTTGCTACCTTCTCTTTGTTCCCTGGTTTCCTGTCCTGTAATTGGAGAGGGAGACTCGTTAGTGACTGGCCGCGGCTCCGCGGCGTTGTTGGGAGGTGTGTTCTTTCTTAGGGAGGAACCGGGGGCACTGGGGGCTAACGAAAAACCCCTCTTCTCGCTTGGATGGGTGGGGGAACACTCCTGAAAACCCCCCGGCTCGCGAAATCAAAATCAAAATTACAATCGGGGGCAGCGGTCGCGGACTCCTCTCCCCCTTCCCCGGCCCCTGATAGGACTGGCGTATCAAAAGGGTATGAGTCGGGGCCGCTGCTTCTGCCTTCCCCCCTTGCTTGGGACTGCTGTCCCCTGCTGCCTCCCCCTTGGGTTAAGCGGGTGGGGGAGAACCCTAACGCTGAATCCTGTTGCTGAGCCCCACTGACTGGCCCACTCACTCGGTGCCTCAGTTGATCTGCGTGCCTCCTCCAGAGGAGGCCGGCGTTAGTCTCGACCCGGTACGACACTGGCCCCGTCTGTTCTACAACCGTCCCTGGTACCCAGGCTGGCCCTGCGCTGGAATAGTTCCTGCAGTGAACAGGGTCACCGGCGGCGAAACCTTTCGAGACTGCCAACCCTATGTTTTTCCCTTTATCCTCGACTCTCGTCGGGTCTAGCCTGGACAGGATCGTGGTCAGCTTTCGCCGCATCAAGAGCTCTGCCGGCGAGTAGCCTGACGCTAAGGGGGTCACCCTATATGCTAAGAGGAATTGGCACACTTGGTGATTCAGGTCCCCCGGGCCCATGCGCCGCAGCGCCTCCTTCGTTGTACGCACCAGCCGTTCCACTTGGCCATTCGTGGCCGGGTGAAACGGTGCGGATGTGACATGCCGAATGGCGTTTGCCTCCATGAATGCTCCGAACTCAGCGGAGGTGAAACAACTAGCGTTATCGCTGACTAAAGTGTCGGGTAAACCGAACGTGGAAAAGACTCTCCTTAGCCGGCTAATTGTCGTGGCGGAGGACGTGCTCTTTACCGGGATAACCTCCAGCCACTTGGAGAACGCATCCACGACTAGGAGAAACATGGTTCCTCGGAATGGGCCAGCGAAATCTACGTGCACTCTGGACCATGGCCCCCGTGCTGTGTCCCATTCCCTATGCGGAAGACGGACCGCCTCAGGTCGGGATCCCTGGCATGCCTCGCAAGTGCCGACCATGCGCTCAATGTCTGCGTCCAGCTGTGGCCACCAGAAGTAACTCCGGGCCAGCGCCTTCGAACGCACAATGCCCGGGTGGCTGACGTGCAGCAGTTCGAGCACCCTCGTCCGCAGGGGCGTAGGGACCACCACCCGTTGGCCCCACAAAAGGCACCCCCTTTCTAGGGACAACTCTAGCTTTTTACGAAAAAATGGGTCGAACTCTGTACTCGGGGACGATGCCGGCCACCCCTTCTGTACCCATGAACTAACTTTCTCCAGTGTTCTGTCCTTGCCTGTCTCCCTAGCAATGTCGGCTGGTACTATTGGGGGTGCGTCTAAAACCTCAATTAGCAACACCTGGCGGTCTCTTTCAACTCTCGCCTTCTGGTCATCCGACAAGGGCAAAGGGGATCTCGAAAGTGCATCAGCATGGCTGATCTCCTTTCCGGGCCGGTACTCCAACTCATGTTGGTATGCGTTGAGGAAAATAGCCCATCGCAGCATTCTCGGGGACAGGATCTGCGGCGTGGGCTTGCTCGCCGTGAAAATCCCTAACAGTGGCTTGTGATCGGTCACGATTTTGAACGGGCGGCCATACAAAAAATCGTGAAATTTTTTGGTTCCCGCTACTATCGCTAACGCCTCCCTGTCGGTTTGTGCGTAATTTCGCTCCGCTTGGGACAGGGACCTTGAGTAAAACGCTACCGGGGCCTCCCTTCCGTCCTCCAACACGTGGCAAAGCACCGCCCCCACCCCCACCGGGGATGCATCACAGACTAGGACCACTGGCCGTTTGGGGTCGAAGTGCGTCAGGATTGCCTCAGATGTTAGGAGTAGCTTTAGCTCCTTAAACGCCCTCTCGTGCTCGTCACCCCACATCCATGGCTCCTCCTTTTTAAGTAACCGATGGAGCGGTTCGGCCACGGACGCCTTCCGCGGGAGGAACGTATGGTAAAAATTGAGGAGTCCCAGGAAGGACTGTAGCTCGGTTTTGGATGTGGGGCGAGGGGCCTTTTTAATGGCTGCTACTTTGGATTTAGACGGCTTAATCCCCTCGGGTGTGATCCGGAACCCTAAAAATTCGACCTCGGTTTCAAAAAAAACACATTTGTCCTTCCTCAATCTTAGCCCCGCTTTCTCGAACACGGTCAGTACTTTGTCCAACCGTTTTGCCAGTTCAGCCTCGCTCCCCCCTGTTATCAACACGTCATCAAAATAAGGCAACACCCCCTCCAGGCCCTTTAGGAGGCGTTCCACAAGCGACTGAAAAAGGCCGGGTGCCGAGTTCACGCCGAACTGTAACCGCGACACCTGGAACGCTCCCTTATGTGTAACTATCGTTTGTGCCGCGGCCGTGGCGGGGGTCACAGGAAGTTGCTGATAGGCTTGTGCCAAATCGAGTTTAGCGAAACACTTTCCCCCATTCAGCCTGGCCAAAAGGTGGCTGATCACTGGCACCGGGTATGCATTAGGGCGGATCGCCTTGTTAATTGTACACTTATAATCAGCGCAAATGCGCACCTCCCCGTTAGCCTTTAGAGCCGTTACAATTGGAGTTTCCCACTCCGCGGAATCAACAGGAATAAGAATCCCCTGGCCCACCAGTTTGTCCAGTTCCGCCTCTATCTTGTCCTTGAGTGCGAACGGCACCCTGCGCGGTTTGAGTCTTATCGGGCGGACCTCCGGGTCTATGTCGAAAGCTACAGGGGGTCCCTTGAACTTTCCGAGTCCTTTCTTAAAAACGGCGGGATGTGCATCGCAAACCGCTTGTATTGGGTCCCCCCCCACGGTATGCACCCCCCCTATGAACAAACCTAAGGGCTGAAACCACTGTGTCCCTAGGAGGCTACAGCTTCCACCCTTGAGGACAACTAGGGGCAGTTCCGCAGAATGTCTCTTAAAATCGACCCGAAATTTCCCGACCCCCAACACCGGAATGCTGTTTCCCTGTACGTCTCGTAGCGTGGACCTCAACGCTTTAAGTTTGGGCCGCACGTGGGGGTCGATTTTCAGGAACTCTTTCTGGGGAATTATGGAATAGGAGGACCCCGAGTCAATTTCCATCTTAATAGGGGCCCCTTGTACTAATACCTCAACGAAGTAATGGGACTGTCCCGCGGACACGCTGAACACTGGGGCGTCGTCCTCGCTGTCGTCCGAGACGCGGCCCACGCCGTCCTGCCTCCTCGTGGTCTGGGCGCCATCTTTGGGCCTCGCTGGACGGTCTGGTCTGGCCGCACGGTCTTGTGACTGCCTCCGGCCCTCTTTCCGTTTTCTGCATGCCTTGGCGATGTGCCCCCGACGGCCGCAGGTGTAACACTCGGCCTTCCTGAACGGGCATCTCGCGCGCTCATGGGCCGCTCCGCAACCCTCGCAGCGTCGACCACCCTTTCGGACCTTCTGGATCTCCTCGCCGTCGCTACCTTCCGTAGACGACTTTGAGGCTCGTCGAGTTGCATGCACCGACTGTCCGGACTTCCCGTGCACCGAATTTTCCGCCTTGCCGGCTCTGGGACGCCACTCACGCCACTGGTGCATCTCGTCCACTCCAGCATTCGTGGACTCTGCGGCTTCCGCGGCCTCTATGACCTCTGCCAGCGTGGGTGGCGGCTCCTTATTCATCAAGCTGCGCTGTACCTCCTTGTCTTTCAGGCCACACAACACGCCGTCCCTGAGGACCAACTCCAGGATATCGCCCCATTTACAGGGGGCGGCGGCTATCCTCATGGCGGCCACGAATGCCTCAACCGACTCATCCGGCGCTTGGACTCGCCTCCAAAACGCGCTCCGAGCGGGAAACATTGCCCTCGAGGGGCAGAACCGCTCTCGCAGCAGTTTCATGATGTCGCTCGCCTTAAAGTCGCTCACCTTCTTCGGAGCGATTATGCCCACCAGCGTCCGCTTGGTTTCCATCCCGAGCATTCTGGTGAGGATGGCCCTCTTCCTCTCCTCGTCTTCTCCTTTGACTCTGAGTTCCACCAGGGCCGCCTGGAAATCCATCTCAAGCAGCTCCCAGTCTTGCGGTTTGGTGATGTTGAAACCGCTCTGTGCCCTGGCTGTTCCGTGGGGATCCATTATCCCACCTTCGTCGCCAATTTGGTGTATGCAAACCAAGACACAGGACACAGCCTCGGGCTGGGTTAACTCAGGTTTATTGCATCGTGGACAGAGGGAACATGAGGTAATGGCGGATCGATAGCTCTTTATATACTGCAGTAATACATTTGAACGTGGTGCCATGGTAGCCCATTGGCTACTGTCTGCGTGACGTCATTGCAGGTCACACCCTTCTTGTCCAGGTGTAGGTGGTGGCGGGAAATCTTCCCGCGCTGTTGCCTTTGATGAGTTCGGACCAAGAGAGCTTGGACGCTCGCTGCTGCCAGCTGGTGGTCATTAGCTCGCGTCCTATTACAGGGTTTATATGATACAGCTGAAGGTTACATTGTTACTATAGGCAAGGTTACATTGGCTCAGATACATTGTGATCCATGTGTACAATAAAACCATCCGAACACAACACCAATGAAGATTTAATTCTGGCCAACAACAAAGCCAAGAAAGTGGCTTCATTTTGGTGGTCCAAAGTTTGATCTGGACACAAAAGAAGAAGGCAACGATTGTAATTTGATAAGTATTGTTATCCCCCATTTTGCTGTTGGAACTGAGGCTGAGAATGAGAGATCTGCCTAGAGCAGTGATGGTTAATCTTGGCACTCTAGGTGTTCTTGGACTTCAATTCCCAGAAGCCCAAGTCAGCACGCTCGGTGAGCAGGGCTTCTGGGAATTGAAGTTCCAGAACACCTGGAGTGCCAAGGTTAGCCATCACTGGCCTAAAGCAAATGAGTCAGGACCCTCCTTGTCTATAGCTTACACTGCATTGGCCAGGGGTGGGCTAGATCAGAGTTCCTCAAACTTAGCTCTCCAGGTGTTCTTGGACTTCAATTACCAGAAGTCCAAGTCAGCATACCTGCTGATCAGGGCTTCTGGGAATTGAAGTCCAAGAACATCTGGAGAGCCATGTTTGCTGACCCTTGGGCTAGGTGGTCTCTGGAATTCAATCCAATGCTACCTTCAGTGGTTACAAGCCTAGAGCCACTTACCTAGGCTTATGCCTCACTGTAGTGAGTAGGGCTTCCTTTTGAATGGGAATACAGTACAGTGTTGCCCAGTTGGCCATTACATTATATCCTTTTCAGGACCTTACCACATTACTGTGCCTAAACAGGCTGAAAACACGGAGACTTAAGAGAACCTGGAAAAGTTACTCTTTGGGGGATTTCACTCCCAGTAATCCCCCCCAAGGCAGAGGCATCAAAGTCAAATTTCCAAGCTATGAACTTTGTCTGAAGATCCTCAGCAGCTCTGCAGGCAGGCAGTAGATGCCAGCCCACACGCCCCCGACCCCGACCCAAATCCTCCGCTTCCACTTTCCCACATAGGTCAAGAGGTCTCCCTTGCTCGAAAGTCAGTGTTATCCGACTCTAGGGGGCGGTGCTCATCTCAGTTTACAACCATAGAGCCAGCGCTGCCTGCATCTGCAGACGATTGCATGGTCATGTGGCAGGCATGACTAGACGTCAGAGTGCACAGACGTAACGCTACTACCTTTCCCGTCGAAGCGGCACCTATTTATCTACTTGCAATTTCTTGCTTTAATTTGAAATGCACGTTTCGCAGGGAGCTGGGAACAGACGACGGGAGCTCACTCCGGGTCTCGAGTGCTGCCCACTTTCCGATCGTCAAGCTTAACCGTTTTAAGCCACCTCAGTCCCATCCCCCCCCCACACACACACACACACATAAGACAAGGTAAAGGCCGCCCTTGCTCGAAAGCCAGTCGTGTCCGACTCTAGGGTTCGGTGCTCGTTTCTGTTGCTGGCCAAAGAGCCAGCGCTGTCTGTGTCTGCGGACGTTTCCGTGGACATAACACGCGTACAATTCATTGCTCCCTCCCTTATCCTGGGCACGTGAGCCCTCCCCCCCCCCCATCCGCGGAGCAGCGGCGCGAGCAGCTGTGGTTAAACTGCTGTACTGCAACGCAAACGTTGTGAGTTCGATCCTCACGGACAATTAAGGTTGACTCTCTTGCCTCCTTCCCGATGCCGACCAAATGACCACCCAGCATGTTTTGGAGGCCGGGGCAAAAATGCGAATTAACTTCAGAGCCGCCCAGAGAGTGCGCACAGACTAAAGCTCGATGGGTTGTGGGGGGGGGCGGTATATAGAATTGTAATGGCTATTTGCTTGTCTCCTGGGGCTCCGGGGCTCCGAAAGGGTTAACCATGCCTGCCTGCTGTGGTTTTCGGCTAACGGGATCTCCCTCCCAGCCCCTTGGCTCACCTTACCCAACCCTTCTGTGCTCGCCTCGACGGCTGCAGGGATAGGCGGAGACCAGCTCGGTTTCCCCTCCTTCTTACCAACAGTCCCCCCCACCCCCTCCACACTTCCAGGAATCACCCAGAGGAAGAAAAAAAAGAGAGAGAGATCAAGAAGGGGGGGGGCAGGGGGAGGGAGCCGGCTGGGGTTTACACACAGCCACTCGCTGCCAATCAGAGGCCGGCCAGCCAACCCCCGGCAGCCAATGAAAGTTCGGCCCATTCATAAAAATAAATACTCGGCCACCCGCAATTGACAAGCTTGCTTTTATTATTGAAGACCATTGAAAGTGACTCCCTCCCCCCCCCCGCCCCCGATCGCTGAAGTGGGAAGCTTATTGGATCGGTGTCCCCTTCTTTCTTTCTTTCCTCCCTCCCTTCTTGCTTGCTCCGCTAACGGGAAAAGCGCTTCTCGCCTTTAAAATATATATATATAATAACCCAACACGCGCACGCACATTCACACGCACTTCCAGGAAACTCGAGAAGAGGCCGCGGTTCTTCGGCGAAAAAGGCGATCGCTTCGCCCTAGCTCCTTCCCTCTTCCCACTCCTCGACTTCTGCTCCTTTGCAGCCCCGATCCGGGTTAGATCTGGAGTAAGGAAAGAAAAATAGCATACAGAAAGTATATTAATCGGAATAGAGACGTCTTACTTTAATTGGCCACCCCGCTCCTGTGTTGAGTCCCGTCTTCCGGCGCCGGTAGTATTTGAAGCATGATGATGGGGGGAAAGAGGAGCGAGGGACTTCGGATCGACTTCGACGGCAGAGCCTGCCCAGAGAAGTTCAGGATTTAATGTGGATATTATTTTTTTCCCTCGTCTTCTTTCAGCCTTAGAGAAAAGCACCGCTACCCGGAGGTAAGTTTAAAGCGATGGCAACGAAATAACATTTTCGTTTAAGTTTCTAAATATATATATTAACACCAGAATTAGAGAGTGTAGGATTGAAAGGTTGAGAAGAAAAAAATGGAAAAGATGGTCTAGGAACACTTTTGGCGACTACTTCAGGGCTACTAAACTAAAGTCGTTTTAAATTTGGGCTTATTTATGAAAAAACTCATGGGGCTTAATTGCTTTCTCTCCTTTTTTTGGAAAAAATATATGCTGTTAGTAATAGACTGCAGTGGCTCAAGTGGCTAAGACGCTGACTGGGAGGCGGAAGGTCAGCAGTTTGATTCTCGAGTACTGCAGGACAGAAATGAGCTCCCATCTTTGTCCCAGCTCCTGCCAACCTAGCAGTTTGAAAGCAAGAAATTGCAAGTAGATAAATAGGGACCACTTCGGTGGGAAGGTAACAGCGTTCCGTGCGCTCTGGTGTCTAGTCATGCCTGCCACATGACCACGGAAATGTCCTCAGCAGCAGACAGCGCTGGCTCTTCAGCTTTGAAACAGAGATGAGCACTGCACCCTAGAGTAGGATACGACTGGCTTTCGAACAAGGGAAACCTTTACCTTTTAATAGTTTTAGCAATATTCAGGGGGGAACGTGAAAAAAAATTAAAAATATGTATTTTAATGACATGGCCTGGAAACGAATTACCAGGTTAATTTGGGGAGAAAACCCCAATAATTTGGCTATTCAAATACACATCTTTGGGGTACCAAAAAGGTCCCTTTGCTCAATTCTTAGAATTGTTATTATTGAAACATGTATCATCCCATTGTTTTCTCCATTAAAACAGGGCTGGAGAATATGGAGCCTTCTAGAACTTTTTTATTTATTTATTTTAAACTTTTAAACATAATACAAACTAAAAAAGAAACATACAAATAATAATAATAAAGTTTTTATTTATATACCGCTTAACCTCTGCCCGAAGGTGACTCAAAGCGGTTCACAAATCAGGCATTTCAAGTACAATAAAATAATATTAGAAAAACAATGGCAAAAGGCAAAAATACAATAGTTACAGAAACAATACCAAATATAAATATAAATAAAAAATAAATAAATAAAAATAAAAAGAGAAAAAGTCATACATATAAATGCAGATATAGTGTAGACCCATCACTCAGGGGACGTTAGTTCTTATCTAAAACAGCTACTTAAACCAACTATACCAGGGGTCCCCCACCTGTGGGCCAGACCCAGCCCATGGTACCATTTCATGTGGCCTGCTGCCACCGCACCCAAGAATGGAAAGGGCACATTTGCCACAGCCGTACAATGCGCCCACGCCTATGTAAATGCAGTTACATCAACTGTAAATGCATCCATGGCTGTCATAAATGCGGAAGTGGGTGCATTTACTTCCGCTTCTGGGGGCGTGGTCCAGCCCGCTCAGCTGTCTAAGGTGTGTGGCCAGGCCCACGACATAAAAAGGTTGGGAACCTCTGAACTATACATATTACAAATATATTTTCCCCTATCTCCAAAATATCAAATATTCATTTCTTGGTTCAACACCTTTAGATTTTCCAAATGTATACTCAATAAATTCTTCCCAGTTGTCCACAAACTCACTTTTCTTAGTAATACCTCTTTTTAATTTCAATTCACACGTTAATTTATCATTTATCACCATATTCCACATCTCCTTATACCATTCCTCCAAACCTAAATTTCTATACATTTTCCATTTTCTAGCAATTAAGATTCTTGCAGCTGTCATCATCATCTTAATATCTTTTTTATGTTTTTGAAGTTTTAATCCTCCTAATTCATTTAACAAAGCAATCCTAGGACATAATTGTATTATAAGTGATAATATGTTGTTTACTTCTTCAGAAACATGTGTCCAAGTTTTATTCACTTCCTTACATTCCCATCATAAATGAAAAAATGTCCCAGGAGATTCATCACATCTCCTACAATCTCTCCTATATGTGGAATCATAATGACTTGATTGAATTGGGGTAGACAATCAGTGGCTCAAGTGGTTAAGACACTGACTGGAAGGTTGGCAAGTCAGCAGTTCGATACTCTAATACTGCAGAACGGAATGAGCAAACCCCGTCTTTGTCCCAGCTCCTGCCATCCTAGCAGTTTGAAAGCAAGAAATTGCAAGTAGATAAATAGGGACCGCTTTGATGGGAAGGTAAATGGCGTTCTGTGCACTCCGATGTCTAGTCATGTCTGCCACATGACCACGGAAATGTCTGCAGAAGCAGACAGTGCTGGCTATTCAGCTATGAAACAGAGATGAGCACTGAACTCTGGAGTCAGATATGACTGGCTTTCGAGAAAGGGAGACCTTTACCTTTAGACAACCATCTCCAAATTACCTTATAACAGTGTTCCTTAATTCTCACTAACATATTTTTCATAATTCTTTGACTCCAGCCTTCTAGAACTTGTTGGGACTACAATGCCTGTCCTATTCCACCCTTAGTTATACTGCTCAGAGCTGAGGAGTGTTACAGCCCAAAAGGTGTGGAGAGTCTGTAGTAAAATAACAAGAAGAGAAACTTTGCATGCACAAGTTTCCAGATGTCCTCCCTAGTATTTCTGTGTGATGGTTAGGAAGCCTCTATCTGAAATTTCGGCAGCCTTCTCCAGCCAGATTTTTTTAAGGGGAATGTAGAACTACAGGGAGTGATTTACTATAAATCAGCTGGTTCCTACAGCCCTGGCCAAGTTAAACATACTTAAATCCTGTAGAAACACAGATCCATCTTTAACTCTTATTGAAACTGACAATTCAACTGTATCAGGACCATGGTTTTTAAAACCAAAAGTCGGTGCATGTTTTTAGAACAGTAGCAAAGAGCAGTGCAAGAAACAAGCAAAAGATTCCACACCCAACAAAAGGGCAAGTAAATATTTCTGAAAATGCAAGGGGGCAAAACTTGGACATTGAAGTGCCTGGCTAGACAGGCCCTGCCACGTTGGTCGTCCTCCTGCCAGGTGAGTCTTCCACAAATGCTGAACAAGATTTGTATGATTGTTCAATGTTAGACTTACAATGGGATGGGTCATGCTATCAATGGGGTATAAGTGTCACCTGCCAGAGCAGTAACTAGAAATTTTGGCACCTGGGGTCAGCAGTAGCTGTTCCCACATCCCACTTGCTCCACTCCAGGCATGGGTGTAAATCTAAACATATCTACATTTACATCTAACCAAGTGGCTTTACTGCTCCCTTTCAGGTGGCAATATTTACAACTTTGCTTACTTTGCAATGAAGTCACCAAGATCAGTGTTTCCCAACCTTGGGCCCCCAGGTGATTTTGGACTTCAATTGCCAGAAGCCTAAGTCAGCACACCTGCTGATCAGGGCTTCTGGAAATTGAAGTCCAAGAACATCTGAGGGCCCAAGGTTGAGAACCTAGCTAATTCTGCTTTGTAGGGTCCTGGTCCTTGTGCCCTGCCTTAAATGTGCTATTGCTCAATATTACAAATGAAATGTTATATATGTATGGGGGCAATATGTGGAGAAAAGACATCCTGCAAGACCTGAGGTGCCCAAAACAGTCATATTAAGCAGACTGGTCAGCTACTAATTGATGCTTTAGTAGCAACATTGGAAAATTTGGGCAAACTCAAATTGGAAGGAATGGATTAATGCAAAACACGGTGGCCACCAAAATAGAAAGATGAATGGGCAAAAGAGCTGTATTTCAAAAGTAATGACAGTAACTGGAGTAACATTTTGGCTTGATTTTGGCACACTGGGTGGGTTTTTCAACCTTGCCCCCCCAGGGGTTCTTGGACTTCAATTCCCAGAAGCCCTGATGAGCAGGTGTGCTGACTTGGGCTTCTGGGAATTGAAGTTCAAGAACCCCCAGGGCCCAAGGTTGAGAAACCCCTAAAGATAATTCTTAAAATTATTTTTAAAGTACCCTTTTGGTTGAATTTTTGTAGAATTTCCCTCCTCGCCCACCCCAAATTTTATAACAAGATTTCTTAACAGTCAGTTAGTGTTTTAACAATCCTTGATGTTTATAAAGTGTTCAAACATTTTGTATATCATTGCTGTAATGGATAGGATTGATAGAATATCGGTGCATGATTTGGTAGAGGCTGTGGACAATGAGATCCACCAAAGTAGAGATTGAAATCAAGACTACTGCATTTCATATGCACTACCCTTTTCCTCAATAAAACAGTTGTAAATTTAGAAGTTCAGGTGCTCCTTATGCCAGTCCCTGAGTCCAACCCTTGCCCCCTGTGAAAGAATCCAAACATTCAGGCAAACTAGATGGGTTCATATCAACCAACAAGGAGTACTGCAAGTCCTTTGCAAAGCTGATGGTTCTTAACCACCCATTCAAGAACAAAACACTCTCAAATGCTTTGCTTTACCACATTACTTGGCAATAACATATTGTTCCTGACAAAGAGCTATTTCTGCCCCAGCTACTGTAAAGATTGTGGCTAAACTAAAGTGGAGCATCTGATGGCTACTGTCAATGCCTCTGCTAATTTGAAATTCACTGGGGTTAGAACCTAAGAGCCCCTGGTTGTAACCCACCATTGCTCCTTCCTTGATCCTCAGCTGAGAGGGAAGTTTAACCCATCCCTACCTGATCTCTCATCCCAACACTATCCTTTTTGGGAAGCATTAAAACAGCTGAGCCATCCAAGGAAGGTATGGAACAAATGATGAGGCTGACCAGGTCTGGACCACATCAAGCCAAGAAAGCATGGGGTTCTCAAACTTGATGCAAAGTTTAATAGTCCATTGAGTTTTTCCTGGCAACAGCTGAAGCCATTTTGTCCTGGCATGCTGGCTTGCAATTTGCTAGATTCCGTAGAATTATTTATCCCTTTCAAAACTTTAACATATAAATGGGGAAAGCAGGGGAATTCTTACAGCTGAATCTATTTTCCTGGCTGAATACTCATTTGGCCTGTTCAGGAGGGAATTTGTGAATGAGATACTAGAGTCTTGCTGTCTCTGATATAATGTACTTGAACAATGAAACTGTGCTAAATCTCTACCTGATTCTACTCTCCCCCTTATTCTCTATCAAGTTTTATTTATGGAATAATGTTCTGCATATAGAAAATTCTTTAGGAATGATTCCAAAATTACTTTTCTGGAAGAGCTTTTATTAAAAAGGGTGCCATAGGTCAGCTTCCGATTATTATTTTTTTTTAAAAAAACTTATGTCAATATCCTATTAGAATGCTGATCGTAAAATGCAACTTGTGTAAGTCTCATTGGCAAACTGATGCAAGTTAAAACATTAAGATGTGATCTTCTGTGAATTGCCGCACAGCAACAAATGGCTGGAGTAATTTGCCAATGAGATCTACACCAGTTGCTTTATGTTGACACAAATATACAACAGGATTTGGGTCATATAAGGCACTGTGCTCTCCTCACAAAAGTATCCCTAGCTATCCCAGTTAGTTGCTGTGTCTATGCCTACCAACTCATCAGTGTCCACACACACACTTTTATCCTTTCAGTAGCCTCAGCCTCCAAGAACAGCTAAAATGGGATATGAAGAAATGTCTTTGTACTGCAAATTTCTTTGAAGTGGTGTATTCCTGGAAAAAATGATCACATTTCAGCATACAGGCTGAAATGGAAAATGGGTGTGTCAAAATAAAGCTCAGGGGTGTTTTTCTACGCAGAGAGGTTTGTGAAGTTTGCAAACAAGAATCTACTATGTGACCATAGGGTGGTTTGCCGGCTCATTGTTCTGTGGCTGTTTGTTCATCTTAACAATTGAGTATTAACTCATATACTGTTTTTAGAGGGAGGTTTGTTCATCAAACACATCTGTATCATGAGCAGATGTAGAGAGATAAACATGGATTAGTGCAACCCAGCACGGCAACAAGAACTACCACGATGAACATCTGCATCTCTGAGCATATTGCCCCACCACTAAACATGGGTGTTTGACAGGATAGAGACCCTTCTTGACTCCTCAGACCACACCATTTTATGTATATTCCCCTGAACTGTG
Source organism: Bradypodion pumilum (assembly GCA_035047305.1). Lineage (NCBI taxonomy): Eukaryota > Metazoa > Chordata > Lepidosauria > Squamata > Chamaeleonidae > Bradypodion > Bradypodion pumilum. The sequence goes on along the minus strand of JAWDJD010000008.1, from coordinate 33,455,467 downwards.
ATATGATGGGAAATTTGCTATTCCCTCTTATCAGTCTGTTCATTTAACAAATCTAACTGCTTGCTTCACCCCTTAAGTTTACTAGCATGATTACATATACCTTTTGTAATTGTGCATCTGCAAATAATACGCCTCTAGTCTTCACCATTACAAATATGAAACTGAAAAATGCAGTTAGTGCTAAAGTTTCAAAGGAGGATCCAACACTTAATTAAGAGAATCTCAGTTTGTGGGGTTACAGTGGTACCTCAGTTTACGAATGCCTTTGCTAATGTAATTCTCTGTTTGCAAATAAAAAGCCATTGAAAATAATGGCTCGGTTTACGACTTTTCACAATACAAAACATCCTGGAGAACGCATTAAATTCATAAGCCAAGGTACCACTGTATTTGCTTCTTCCTTTGAAGTATGGTCACTCAGTCTTACCTTTGTTCTGATGGAAACCCTTTTAATAAAACTATGGTTTCTTAGCCTTTGACCCATCACATGTTTTGGATTCCCAGAATTGCTGACCATTTTCTGTGGTGGTGGTGGTAGAGGCTTCTGGGATTATTGCGTTGAGTATGTTGTTGGATGCAATGGTCTTATATAGGCCCCCTCCAACTCCATGATTCTATGAGTTGAAGTATAAAACATCCAGATGGCCAGCCCCTACCGTAAACAACCACTGAAGAAAGCTTGCTAACAGAATACAACCAGGGTTTGTTTTTGTAGGAAGAGTACTGTACTCCAATAAGTCTGGTATGCTACAGTTTGCTCAAAATAGGGATTTGCCCCAAACTTTGCTGAAGAGAGAACTAATCCTAAAATCTTGCAGGAAGTGCTCAGTTCCAATAGAAAACACCAAGAATTTTTAGCTAAATCATCTCCACTAATGTGAATACTGGAAAAGGAATAGACTGTAGAGCAAGGGTGCCCAAACTATGGCCCATGGGCCAGATCCAGCCCCTGACACCAATTCATCCGGCCCGCACCACCCTCATCGCTCCCAGAAGTAGAAGTAAAATGCACCCCTATGGGCACGTTTTACTTCCATTTCTGGAAGCAACAAGGGTGGTGTGAGCTGGATGAATTGGTATCAGGGGCCAGATCTGGCCCACTGGCTGTTTTAACACCCCTGGTTTAAGCAGAAAAAATGGCAGCTTAAAAATCTGTCCCATCCTGTTGCAAATCAGATTGCAAGGTGCGTTTTACTTCTGCTTCTGGTGGGAGAAACCACATCACCGGCTCACACCCCAAAATGTTTGAACACCCCTGCTCTAGAGCAGGGTTTCTGAATGTTGGGCCAGCAGATGTTCTTGGACTTTAATTCCCAGAAGCCCTGGTCAGCAGGTGTATTGACTTGGGCTTCTGGTAATTGAAGTCCAAGAACATCTTGAGGTCCAAGGTTGAGAAACCCTGCTCTAGATTGTTTGGTTGTGTCTCCCAGCTTGGGAGTTAAAAGGCCAAGCCTCAATCTTACCTTTGGCATTTTTTTTAAAGCAGCAGCAGGTACAAACAATCTTTGTATATACACCTACATGGTTTCTGCTTTCTTTTTTTTTAGATGCTGCTCCAGTAACTGGGCAAGACTTCTCCCAGCCAACTGAGGGCACAATGGTCCCCCTGTACTGGTGCTGCCCGCTAGTGCCTGCACCAGTTGGAGTGATGGCCACAGCCACCCCTTCCTACCACTTCAGGAGCTTTTGTGGGGAGTTCGAACGGGTGGAAAATGCCCTGGAACGCCTGGAGGCCAGTGGCTTTTACTGGGGCAGCCTGTCAGGTGCAGAAGCCAAGCAGCTTTTGGCCTCCCAACCATCTGGCGTCTTCCTCGTGCGAGATTCCTCTGACCATCACCACCTCTTCACCCTCAGCGTTCGCACCACAACAGGCATCACCAACTTGCGAATCCAGCAACAGGGCTCTACTTTCCACCTGGAGGCCCTGCCAGGTGCCGGCCATCCACCCGCCTTCCGCTGTGTAGTCCAGCTGGTAGAACACTACCTCTCTCTGGGGGCTGTTGAAGGGGGGGCCTGTTACCTGGAGAGAGAGGGGCAGCCACCGGTGCCTCTGGCACTCACCCATCCCCTCTGCTGCAAAGTGCCTACTTTACAGGAGTTGTGCCGACGGGCTGTGCGTGCCAGTGTGCAAGGAGCAGGTGACCGGCAGGCTCAGTTGCAAGGATTGCCCGTGCCCCAAGGATTGTTGAACTCGCTGTGCAGCTAAAACTAGCAGCCAGGGCGAAGTGGAGAAGTATCTTGAATGGCCTTGTGGTGATGGCAGGGTTCCAAACATTCCTTGTACACTACATGGACTGGACTGGCTACACACTGTATGGCTGAGGATGTCTGTTCGTTATTGATCTTCGTGGAATAAAGCAAATGGCATATATTTACCAAAAACCACCCTTTCCCCAAAATAATTGCCCACAATCCATTCTGAACTCAACCCAGGCCCCAAATACAACTCAACATACAGGCGAGAGGGAAGCTGCAACCTAGTCAAGAATGTTAAGGTAGGGGGTTTCATAGGGAATCTTTATTTTTACACATTGTCCTCCAGATGTTGCTGGACTGTAGCCCCCATCAGCTCCAGACAACATAGCTGATGGTAAGAGATTATGGAAGCTATAGTTTAATAATGCAAAACCAGTATGGTTTACTGGGAAATGTGGCAGATTAGAACTCAAGGAGACTTGGATTCAAACCCCTGCTCAGTCATGGAAACTCACTGGTAGCAACAGCAAAGCCATCCACAAAGCCCTACTATGGCCACCCTCTCTCAGATGCAACTTGGCTCATTACAAACAACAGGTCAGAAACAGCTGGAATGCTACACATATTGCACAAACCTGGATTACTTCCTTTACAGGCAAGCATAATTTAGGGCAGAATTGCTGGGCATTCTAGTTCTTGGTCTTTAAGGTGGCAAATAACTGCTGGCTCTCTAGACCAGTGATGGCGAACCTTTTAGAGACCGAGTGCCCAAACTGCAATCCAAAACCCACTTATTTATCACAAAGTGCCAACACAGCAACAGGGGAGGAAGCGCTCCCATTGGGCTGCTGGACAGAGGGGTGGGATGAACTCTGCTGGGTTGACTACACGGGGGACTAGAGAGGGCTCCAAGTGCTACCTCTGGCATGCATGCCATAGGTTCACCACCACTGCTCTAGACATTGAAACTCTCATCAGCCACAAGCCAACAGTTGAGGGATCATGGATGTTATAGTCCAAAAGCATCTGGTGGACTGCAAATTTCCAACCCTACATACTGTATTGAGTCAAATTGTAATTTATGCAACAAATTTGTTAAAATGATTTTTTTAAAAAATGTATCAGACCTGGCATACCAGGAAGGCTGTGCAAATGTGATAGAATTACGACTGATACAAGTGTTTTGTTAGCTGGTATAGGAGACCACTGTCCTTCCACATTTCTGAGATTTGCATTTTACAGGCTGCTTTTGTTCCCTTCCCCCCCACGCTTTCCAGTCAATGCTCACTTGAGGCCATTCCTCTAGCCTGACAAGAATGCTGACTTAGAAAACCAGTTATGAAAGAAAACATACCGGAGACAAAGAAACCACAAATTCAGCTTTTATGCAACATCTTGTGATTTGCGCTGGGCATATTTTTAGACTGATATCCCTAAGATATACCATTGGGAAGAGCATGGAAGGAAAATGGGAAATGACAAGCCTTTGCTAGAAAAGCTAAGGGACCTACCAGAAGCATTCTTACCAAAACTTTCCTCCCAATGAATCCTTGCAAGCGGTTATCAGTCTGCAACCAACATCATACCTTGTTAATGTTAGGGCACCTACAATACATTACTGTACATGGAAACCTACAAGCTCCCTGCCCGCACTGTACAGACGGACAGTTTTAATAGACATAATGACCATTTTAGACTTTCTTTCAGCTCGAGAGCCAGGTCCCTAAACACAAGGGATATAGGCAAGAATGCTAATGTGCACATGAAAATTTTTTAATTTCCAGCATTGTTGCAATGGGTTTTAAGTGAAAAATAGATTTAACAAAAAAACTTTAATTAGAAACTTGCATCTGTTATGTGCTGTCAAGTTAGAATTTAGCAATCCTAAAAGAGGCTTCAAGATAAGTTAACTGTTTAACAATTGACTGGTATAACTCCCACCTCCTACAAGCATTTCCACTGTAGAGCCAAGGAACAGAGTTCAGGCTTGAGTTCCAGTTCACTGCTGTCCCCTCCACACTAGGTACCCTCTTTGCATTCTATAGGATAAAAAACCCTCTTAAAGCAGCACAGCTGTAAGACACACAACCAAACATCCCATTTTAAGATGTAGAAAAGCTCACTAGGAATTACCTATCATACCAAAGCATTTGTGAAGATGTGAGTTTAGTCAGGATTTAAAGCCACTCCTTTCACTTTCATGTTTGCTTTCCCAGCATCAAGGAACTTAATCAACTGCAGCCACTGGCTGTCTGGCTTCCATCTTATTCATGGGTTAAAGGAACCGGATTTCTTGCCGGTGAACCAGATGTCTTCCTGGAAACTACTAGCAACCCCTGCCAACTCTGTTCCAGGGCTAGATCACCCAAGAGCTTCAAGCTGTTCTGACTGGAAAGCTAATTAAATTTCAACTGGCTTGCTTATAGAGTTCTAACCTATGATACACATGCTGGGGAGGGCTGGCAAAAATGACAAGACAGAGAGCTTTTATTTTACCAGACCACAAAGCCCTTCCCCCTTTTCATCTACCCTGTGCCAATTTCTCCAACTGTTCACAATTACAGTATTTTCAAATGGCACTCTTTGCATGCATACATTAATCCCAGTGACAGTCCTCTGCCTGGAATTATACTGCAAAACAAAAGTGGTTATGGTTCTAGGGGACATTGACTGTAAAGGGCAATGGGACTGCTTTCTCTATTTATTTGATTAGTCAGCCCAAACATGATTCATCCTTCAAATTATATCTTTGGTTCTGTTGTCCATTTTCTACTAGAAAAAAAAATGAGACTGGAGTGCAACACACAACCTAGAGCCACCTCTTCTAATCCACAATTTCTACTCATTCTCTGCGTATGAACCTCCATCAAAATATTTTAGGCAGTTAATTCACATGCCAATCTGTGCTGAGGACAATATTCAATCAGCCTGTGCATCTGTTCCATCCATGGAGCACAATTTACCAAACGTTTTATGTTAATGAAAGCTACAATTATTTATCCACAAATACTTTATTATGTTAACAGCATGGCAGCCTTCCTTCGCCACCAATCTGTGTGGCTGAGAGGAAGCAAATCCCACAGCTTAATCTTCCTCTTCGTCATCTCCAGCACCAGCACCACCCTGGCCCTTCTTAGCGTTCTTTCTCTTGACTCGCCCTGGTCGGCCACCACCATATGGTGAACGGAGGGAGAAATCAATGTGCTTCTGAGAGTCCAGACGAACAATGAAGGATGGGATGTTCACCACCTGCTTCCTTACACTGAAGTTAAAAAAAAAGAAAAGAAACAGGTATAGAAACATGAATGCCTTGATAGAGCCATTCCTATTTTCTAGCCATCTGCAGCTTAACTTCTTCCACTGATACAATCAGATTTCTGTTAAATCTCCTAGCATATTAATTAAGATCATCTACACCAGAGGGTTCTCAAGGTTTTTGGGCTGGGCCACTCCCCCTCAGACAGCTGAGCAGGGCTGGACATATGGTTTCTGTCATAAACGCTGCCACAAACCATGGAGGGCACGTTTATGGCTGTCAAAATGCATCTGCTTCCAGGGTGACCACCATAGGCCGTAGGTTGCGAATCCCTGGTCTACACAGAACAAGAGCAGTATGACTGAGCCATGGCGGCACGGCAGTTAAACTGCTGTCCTGTAGCTAAATCTCCTGACCTTGTGAGTTCAAACTTGATGGGTGTCAAAAGTTGACTCAGCCTACCATCCTTCTGAGGTTGGTAAAATAAGAACCCAGCATGTTGGGGGCAAAAATGCAAATTACCTTGTGAATCACCCAGAGTGTATTAAGTGGCATGGGGCAGCATACAAGTGTAATTGCTATTACTATGATAGCCAAAACAGACTACCTAAGCCCGTGAAGGCGAACCTTGACACTCCAAATGTCCTTGGACTTCAATTCCCAGAAGCTCAAGCCCCCGTGAATCAACACAAATGGGTTTGCTGCTATTCATCCGGCCTGTGCCACCCTTGTCACTACCGGAAACGGAAGTAAAACGTGCCCGTACTAGTGTGGATTCGGGGGCTTGGGCTTCTGGGAATTGAAGGCCAAGAACATCTGGAGTGCCAAGGTTCACCATCACAGACCTAAGCAATCTGCTTATGAGCCATGCCCATCAGCTGTCTAATCTTAAAATGTTATTTATAGATCTCTTCCTGTCCACCCTATCATCAAAATACTTTGATACTATCTATGGAAAATTTAGACCAAGTCTTACATTCTTTCACTGTTCAATACAGTTCAAGAATGGGAAAATTGTGAGTCAGTACAAAAATCTGGTATTTACCAGGATGGGGCAATGACTGCTTGACCCACCCAAGTTGCTCCCTTTTCATCTAATGCCATCTGTCAACAACATTCCATGTTAGCAGGAGACCATATGTGCATATCACATCAGGAGCTTGGGTTGAGAAGGAACACAATACCAGCTATTACCTTCACTTCCCATGAGGCAAAACCTTCGCAAGGTGTACGGCTGAGCCGCAGTGAGCCTTGCTGAAATCTTTTGAGGGTTTTGTTTGGCACAGAACCACACAAGGTGGATCGCAGCACTACTGAGCTATCCAGGAGTCCAATCCAGGGAAGGGGTTGGTGATTCAAAAAGCATCACAGCTGAAGTACTGCCACATCTATCTTGGCACTGGCTACACACAAAAGACATCAGAAGTGTTACTTCAGAGATAGATCCTATCCCTTGCAACTGAAACAATTCTGCTGTGGGTTCTAGGCTTCATTATCTGGAAGTCAACAAATGGTGTTTCTAAAGTCAATTCAGATTCCATTCCCTCTACAAGCTCCGACCCACTACAGCATACCGGATGTGTCTTTGGCGGATGAGCACCCTGGCATGGTGAATGGACTTGGCCAGGCCCAGTTTGAAGACCTGGGTTTGGAGACGTCTCTCCAGGAAATCTTCAATCTTCAGACCCAGGATATAATCCAACTTCATCTTGCCCTCATCCAATACCCCAATTCTGACAAGTCGGCGCAACAAGGCATTGCCTGGGAGAGAAGATACACAAACAACTTGAAGAACCGAGCCTCCATGATTTGAGGGGAAATGTAAAACATGATTCCATAGATTCTGACTTCAAAGAAAACATTTAAAATGGAATGCTTTTCGTAGCGTCACCTGTGGATTCCTAGAAGTGACCAAATAGGTTTGGATATAGAAAATAGCACCACAGCCTGATTTTATAGTGCCATTAATAAGGTTGCAAAGTACATAGGTAAAAACACATCTGCAAAATCGAAATGAGCTAATGTTCCATTATTATTGAAAACCTATCTTCTGGTTGTGGATACCAATAGTGGCAATGGAAATGCCATTAACTAGCTTAATATGGGTTTATGTAGTCCTGCAACACACTTACCTTCAAAGAGACGCCGCGGGTCCTTTTCATCCAGAGTAAGAAGCTCACGGGCAGCTTTGCGGATCTTAGCCAAAGTGAACTTCACTCGCCACACTTCACGCTTGTTCCTCAGCCCATATTCGCCTAACAGGAAGATCACAAAGGTTGACATGCAAACATGCAACTTTGGAATGCAGCTGTTTAATCAAAGGACCACTCGTTCACCAAGAACAGTGATAGTGAACTTTGGCACTCTAGGTGTTCTTGGACTGCAATTACCATAAACCCAAGTCAGCACTCCTGCTGATCAGGGCTTCTGGGAATTAAAGTTCCAGAACACCTGGAGTGCCAAGTTTAGCCATCACAGACCTAGAACTTACCAATCAGCTTCAGCTCCTGGTCAAGCCGAGATTTCTCAAAGGGCCGCCGGGGTGTGACATACGTCTTCCGACATACCCAACTCCTGGCAACTGGCATTTTGGCCTAAAGGGACAAAGTCCAGGCCTATGGACAAACAAAAAGAGATGAGTGTTAGTTGAGGTGGCATGAAGACAACAGTGAGATAAATTTCTTTGTAGATATTTTAGCATCTCTACTCTTTTACATGGCTGTCCAAATTTAGAACAGATTAGCTTGATCAGAAATTTCAGTTGTAAATACAGTGGTACCTCACTTTACAAATGAAAATCGATTGAAAATATAAATTACATGGTACAGTAAAAACTCACATAAAGAGCGCCTCGCTTAACTTGCTTAAAGAGCAGAATTTTCTCTGAATGGTTGCCTCGCTTAACTAAAACCAACCAAAAATTTGCTTAACTAAATCGAGGTTTGCAATCCCTCCCATCAGAAGTCACAATTGGTCACTTACAATGGTGTTTCGCTTAAAAGAGCAATCCTGTGGAATGCATTATGCTCTTTAAGTGAGGTACCACTGTATATAGTGGCCTCTAGTGGCCACTTCTGGTAATATGTGTGTTCAACATTGTTTCGCTGTACAAATTTTTTTGTAATACGAAACATCCTAGGGAGCGCATTAAACTTGTAAAGCAAGGTACAACTGTACTTGCTTCAACCTGGAGTTCCATCTCATATCATCATGAACATACACTCATTCATCTTGGTGTACATATCCCTAAAGATGAATAATGGACTGTCAAGTTGTCTCTAACTTATGATTCTCATGAGGATTTTTATGCATAAAACTCAGATATTATTTATTTATTCACATTTATACCCCACCCTTTTGGTGCAAGCCCCATTAGTTTAATAGCCCATTCTTGGAGTGGCAATATGAGATCATGTAGCTTACCCAAAGCTGTGAAAATGACAGGATTCATAATCCAATCAGCCAAACATTTCACCTAACTTCAAGAAGTCCCTTTCCCAAAAGGAACAGTGGCTACTGAACAGGTCCTGCCTCTGCAGCTAGACTTCTCTACAGAATTTGCAAATGCAGGTAATAACTTTGGATCAAAATACTTAAGTGAGAATCCCGCTTTTGACATCAGGAATCCAGTGTACTGTAATATTTACCTTTAGCAATATATTCTCTCTCACTAGTCTAGCTAAATTCCAAGGGCCTATTATTACACCTCTACTAGATCTACAAAACAGTTTCAGCCACTTAAATAGACCTTCTTTAATCAAACTTCAAGAGCGTTTTAAAGCAATGACCCAAACCACTGCCCCCTGCCTGTACTTAACTTTTAGAAAGACTCTTGCTCTCTGAATAATTGAAGTTCAATTGAAATGTTTCAAAACTGAAGAAAAAGCTTTCTTCTTTGGTTGCCGATTTGGCAAAGGCTTGACAGCCAAATCATATCATGATTAGCACAATCAGAACACACTACTGTGTTACAAAAAAGTAACAAATGCCCTAGTTTACAGGACAACTTCCAAAAAAACAAAAAAAACAATAAAATGTTTTAAAAGGAAGCTGTCGATGGCAAAGCAATAAGGAGATAAATATTTTCCCAGGTAAACTAAGACTTCAATCTATCTTCAGTCACTTTATGTCTCATACACAGCTGAGGTCCATTCCCTGCTTACAGCACTTATTTAACCCTTAACAACCTGTCCTGAACCCATGTAAGTACACTCACAGTTCCCTCAGCTTAAAATATAGAACTAGGAAATGCTATGAGAAAATGTTACCTCTATAGCAGAGCTATGGCAACCATTAGTGCAAATCCCAGTGAATGACTTGCATGCACAAGTATTTAACCAGAAACCAACGGCTGCAACTTAAAACAGCCAACAAGAAGTTATATCAGACAAGACTCGGTGAGAAGCAAATGGAGCGTTAAAATCAAATTACACCAACAATTTTAAAAAACATTCTCGAATATTAATGCATATTCTCCAACGGATTAAGAAATAAACAAGATTATTATTTTATGACTGCATGGCTCAAGTGTCTAAGACGCTGACTGGGAGGCGGAAGGTCAGCAGTTTGATTCCAGAGTACTGCAGGATGGAAATGAGCTCCCGTCTTTGTCCCAGCTCCTGCCAACCTAGCAGTTCGAAAGCAAGAAATTGCAAGTAGATAAATAGGGACCACTTCGGTGGGAAGGTAACAGCGTTCCGTGTCTAGTCATGCCTGCCACATGATGACCACGGGAACGTCTGCAGAAGCAGACAACGCTGGCTCTTCGGCGTTGAAACAGAGATGAGCACTGAACCCTAGAGTCGGATACGACTGGCTTTCGAGCAAGGGAAGCCTTTACCTTTGCTTTAATTTACAAAACAGCTGGGTTTTCTCCCTAACAAGGAGCTGCACAAAAACAAGGTCATGAAAATTTGCTCCATCCCTGCTGCCTACCAGATGCCTGGCAAAAGGTTCAACTTAGCGAACGACCCAACACGTGCCACCCAAGTCTAAGCCTGCGCATGCGCTGCTCCTTCCACTTCTACAAGACGAAAGGCAGGTTGAAAATGGAGGCCCAAGCGCATGCGCCAACACGGCCCCTTCCCAAAGGCTTGCCGAAAAGTTATGCTTTAAACGGTCGGCTGAACTCTCTCCTTTTCACGGGCCTTCAAATTTCTGCCCCCTCAACCTCGCCCACCGAGGCCTACCTACTCACACACATCTGAGATAACAAAAGCACGCATACCCACCCCTCCCACGACGGCGGCAGCTACCAAAAGGAACGGAACGGTCGCGAGAGGCTGCTTATATAGGGACAAGGACGACCCCGCCTTCTGAAACTATCAACCAATAGCAATGCACCTGCTTTTCTGCTTGACCTATGGGGTGCAGCCTGTTTTTCAGAGTCCTAGCCAATGAGCCTCGGCTCCGCGTCGTAGAGAGGACAGGCTAGAAGGGCTGAGTCGGGAAAGCGAGTGGCACATCGATGACGTAAACGGAGAATAGAGTTTTGGGATACTTACATACATACACGTTCTTTTTTTCTGCAGTGTTTGGGACGCTGGGCTCCTTTGTCCTGGAAATGCAGAAAAAACTCATTCCTTTTTTATTACTTAGCAAAGGTTTTTATTACTTAGCAGATGGTGATTGAAGCCATGAAATAAAAAGGCGACTGGTTCTTGGGAGACAAGCTATGAGAAACCAGGGGAACATAGTGAAAAGTAGTGACATCACATTGCAAACAAAAATTCGTATAGTCAAAGCAATAGTATTCCCGGTGATAATGTATGGCTGTGAGAGCTGGACCATTAGGAAAGCTGAGCGTAAAAGAATAGATGCCTTTGAAATGTGGTGTTTGTAAGAGTGTTTCAGATGGCTCGGCCCAATAACTCCAGAGACAGTATATTATAATTAAAGTCTTTTATTCTCACTGCCCGCATGGCGGTCAGTGGCTGTATCAAGGGTCAAAGATGGAAGGGAAGGGTATGAGGTTGAGGTGGTCCTTTAATAGGGTCGGATGAGGTCAGAGGCATAAGGTTCAAAGGAATAGGGTTACAGCGGCAAGGCATTGTGGTATATGTAGTTCAGGTCAGTTTGATATTACACCTGACAAAACCCCTTCTAATATCATATGGGCTGACTACATTGAGTGCATACCTGAGCTTTTATTTTCTAAGACACAAACTGCCAAACAGGTACTCATGCTGAGCTGAGGGGAGTGGTTTGGTCAGTATGTCTGCCACTTGTTCCTTTGTCTCACAATGTGTTAGCTCTATAAAGCCTTCTCTTATCATCTGTCTCACGTTTTTGCACTTGATATCTATATGTCTAGATTTCCGATTTATATTGTCACCTTTTGCTATCTCTATGGCCGCCTGGCTATCTTCGTGTATGGTGATGGGGAGCTTGGGCTTTTCCCAGATAAGGGAGATCAGTTCGTTTATCCAGATAAGGTCACATGCAGCGTTTGACAGGCAGACATATTCGGCCTCGGCGGTGGAAGTAGAAACCAGTTTCTGCTTCTCGGTGCGCCAGTATATTGGGCTGCCATTCAACATCACCATGTAGCCAGATGTGCTCTTTCTGGTTCCTAAGCATCCGCCCCAGTCAGCATCGGCGTAGCATGACAGGTTGATTTCTTCGTCTATTCGAGGGGTGAGCAGTAATTCTGCCTCCATGGTACCTTTCAGGTATCTCAGCAGTCTCTTGACGGCCGCCCAATGAAAGGTCTTTGGGTTACTGGAATGGCGTGAGAGAAGGTTCACTGCCAGCGTAATGTCGGGCCTGGTCCAGTTGGCTATGTGTAACAGCGATCCAATGATGGATCTGTAGTGGCTGACGTCTTCGAACGGTTCCCCTTCCTCGTAGGCGTTTTTCAGGAAATCCGTTTGCATAGGCGTCCCACAGGGGTGAGCGTTTGACATGTTGCATCTGTCAAGGAGTTCAGCTATTTTCTCCTTCTGGGAGAGTCCAAAGCCATTGGGTATCCTTGAGACTTGCACCCCTAGGTATTGGTTCACTCTCCCCAAGTTTTTCAGGGAGAATTCATTTTGCAGTCCATGAGCGAACTCGTCGCATTTGGACTTACTTTTCCCAAAGTACAAAAGGTCGTCGACATACACTAGGACCTTTTCAACTTCCTCTGGTGATTTTCTTAGAAATACACATTTGTCGGCTTCGGTCGGGAAGAAGTTCAATTGCCTCATTGCCTCGGCCAGACACTCGTACCACCTCCTGCCAGACTGTTTTAGGCCATAGAGGCTTTTGCTGAGTAGCCACGTTTCCCCTCTGTTGCGCCCAAAACCAGGTGGTGCTCTGACGTATATTTCCTTGTCAAGGTCTGCATGGAGGTATGCTGTCTGTACATCAAACTGGTACACTTGTTCTTCGAGGATGGTTGCCATTACTAAAGCGGCCTTTACGCTTTCTGGCTTCACTGTGGGGGAGTATGTGTCTTCGTAGTCGTCAGGGTATCGTTGGGTGAACCCTTGGGCGACTAGTCGCGCTTTGTACATTACCCCTTCATTTTCCAACGATTTTACCTTAAACACCCACTTTGTTCCCACTGTCCTCTGTCCCTCAGGGACCTCAGCAGGGGCATACACTCCGAGGGTTTTGAGGCTCTCCATTTCCCTTTCCATTGCTGCCTGCCATTTGTCCTGTTCTTCGGGAGGCAGTTTGTCTATGTCATCAAAACTTGCTGGTGTCTCGGGGTAGGTGTTTATGCCCAGCACATACTCCTTTAGCCCTCTGGGAATTTGGCCTTTGGTTGACCTGGTTGACCTGCGGGGCGCCTCTGCTGGGGTTTTTGGAGGTTCAGTCTCCACAACACTAGTGGTATTTTGATGTGACTGCCTGGTCTCATCCCTCTCTGGTGGCGTGTCTGCTTGTCTGTTGAGCCTTGAGTTGGATGAGGGTGCTTTGGTTCCTTCTTGTACCGACTCATTTGTCAGTACCTCGTTTGCGTGTATCTTACTCCAGTTCGCGTGTTCATGGAACGTGGCCGACCTGGAAACCACTATTCTCAGGTTGTGGTCTAGGAAGCGGTATGCCTTCGAGCCCGGTTCGTACCCCATGAACCTTAGCTTCTTCGTTATCTTGTCCCCTTTCTTCCTTAGTTGTTTTGGTATGTGTACGTCTGCGAACACACCGAAGACGTGAAGGTGGCTCAACTTGGGCTTCTGCCTGTACATGGCTTCATAGGGCGTTTTTCCGATAACACCAGACCATAGCCTGTTCAGTGTGTAGTTGGAGTACAGCAAAGCTTCCCCCCAGTATGAGAAGCTTAGGCCTGCATCTTCAATTGCGCATCTGATCATGGTCTGGAGCACTCCGTTCCTTCGTTCGGCGACTCCATTCTGGAAAGCTGAGAATGGTGCGGTTTTGTAGTGTAGCATCCCCTTCTCAGTTATCCAGTCTTGGAACTCTTTGGACAGGAATTCCGATCCCCTGTCTGTCATCAGTTTCTTTATGTTGGTGTTGTTCTGGGTTTGCACCCTTTGGTAGAACTCTTTGAACTTGCTGAAGGTCTCGTCCTTGCTTTTGAGTGTGTATACGAAACCGTATCGGCTGTAGTCATCTACTATCGTCAAGAAGAATCTCTTCTGGCCCAAAGATCTCTCGAGTGGCCCCACCAGGTCGAGGTGGACCAATTCGAAGGGTTGGCTTGACTTCCTGGAGGATGTCTTCGGTCGTGCCTCGGTTTTCGCCTTGGAGCTTTTGCACACGGAGCACTCCAGGTAGTTCTCACAATCCTTGATCCTTAGTCCTTCTGAACATCCTAGCATCTTCTTGACAGTCGGAAAACCTATGTGTCCCAATTTCCTGTGCAACAGATGCGCACACTCATCATGTATTTGTTTCCCAATGGATACCCTCAGTGTTCTATGCTTTGCGCTGCCAACCCCTTCATTTCTTGTGGGGCTGTTGTGATCATTGTTTTTCCTTTCTGGGTCTTCATGTTCGGGTTCCCTGGGGTCGTCTGCGGTGCAGTCCTGCATCTCTTCATCGTCAGTGCCGTCGATTAGGCCTATCGTGGCCTGTACATCCTCGGCTTCCTTGGCAATGAGGTACGGTAGGCCGCCTATGAGCTCCACTCTTCCAACCTGCTTTCCCCTTCTTTCGATGGACACCTTCTTGTTCTCGAAGACTATCCTGAGGCTGGGATCTTCTGTGAGCTTGGTGGTGGCCAGGACATTATAAGGAATTTCAGGAGAGTAAAGGACGCCTTTGACCTGACCAATTCCAGGGATGAGTACGTCGCCCCTGCCTGTTACTCTTGCATGTTCCTGGTTGGCGACTTTGATTCTGAAGGAATCTTCTTCAAATGAGTTGAATATTTCCTTGTGGCATGATGTGTGGGTGGTTGCCCCGGAGTCGATCAGCCACCGCTGTAGGTGTGCATTTGAAGACCTGTCTGCCTTGTGGCTGCTGGTCCCTTCACTGTGCTTGACCACGTTCACTGAGTCTGGTTTGTGTCTATCTTGCCCCTTCTGTGGCTTAAGTTCTCTCTTTGGGCTAGGTGACCTTCGTCGTCTGTCCCCCCTGTCGTTGTCGCCCTTGTGTCTGCGTGGGTATTCGTCCTGTGACTCACGTCTGGGTCTCGGAGTGTCCTCATGGCGTGTTAGATCGCGCGTGGGTTTGTGTTTCCTTGGTCCACATGTGTGACACTCGTAACTAGGGCTCCCCTGCTCAGGGAAACTGACTCTTTTGCGCGGCCTGTCCTCTCTGCGTATGGTGGCCCTACTTCTCCTAAGATTATCCTCAGCTATGAGTTTCTTAGTGATGTACCCCAATGTGGCATTGTTACTTCCCAAATTATCCAGCTGAGTCAGGAAGTAGTCCCAGCTTGAATCGAGGGAGTTGTATATAATGCTAATCTGGTGCTGATCTGTCACGATCTCCCCCCTTCTTATGAGGTCGGATCTCATGCTGTTTAGTTTCATCAGGTGCTCGCTCATAGTTGAGCCCTCTTTCATTTTGTATGCATACAACTCTCTCAATAGCAAGCAGGTCGTAGTCCTTTCATTGCAATAAAACATTTCATACAATATTCCCCAAACCTCATGCACAGTTAGCCCATCAGGGATACTCCCATACATTGAAGTGTCAATAGAGCTTAAAAGCAAACAGAACACTCTGTGGTGTAGTCTGTCCACCTTTAGGGTCCATGGCTTTCTTGGTGGGTCCTGGATCAGGTACAGTGCCCCCTCCCTCATCAGAATTACCTGGAATTGTTGTGCCCAGTCCATCAGGTTCTCCCCAGTCATGTGAAGGATTGGGAAGTTGTGAGGTAGTTGGCTGTGCTGGCCGGCATTGCTTCCTTTGCTGGATCTGGCCTGGTGCCCTGGCCTGTCTTTATATTGGCAGTGGGGGATGGGTACACATATATTTGCTATTGGATGTCCCTTTTTCAGTTTTTCTGGTCGCCTGTAGAGTGAGTTTGCTGGTCCTCTGTGCATGGAGCGACCTGAGTTGACCTGCAGTTCCTCTTCTTCGCCAGAGAGGGAGTTCTCCTGCTCCTCTTGCGCCTGCGTGAATCTCATTGTTTGCTGGCTGCCGAGGTGAGCGGATCTCTGTCTCAGAGGTCCTGCTGCTTCAGGTTGGAGCGTTGGTGAGAAGTCGCTTTCGTCGCTGGAGCTGCTTTCCTCATCGGAGGGCCCTGTGGAGCTGTCGCGTGGAGGCCGCCATCTTTGCTGGACTGATGGGGGTTCGGGTCGTCGTAGCTCC
Source organism: Bradypodion pumilum (assembly GCA_035047305.1). Lineage (NCBI taxonomy): Eukaryota > Metazoa > Chordata > Lepidosauria > Squamata > Chamaeleonidae > Bradypodion > Bradypodion pumilum. The sequence goes on along the minus strand of JAWDJD010000008.1, from coordinate 33,439,305 downwards.
GCGTGGAGTTCAGCTTCCTTCTCCGGACATTCCCTGCGCTTGGTTTGGGCAGACAGCGAGTCGTGGTAGGCCTCACTTTCTTTGTTCTGCCTTGCGTGTGCTTCCGGTCTTCCCGCGTGGATGCGTGCCTTGCGGGTCTCACGCCCCTCCCGTTCGCGGTAGCGTGTTTCTGAGGGGGGGCTGCGTCCCCTTCGGTTGCTAGCTGGGAAGGATTTGCGGTGGCTTTCCTCCGGGGAGAGGTCGTGTCCCCTTCGGCCTTTGATTGCGAAGGGGGCCTCTGCCCATGTGAGGAGTTCGGCCCGGTTGTCAGCAGCGCCTCTCTTGGGGGCGTGGTGCCTGCTTGGGGGTCCCTGCTCCTCTTCTAGTCCCTGGGGGCTGAGGGTCGGCATGTCCCGCATTTCTAGGGTCTGTGTGTCCACCCTCCAGGGTCCCAGGGCCTTTTCTTTTCTTCGCGTGGTTGGGGCGCGCGGGTCATCTGTGGGTATTGTTGTTCCGGTGGGCCTTCCCGCCGGTGTGTTCGAATCTAGTGCCGCCGCTTGTAATTGGTCGGCTATCTCGGCTAGATTTGAACTCGGCGCGGTGCTTGGGGTTCCCGCCATGGAGGATCTCGGGGTAGAGCTTACCGTGCCGTTGGTGTGGGATTCATCTCCGGTGTTCATCAAGGCCAGTAGCTCTGCCGTGGGGATCATTCCTCTCCCGGCTATCGCCCTGTGGATTTTGGTTGTCAGGCTTTCGTCTTGGACGTCCCTTTCGGTGGGTGCCCCTCCGGTTTCGGCCTTCGTTTGGCCATCTGGGTCCATCTCCGTGATGGTCCGGTTCGGGTTGTCCTCTTCCATTACCGTTTGGGGTCGTGCGATTGCCTGTTCCGGAGTATCGGGTCCAGTTGGTCTGGCTCGTGTTCTGGACCCTCCTTTGTTCAGCCGGGTTCTTCTTTTGGTCATTTGTTTTAATTTTGGAGTTGTTTGTGGGCGAACCAAACCTCTGCAACCATTTTGTAAAAGTGTTTCAGATGGCTCGGCCCAATAACTCCAGAGACAGTATATTATAATTAAAGTCTTTTATTCTCACTGCCCGCATGGCGGTCAGTGGCTGTATCAAGGGTCAAAGATGGAAGGGAAGGGTATGAGGTTGAGGTGGTCCTTTAATAGGGTCGGATGAGGTCAGAGGCATAAGGTTCAAAGGAATAGGGTTACAGCGGCAAGGCATTGTGGTATATGTAGTTCAGGTCAGTTTGATATTACACCTGACAGTGTTGGAGGAGAGTTTCGTGAGTCCCCTGGACAACAAAGAGAACAAATACAGGTGAAACTCGGAAAATTAGAATATTGTGCAAATGTCCATTCGTTTCACTTAAAAGGTAAAACATATATGAGATAGACTCACTACATACAAAGCGAGAGATGTCATGCCTTAATTTGTTATAATTGTGATTATCATGGTGTACAGCGTACATGAGATTATGTGATGATTATGGGGTACATGAGATTGGGATTTTCATAAACTAAGCCATAAGCATCAACATTATAACAAAGTAAGGCTTGAACTATCTCGCTTTGCATGTAATGAGTATATCTCATATTTGTTTCACCTTTTAAATTGCATTACTGAACTGAATGAACATTTGCATGATATTCTAATTTTCCAAGTTTCACCTGTAGGTCGATCTTAGAAGAGATCAACCCTGACTGCTCCTTAGGAGGTCAAATAGTAAAGATGAAGCTAAAGTACTTTGGACATCAAATGAGAAGAGAGGATTCACTTGAGAAAGCCTTGATGCTGGGAAAGGTGGGGGGCAAAAGAAGAAGGGGTGGTCAAAGATGAGATGGCTGGATGGTATTGTAGACACAATGGGCACAGAGCTGGGCAGGATGAGGAGGATGGTGGAGGACAGGTGCCTGGAGGACAATGGTCCATAGGGTCACAAAGGGTCGGAATCAACTGTGACTGAACAACAACAAAAAGGTTTTCATGTCGCCTACCTTAGGAGATACGTGAAGAAGCTGGATGTCTGCACTGTTGTGGCCGAGTGGCTGTCCACTATCTGAGTGCTGCAGAACGGAGTGAGCGCCCATTGTCTGTCCCAGCTCCTGCCAACCTCATAGTTCAAAAGCAAGATATTGCATGTAGATAAATAGGTGCTGCTTTGGCAGGAAAGGTAATAATGTTCTGTGTACTCCAGCATCTAGTAATGCCTGCCCCATGACCAGTGGTGGGCATCAGCAGGTTCGCCCCAGTTCGCCAGAACCGGTAGTAGAAATTTATTTATTTATTTATTTATAGCTCAAATTTCGATGCCGCCCAATCAGGCGAACCCGACTCAGGGCGGCTCACAAAGGGATTAAAACATACATATCAAAAACAATTAAAACCCCAACATACCCACCCACCTATTAAAAACTAACCACATTAAAACTGCCCGCATTAAAAAAGATAGGGAGACTTCATTTTATAAGCCAACAGGCAGGGGCCACTCTTTCATCCGGGCCCCACACCTGCCCCGCCAACCAGGTTTTTAATTCTTTTCGGAAAGGCAGCAGCTCCGTCTGCTCCCACAACTCTACTGGCAAGAGGTTCCACAAGGCCAGTGCGGACACAAAAAGCCCTCCTTCGTGTGCCTGAGAGGCGAGCCCCTCTGGCAGATGGAACAATTAGAGAGCCCCTCGGGTCCGCTCTGGTTGGATGGACAGACACTCTTGGGACGATGCGGTCTCTTAGGTATCCTGGCCCACTACCATGTAGGGCTTTAAAGGTCAAAACCAGCACCTTGAATTGCACCCGGAGACAAACTGGTAACCAGTGCAGCTCCCGAAGTAATGGTGAGGCGCGAGCATAACGCCCGCATTCTGCACTAGCTGTAGCCTCCGAATGGTCGTCAAGGGCAGCCCCATGTAGAGCGCATTGCAATAATCTAGCCTGGAGGTCACCACCGGCTTGCCCCGCCCAGCCAAGTTTTGAAATAAAGTAGTCCTAATTCAGGTGCAATACAGGGCTTTTCCCCTGGCCATGCCCACCATACCACACCCACAGTGTGGTAGTAAAAAAAATTGGAGCCCACCACTGCCCGTGACCATGGAAACATCTGCAAATACAGATAGCGTTGGTTCTTTTGCTGAAAATGGAGATGAGCATCACTCCCTAGAGTCAGACATGACTGGCTTTCAAGCAAGAGAGACCTTTATTTATAAATTAAGAACCAGGGGAAGTACACACCAAATTAAGTGTAGAGCTATCCTGAATTATGCATATAGCAAGAAGTCTGGTTTCCATGAGATGTTACAGCTAGATCTAGAGTAGACTGTGGTATCATGTCATACTTTCTGATAAAGTCAAAAAGTTTGGACTGGGGTGGCTCAGTGGTTAAGAAGCTCACCTTGCTAGCTGGAAGGTTGGCAAGTCGGCAGTTCAAGACCCAAGTACTGCATGATGGAATAAGCACCTGTTTCTGTCCCAGCTCTTGCCAACCTAGCAGTTCAAAACAGTGATGCGCTGCCAAAAAAATTACTACCCCCACCCTGGGCGTGGCTAACTCTGTGGGTGGGGCTAACTCTGTGGACCACGCCCACTTGGCTGGCCAAACAACGACCTGGGGTAGGGAGGTGGGTGTGGCCAGCCAAGTGGGCGTGGCTTGGGGAATTTCCACTACCGGTGCCCGCGCACCTGTGGGTACCGGGAGCAGTGCATCACTGGTTCAAAAGCAAGCAATTGTAAGTACAGTTCAAGACTCAAGTACTGCATGATGGAATGAGCACCCGTTTCTGTCCCAGCTCTTGCCAACCTAGCAGTTGGAAAGCAAGAAATTGTAAGTAGATGAATAGGTACCACTTTGGTGGGTAAAGTTCTTGGGGACATGAAAGGAGCCTCATTCGGGTGTCTCCTGAGCAGAGTTCCTCCAGCAAAAATCCTCTCAACCCAGAATGTACCTTTGTGTGCTTCTGACATGATTTTTTAAAAAGGAAAAAAGTTAAAATCTCTCCTATATTTCTAAGGCATCTTATTCTGTTGCAGCAAAACCACAGTTCCATGGGACTTTAATGCAGCATGACCTTTTGCTTAAGGCTGATGGGATTTGCATTTCAGCAACATTTGCAGGGCCACAAGTTCTATGTCCTTTAGTTTAAACATAATCAAGAATCTTTTGGCAACACTGGTGAAAGATGTTTGTCTGAATTGACTGAAGGATTCTTGAAGTTATAATCTAAAATAAAGAAAGAAACAGAGAAAATATTTTTTAAGGCTTTAGTCCATCCCAACGTTTTCAGCCTGTCCTATGAGGGCAGACCAGAGAGACTCCATGGTGGTCCCACCAGTGAAAGAAGTACATCTATTTGGGACCAGGAGGAGAGCCTTCTCAGTGTCTACCCCGGCCCTTTGGAACCTCCTGCCACTGGAATTATGCCTCCAGACAGAGCTGCTCCCCTTTAGAAGATCACTAAAGACATGGCTATGTCAGCGGGCATGGGGCATGAATGGTACAACCTCCCACTCCCGCTGCCTTGTCTAGCCCATGTAGGAAGGTTCAGGCCATGTCAGCTCTTTAACGTGGGTGCAGAGAGGGTATGGACAGTTTTATTCAGATAATTTCGTGTGATTTTACTATGGTTGTTTTAGATATATAGATTTTACTTGATGTTTTTATGTAATTGTTTTTAGGTGATGTTTTATTATCTTTGTAAACCACCTTGGGTTGCTTTTTTAAGCGAGGAAGGCAGTATAGAAATAGCACAAATAAATAAATAAATAAATAAACTATTTGCTTTTCTAGTCTGCTCTGATTATGAGTATGTTTCAGGGGATCTCAGCTGGAGGTCTTTTCCATGACCTTGTCTTGGCTCCCCTGGAAGCTAAGGTTTTTTGATAATGCCAGAATCCCTAGCAACCTTGTTGCACATAATAATCATAGTTCCCAGGTAAGCCAATTTAAAGATAAATGGATATTTCATGATTGGCTTGCTGCTGAATTACAGCAGGTTCACATTTGAAACACCATGGTACATGATGATAGAGGAGAGTTTAGAGTTTGGAAAAGATTTTAGACTAGATCTCCCAAAGTCCCCCAAGGCTACTGCACATCTTGGACGTTTTAGCTCATATAAGGAATCTTTCCAAGCTTGGGAAGATTTCCATGCAGAAATGAAGGATGTTGAATGAATAAACTCCTCCCTGGCTATGGACGTTCATGATTTCCACTCACACTCTCCTGAAACTTTTGAAACCTTCTCATATTTACATACAAGCCCCTAATGACAAATCTAGGTTTCTTACTCTGTGATATATGGAATGATGGATATGGACAGTGATGGTGAACCTTGGGACTCTAGGTGTTCTTGGACTTCAATTCCCAGAAGCCCAAGTCAATATACCTGCTGATCAGGGCTTCTGGAAACTGGAGTCCAAGAACATCTGAGGGCCCAAGGTTGAGAACCTAGCTAATTCTGCTTTGTAGGGTCCTGGTCCTTATGTTTTGGTCCATGGGGTCGCAAAGGTTTGGATTCAATAAGCAACTGAACAACAACAAACAAGAATTTGAGAAAGTGGGGATTCCCCGTGCCCGGTTGGGCATCAGTGGCCTCTGGCAGAGGTTAAACCAGCGAGCAAACTCCTGGCCTCTGGCCCTTGTCAGGGCGTAAGGGGGGTGAATTAATGATAGGGATTAATTCGGCCGCTTGTAGCCTGACCGACGATTCTGCCGAGCAAGCATCTCGCAGACCTCAGTTACCCATTAGAGTAATCACTCATCCCCTGGCCAAGGTAATCCCCGGTGTAAATATCGGTCATATTTACCCCTGCCTAAGCCCTAAACAATGGTCTCCCTCGCCCCGTGTTTGTCCAAGTTAATCAACTTCCCTCTGAGAGGTTCCCCATTAACCCGGGTACGTGGGTTAGGTAATTTTCCTGTCCGATGACGGTTTCGCCACCGTTGCGCTTTTCCCCCTATAAATGATGTTGCCTATTCCCAATAAAGTACTGATCTGATCTCGCTCCATTTGCCTCGTGTCGTCACTTGATCAGTCTCCTCCGGGACCTTAAGGCCACCCCAGTGGCCCCGATTCCTACATCTGGTGACCCCGACGTGATCTACTCATGAGTAAGCGACCCAGGAGAGGTCTACTCGCGAGCAGCGATCCACGCGGTCCGGTTCTACGCCTGAACCGCGACCCGTCAGCCCGGAGGACAGCGCGGCGCTCTGGCCGGCAGCCAGCCGGTCAGAAGGACGGCCTGCGGCGAGGCATTCCAAGAGAGGCATTCCTGCACCTTGCTCCCGGCTTTCGGGGAGACTTGCGCTAAAGGGAAAAACGCGTTCCGCTCAGGGCAGCTGTGAGCCCCTGACAGCGCAGAGGCCGCCGAGGGCCCGTGGCAGGAGGCCACGCTCCGAGCTCCACCCAGACGATCGTCGCCAAAACCAGTTACCTTGCCCCCAGACGCGTCAACCCGTCCCGAGGAGGAAACTTCAGAGGACCACTCGCAGGTAATATGGGGACTTGTTCTCAGGGACAGAGTCCGTCCGCTAGCCAAAAAACTCGTGAGGAAGAGTTTAAAATCCTGGCCAGGGTATTTAAGTTACGCTTTCACAGCAGGGAACTAGCGAGACTTTTGGCGTACCTTAGGGAACACTGCCTGCTTTACCCAGAAGTAGGTACGTTAACCCTACAGCTCTGGGATCGGATAGGAGACTGCATTCAGCAACCCCCGAAGGCCCCAGGAGGGATAGTCCGCACATGGAGGAAGTGTAGGAAACTCTTAGCTGAGATCGAACCAGTCCGGATAGAAGCGGAAGAACCCCCGTTAAATAAGTCATCAGTCCAGCCAGTCGAGCCGACTGCGCCCACCGCACTCTATCCGACATTCAAGTACCAGCAGAGTAGCGCAGGGAGCCTTCCCGCGGTGACAGCTGCAGACGTCACCGAGGGAATGCAGGGCATGAGAAGCGCAGGCGCTCCTCTGACAGCTTCGGCTTCCCTAGTTACCAAGAGTGCCCTTCAGCGCACAGCTGAGGAAGAGCTTAGGAAGGGGGATCTGTCAGTAGAAGAGCTAGCTGAGCTCAGACAGATATGTCCAATCCGCATGGAAATGGACGCGCTCACGGGCGCACAGCAGATCGTTCATTCCCCAGTCCCGTATAAGCTCCTCATGGCTATGCGGAAGGCAATTGCAGAAACAGGGCTCCAAAGTCGTTTTACTAGGGGCACGCTTCAGCAAGTGTGCGAAACCACCATGTGGATTCCTCATGATTGGAAAGCCGTCATGAGGATGATGCTGACCCCTAGCCAGTACATGATCTGGGACAGCGAGTTCCGCCTAGAGGCTCAAACTCGGGCTGCCAGGATGGGAGGCGCGGTGCTTCCTGAGCAGCTGTATGGCTCTGGTAATTTCGAGTCAATCAATGCTCAGATCAACCTGCCTCTCGCCACTCTCGAGATGTCAGCTGAGGCGGCCTTTAGGGCCTACTTTAAGATCCCAGCCACTGGCAAAGCGGCTAAGAATTACACCTCCATCAAGCAGGGAGCCCAGGAGCCCTACATGGACTTCATCAATCGCCTGGAAGAAGCCATTAGCAGGCAGATTGATAATGAGCAAGCCCAGGAAGAGCTCATGATTAAGTTAGCCAAGGACAATGCCAACTTGGACTGCCGTAGAATCTTGCAGTCCCTAGGCAATCATCCTGACTTGACCCTATCAGACATGATTAGAGCTTGCGCCGACGTTGGCACAGAATCCTATAAGATGGGTCTGCTAGCGGCAGCGGTGCAAGGAGGGAAAAGACCTAACGGTAAGAGCAAAGGAGCATGCCACAATTGTGGCAAGATCGGTCACTTCGCTAGGGAGTGCCGATCCAAGGGAGGCGGACAAAAGTCCGGCCGTCCCAAGGCTCCGAACACCCTCTGTCCGAAGTGCAAGAAAGGCTATCATTGGGCCAGGTATTGCCAGAATTCGGGAAACCGGAGCACGGGCATGTCTCTGGCCCCAGTCCAAACAGAGGCGTCCTTCACCCAGAACTCACCAGAGCTAGAGTAGAGTCCAACCCCATCCCAGACATTGCGAGGGCGCAGGCCAGCCCCAAGGGCAGCACGGGACTAGAATTGACTTGCCAGGCAGACGTTACATGCGACCTGCCAGGCACAGTCTATCTGGTCGATTCCCAGTACATGGGACCCCTGCCCAGAGGCTTTATAGGTTTAGTTTTGCCCCGTAGTGTAGCTGGTGCACGCGGAATTTTTATAATTCCAGGAGTCATTGACTCAATTTTTTCAGGCGTTCTCCAAGTTCAGCTTTGGACACACCTGCCCCAAACCATCCCTAAAGGAGACACCTTAGCGCAACTGATCATGGTTCCTTGTCGCTCGCCAGCAGAGAGCCAGGGAGGGCTCAGTGACAGCTTCGAGTCCCGGTCAGAGGACCGCTCGAGCGCCAGTGAGGCAGCGCAAGGATACCAGGTCTTAGCGACAGTGGAGACCAACATTGAGTGGAAACAGCGCCCGGTTATTGAGGTATTTCTGAATAATCGATCATTCTCAGGCCTGTTAGATACCGGAGCAGATGTCAGTGTGATAAGCAGAAGCCAGTGGCCAAGGGAGTGGGCCACTGAGCCAGTCTCCGATGTGTGGGGGGTAGGCGGTGTTCAGGGAGCGTTTAGGAGCCGAGAGTGGGTAGAAGTCACAATCCCAAGGGCTGAGAGCACGGCGGTAATTCGACCGCACATTCTTGACGTGCACATCAACCTTTGGGGGCGAGACATTCTGCAGCAGTATGGTGCCACCCTTACCTTCGGGTAATGGCGTTGCCACTTAAATGGCTCACCGATACTCCGGTCTGGGTAGAACAATGGCTGGTAGTAGAAGAGAAATTAGTTGCTCTCAAGCAGCTAGTTAAGGAACAGCTAGACGCAGGACATATAGAATGGTCCACAAGTCCTTGGAATTCGCCAATTTTTATTATTAAGAAGAAGTCGGGGAAGTGGCAACTCCTCCACGATCTCAGAGAGATCAATAAATGCATACAGCCAATGGGTCCGCTTCAATGCGGCATCCCGAATCCGAACATGATTCCCGAGGGGTGGGAGATTCTCGTCGTAGATCTCAAGGATTGCTTTTATACAATCCCCTTAGACCCCAGGGACCGGGAGAGGTTTGCCTTTACGGTGCCGGTCGTGAACCACAGTGAGCCTACGCAGCGTTACGCGTGGAAATTTTTGCCACAGGGCATGCTCAATTCGCCCACCTTGTGCCAAATTTACGTTCACGACGCACTGGCAAGGTTCCGAAACCTCTACCCACAAGCCTTAGTTTGTCACTTTATGGATGATATTTTGGTAGCGTTGCCAAAGCTTGGCAGCGAAGTGTTTTCTGACCTCCAGGCCAGCCTGGGGGACAAAGGTTTACTCATTGCCCCGGAGAAAGTGCAGAGAACCGAGCCCTTCTCATACTTGGGCCATCGGCTTCTCCGCTCTTTCGCAGCACCAGTTTTGCCTCAGATCAATTTACAGGACTCAGTCACCTTGGTAGAATTACAGCAGGTTTTAGGAAACATCAATTGGGCCAGACCGTATTTTCGATTGGATACGGATCTTCTGAAACCGCTCTTCTCGCTGCTAACGCTAGGTAAGCAGCCGGCAGACCGGATAAAAATTTCTCGAGATGCGCGCTTGGCGCTCGAGAAAGTTAACCAAGCTCTCAGCCAAAGATGGGTAGATAGGATCGCCCAGGGGCCATATGCCCCAATCCTGAATCTGTACATCGTGCGGTCGGGATCCATGTTCACTGGGGCGCTAGGAGTAGACTCAGAGAAGGGAGCGAAAATTGTGGAGTGGGTGTACTTGCCTAACACCTCATCTCGGAACATTGTTCCGCCCCAAGAACTGGTCTCCGCGGTGATTTACCGCGGCAGGCTGAGAGCTAGGGACATTTCTGGGCACGATTTAGCCAAAATCGTGGTCCCGTTCACCAAAGAACAAATTCAGCAGTTGATGCAGCTAGGTGACTCGCTTCCGATAGCCTTGGAAGGATTCACTGGAAGCTTGGCATACCACTTGCCTAAAGACCCCAGACTTGTCTCGCTACAAACAGGAACGGTCAGCTTGTTCGAATTGCTCTCGCTGGTCCCACTCCAGGGGGCCAGAACAATTTTTTCTGATGGTGGACGCACCTATGGTGTCCTGACCTGGCAGGAGGGCGAAGCTTGGCACACGCTGTTAACTCTCCCACAGAAGTCCGCGCAGCGGGCGGAGTTGGCAGCCGTGAACCTTGCTTTGCGCACCTTCGCCAAGGAACGTTTAAATATCATAACCGACAGTCTGTATGTTAGGAATTTGCTTCACAGTCTACCAGGAGCATACATCACCCCCACGATAGACAAGAATCTGCTTAGCCTGTTTCTCACTGCTCAATTTCATTTGCGAAACCGCACGGAGCCGCTCTATATTGCCCACATCCGCAGTCATCAAGACCTACCGGGTCCGATTTCCGCGGGCAATAGCAGAGCGGATGCGGCGGCAAAGGAAATTCAGCAACGTTCAGTTTTGGGAGTTTTCACTACTCCAATTCAAAGTCATGCCTTTTTTCACCAAAACGCCAAGGCACTCGCCAGACAGTTCAATTTGCCACTTTCTCAAGCCCAGGGTATAGTACGCTCTTGCCAGCATTGCGCAGGGGCGCCGGGGGGGCCCTCGTAGGGGGTCAACCCACGGGGGACAGAGGCCAATCAGGTGTGGCAAATGGACGTCACGCATGTGCCGCAGTTTGGCAGATGGCAGTACATGCACGTCTGCATAGACACTTTTTCCCAGTTCGTTTGGGCGACGGCGCAGAAGGGGGAGACTGCCTCCCACGTGGAGCAGCATCTCCTGTCCGGCATTGCGGCAATGGGCAAGCCGCGGCACGTGAAAACGGACAACGCCCCGTCCTACTGCTCTAGGCAGTTGGCCGCCTTCATGGCCACCTGGGACATCAAGCATACATTTGGCATCCCCTACAATCCGCAAGGGCAGGCGATTGTAGAACGGGTCAATCGGACGCTAAAGTCCTATATTGACAAACAAACAGAAAGGGGGGAGCCACCAGCCCTCCCCACATCACAGGGACAAGCACAGTTTTGTCTGAATAAGGTATTGTTCACATACAATCACCTCAATGTTTTTTCGGACTGTACGCCGCAGGAGAGGCACTTCCGCCGCTCGGAAGCTCTCCCGCGACCTATGGTCCGGTACCGGGTGCCACCGGACCCTTCTTGGAGGGGCCCGGTGCCGCTCATAACCTGGGGGAGAGGGTATGCTGCAATTATGTCTCCTACAGGTGTCGTTTGGATTCCGGCTTGGTGCGTCAAGCCTCATTTGGAACCTCATGGTGTGGACCCAGACCGACCCGAGTCCGATCCCGGAGCTGGAGGACCTCACCCTGACCGAGGAGACCCACCGGGAGAGGCGGCGGCTGCGGACCCCGGCACAGAGGATCACCTGGGGGATGGTCAAGACCCTTTGTAGTGAGGCCCAGGACGCCCTCCAACGCGAGGAGAAGGAGCCAACACCGGAGAACTTCGTTGCAGCAGTCTTTGCCCAGATTAATGTCAACTCCGTGATCTTCACCATCATCCTGGCCCTCGCCCTGCTTCTGGGGGGAGGCGCTCAGGCCGCTTCGCTTCAGGCCAACGGCCTGCCGCCCGGTGAAGACCTTTCAGCACGGATGCACTACAACTTGTGGGCAAGGTTGGCGGGTCTCGTCAACCAGTCCGATTTTTGCCTGAAGCAGGACATTGGTTCTGCCTCGATCCTCAGCACCTGTCTCATCCCAGTGTGCCACACTCTAGACGCACGCGCCAGGGATGGTGACTGGCTGTTAAAGAAGGTTTTCGGACCGCATCTCCCTGCGAGCTTTGCAGCCTACGCTCGCTGGGGGGGATTACGGTTCACCATGACTTTGCCGGCTGACGCAGCCACTCTTCACACCCCGCGAGTGGCGGCCAGCCCGAACTCTACCTGTGCTCGAATAGTCGGCTGCACTGCAGTCGGCCGAACTCAGCGCCGCTGCCTCGATACCGGCAGCAGCAACTGGACTTGTGACAAACCAGAGACACTTGGTTCCATGTATCAGATTCCACATGTTGCCTTAGTCGGTTGACACTGTTGCTCCCCACTAGGGATATGGTTACCCCAAGCACAAATGTCTCGGATGTTCCACACGTTTCAAATGTTTCTGCACCCATCAGGCACACTCGCACCACCCAGTTAGACAGCTCATGTGATAGCAGCTTTAGAGTCCTAAGTCCAGCCGAATACGTCTCACTATCAGTCAGTATAGTTGGCGTGCCAGGCTTAGCCGTCGGCAATGCACGGAGAATCGGCCGCTTGGCTTGCGGCTTGGCAAAAGCCATCAACCATACCTCCACAGCGATAGCGCTCCTCAATCAGGAGCAGGCGGAACTCCGCCATGCCATTCTCGATAATCGAGCGGCTATCGACTACCTCTTATTGTTGCACCACTTGGGCTGCGAATCCCTTCACGGTATGTGCTGCTTCAATCTTACTGACAACTCCCGGAAAATCCAAAGCCAGATCACGGATCTCCACACCATAGTTGCGGGCATCACGGAAGGCTCCGCGTGGGGGGCCTGGTGGAGCTCCCTGTGGAAGTGGATGTGGTCCTGGATCCCCTGGGGGTGGCTTCAGACGGTGCTCAAGGTGATAGTGGGGGTGACTATACTAGGCATAGCGTTATGCTGCTTTGCGCAATGTATTCCCTCACTGATCTCGAAGTGCCGCCCCGAGAAGGAACCCCGTGACGTCATTCCCGATCCACAGCTGATGCCGCTTCTGCGCAGAGTCGCCAGTCAAGCTCTTAATATAAAAAAGTAAGGGGAGATGAGGATTCCCCGTGCCCGGTTGGGCATCAGTGGCCTCTGGCAGAGGTTAAACCAGCGAGCAAACTCCTGGCCTCTGGCCCTTGTCAGGGCGTAAGGGGGGTGAATTAATGATAGGGATTAATTCGGCCGCTTGTAGCCTGACCGACGATTCTGCCGAGCAAGCATCTCGCAGACCTCAGTTACCCATTAGAGTAATCACTCATCCCCTGGCCAAGGTAATCCCCGGTGTAAATATCGGTCATATTTACCCCTGCCTAAGCCCTAAACAATGGTCTCCCTCGCCCCGTGTTTGTCCAAGTTAATCAACTTCCCTCTGAGAGGTTCCCCATTAACCCGGGTACGTGGGTTAGGTAATTTTCCTGTCCGATGACGGTTTCGCCACCGTTGCGCTTTTTTCCCTATAAATGATGTTGCCTATTCCCAATAAAGTACTGATCTGATCTCACTCCATTTGCCTCGTGTCGTCACTTGATCAGTCTCCTCTGGGACCTTAAGGCCACCCCAGTGGCCCCGATTCCTACAAAAAAGCATACTATTTTGGAATGCAGTGGCTCGTGGTTAAGACGCTGACTGGAAGGGGGCAGGTCAGCAGTTCAATACTCAGGTACTGCACGATGGAATGAGCTCCCGTCTCTGTCCCAGTTCCTGCCAACCTAGCAGTTCAAAAGCAAGAAAATGCAAGTAGATAAATAGGGACCTACTTTGGTGGGAAGGTAAACAGTGTTCCGTGCACTCTGGTGTCTAGGCATGACTGCAACATGTCCATAGAAACATGCACTGGCTCTTTGGCTATAAACAGAGATGAGCACTGAACCCTAGAGTTTGATACAACTGGCTTTCAAGCAAGGGTGACTTTTGCCTTTGCCTTTACTCTTTTGGGTTGCCAGCACTTCCAGCAGGGCATGCAGAACAGATCTCAGACTTGCTCTTGGGACAACAAATTGCCTATAATTCTAAACAACCCTTTTCATAAGGACTTCAGATTTAAGAGTGAAGGAACAGGAGGCTGTCAGAACTGTGTTGGATCAGAAAAAGAGCTCAACTCTGAGTGCAAACAGATAACAAGAAATATGCCCTTCTGATTGCACCATAAAGGAAACCCTTTTGTCCCTCAGGGACTTGTTTCAACTCAGGCCCTCAAATTAGTAGCTCTACTAGACCAAAAAGGTCCTGTTTGAGCACATATCACAGTTTGAAATTATATATGTATAGAATGTGTAGTACTGCACGACGGAATGAGCTTCTGTCTCTGCCCCAGCTCCTGCCAACCTAGCAGTTCGAAAGCAAGAAATTGCAAGTACTGTACTGTAGATAAATAGGGACGACTTCGGTGGGAAAGTAAAACAATGTTCCGTGCACTCCAGTGTTGAGGCATGCTTGCCATATGTCCACGAAAACATCTGCAGATGCAGACAGCACTGGTTCTTTGGCTATAAACAGAGATGAGCAGTGAACCCTAGAGTCAGATACAACTGGCTTTCAAGCAAGGGCAACCTTTACTTTTACCCTAGAATGCTAAAATAATTAAAGAGAGTGTTAAAACTGCAATCCTAAAAATGTACATTGTGCTTAAGAAAATGAGATTTGAACAGCAGGCTGCTGCTTCTTCCATGTCTAGGTCAGTTGTGATTTCCAAAACGAAGCCAACTTTTGGTGAATCCCTTCTGCAGTTCCTTGTGCCTGACCTAGTGTGAGAAAGATTAGCCTCTGTGTGTGTGTGTGTGTGTGTGTGTGTGTGTGTGTGTGTGTGTGTGTGTGTGTGTGTGTGTGTGTGTGTGTGTGTGTGTGTGTGTGTGTGTGTGTGTGTGTGTGTAAAAATATATTCTACTGACTAAGATGTTGGTCGATTTAGACCACTGTTATCAAAACTGACAGACAGCAAAAGTTGTCTGCTATATAAGGCAAAATTATTTCCAAGCCTTATATGGAGATCATGATGGTTTATCTAAGTGTTAACCAGGGAAGACTCTGCTTAGATCTAGTACGTTGAATATAAACGGGTGGTCTCTCTGTGTGGACTAAAGATGCTCCAGTGTGTATGTGGTAATATGTCTGGGTGATGCTACCAAGGACAGCCTGTGTGAAATAAAATATTAAACTGTGAGTTCATGACACCGTGTGAGTAGAGTTAGTAATGAAGAATATCTCTAAGTGATGGCTTCGAAGTTGCAAAATTCCTTCTTTCCACTTGGAGGTCATATATGCAGATTTCCTCTCTCCCTTTTAGAGAGTTGTTGTTGTTGTTGTTGTTGTTGTTGTTGTTGTTGTTGTTGTTGTTGTTGTTGTTGTTGTTGTTGTTGTTGTTGTTGTTGTTGTTGTTATTGTTATTATTATTATTATTATTATTATTATTATTATTATTATTATTATTATTATTATTATTATTATTATTATTATTATTATTATTATTATTATTATTATTATTATTATTATTATTATTATTATTATTATTATTGCTGTATTTGATTGATTTCATTTGACAGATCTGGGTGTTTGACTCCCTTTCTCCCAAAACTGATTTTAGCTATACATTAAGTGATGTTTCTACTAATGACATATTCAGTCATTTTCTTGTTTTGCTGTTTCTGAAGCATACTGGAGAAATGCTTTAATTCAGTAAATAAATAAAGCAAGCAAGCAAACAACATAGATACAATGTGTAAGACTATTTACCCAGGCATGAAATGTTACAACCTGTTATAAGTCATCTACTATATATTTGTCTGTGGAGTGAATGCATGCTATTTGTGTAGCACAACACTGGTACTAAATATCCAGCCCCTTTCTCTGCAGGTTGAGCCCCTCTTTTAATCATTCTATCCATGCCTGTTCTTTACCTTCTCGCTTCTGAACTGTTGTTTCTGCCACCACCACTACCACTGCTACCACTGCTGCCACCGCTGCTGCTACCCAGGAGCAGGTTTCCATGGTGACACCCCCCCCATCCATTCCTGCATCCTCCTCCTTTTGGCTTATGTGACATGCTCATTGTCCAATCAACAACCTGGGTTGAATGGGAGGGTTTTAATCTCCATCAGTTTCTGTGCTACCCGGGGAGCAAGGATCAGAAAAGGGGGGACACCAACCTCCTCCCCCTCCCCCATTTCTAGCTTCCCTCTTTCCCCCCTCCTTTTCGTCACTTAGGTTTATTCCCTTTTTTTAGGTTCTCTCCTTCACTTCTTTCCCACCCCTTCTTCCCCCCCCCCCGCCCCTGTACATCTGCCTCCTTTGCTTCCCTTCCCATCTCCATGTGAGATCAACCTATTGTTGCAGTCTAGGTCTCCCTCTTACCAATCCTTGCTTCCAATTTGCTTCCACAGTCTTTGATAACCTCCCACCGATTTTTTTTTTAATTTTCATTTTCCATCTCATCCCTTCCCTTGGGCCATGAGAAAAGATGTCTGGGGCTGAAATCCTTCAGATACCAGTAACATCAACATCAAGTCCGGCCGCCGCATGTCGTCGTAAGAATGCAAGCAACACAATCTGCTGGGTACCATTGTTGCTGGCTTCTTTTGCTCCATCTCCTCCTTTCTGACAGCTGAAGCCCACCCTCTCTCTCCCCTTTTTTCCTTTCCCTTGCTTTGCTGGATATCTGATTTCCTTGATATACCCTAGCTCCCCTTCCAACCTGCAACCCAGCTGCTCCTGCGTCTTGAGACCTCTCCCCGCCTCCCTCTCCTCCTTCCTGATCCATGATCCTAGACTCCCCCTAAGATGTTACGGCAAGGCCCCTTCCTTCTCCTGGCTGTATCTATGTCGTATTTCAACCCTGAGAAAGCTTTGGCAGCGCCTCTGGAAAATGGTGAGTCTTCTTGGCAGGTTGGAGAAAAGCTCTTCATTTGTCTGTTGCAGTGACCAATCCTTCCTTGCCTTTGCTATCCACCTCACCACTACCACCATCTGTGACCACCTGTTTGTGTGAGGGTTTACCTGCCCAAAGCTGGCAATCTCCCCCTTTTTATGTGCAAAGTGGGTATGATGATAGCTATGGGGGGCCTTCCTCCCAGAAAAGGGAGTTGTTGGAATTCATGTTGTCTGGGTTATAAATAACATTCTTGAGGGGAAGACTGGAATTCCAGTGCAGAGCAAATTAATCATTGCAGATTTTCCTAGTTACGTATGCTGGTAGTAGTGTTTGCTGGTATTTGTCAGCTTTCCCATCTCCACGATCCTCCCCTTGATAATGGTGGCCATGGGAATTGAGGGAATCTAAGGGGGCCTCAAAGACAGCAAGAATATAATTGTTGGAAGCGGGCGGTGTTTTTATACAGTGTAATTACAGACTGTTTCTTTGATATAATCAGGGCATGCTGACTGACACCTGGGATTTATATTTCCCTGTAAAGAGAACAATAAAAAGGTTGTTTATCTGAGATGGGTATGAGGCTTGTGCTTGGGGAGACCTGTGGCATCCAAGGTGTGGAGCATGTGAAGATGTGGATGTTCTGACAACCAACTGTACAGATTGGTGTGGCTTCACTTGGTTGACCTTATAGCTGTGATGGTGAACCTTAGCACTCCAGATGTTCTTGGACTTCAATTCCCAGAAGCCAAAGCCCCCATTAATCTACACAAATGGGTTTACTGTGCCCTCGTCGCTCCCGGAACTGGAAATAAAACACACCCATGAATCTCAGTAAACTCATTTGTGTGGATTCATTGGGGCTTGGGCTTCTGGGAATTGAAGTCCAAGAACATCTGGAGTGCCGAGATTTGCCATCGCGGCCCTATAGCTTAGGAATCTACAGCAGATGCTATGAGGTTCATTGTGGGTGAGTGGGGTGTCTTAAGTACTGATGTGGAGTTGGAAGAGTCAGTACTTGTAGAATGGAAAAGATGGTGGAGGGCTTCATGCTTGGAGTTAGAGAAGATGGGCAAATGAAAGGGTGGTGATGATGAAGAGCTAAAAGAGGTAGGAAGCCATCTGTAGAGGGAGGCATGGATGATTAATTTTAGCAATGGAAAAGATGGGTCAGATAGATGTGTGTTGGTGAGAACATTTGAAACAGAGTAAGTTAAATGGAGGCAGTAACTAGATTCAGTGCTAGAAATGGCTCTGAAAGACATGGCTTGAACCCCCAGCTCCGCCATAAATTTGCTGGTTAGTTTGAACACATGTAGCCCTTCCTGACTACTTGTTTGTAAAGTGGACTTTCCTGGTATAGAGCAGATATGTGTGCAAAGTTCAAATTGGAGAGGATTGTTTGTAGGTTTTATTGGAAATATCTGTAATGCTGCTCTAAAAAAAAAGAGAGAGAGAGAGTTAGTGGGACAAATTAACTTTTGATCTGATCCAGAGGGACATTTACAGTACTGAGCAAAAGTCTGCTGGTTTGGAGGAAATTGAGTAAGTGATTGGGGAGGGCATAACTCAGATACCCATACTCCAAACTTAGCCCAACTAGGAGAAAGTTGAGAGTAGAGTCAACAGAGGACTTTCACCAATTTTGGTGTGTCTAGGTGGCTCGGGGACTGAGTACACCCTCCCCATAATTAATTGAATTTTCCCAAACCAACTGGTGGTAGCCTAAGACGTCTGTATTTTGTATGATAACAGATACAGAAAAGTGCGAATACCCCACAGCCAGTTCTGAAGCACAGCTGAATTAGTACGGGTAGAAATAAAATATAACTCTCCAAATGGTGTTGGGTTACAGCTCCCATTAGCCTTGTATTGAGCAGGGGTGCCCAAACTATGGCCCATGGGCCAGATCTGGCCCCCAACACCAATTCATCCGGCCTGCCATGCCATGCCCTCATTGCTCCCAGAAGTGGAAGTAAAATGCGCCGTACGTGCCCATTTGACTTCCATTTCCAGGAATGATTAGGGCAGCGCAGGCTGGCATCAGGAGCCGGATCTTGCCCATGAGCTGTAGTTTGGGCGCTCCTGTCTTAAGCAGAGAAAATGGCAGCTTAAAATCTATTTCATCCAGTTGCAAAACAGATTGCAAGGCATGTTTTACTTCCGTTTCCGGTGGGAGGAACCACGTGACCGGCCCACTGAACCATGTGACCGGCCCAAGGTCTGAAAGGTTTGGGGACCCCTGAGCTAGAGGGCTACACTTTGCCCATCCCTAGATTAGAAAGACAGTCAGACAACCTGCAAAGTTTGTTTTATCCTTCTCTAGATTACACATATTCAACTCTGTCTGTGGCAAGATAAGGCTTCTTTGGTTTCTGGTGATTTCAGGACATTGTTAACCCAAAGATTCATGCATCTGGGAAAGTTTTTTCTTCTTTCTTAATTTATGAACAAAGTTATCTTTCCCACCTCTTGCAAATTCAGTTTTCTGTCCATCATGCACAATCAAGCACTATTTTCTATCTCCCTTTCTATGCATGCTATGGTGTTATAATAATGCAGCCATGAGTGTAGCTACGCCGTTCTGCAATCCCATTGGTTTGCTTACTCTGATTCACATACAGAGTAAGCAGTCTTAAGCTGAGTTCTGAGGAAGACTTGCCAAACACGGACCTCTCTGGCCCTGGTGCCTTCTTGTTTGCAGACAAGAACAGATTTCATGGAGAAATAGGGAATAGGGACACCTCAGGGCTGACCTTATCAAGGGTTACTTGGCTAGCCAAAAGAGGGTGAGGCTACTTTATAACAAGGCAGGTTATAAAAGGAGTCTGTGAGGAATGGAACCACCGAGAGGAGACTAGTGCTGAAAACTCAACCCCCAATAGACATACAAATTGGGAAACAGCTTTAGCTTCCACTTCTTTTTCTGTACCTCATTCCCCAACCCCAATAAAGTTGACCTAAGGCAGAATTCTTAAGGGTCCATTTATTTATCTGTATCTCTCTCTTTACGTGTCTGTCTGAGCATTTGTCCAACCCAGTGGTGGGCTCCAAAATTTTTTACTACCGTACTCTGGCCGTGGTATGGTGGGCGTGGCCAGGGGGAAGCCCTGCGTTGCACCTGAATTAGGACTACTTTATTTCAAAACTTGGATAGGTGGAGCATACCTGTCAAGTTTTGGATTTGGAAATAAGGGAAATTTCCTGGCAAATATGGGATACTTGACAGCTATGCTTATCCTGTGCTGCCCTCCAATGGTGACAATAGGGCATTGCAGTCTATTTAATAAGGGATGACGGTGGGAAAGAGGGTAAAATAAGGGGTTTTCCCGGCCAATAAGGGATACTTGACAGCTATGGAGTGGAGCCAGCCAGAATTTCTGCTACCGGTTCTGGCAAATTGGTGCAAACCTGCTGATGCCCACCACTGGTCCAACCGTATCTATACTTGTGTCTGTGTATTATGCATAAGATAAGAAGTGCCCTTTGTAAAAATCCCAATTGGAGCTGCGATTTTTATTTACCCAGAATGCTTTTGAGCAAACATCAGGACCCTGGGGCATTCTGGGACGATGAAGGTGGTAGGGGCAGCAACAGCTCACTTGCTCAGGGATTCTCTGCTTTGCTGAGTGCTAGGTGTGGGGAGTAAGGTATGTACATGAGGATACAGGTGATAGAGGAGATGATTGTGGTCGTGGATGAGAAGAGAGGTCTTTGTGTGAGCACAGAAAAATATGGAGCCACAAATGAAAGGGGATAATCTTGGAATGACTGATGACTAGAGAATGCTTTATGTTCTGAACATAGACATTAATTGCTAAGAGCACAGAGGTCTTGTTTATGCCTTGGTAATGAGAAACACATTTTGGCTCCATGGTGCCAATCCTCCAAACATGAGTCCCCAGAGATTCTTGGACATAATACACCACTACCCATTCTGGTTGTCACCTCCAAAGGACATTTGTGAACTCAGGCTGGGGATCAGTTGTATCTTCAAGCCTACTGAAGAGCTATGGAAAACTTGAAAGCCTTCTTACTACTTTGGGAATAGTCACTCTTCATCAAGATATTAATGTACTGTGGTTTTCTGGTGTTTTCCACATAGCATCACAGCCATGAGACACTTGCTCCTTCATCTTTTGTCTGTTTGCCTTTCCTCCAGATGGATTATCCCAGGGCCGGACACCCCTGGCTTCCCCCTACGCTGTAGTCTTGGTCTCCTGCTCCGGCTTATTAGCCTTTATCTTTCTCTTGCTCACCTGCCTATGCTGCAAACGAGGCGATGTGGGGTTCAAGGTAGGATACTGTTGAGAGAAGAGGTGGGCATAGCATTGGGGTTTTCTTTCTATCCTTTATTGAAGAGTTGGGAAACTTTATGAGATCTCTTGGGGTGGCATGTGAAATTCTGGGGGAGGGGGAGTTTACACTTTCCCCACCTGTTTTCTTGCATCTCCCCCAAAAGGCCACAGTTTGCATTGTGTTAATTAAGACAAGCTACAGTTAATGGTGTTTCAAGTTATGACTTGCAAATAACAAGTTTGATCTGGATGCAAGACAGGAATGGAAATCATTGCTTGCTTGATCATCATGTTGAAGAGAAGGATTGGCAAAATTTATCTCCTTGCTACCAAGGATCGATAAGAAAATTCTCATCCTTTGCCAGAGTCCTTACATTGGTGAGAACAGTTGTGGGCTCCAAAAAAAATTACTACCACACCGTGGACGTGGTATGGTGGGCGTGACCTGGGGCAAAGCCCTGCGTTGTACCCGAATTAGGACTACTTTATTTCGAAATTGGGATGGGCGGGGCCAGCCAGAATGTCTGCTACCAACTTCTGGCAAACTGATGCGAACCTGCTGATGCCCACCACTGGGTGAGAACTCTACTGATGTGCATTGTATGTTCATTTATTTTGTGCAAAACCCATTTTGTGCAAAACAAACAAACAAATGAACTGTCTTTTGTGCAAAGGCACAACGACTACTTGTAAAAACAAATGGTATATAAATTCTCACCAACATCAGAGTAGTTTCTGTCCTTTCAAACAGTCACTATTTTCCCAGTGCTTGCTGTGTGTTTTGCTCTTTCATGTTTGAGCACAAGACATATTTAGAGCAAAATACTATAATACACAAATGCTTGCAGCGTTTCATATCTCACTCTCATATCAGGGTTGAGGAAATCTCCTGAGAGAGAGAAGCTGTCTATTAGGTCTTCTTGCCAGAGTGAGAAACCAAAAACCATTGTCAATGAAGGTTGTGTGTGTGTGTGTGTGTGTGTGTGTGTGTGTGTGTGCGTGCGTGCGTGCGTGCGTGCGTGCGTGCGTGCGTGCGTGCGTGTGTGTGTGTGGGTGTGTGTGTCAGTATTCTCCATATCCATAGGCAAGTTCTCACACTGAAGAGTAACAAGACCATAATAAGGTACTATTTAGGTGTTTCCCTTAAACATCTAAGGGAGGCACAATTTAAACACATGTCGAAATGACTACAGACTTCCTTTAAGATTCTGGCCTTCTCTCTATTAGCATCCTTATATTCACCTTTGCCCACCTGGCAGGAATTTGAAAACCCTGATGGAGAAGAATATTCTGGGGAGTATACACCACCTGCGGAAGAAACGTCATCGTCTCAGTCCATCCCAGATGTTTATATCCTGCCACTCTCTGAGGTGTCAATCCCAGCCTCTAACAAACCGATTCCCAAAACAGGTAGGATCCTTGGAGGTGGGGATAAGGGCATTCATTTCCTTTCCTAGTTATTTATTTATCTGTTTACTTCAGGGATTCCCAACCTTTTTACACTGTGGGACTGACCACGCCCCTGGACTACTGTGCAGGCCAGTCACGTGGTTCCCCTGCTGTAAATGCTGCATCCGTGGCTGTTGTTTTATGGCTGTCATGGATGCATCCGCTTCTACTTCTGGTGTGTCATCGTCGGTGTTGTGGGCCACATGAAATGGTGCCACAGGCTGGGGCTGGCTCGCGGGCTGTAGGTTGGCCACCCCTGGTTTATTTGTTGCATTTGTAGGCCACCTTTATCTCGATGGTGGACTCAAGGCGGCTCACAATGTTAAAAAAGTAATTAAATCACAATAAATTAAAAAACAATTCAACTATAATAAATAATAATTAAATGATTAAAAACATTAAAGGTTTAAAAACAGACTTAACTCAACTTCCTTAGTGATGAAGAAGGTGATCTTCTTCATTAATCTCCAGTAATCTTAGGGAAGTTTCAGGCACCATGCATCAGTTTTCAGTTCTGAAGACCCACTACAGGTTGCACCAGCCTTTAATAAACGAAGGGGTTGGGGGGGCGGGGGGGGGGCGACAAGCAAAGGAAGTGGCCAGAGGGGTACTGGTAGTGCTATAAAATCTGTTTTTCTGATGGGAGAGGGGAAAACCAGTGGAGGAACATTTTGCCTTATGCAAAATCGCCACTCCAGGAATGGAAATGGACTAAAATAAAATAAAATACATTAAATAAACAAAAATGCAATAGCAATTACACTTACATACTGCCCCATAGTGCTTAGCGCACTCTCTGGGCAGTTCACAGGTTAATTTGCATTTTGCCCCAACATGCTGGGTCCTCATTTTACCAACCTCTGGAGGATGGAAGGCTGAGTAAACCTCAAGCCCTGGTCAGGATTGAACTCACAATTTTTCTATCTTGTCTACCTCTTAAACCAGGGGTTCCCTACCTAAGGCCCATGGGCTGGATCTGGCCCATGGCACCATTTCATGTGCTCCCCCACCCCTCCAAGGGCATTTGAGAAACAAAATGGTTGCCCCTTTGAAGCTGTTGGGACAAAATGGCCACCCCCACCACCCCAATCATGAAGGCAGGGCAAAATGGCTGTCTGGCCCTCGAAGCTGGCTTGAAAAGGTTGGGAACTCCTGTCTTAAACTTTTCTACCTTGTCTCACAACATAGTTTGATCCTGTAGGTTTGACGCATGAGGAAGGTGGACACTCAATGCTAAACTCTCCTATCATGTCCTTCCCTTCCCTTATCAAAGCACTGGATTCCTTTTTCAGATCTGGTGAAACATCTGGGACTCAGCAGGCAGCATCTCAGTTACCTTCAGGAGATTGGAAATGGCTGGTTTGGGAAGGTGAGATCTATTAACAGCATTCTGGGGGTAGTAGGGTCCTATATTCTGTCCAGCCATACATCAGAGCTGGTGCCATTGCAAAGGAAATATGGATAATTTTAAATATATTTAAAATGTCCCTAGTGGTTTGCAACAACAATGTAATATGATATATATACAAGTGTGCGTGTAGAGGAAAAAGTGAAATGACAAACATCAGAGAAATTCTTTTACATCATATTTTCCCTTTCTTCTGTTTCACAGGTAATTCTGGGAGAAATCTTTTCAGATTTCACTCCTGCGCAGGTGGTAGTGAAGGAGTTACGGGTGAGTGCTGGCCCACTTGAGCAGAGGAAATTCCTATCAGAGGCGCAACCCTATCGGTAAGTACAGGATCAGTTGGAATGACCAAACGTATGAGCTAAGGAAAGGGTGGCCAAACTTTTCAAGCCGTGGGCCAGTCACATGGTTGAGAGGGCCGGTCACATGGCTGAGCGGGATGGTCATATGGTTGAGTGGGCCGGTCATGTGGTTGAGCAGACCAGTCATGTGGTTTCTCCCACAGGAAGTAGAAGTAAAGTAAAGTAAAATGTGTCTGTGCATGCGCAAAACGCATGTGTCTGTGCATGCGCAAAACGCTGCTGTAAATGCACCTGCGGCTGTCGTAAATGCATTTACAAAAGCCACGGGTGCTTTATGGCAGCATTTTGTGCATGCATGGGCACATTTAAGAGCAGTGCGGGTGGCACAGGCCAGATTATTAGATGGCATGGGCTGGATCCGGCCTATGGGCCGTAGTTTGGGAACCCTGTACAGGTGTCCCTGTATAAATGGCTGCCCTGATCTCAGAAGTAGTTGCAGTAGTGTAAAAGGAGGATCCAGAAAAACAGACTGCTTTCATCTTCTAAATCAGACCTTGGAAGGTTAATATTTTAAGTAATTAGTTTTAGTTATAGTTCTAAGGTTTTATGCCACAATGCTAACTGGGTTTAATGAGTTTTTCATATACTGCCTTTTAATAATTATTAACCAAAATCCTGTTGCTTAATGTAATAAATCACACTAGAGTAGGTATAACTAACAATGGAACATTAATGTAACAAATCCCCACTGATTCAATGAGCCTTAATACTTACTGTTCTAGCAACAGGATTTAAGCCAATTATAAATAATTTATAACTAGTTACAGTACTTCCAAATTGCATGTTGTACTATAGTCTTCAAATAAATGTACACATTTCACTGGATGATCAATAACTGTTGAATACTGTGTCAAACTTAAGAGGATATACTTAGCATGTTTAGAAAGCCACGAAATATCTCTGTCATAGTACATGTTTTTCCTCACCTCCATATCTTGCATTGAGCCATGCTTTATTTTGTGATTGATCCTTGGAAGATAAATATGACCCTACTTTTTAAGACTCATTGTCGAGGTCTGCATCAAGTCTCATTGCTAGGGAATTAATGGGTTATTTAGCAAAGAACATGCACTTCTAATGTCTAGTTTAACCCAGAGCTTTTGCCTGTTTTATTGGTAGAAAGTGAGATTTATTTTTGTTTGGTCACACAGAAATATATAAGGCAGGGGTTCTCAACCTTTTCACAACTCAGGCCAGACCATGCACCCCGGACAGCTGAGTGGGCCGGTCACATGGTTCCTCCTGCTGTAAATGCTGCCATGAAATGCATCAGCGGCTGTCGCAAACACATTTACGACAGCCACGTGTGCATTTATGGCAGCGTTTACGACAGGCATTGGTGCATTTACGCATGCATGAGTGTGCTTCCGCTTCCAGTAGCGGTGAGGGTGGCAGCGGGCGACATGAAATGGTGCCATGGGCATAGCTTAGCCAACCCTGGTATAAGGGATAGTAATGTAATGGGGAAATATTGGAATGAGTCACTCAAGCAAGCAAACTCAATAACTTGTAATCTTATTTTATTTCCCCTTCCTCATGCCAAGTTTGTGCATGTCTCTTTTTCTTTGTGTTGGAATGTGCAGTAGACCAAATTGTTTTTTCTTCATTGTGAACAAATAGGGAATTAAGGCTATTGGCTACATATTGACGAATATTGGATGTTGGTCAGAGGTAGACTTCTTCTTCCATGTCTAGGCCAGACATGAACCTGCCAAAATGAAGCCATCTTTTGGTGAGTCCATTGTGAAGTTCCTTTGGCCTGGCCTACTATGAGAAAGATTAGCCAGCAACACAAGATTACCGTTACCAGGGTATGCCCGATTGTGGTTGGAAAATAACACAATATTCGAGTAGGCTCTTTCTGTGTGCTTAAGGAAATCTTTAACAGCATGAAGGCTAAGAAATGTTGGTAGCTGAACAACTGAAGTCTTAAACCAGGAGTTCACAACCTTTTTAAGCCAGGGGCTGGGTCACGCTCCCTTAGACAGCTTTGGGGGCTAGATGGTCATTTTGCCTTTCTTTCACCACATGGCACTTCCTGGTGTGGTAGAGGTGGTGGTGGGCCACATGAAATGGTGCCATGGGCTGCATCTGGCCCGTGGGCCGCAGGTTGAGAATCCCTGTCTTAAATGGTCAGTCTTTGCAAAAATATGAATTGTGCTAAACTTTCCTTCTCTCATTCTTTCCCTGGGCCTCTCTCTCCACCTCTTACCCCCAAGAAGCCTCCAGCATCCAAACATATTGCAATGTCTTGGCCTGTGTACAGAGTCAATCCCCTTCTTGCTTATCATGGAATTCTGCCAGTTGGTGAGTAAACAAAATCCCAAACAATTGGGGTTGAACGGTGGTGGTGGTGGTGGTGGTGGTGGAGGAGACGGAATGTTCTCCCTCAGGGTTAAGATTTCTGTGTGACAGAAAAATCTTCCATTACACATTGCCCTTGTCTTTAAACGGAGGTGGCCACTTGTAAATCTCCTCACAAAAGCAAGATGTATCACTTTCTCCCCACCCCGCAAAAAGAACAGGACATGATATGTAAAATTTACAAAAGCTAATTTGGAATAGGAAAAGTAGTTTGAAAGACAAGGCTGTATTTTATCACCTTGCTTATTCCACTTATACACAGAGCACATAATGTGCAATGCAGGAATGGAGGAATCACAATATGGGATTGAAATTGCTGGGTGAAACATCAACACGATCTGAGATATGCAGACGATACCACCCTAATGGCAGAAAGTAAGGAAGACCTAAAGAATCTCTTGATTGGGCTGAAGGAGGAGAGTGCAAAAGCTGGCTTCAGAAATATCAAGAAAACCAAGATAATGGAAACAGGTCCAATCAGTTCCTGGAAAATAGATGGAGAAGAAGTAGAAGCAGTGACAGATTTTACATTCTTAGGATCAAAGATCACTGCAGATGGAGATTGCAGCCATGAAATAAAAAGGTGACTGATTCTTGGGAGACAAGCTATGAGAAACCAGGGGAACATAGTGAAAAGCAGAGACATCACATTGCAAACAAAAATTCAAATAGTCAAAGCAATGGTATTCCCGGTGGTAATGTATGGTTGCGAGAGCTGGACCACTAGGAAAGCTGAATGCAGAAGAATAGACGCCTTTGAAATGTGGTGTTGGAGGAGAGTTTTGAGAGTCCACTGGACAGCAAGGAGAACAAATAGGTCAATCTTAGAAGAAATTAACCCGGACTGCTCATTAGAAGGTCAAATAGTAAAGATGAAGATGAAGTACTTTGGACATCAAATGAGAAGGGAGGATTCACTTGAGAAGACCTTGATGCTGGGAAAGGTGGAGGGCAAAAGAAGAAGGGGGAGGCCAAAGATGAGATGGCTAGATGGTGTTGTAGACACAATGGGCACAGAACTGGGCGGGCTGAGGGGGATGGTGGAGGACAGAGGCGCCTGGAGGACAATGGTCCATAGGGTCGCAAAGGGTTGGAATCTACTGTGCGACTGAACAACAACAGAAACAACAACAACAATTTATACGTGGCTGAATTGCTTGGTGGTTTAGATATCTGGCTTCAGAGACAGAGGTTTGGAGTTTAATTCCTCTGCTATGCCTTCTGAGATTAGAACTAATCTTTGTAGCCCTGGGCAAACTGCACAATCACAGGCTCCCCACCCCAAAGAAGAGAATGGTAAATCATATCTGAGTACTCTGTACCTGGAAAAACCGTGGAGATGGTTTCCATGAATCAGAACTGACTTGATAGCATGCAATTATTAATTCATAGGCAGAGATGAAAATGTAGATATAGTTACTATGAGTAGAAATAAAGTGAATCTTGCTATAGTTGTTGTTGTATTATTTCAGAGTGTTTACTGCTTCAGCTGTTCTTAATCATGGTAGAAAGAAAAGCTAATTGCTATTTTCTTTTAAAATGAATTTGAAATAAGAACTATTCATAAACAAGACTGCATCGATAGAAATATTGTGGTGGTATTATTTGAGCTTTTGAATACAGAGTTTACTTTTGAAACATACTGCTCTATATTTATCGTTCCAATTGGTTTTTGGAATTACTGTAGTTTATTTAAAATATCTGTAACTATGGCAGTCCACCTTAAAAACACTCATTTATTCATATAATCAGACATACTGTATATACTCAAGTATAAGTTGGGTTTTTAACCCCCAAAATGAGGTCCAACATGGGATTCAACTTATATTCAGGTCAACGTAAACACTCAAAAACATACCCACATAAATGTCTAAATTAATTAATTTTACCATATTTTCATGTATTTTAATTATTGAAACTCACTAGCAGCTGCTGCATTTTTCACCCCCGACATACTCAGGTCAATCTATTTTCTTAGTTTTATAGGTCCAAATTAGGTACCTCGACTTATATTTGGGATGACTTATACTTGAGTATATACGGTATTTTATTGCTTTTGAAAGTTGAATTCTGAGAAAACATTCTGCGTAGTACTTAAGATTAATTTCTTTCTGAGGAGAAATAGTTGTGGTAAACTGGTATGTAAGTTGTTTGGAACTCCAGCTCTTGCAAGTGCC
The DNA here is from genome assembly GCA_035047305.1 of Bradypodion pumilum. Lineage (NCBI taxonomy): Eukaryota > Metazoa > Chordata > Lepidosauria > Squamata > Chamaeleonidae > Bradypodion > Bradypodion pumilum. The sequence goes on along the minus strand of JAWDJD010000008.1, from coordinate 33,410,593 downwards.
TCACCCCAGAATTTAAGGAAAAGCTATTCTGCTGATCACAAACCTCTTTCACTGTATTTTTGTGTAATATGCTGTCAGCTAATAAGAAGCTTAGGACCACAGTGGCTTAGTGGTTAAGACACAGAGCTTGATGTCCAGAAGGTTGGCAGGTCAGCAGTTTCTAGACCAGAGTGCTGCGTGACTGAGTGCGTGACCATTATGTGTCTTGAAAGCAAGAAATTACAAGGAGATAAACAGATATCGCTTAAGCAGGAAGGGTAGCAGCTTCCCATGTCTAGACATGCTTGCCACATGACCACAGAAACATCTGCAGATGCAGACAACCTTGGCTCTTAGGCTGTAAACAGATATGAGCATCGCCCCTTAAAGTCAGACTCTACTGGCTTTTGAGCACGGGAGACCTTTAACTTTACTCAAAAGCAACTTATGGAGACCCTAATATGCCTTTCAAAGTAAGTGAAATATTTAAGGAATGGGTTGTGTAGTTTACTTTTAAGTATCTGAAATGTAGAGGTTTACCTATTCAGAGTGAGCCCAACATTTCCTCTTCATCTTCTGAATGAGTTTGTGATTTCATTCCACAGTCAGATCTGGCTATATGGCATTCTCTGAAGCCATCTTAGAATACAGTATGGGCGAAAAGCATGGCTGGAGTGAGAGCAAGAAGCAACTTTCTTTGCTTCTTTCTTGTACTCTTTCTCCTTTACATAGAAATGTTATCATGTCAACTTCTGGACCGTTTTCCTGAATTTACAACAACGTTTTGTTATCTGGGTTAATATCTCCCACACATCTTTCCAGGGAGATCTGAAACGTTACCTTCGAGCACAGCGCAAAGCAGATGGGATGACTCCTGATTTGCTGACCCGGGACCTTAGCACATTACAGCGCATGGCCTATGAGATCACTCTGGGAGTACTACATTTGCATAAAAACAATTACATCCACAGGTTAGTATAAGGGCATCAAGGTCCCTTGTTCTTTGAGAATTAAATGTGGCCCAATGTATGACAGAGGGACTGCAGTGGCTTAGTGGTTAAGATGCTGAACTTGATTAATGGAAGGTCAACAGGTCAGCAGTTTGAGACCTGAGTGCTGCACGATGGAGTGAGTGCCCGTCTCTGTCCTAGCTCCTGCCAACTTAGCAGTTTGAAAGCAAGAAATTGCATGTACAGTGGAACCCCGCATAATAAGCGCTCCGTTTAACAAAAAAATCATACAACGAAGCATTCGTTATGCAAAGGTGGTACCCCACACAACAATTTCCCCCCGTTATGCAGAGTTTCTGCTAAGCGTAGTATACCCCAGTTAATGGAAACCCCGTATAACGAATATTTGTTCCGTTATGCGGGGGATCTCCCATTTGATCCGCATAGCAAAAAGAAGTGCATAGCGAAGAGCTCCATGAAGCAGAGCTCTTTCGCTATGTGGGGTTCTACTGTAGATAAATAGGTACCACTTTGGTGGGAAGGTAAACATCGTTCCATTCCATGCCTGCCACATGTCCACAGAAACATCAGATAGTGCTGGCTCTTTGGTTATAAACAGATGAGCACTGAACCTTAGAGTCAGATGCGACTGGCTTTTGAGCAAGGGCAACCTTTACCAACCTAATGTATGACAATAGCTTAGGAGGAACAAAATCTAGAATTCCAGTTATCTGTCTAAAGCAGAAGTTCTCAACCTTTTAAAGCCGGGGGCCAGGTCACGCTCCCTCAGACTGCTTCAGGGGTCAGACGGCTATTTTGCCCTTCCTCCACCACATGGCACTTCCAGGTGTGGTGGAGGTAGTAGGGGGCCATATGAAATGGTGCCATGAGCTGCATCCAGCCCACAGGCCGCAGGTTGAGAATCCCTGGTTTAAACCTAGGAAAGTGAACGACAGTGTCTTAAAATTGGGTGGGCTAAAATGAGATAAGATTCCAGTGCCCTCTCTGATCCAAATCAGATTTATTTGATTGAACTAATGATTGGGTATGGAACAAACAAAATGTGAACTTTCCTATAGGTTAAGATCTGCTGGGACCATGTTTTTGGTATCTCAACTTTGGAAATCAGAAACACAGTAGCTATGGCAAACTCGGCTTTTTATGTGGTAGCATTAAGGATTTAGAGTGTTTAGTGATCCTATAAATGTCCATTTAAAATATTCCTGTTTCTTTTTTTCCTGTTTATCTATACTGTTGCCAGCACCTAATTTATCAATTTGTTTTCTGTATCTTTTTTGGTCTATTGACAGTATTATTTTTCTTTTATTGAAACTGGATGTTTTTTATGTTGCTGGGAATTGGCTTAAAATCCTACATTTGGTAGATATTCATCTTCATCATTAAATTTTCATCCCATTTTTCCTCCAAATGAGGCCAAGGTGATTTTAATGCTATTCTCCCATTTTTGTGAAAGTCCTATTGTGCCATACCACCAAAATACAAAAATTAACCCCGTAGCAACTATGATATTATAACTAGGGATTGGTCAATTAACTTCTTGAGTCTTTTGAAGGAAGGAGGGGTGAAACAAAAATAAATCTTAGAAATATATTTTAAACATTCAATATGTTGCCCAAATTTCCTCATTAATTTTATTCAGATATTTATAATAAGGAAAAGTGGTAAAGACAGAAACTCTTTGCTCAATTTCCCCTCTGGAATCTTCTGATGTTAACAGAAGAATGTTTATCCCTATACAGTGATCTGGCATTGCGGAACTGCTTGCTGACCTCTGATCTTACAGTGAGAGTTGGAGACTATGGACTGTCACACAACAATTATAAGGTATGACTTATGGGTAGTCCTTGTAGTAATTCTTGGAGGAACACCATTGAATGGGATTGTGTGTCTTTCTTTCTTTGTCTGTTTTCCATTCGCATCAGTTATTTTAAGTATTTCTGCTTTACTATAATTTCTCATAGCAGCATATTGTTTCTCGTAGGCACTTGCAATATGATGTAGAAGCTGTGCCTGATGCATGACTCTGCTCGTAAGAAGTGTGAAGTCAGATGGTGATACAGTTTTGTGTTTTAGATCACTTGCCGTGTTTCAGTTCAAGCTATTTCCAAGTAACTGCAGTGGCTTAAGTGGCTAAGACACTGACTGGGAGGCAGAAAGTCAGCAGTTCGATTCCCGAGTACTGCAGGACGGAATGAGCTCCAGTCTTTGTCCCAGCTTCTGACAAACCTAGCAATTCAAAAGCAAGGAATTGCAAGTAGATAAATAGGGACCACTTTGGTGAGAAAGGTAACAGCGGTCCGTGCGCTTCAGTGTCTAGTCATGCCTGCCACATGACCACGGAAATGTCTGCAGAAGCAGACAGCGCTGGCTCTTCGGCTTTGAAATGGAGATGAGCACTGAACCCTAGAGTCGGATACGGCTGGCTTTTGAGCAAGGGAAACCTTTACACAATGTACGAGAAATCGCAAATGAACTCAACCCTGCTCTGTGTCCAATTCAGGCATTTTGGTCTCTCAGCAAGGGTGGTGGTGGTTTCCGTCATCTTCTTCTTCTTCTAAGCTAGGCTGAAACAAAGGGGACTGGATTGAGTGTGCATGGGAGGAACCCTTTCAATGAGATTGCAACCACTGAGGCAATCCTTCCCAGCTTGATCCAACACAACCTTATATCACTGTCTCATTGCACCCTGAATGTAAAGCATCTCTGGAAGCTTGACTAACAGTTGGTAACAATGGGAAATTACAGCCAAGGCACTGAGATTCCATCTAGAATACAACAACCATTCAAATAGGGCATTTTCCCCAGGTCCATGCTGGCCTGGCGGGATACTGGGACATCTTATAACTTATAACTTTCCCTCTGCCCTGTGGGAAAAAGTCTGAAGCACATCGGCGGCAGCACGAAAATAATAATAATAATTTTGTGGATCCCCCCACACACCCCCCCCCCCAATCCAAGCCTTATTATCTCTGCACCACTGCTGAAGCGCTTTGGACTTTCTCCCACAGGGTGGAGGGGAACCTGGCAAGAGGCGCCAAAGTGGAAGCAGAAACTGCTTAGGTGGCATGGCCCTTTAAGTTATAAGTAGGAGCGCACAGTGACACATCCCGGTATCTTGCCGGGCCAGCATGGGCCAGGTTTTTCCTGTGGAAGATGCCAACTTCACACCTCCTATTGTTCCTGATTACCAGAGATGATCTATCTTCTGGGATATGTGACTAGTAAAACAATACCCTTTTTTGTCTTTTGGGGGAAATGCTGGCCATCTGTTCTTAAAGTCTTACTAATGTAGATACAAATGAATGATAATTCTCTAGCTCTCAGTCTCCTCCCCAAGTTTTAGGAGTTGCATCTTGTTATGAATGCAGAAGCATACAAATGTACACACACAGACAGAAAAATGCCAAGGTGTTGCTTTCCTCTCTGATCTACCTCTGCAATTTACCAAAATTATAAGTAAGCCAAAATTACTCTCCACTGGCTCATGCGCCACATAAATATGATGGAATGGGCATTTTGGAGGGACACACTATTCTGCGTGTAGGGGTAACTTCTCTTCCTGAAGATTGTTACTTAGTAGACAACTGCCATTTTGATATCCCATCCGTCTTCTCAAACAATGCTGTGCTGTGTAGCAATGCTTGGGTAAAGTTCTGTGGAAACTCTTAGGCACCAGATGCTAGGGGGTGGGTAGTAACAGTGCCCTACCATAAGTTCCTCCTGAGCTTCATCTGTTAGAGGGTAAATATGTGGCCAATCCCTGAATTCTACAGATGGAGTTGTGGGGAGGACAGTGTCATTTTGTGGTTTGGAAAATATTTTGGTGTGGTCATCTTTGAAAATATATATGCGCTGCATATTGCTATGGGAAAGAATATCACCCAGAGGTTTATAGGCAACTAAGATGATGCCAGGAGAAAGTTGTCATCTCCAATATGGAACATGGAAGATGATGAATAGGCTGAGAACTGGAGTGACACAATGCAAAACAAGCCTAAAGAGGTGGGGGCCACATTGACAATGGTGAACAATGTGAATGTGGCGAGATCTGCTAATCTGAGGCAAACATGCCTAAACAATGTGATATCGAGGATTTGCTTGAAGCAAATGACAGGGCTATTCAAACTGCTGAGTATTGGAAAAGTAGGGTATAAATATGTAAACATGTAGTTTATGTAGGCATATATATATTTAGATAATTAGTGTTGTTTTAATTGTGTTGGTTTTGAATTTTTGGGGCCTTCCTACATGGCAGAGCATAATTCCCTCATAAATCAGGCCCGCTTCACCTGGTCTCAGACAATTCAACTCCAAATACCGACTCCCAGGTTGGCTAGAAAGCCCATTACCCACCATAGGGCTTTCTCAGTGGCAGCTCCAGCTCTTTGGAATGCGCTGCTCGGGGAGCTGCGTTTGATAGACTCCTTAGGGACCTTTAAGAAACAATTGAAAACCTTTCTGTTTGAGGAGGCCTTTAGCAGTTTGTTGAAGACCAAATAGGAGAACCCAACCCCCCAAATGGCCTTTCTGTCACAAGAGTTTATGGTCCTCGGTTCTGATTTTGTTTAGGTGGGCGGGGGTTGTATTATTGTCTTAATGACATTTGTTTCACTTTTTTAAAATAGTGTAAGCTGCCCAGACTGGGAGTCCATCCCAGATGGGCAGGGTTTAAGTCCAGTCAAACAAACAAGCAAATAAATAATCTTTGGAAAACCTTATCGGAGAACTTGTTGGACCAGATCTGGAATGCTCTGTAGAATAAATCAGACTTGCAGTTATCCTATGTGGAAGTACGGTTCCATTCATTCTAAGAGGAACCATCCCATTTAAGACTGTTAAAGTTTTTAAGGTAGTTACTGTGAGCTATTTAATGTATAGCAAGTGGAGGAATTGTAATCTTTCTAGACACAGATGTTGAGCGGGTTGTTTTGGAGCTGCTAGTGTGAGACTAGGAACGTGTACCATTTGGGGATGTCTGCACAAAAACATGGAAAGGGAAACACTCATCTTGTCAGGATAATGCTGTCAATTCTATGTTCCATACTAACATCCTCAGGATATGGGATTCTATGCACACATTGTTTTGTTTTACAGCCTTTTTTTGTTTCTGTTTTGTAGGAAGACTATTATATTACTCCAGACCGGCTCTGGATCCCCTTGCGTTGGGTGGCTCCAGAGTTGTTGGATGAGATGAATGAAAACCTGGTTGTTGTGGATCAAACCAAAGAGAGCAATGTTTGGTGAGTCCCAAAGAGTCTGTCTGCCCTCCACCTCCTACTTCAGTAAACTCAGTTTGCAGCCCGCCCCCCTTACACCCTTTCCTATTTGCACCATCCAATTAGACTAACGCTGAAACAAGCATTTCTTTAAAATTTCTGTTTTTAACTTGGATTTCCATGCCAATATTAACAAGCATATACACCTAGCTCTTTGGTTTGAGGATTCAATTTGTCACAGAGTGCGTATACAGTTTGGAATCTAATATACACTAAAACCCCGGCTTACATATGCCTCGTGTTACATAAAATTCAACTTACATAATGATTTTGTGCTAAAACCATGTCCCGATTTACACGATTTCCTATGGGTTTGTTTCAAGTTAAATAAAAATTCTTTTTCCTATGTGTTTGCTTCAAGTTACATAAAAAAACGATTTAAGCAAAAGCCTACGGAATGGAATCCCCCCCCCCCCAAGTAGGAACTTTACTGTATTTCCTTTCTCCATGGCATCACCTGGTTGAGGAACATTTTCTCTAAGCTCCCAGGTTTAGAGAAAGGAACCCTCATGGTGTAGTGGTTAAATGGTAGTACTGCAGCCAAAACTGCTCACGTTGAGAGTTCAGTTCTGACAGGCTCAAAGTTGACTCAGGCATCGTCCATCTTTCCAAGGCAGGTAAAATAAGTGCCCAGCATGTTGGGGGCGAAAATGCTATTACCTTGTTAACCATTCAGAGAGTGCTATGGGGTGGTATTTAAGTATAATTGCTATAGACTTACCTAGGGCAACCTGTGAACCTGGAAATGTTACTTTTTTAGAGAACAATTTACAAATCTCTGACGGTGCCTGGAGAATTTTGGACTTGTCATCTAACACTCTATGACTGCGGTGGCTCAGTGGTTAGGATGCTGAACATGATGACTGGAAGGTCGGCAGGTCAGGAGTTTGAGACCCGAGTGCTGCATGACAGAGTGAGCTCCCAGCTCCTACCAACCTAGCAGTTTGAAAGCAAGAAGTAGATAAATAGATACTGTACCACTTTGGTGGGAAGGTAAACAGCATTCCGTGCACTCTGGTGTATAGTCATGCCTGCCACATGTCCACGGAAATGTCTGCAGATGCAGACAGATCTGGCTCATTGGCTATAAACAGAGATGAGCACCGAACCCTAGAGTCAGATATGACTGGCTTTCGAGCAAGGGTGAGCTTTACCTTTACTAGTCACACTCTGGCTTCTTGTTTTATAGGGCTAAATCAGGGGTTCACAACCTACAGCTTGTGGGCCAGATCTGGCCCACAACAGCAAATAATCCAGCCCCTGACCTCGCTCCAGTCACCCCCACAGCCGCCACTGCTGGAATAGACCACCAACTCATTTATGGCTGCTTAAACACATTTATGACAGCTGTAAATGAGTCCGTGGCCGTCATAAATGCATTTACTACAGCTGTAAATGAATCCGTATTTACGACAGCGGTGGACACGTTTTATGGCACCAGTCCAGCCTGCTCAGCATTCTGAGTGGGCGTAGTCTGGCCCACGGCTGAAAAACACTGAGAACCCCTGGGCTAAATGGTAAAAGGTTATGAAAAGCTTGCGCTTACAAGATCACACCTGCAGTCCCTGCGCACTACTGGCTGAAGCTCAACAGAATTGAACTTTTCTGTCTTGATCTCACTCTTTGTTCCCTTGCTAGGTCTATGGGTGTGACGATCTGGGAGCTTTTCGAGTTTGGCTCCCAGCCTTACCGACATCTTTCCGATGAGGAAGTGCTGACGTTTGTCATCAAGGAGCAGCAGATGAAGCTGGCCAAGCCACGCCTTAAACTTCCTTACTCTGATTATTGGTGAGTCCTTCCCTACACACGCCAACCTATCTGTGTAGTCCAAGACTACACCCAAGTGAGCTAAAGCCTAGCTGGGGTATTTTCAGAGCTCGGGGAAGTACAAATGCTTGTCAGCCTCTGGATATTTTCCTTATTGGTCTTTCCTATCCTTAGTCAATGTATATCTATATTTTCTGAGTAACCAATGGTTTGGGGTTGTTTCCCAGTATTTAAGGCTGTTGATGACATTCCTGTTTCTCCTAATGTTCTTCCATTCTTCCTTCTCTTGTGTTCCTCCAACCATCCACCCATTTCTCTCCCTCTGCTGTCATTCCTACAGGTCTTCTTCCAGCTGTGTCATTTCTCTGCACCTTTTCTTCTTTCTGTATCACTTCAGCTATACTGTTGCTCCTCAAATTACTTTCTCTCTCAATCTATCTGTTTTCCAATTCACTTTCTACAAATTAACTCCCATTTCCTTTCAGCTGCTTGAGTTGATGTGTTTTTGGACCACCTTACAAGCAGATAGAAATTGATGCTTTTAATAGCAATTGTAGTTACAACTAATCTTATATACTGCACTATAATACGTAGATCCAGTTGTGGGATTCATCCGAAATGCTCCGGTACACCTGTACCGGTAGTAGAAATTCCAGCTGGCCCCGCCCATCCGGTTGCAGGAGCCTCAGGTCATAGGCCTGTGCCTGACCACGCCAACCCTGCCACATGGCCACACCCACCATGCCACACTCAGAGAGTAGGTAGTAAAAATAATAATCCCACTACAGCAAAGATCACTCTCTGGGTCTTTCCCAAAGTAATTGGCAGTTTGTCTCCAACAAGCTGGGTATTCATTTTACTGACCTCAGAAAGATGGAAAGCTGAATCAACCGTAAGCCCCTGGGGATCAAACTCAGATTGTGAGCAGAGTTTTAGTTGCCGTACTGCATCACATCGACTGTACCACTAGGGCTTTCTCTAATATCCTTCTTCAGATATATTTATACTACAAACCAGTAGTAGGCATCAGCAGGTTCACACCAGTTCACCAGAACCGGTAGAAGAAACTCTGGCTGGCCCCGCCCATTCAGGTACAATGCAGGGCTTTCCCTCTGGCCATGCCCAGCATACCACTCCCACAGAGTAGGTAGTAAAAAACTTTGAATTCCACCACTGGGCAGGCAAGACTAGATCACTCACCCAATCACATGGCCATGCACACAGAGTAGGCTACACCCACAAAGTAGGTCACACCCACAGTGTGGTAGTACATGTTTTTGGAGCCCACCACTGCTACAAACCCAAGGTAGTTCATGGTTGGTGCCTCCCCAGTTCTAGGGGAACTCCAGGATCTCTAGTCCTGCAATAATGCTTAGAACAAAACCTATAGTTCCCAGGATGTTCTTGGAGAAGCCATGACAATTAAGCAAGTATGAAACAGTCAGGATCTCTAGCTAAACCAGAGACCGGCCATTTTTACGAGTCTTTGAACCTTCACCTTTACAGGCTTACACCATTGTAAGTGACCAATTGTGACTTCTGGCGGCGGCGGGGGGGGGGGGATTGCGAACCCCGATTTAGTTGTTAAGCAAATTTTTGGTTGGTTTTAGTTGTTAAGCGAAGCGAACATTCAGAGAAAACTCTGATCTTTAACCGAGTTAGTCTCTAAGCGAGACGCTCTTTATGCGAGGTTTTACTGTACAGTATTATACTGCACCTGAGGCCCTCCAGATGTGGTTGTATTGCAATTTCCATCAGCCTTAACCAGCATCGCCAGTACTAAGGATTCCTAGCAACTAGGTTGTGCCACAAGTTCCCCAGCCTTTTATAACAACACTTCTTCAAGTTGTCCTCCACCTATTTTGCTCTTCTGATGACACAGTGATCTTCCTTTATTCTGACAAAATCTCCCCCCCCCCACATGCCCTTCCATTCTTATCTCCGTCAAAGCTTCGGAGCAGCTTTCTGACTGTTCTGCCTAACTTATTTTCCTCCTAACAGCTTTCCCCCTCACACTGGCTCCTGTTGTTCTTATACACCCATGATGGCGAACCTTGGCACTCCAGATGTTCTTGGACTTCAATTCCCAGAAGCCCAAGCCCCCATGAATCCACAACAATGGGTTTACTGCGATTCATCCGGCCCACGCCACCCTCGTCGCTCCTGAAAGCAGAAGTAAAACGCGCCTCATCCAGGAGTGACGAGGGCGGTGTGGGCTGTATGGATTGCCGTAAACCCATTCGTGCATATTCATGGGGGCTTGGGCTTCTGGGAATTGAAGTCCAAGAACATCTGGAGTGCCAAGGTTCGCCATCATGGCTATATACCAATTATTTCTGTCTTTCTTCTCTCTTTTTTATATTTGGCCTGTTCTTTAAGTAATCGGCAGTATATTTCAAACTTGTGGTTTCCCACTGTTCTTTTTGGCAACTCTCTCTCTCTCTCTCTCTCTCTCTCTCTCTCTCTCTCTCTCTCTCTCTCTCTGTTTAAGTCCCCATTCCAAATCCCCTTCCCTCCAAACTGTCCTTTCAGGCTATTCCCCCGAACTGTTTCTCCCTTCCTATTTCTGCCTGTTTTTCCGACAGTTCCTCTATCCTTCCTCTGTCCCTGGCCTACTGCAGGTATGAGGTGATGCAGTCCTGCTGGGTCCCGGCCTCTCATCGCCCCACGATGGAAGAGCTGCATTTGCAAGTGAGCTACCTCTTAAATGAGCGCTCCAATGCCCAAGCCGAGGAGAGCTTTGAGTGGCGGTGGAGTGCCCTGAAACCCAAGCGCTCTTCTTCCCCACCGCCAACCTCTTCCTCGCCATGTCATCACCGTTCACCAGAAGAGATCTCGGCCTATCCGCTCCTGGATGGGTTCCATGGCGGGGACATGGATGACATTCTGACCGTGACGGAGAGCAGCGGGGGGCTGAACTTTGAGTACATGTGGGAGAAGGCCCGCCTGGGGCGATGGAAGGGCCCGGCTTCAGCACCATCTGAGTATTCTTCCACCAATGGTGGGTTAGCGGTACCAGGAAGCAATCCTTTCTATGAACAGACCTCGCAGCGGGGACACAGTTTGGAGACGCCCAGTGTGGTGCCTGTCATCAGTGCACGGAGCCCTTCTGTCAGCAGCGAGTATTATATTCGCCTGGAGGACCATGGCAGTAGTGAGGGGCCGGTCTGTGCCCCCAGCCCGGGCACCCCACCCCAGCCTCTTTTCCCCTCAGACTGGGACTGCCCCAAGGCTTCCTGTCGGCCACCGGAGCAAAGCGGTTGCACCAACCCCTTCTTGGACATTGGCAGCGGTGAAAGCAATCCTTTCCATATGGAGGGTGAGATCCAGGAAACTCCCCTTACAGAGACGACAACGATAGGAGGTGAAGCATTCCTGGCTGAGTCCCTGCTTACTGTGTACCGCGAACTAGAGGACCAACAGCGCAGCTGGGATGCTGAGATGATGGAAGAACGGGGGGCCGGGGAGACACTAGCCGGGGACCCTTCTGAGTTCCAAGGATCACCTTCATGGGAACAGGAGCCTTCACTGATGGAGGACCAAAGTTCTGGCAGCAGCACCGACGATGGTGGAAGCAGTGTTGGGGGTGGGCGGCGCAAACTTTTGCCATGCCCGCTGTGTGCTCGTGTTCGTTGCACCTGTGCCATCCCACGGGGGGATGTGGTAAGCAGCTGGAGCAACCATGGGCCATCCCTACACTGTCCTCACCGCGACAGCTATGGCACGGAGGATGACTCCTCTCTGAAGGTGGAGAGGGGCTCACTCTCAGACTGTCCCATGCTTCCCTTGAGAGACTGCAATGGGGGAGGTGCAGAGCCTAACCAATTCTATGACCCACTTATGGGCACAGTGGTGAAGACCTATGAACTTCAAGACTACCCAAAGCAGAGAAGTGGGGGAAGCACTCGTCCTCCTGGATTGCCCTTTCCAGCAATGTCCGCTGGCAGTTGTAATGTGATTGTCCCTGTAGAGATACCGCCGTTGTCCACACTAGCTGAAAACAACGATGAGGAGACCATTGCAATCCTCCCAGAAGCCATTGATGGGTTCTCCACTGGCCCCGTGACCCTAAATCTCTCCCCAGCAGCACCAGATCGGCAAAGGGGAACCCTTGACTCTGTGGATTCATTAGATATTCCTTCCAACACCAGTTCTTCAGATGTCTGCAGCCCTGCCTCCCACTATTCTTCCCCAGGGCAAAAATTTGGGGACAGCGGCTATGAAACGGAGAGCACTTTCTCACCTGAATTCATCTTCAAAGAGGAACCACCACTGCCTGGGGAAGAAGAAGAAATAATAGAGATGCAGGACGATTCAAGCAAACTTCCAACAACCCCTATTTCTCAGTCCACCAGTGATCTGACTTTATCTGTGAGTGAAGAAGGGGTGGAACTAGAGGAAGAGTTAGGGAGAAGTTTAGGGCCAGCAACACCTCATCGTGACTCAGCCTACTTTTCTGATGGGGAGGCAGAACCCCCTGAGGAACCTCCTGCTTCTGTTCTGGGAAGTGAGGAAGAAAAGCCCAAGAAGAGGACAAAGATGGATGGAGGTTTTGTGGTTCAGGTGTGCAAGGAACAGCTGATGGTCACTTTGCAGGAAAATGTCACTCACAACCTACTCTGCGCTCAGAGGATCCCCACGCTTCGGATTTTGCCCACTGGCCCTTTGAAGGATCAGGCTGTTGTGAAGCTCTGGAGCCTAGAGCCAGAAGAGGGGAAGGAGGAGACAGAAGAGGAGGAGGAGGAAGAGGAGGAGGAGGAAGAGGAAGAGGCCAAGAAAAGCCATAGTGAGGATGCTATGGATTTCCAGTGGTCAGAAAGTGTGGATGATAAAGGAAAAGAAGAGGGGGAGATGGAGCGAGAAGAGGCAGATGGAGAACTTGAAGACCTGGAGCCAAAATGGGAAGAGGAAAGGAATGAAGGGGAGAAGAAGCCTAGTCACCCAGAGAAACCTAGCGACACAGAGACCAAAAGTGTAACGATGCCTTGTCTTGCAGAATTACAGGATGCAGAGGAAGACTGTTCTATAGCAGCTGAGCCACCCAAAAGGGACCAAGAACTTGGGATCCCTGGGATGCAAGCTGGTGAAGATATCAAAGGTAAGAGTCCTTCCAATGGTTAAAAACAGTAATAGGAGGAAGAAGGGTCATTGTGGCTTAGTGGTTAAGATACTGAACTTGACAACCGGCAGGTCAGCAATTCGGTACCCGAGTGCTGCACAACAGAGGGAGCGCCTGTCATCTGTCTCAGTTCCTGCCAATCTAAGCAAGAAATTGCAAGGAAATAAATAGCTACTGCTTTGATGGGAACAGTAACAGCATTCCGTGCACTCCAGTGTCTAGTCATGTCTGGCACATGACTATGGAAACGGCTGTAGATGCAGACGGTGCTGGCTCTTTGGCTGTAAATGGAGATGTGCACCACCCCCTAGAATTGGACATGACTGGCTTCCGAGCAAGAGAGACTTTTGCCTTTACTTAAGCAGAAGAAAGGGCATGGATAGAACAAATGAAAAGAGCCAACCCTATCGTTAGGCAGAACGAGACAGCTGCCTCAGGCACTAAATGCCTCTGTAGAGAGAGTGGTAAGGAATCGAAAGACCAAACTGTGTGGGTCAATTGGCTGCCCTGTAGGTTCTAGGCCATTGATGATCAACCTTGGCACTCCAGGTATTTTTGGACTTCCCAGAAGTCCAAGTCAGCACTCCTGCCAATCAAAGCTTCTGGAAATTGAAGTCTAAGAACATCTGGAGTGCCAAGGTTGGCCAACACTGCTCTAGGCTAGTTGCTAACAGCAATTACAATGGGGAATGCAGGGGAAATGAGATTCAGATGTCTACTGACATGCACAAGGTATGTAGTGTCACCATTTTTTTACCTCAGGCAGCAAAATATATTGGGCTTGATTTTAAATGGGCAGAGGAAGCTGAGAAGTCTCTTGACCACAAGCATTCTGGAAGTGGAGGGATAGAAAAAAGAGAAAAGCAAAAAAAAGAGAAGGTGCTATTTCATTGAAGGATATGTCTGCGTCATTAGGGGTTTTAAAAAAATAAAAATAATTAGGATAACATCATGTTCCTCAAATAGCCCATTTCATAATTCTTTTGTGAAAGTCTACATTGTCCAAAAATTAAATTAAAGTCCAAAAATTAAATTAAATTGTAGTGCATATAAATGGATAACTAAAAAATGACTGAGAGGGTAGAAAATCTTCCCTATTAGTAATCCATAAGCATTTGGAGTATCTTGGTGTGGCAGGAAAGGTGACTCAATGTAAGGCTGTATGGAGGTACACACAATTATGTATGGAATGGAAACCTTAATTTTTCTGCCTGTTATAATCATTAGAGTCAGGCTGTAAAATGGTTGGGCAGTACATTCAGGAGGGATAAAACTTTTATTTTCAGTTTACCTATAAACCGAATTATGGAATTTTCTGCCATGAGATTTCTTCATAGTCATTGGCTGAAACCTAGTAGTAAATCACAACTATAGTCATCGTCGCCTGCAACTCTTATCCAATAATGCATTTTTTCCCTGAAGCAGGAAAAATGCCATTGGCGTGAATTTGTTTAAGGTGGATCCTAGCTTGTCATGAAGTGACCCACACACTATGATAACGGAGCCATCTCCTGCGGCACACATGAAATGAGACATGCAGGATCTAACACCGGGACTGCAATGGACTGCCGCAGCCTTGACGATATTATCAAGGCGCACCTTCACAGCCAGTCCATCTGGCATGGTCCACTGGATTTGGTAAGTCAATGCTGACGTAAGTTCCACTGATTAAATGAGCCTATTCTAGTTGTGACATTCCTGGATTTAATACATTGCTTTGGACGAGAAATTAAAACTAAAATGGATGATCTTAACCTATAAATCCAAGGGTTAACCGTTGGAACTGGCTATAGGTTGCTATGCCTCACCCTACTTGCCTGCACTCACCCTTCCTGCACACGGCTGATCTGGGTCCGCAGGTCAACGAAGGATTGAGAAAACCGGCAGTGGGGCAACAGCCCCACAAACGCGAAGAAAGGGAAACAACTTCACTTCCCAACATTCCTTGCGCAGCGCCGCGCCAGAGCCAATCAGACTGAGAGGCTCTCGCACGGTGCAGCGTTTGGAAACGCGCCACAGCCAATCAAAAGAAAACCATTTAAAAAAACGCAGCACAAACACAAAGCACCAACCCATAACTACAAGCCCCAGCGTCCTGCGTGCCATGAGCGCGCAGAACGCTGAGGAAGCCGGCACCCAAAAAATAAAACAAAAACAAAAACACCGGGAGAGCAAGTCCGCCAAGCCGCGGGAACCAAAGCCCCCTTCCCCAACAGCGCCTGAAGCTCCTAATCGGAGTTTCCCCTTTAATATCACTGGGTAGGGGCGGGGGTGTTGTGCTCCCCCTCTCTACTGGCTCCCCTGGGGTTGAGAGGGTGGGGGGGAACAAAAGGAGTCTGTCTCCCCCACCCTCTGTCTCCCCCACCCTCCTCACCCCAGGGGACCCGGGAGAGAGGGGATTCCCTGCCCCCCCACACACACACACGCCCCATATTAAAGAGAAGAAACCAAGTGGTTACTTCTCTTTAAAAACGGAGTTGGGGGGGGAATCCCCTTCTCTACTGGCTCCCCTGGGGTTGAGAGGGTGGGGGGGGCAAAAGGAGTCTGTCTCCCCCACCCTCCTCACCCCAGGGGACCCGGCAGAGAGGGGATACCCTCCCCCCCCCACACACACACACACGCCCGATATTAAAGAGAAGAAACCAAGTGGTTACTTCTCTTTAAAAACGGAGTTGGGGGGGGAAATCCCCCTCTCTACTGGCTCCCCTGGGGTTGAGAGGGTGGGGGGGACAAAAGGAGTCTGTCTGAGAGGGGATCCCCCCCACACCAAAAAACACAAAAACAAACAATCAAAAACATTCAAAAATACACAAAAACAACACCAAAAAAGTAAACAACAACAAACATTTCCAAACACACCCAGCACCCAGCCAAACACCATAAAATCCAACCACCACCACCACACCAAATAAAGAAAAACAGCTAACTCACCACCACACGACCTCATACCACAACGACTGGAAAAGAAATGAATAAAGAAAGAGACTACTTACTGGAAGAAGCTCCACCCAGAGGCCACGAGAGAAAACACAGTCAAAATACAAGATAACCCCTACCAGCAGCACTTGCTGCCCACAATAATAAAAAAAATTCAAAAAGACACAATAGCCCCACACAAAAGGCCCCAAGAGTTTTTCGAAAAAGTATATCATCCTTTATTCTTTTTTTCATCCACAAAACCAAAACACCAAACAAAACTCATCACAGTTTATAACAGGCCATCAAAAAAAATTTGTATAAATAAAAATTTAAAAAATTTCAAATATAGATTAACCTCTTCTTTACAAACATTAACAACAACAACAACAAAAACTTTCCAACACCATTTAAAACAGCCCGGCAACGCCGGGCAACCTTTGCTAGTAGGTCTATAAAATGGCTATTAGCTAGTATATACAACACCAGGTTTAGTGGTAGTGCATCATTGGGTACCAGTTGCTACATAAAATACAATAGAGCAGGAGTTCTGAACCTTTTAAAGCCAGGGGCTGGGTCACACTCCCTCAGACAGCTTCGGGGGCCGGACAGCCATTTGCCCCTCCACCACCACATGGCACTTCTTGGTGTGGTGGAGGCAATGGGGGGCCACATGAAATGATGCCACTGGCTGCATCTAGCCTGCGGGCCGCAAGTTGAGAATCCCTGCAATAGAGGAAGGTCCAGGACCAGTTTATGATCTTCTAAAGACCATAAAACCAGACTTTTAATGTTCTTTTTCACTTCTCCTTTTTCTCCCTTCCTTCCTATTCCTACAGGGGCTCTGCTCAAAATTAGGTAATCCTAAAGAATAATTAACAGAATACAAAGTAATTAAAATTAAATTACAGAATATAGCAGCAGGCATTTTTTATGCTCTGTAGTGTTTAAGAAACTGTTCTTAAACATTTCCCCCATGACCACGAGGACTCTGATTGATTGATTGATCGATTGATTGATTTATCAATCATCAGGTGAGACAGGCAGCAGATCTGTGACACATTATTTAATCATCCTTTTTTAAAAGCACAAATCAAAGTACACAAGTAACTCATTTCAGTAACTATACTCTTCTTGCCTTTAACTGAAAATTTTGTGGAGAAAGTGGAGAGTAAAGGGATAGACTATAGCACCAGAACCATGTGATGAACATCATAAGCCCTCATCCAGAGACTTTTTAGCTTGTTTGATCATCTGGCCCTGGTCATCACAGCCTCTGTCTCTAGCATAAGAAGGCCACAGCTCCCCAGTGGCTTAGTGGTTAAGAAGCTGAGCTTGGAGACTGGAAGGTCGGATTTCGATACCTGAGAGATGCACTTGGGGACATGAAATGAGCCTCATTTGGGTGTCCCCAGAGCAGAGTTTCTCCAGCAAAAAATCATTTCAACCCAGACTAATCTCTGACACGAAATTTATTATTAAAAGTCTGGAATCAATTTCAGGGCCAAATGCAGATATTCTTGACTATTCTAAAATAGGACCATCTAATGGAGTTTAAATTGTGAGTGGTCTACAGGTTGCAGTCTGAGAACATTTGCTCTAACTTCTGCTTGTCAGAATGGTTGATTTGGGGTGGTCCATGCAGAAGAAGGACCTGGAGATATGTTTGGGCAGGAATACTGTCAAAATACTGGGTGTTCTTAGTGAAATTATCTTTCTGGGTGTTCTTAGTGAAATTATCTTTCTGTCTCTTTCATTCCAACCCTTCACTCCTTGTCTTGCTTCCTTTCCATCCATTCTGCTTGACCTCTGAAACTTTGGTCCTCAACCCAATCATTCCTGCTGGATTCTCACCATCGTCATCTGATGCTCAACCCTCGCCTCCAGCCAAGCTATCTCGGTTGTCGCTCTCACTCCCCCCTCTGGCCTTGCAGACATTCCTTCCACCTGGTGGGGGAAGGAAAGGGCCATTTTGGGAAGGAGCAGCTTTGGGGGAAGGCCCAGCATTGGGCGGGAGAGAAGCTGCCATAGCAGCAGAGGAGGAGGAAGAGGAGGAAGAGGATGTTGAAGAGGAGGAAGAAGGAGGCATGGCTGGAGGTGGGGGGAGGGGTGTCCCCATTGTGGTGAGTGAAACCGACGATACCCACAACTTGCGTGGTCTCCTCAAGTCACCACGCTCGGCTGAAGAGGCAGCTGCTGAGCTTGACCGAAAGCGAAAGATGGTCTCCTTCTTTGACGATGTTACTGTCTACCTCTTTGATCAGGTGAGCTGTGAGGAGAAGCAGGGCTGTAAATATGTGTGTTGGCACCACAGCCAGGTATAGGGGAATTATTTCAGATCTTTGTTTCCAAGCCAGTTGGCCACTCTGTCCTGATCCCAATTCCTTTATCTCTTATCCCAGGGTTTCCCAAACTTTTTATACCACGGGCCTGACCACATCCCCGGACAGCTGAGCAGGCCTGACCATGCCCCCAGGAACCAGAAGCAGGTGTGTTTACAACAGCCATAAACGCCCCCACTTCCACATTTACGACAGCCACGGGCACATTTACGCATGTGTGGGCGTGTTTTATGGCTGATGTAAATGCATCCGCTTCCACTTCCAAGTATGGCAGCAGTGGCGGGCCATATGAAGCGGGACCGGCCCACGGGTTGTACTTTGGGAACCCCTGTCTTATCCCATGGGCATTCTGGACTGTCCCATGACTCAGCCTTCTGCACTGGCTTCTTTCCCTGTCCACAGAACACCCATTTCTCCTTGGCCATGATTTAATCTTAGTCTTACTGACCTTTCACTTTCCCTCACAGAAACTGTTTTACTGACATTCTGTGGGTAACAGGGTTTCCCCTGAGCAGTTGGGGCTTGTGAGTATCCTGTGACATTAAGCAAGAACTAAAAGGATTCATAGGAGAAGATCATGCACACAGAGGAAAGTTAGCATACAGATTTTATCCATGCAGACTCTGGCACCTCTGTTGGTAGTCAGAAATAGATTCTATCAAAATATGGAAGAGCCAGAGATGATATAAGTCGGGTTATATCATGAGTGTTGTCTTTTTACTCTATGTAGGAGACACCAACCAATGAGCTGAGCTCACAGGGAGATGCTCCCTCACCTGGCTCCACCTCAGAACCAGGACTTGATGCCTTCCCATCAGCTGATGGCTTTAGTGAGTATTGAGAACAAGGAGAAGGGAGTATGTGGTAAGTCTTCCCTTTAGTCTTGGAATGGGTGAAAAGGTCCATTCAGTTGTATTGCCAAGGAAGGAATAACCTGGCCAAAATGGTAGACCATGATGGCGAACCTTGGCACTCCAGATGTTCTTGGACTTCAATTTCCAGAAGCCCAAGCCCCTGTGAATCCACACGAATGGGTTTACTGCAATTCATCTAGCCCGTGCTGCCCTTGTCGCTCCTGGAAGCGGAAGTAAAACACGCCCAAACGGAAGCATGGGCAGAGCTAGACCTAGCTGTTTCTCAAAGCCTTCCAAATTAGGCTTTCATCCCTAGTGCCTCACATTCAGGTATTTGTGAAATGGCTGTAAGGAAGATAGAACTCCCAGAGTGGAAAATTATAGTACTGTATCTGCAATCCAGAAAAATCCAAAAATAATTATCCAGAGTGGAGAATTATGGTACAGTAATACCTCGGAAAATGTTAAAACTTAGTTCCACAAGTCTTAACATTATCCGATTTTTAGCCTTATCCCGTGCATGTATCAGATAACGTAAAATCCTATGGGATGCATCGGATAAGGCTAAAACTCCATAGAGATAAATTGTAACCGGCAGTGGCTTTAGCGAACGTTATCTGATGCATCCCATAGGATTGTAACGTTATGCGATGCAATTGCAACCATGTTATTCTTTAGGCAGATGTTCAAAGCCAGGAAAGGGTACTGATTTGAACCCCAAACCATGGGCTCAAATTGAGGATCATTGTAAGCTAGGGTTTTATAGTGCTTAGTGTCAGGGGATTGGCCATTTGAGATCAGCTGACTGAATAAATGTTAGGGAGGAAGTCCTACTGGAAGTTTATGGGTGAGAATCCCTGTTTTTTTTTTCTGGTGGCTAGGGAAATGAAACAGAGAATATTTCTCCTGAAATAGAATTTTCCCAAGTTCTAATCTGCATATTTTTAGAATATGAATGCTTGGGATGTTATTCCTGCCTGGAGGCTCAGAACCTAAAATTGTCACACATAATAAGGCAGATGGTGGCACAGATTTTTCTGTTGCTATTAAAAATGGATCCAGGGCACGTTTCTGCCAATTTAATGAAGTGAGGAAAGAGGAAGTGCAACTAACCCTCGCCCCCCTATTTTAGGGAATTTCTTCCCCGTCTTTTGGACTTTCCAAAACTCAAAAACAGTTAAAATAATGATGTGAAACCAATTACAGTAAACCCCCGACTTACATATGTCTCGAGTTACATAAAATTCGTATTACATAATGATCTTGTGCTAAAACCATGTCCCGATTTACACAATTTCCTATGGGTTTGCTCCAAGTTACATAAAGATTATTTTTCCTATGGATTTGCTTTGAGTTATGTAAAAATTCATTTCTCCATGAGTTTGCTTCGACTTACATAAAAATTTCATTTTTCCTATGGGTTCGCTTCGAATTATGTAAAATAATAATTTTTCCTATGGTTTTGCTTCAAGTTTCATAAAAAACCGATTTAAGCAAAAGCCTACGGAACGGACTTTTTTTCCGTAAGTAGGGGTTTTACTGTACGTATATGAAAACAAATGTAACCTATCAATTAAATCATTAAACAAGTAACACGAGAGAAGCGTTAAACAAGAGTTAATACTATCTTGAAGGTAAAAATGCATTGTCATGGAATGTGAAAATAGACTGAAGGCACAACATTGTTAACTCGAGTATGTATGCAAAGATGGGATTTGAACTCCACTAATGAAACTGTGGTGGAATGCTGTGGCTTAGTGGGTAAGACGCTGATCTTGATGATGATGACGCTGATCATTTTACTTCCGCTTCTGGGAGCGGCAAGGGCAGCGTGGGCCAGATGAATTGCAGTAAATCCATTCGTGTGGATTCACAGGGTGCTTGGGTTTCTGGGAATTGTAGTCCAAGAACATCTGGAGTGCCAAGGTTCACCATCACGGCTCTATATTTTCTCCAGTAATAGGAGAATCTGTGATTATCCTGGAGCCCCACAACATGCTCATTATGTTGCTTGCAGTTTATGGACCACACATTTCCCCACTGTGTTTAGTCATTATTCAAAGTTGGCTTTCTTCTAGTCTCTTTCCTACCTTTTTCTATGTTCCTTCTCTACTCAGGTGGTAGTTTTGAGTGGGATGATGATTTCCCCCTGATGGCCCAGAACCCATCCTATGTCTCCATGGTGTCTGACCCCAATGCAAGCAAGCCTCACCTAGCCATGACTTCACCAGGATCCATGGCTCCTGCCTTGCTTCCGGCAGCCAAGAGGGTCGAGACTGGTCTTGTGGGTGCCTTGAGGTTCTCACGCTTTACTGTCTCGCCTGCCCTGGAGCCCCACCTTTCTCCATCCTGTGACACTGAACTTGGACCCACAGCCAGTAAGTGGATATGGATGTGCCATTTTGACAGTTTCACATCTGGACTAGACACGGAAGAAGAAGCAGTCACTCTATGCCAGGGGTTCCCAACCTTTTCAAGCCGGGGGCTGGATCACATTCTCTCAGTCAGCTTTGAGGGCCTGATGGTCATTTTGCCATGCCTGCATGATTGGGGGTAGCCATTTTGTCCCAACAGCTTTAAAGGGATGGCCATTTTGTTTCTCAAATGCCCTTGGAGGGGGGCACATGAAATGGTGCCACATGCTGGATCTGGCTCATGGGCCTTAGGTTGGGAACCCCTGCTCTATGCAGTGGTGAGTTGCTGTTCATTAGGGGTGGAATTTTTGGACCAGGATTTCTCAATTTTGGGCCACCAGGTGTTCTCAGACTTCAGTTATCAGAAGCCCAAGTCAGCACAGCAGCTGATCAGGGCTTCTGGGAATTGAAGTCCAAGAACATCTGAGGGCCCACAGTGGAGAACCTATGTACTGGACTACCCATACCTAATTTCTCTATTCTGGGAGTCCTACTTTCCTTATAGACATCTCACAAATACCTACATAGGATATACCTTGGTATATCCAGGATGGTGCGGGCCTAAACCATACCTGTCAAGTTTTGGATTTGGAAATAAGGGAAATTTCCCAGCAAATACGGGATACTTGACAGCTATGCTTATCCTGAATAAGGGATGACAGCGGGAAAGAGGGTAAAATAAGGGGTTTTCCTGGCCAATAAGGGATACTTGACAGCTATGCTAAACTGGAAGGTTTAGAAGCTTATCTAGGCCTTGTTTTGGCCAAGCTTCCCATTGAGAAAGAAAGTTTTAGGAAGCACCAGGGTAAATACAGTAAGCTGGGGTGGAGCTAGAACCCCAGTTAAGCCTCCGAGTCTTCCACTTCAGGTCTTCCTCTCAAGTGCATCACATTTAGTGTTTGTGATGTGACTGTAAGGAAACTAGATCTCCTAGAATGGAAAATTAGGGTAATCCAGAAAATCAAAAATCTCATCCCTATTGCCCATCTTATTGGGTGGAGAAGAATACACAATACAGATAGGTGGAGCTGATAAGGGCTGTAGCCAGGGGGTGGCCAGGGGTGGGATTGGCCCACCCTGAGTTAGCAGTTTGCCCACCCTGGCAAAGCATGGTTTCCCATAGGAACACATTGAAAAGAGGCTTTGTTGCCCATCCTGAAAAATATATATTCGCCCACCCACATCTAAAATCCTGGCTATGGCCCTGTTATGTATGTATGTATGTGTGCATGTTCATTGTACTGTAAAGGCAAGAATGTAACCACTCCAAATACAAACGATCTCAGCTGTAAAGGAACGCGAGCAGACAGCCCATAGAGGGCAGCTGCGAGCGTTCAGTCTCACATGGTTCACATTGCTCAATGTGGGAAAACCTTCCCCGCATTCAGCAGCAGAAGAAAGATCTGCATTCAGCAGCAGGAAAAGAGGCGTGCCTGGGCGAGGCCACGCCGGTAGCAGCCAATGAGCTACCGTGCTACAAGATTCAAATATAGAGGGCTACTGTATATATTGAGATGTATCACCGCCATTACCTCATGCTTCACCGGAACACCATGCAATAAACCTGTGTTAAACCAACCCTTCGGTTGTCCTGTTGTCTTTGGTCCCATACACTAAATTGGCGACGAAGGTGGGATATGGCTGCCCACGGGACCAAGACATGCGCCGGCTACGAGATCAGGAAGCCGGGAGACTTGGAGCTGTTTGAGATAGACTTCAACGCAGCGCTGGTGGAGCTCGAAGTCTCAGATGAGGCCAAGAAGAGGGCCATTTTCGTCCGCATGCTCGGACACGAGACCAAGAGGACCTTGGTGGACCTGATCGCGCCGAGGAAGGTGGGCGACCTCAAAGCCACAGAGCTCCTGGCGGCGCTGCGCGCCCATCTCCGGCCAGCAATAGCGATGTTCCCCGCTCGGAGCGCGTTCTGGAGGCGAGTCCAGGCGCCCGGGGAATCGGTCGCCGAGTTCGCCGCGGCCCTGCGGCTGGCCGCCGGCCCATGCAAGTGGGAGACTCCAGACGTCACCCTCCGGGACTGCCTGCTCTGCGGTCTGAGGGACACAGAGACTCAGCGCGCGCTGATGAAAAGGGAGCCACCTCCCACGTGGCAACAAGTCCTCGACACGGCACAGGCCGCGGAGGCCACGACTGCCGGGGTGCAAGAGCTTCAGGACTGGCGCCCGAAGCCCGCCAAGGCAGAGAGCTCGGTGCGCGCGGCCCGGCGAGCTTCGAACTCGTCTGCGGAGAGCGGCGACGACGAGGACGTCCGGAGGGTCCAGAGAGAGGGCCGGCGCTGCGACGGCTGCGGCGCCGCCCACGCCCGCGCCAAATGCCCATTCCGCAAGGCCGAGTGCCACAACTGCGGCCGGCGCGGGCACATCGCCAAGGTCTGCCGGAAACGGCGCGAGGCCACAAGGAGTTCTCCAGACCGCTCGGCGAGGCAGGACCGCACCACGAGGCCAAAGGACGGCACCCGGACCACGAGGACGCGGGACGGCGTAGGGCGCATCTCCGACGACAGCGAGGACGACGCTCCGGTTTGCAGCGTTTCCACGGAGCACCCCCGTTACTTCGTTGAGGTAGTAATACAAGGGGCCCCTGTTAGAATGGAGGTGGACTCGGGTTCGTCATACTCTATTATTTCCCAGGGAGAGTTCATGAAAATCGCCCCCCGCGTGCGGCCCAAGCTCAAAGCATTGAGGGCCACACTGAAGGACGTGCAAGGGAACCGCATCCCAGTGTTGGGGGTTGGGAAGTTCCAGGTCCAGTTTAAAAAGCACACCGCAACGCTTCCCCTAGTCGTCCTCAAGGGAGGAAAATGCAGCCTCCTCGGGACTCAATGGTTCCAGCCCCTGGGGTTGTTCATTGGGGGGGTGCACGCCGTGGGAGCACACGCCACCGGGACTGATCCAATACAGAGCGTGTGCGACGCGCACCCCGAGGTTTTCAAAAAGGGGCTCGGAAAATTCAAGGGCCCCCCAGTGACTTTCGACCTGGACCCTGGAGTACGTCCAATCAGACTTAAACCGCGCAGAGTGCCTTTCGCACTAAAGGACAAAATAGAGGCGGAGTTGGACAAATTGGTGGGCCAGGGGATTCTTGTTCCTGTTGATTCTGCGGAGTGGGAAACTCCAATTGTAACAGCGCTCAAGGCCAACGGGGAGGTCCGCATATGCGCTGATTACAAGTGCACCATCAATAAGGCGATCCGCCCTAATGCTTATCCGGTGCCGGTAGTCAGCCACTTGTTGGCCAGGTTACACGGGGGGAGGTGTTTCGCTAAACTCGACCTGGCCCAAGCCTACCAGCAACTCCCGGTGACCCCCGCCGCAGCTGCTGCACAAACCATAGTCACCCACAAAGGGGCGTTCCAGGTATCGCGCCTCCAATTCGGCGTGAATTCGGCGCCCTGGATTTTCCAGTCACTCGTGGAACGCCTCCTGAAGGGGTTAGAGGGGGTGTTACCCTACTTTGATGACGTATTGATTACAGGGGGGAGCCGGGCCGAATTAGCAAGCAGGTTGGGAAGGGTCCTGACAATATTCGAGAAAGCGGGGTTGCGGTTGCGGAAGGACAAATGCGTTTTCTTCGCAACTGAGGTTGAGTTCCTAGGGTTCCGTGTTACTCCCGAGGGAATCAGGCCATCCCAATCCAAGGTGGCCGCCATCAAGAAGGCCCCTCGCCCCACCTCCAAGCCCGAGTTGCAGTCGTTCCTTGGACTGCTCAACTTTTACCACTCCTTCCTTCCGCGGAAGGCAGCAGTAGCGGAACCGCTACACAAATTGTTAAAAAAGGACGAGGCATGGAAGTGGGGCGACGACCAGGAGAGGGCTTTCAATGACCTGAAGCGACTCCTGGCATCAGATGCGGTACTGACCCATTTCAATCCCAAACGCCCAGTGGTCCTGATATGCGATGCATCCCCGGTGGGGGTGGGGGCGGTGTTATGCCACGTACTGGAGAACGGGAGGGAGGCCCCGATAGCGTTCTACTCTAGGTCCTTGTCCCAAGCGGAGAGGAACTATGCCCAGACAGACAGGGAAGCACTAGCGATAATTG
The DNA here is from genome assembly GCA_035047305.1 of Bradypodion pumilum. Taxonomy (NCBI): domain Eukaryota; kingdom Metazoa; phylum Chordata; class Lepidosauria; order Squamata; family Chamaeleonidae; genus Bradypodion; species Bradypodion pumilum. The sequence goes on along the minus strand of JAWDJD010000008.1, from coordinate 33,384,899 downwards.
CGGGGACTAAGAAATTTCATGATTTTGTGTACGGCCGCCCCTTCACCATAGTGACTGACCATAAGCCCTTGCTAGGCATTTTCACCGCAGATAAGCCCACACCCCAAATCCTGTCCCCGAGAATGCTCAGGTGGGCCATTTTTCTCAACGCGTATCAGCACGCGTTGGTATACCGGCCCGGGAAGGAGATCAGCCATGCGGATGCCCTGTCGAGGTCCCCCATTCCCCGGGATTGCTGCCACGTGGGCGAGGTAGAGAGGGACCACCAGGTCTTAATGATAGAGGTCCTAGACTCCCCTCCATTAGTACCGGCCGACATCGCTAAAGCGACCGGCAAGGACAAAACGCTGGCCACAGTTTGCTCCTGGGTACAGAAAGGGTGGCCCGTGTCTTCCCCAGCAGCGGAATTCGACACATTTTTCAAAAAGAAACTAGAGTTGTCCCTGGAGAGGGGTTGCCTTTTGTGGGGACAGCGGGTAGTGATCCCCACGTCTCTCCGGCCGAGGGTGCTTAAACTGCTGCACGTCAGCCGCCCGGGGATCGTCCGCTCTAAGGCCCTGGCCCGCAGTTACTTTTGGTGGCCCCAGCTAGACGCCGACATCGAACACATGGTCGGCACTTGCGAAGCGTGCCAAAGCTCCAGGCCAGAAGAGGCCCGCTCGCCACATAGGGAGTGGGACGCAGCAAGGGGGCCCTGGTCCCGGGTACACGTAGACTTTGCTGGCCCGTTCAGGGGAACGCTTTTCCTCCTTGTGGTGGACGCGTTCTCCAAGTGGTTGGAGGTCATCCCAGTCTCGAGCACCTCCTCGGCCACAACAATTAAGCAGTTACGGAGGCTCTTTTCCACGTTCGGTTTACCCGACACCCTCGTCAGCGATAACGCTAGCTGTTTCACGTCCGCCGAGTTCGGGGCATTCATGGAGCGAAACGCCATTCGGCACATCACCTCCGCCCCCTTTCACCCGGCCACCAACGGCCAAGTAGAGCGCCTCGTGCGCACCACGAAAGACACGCTGCTGCGCATGGGCCCCGGAGACCTCGACCTGAAATTGTGCCAATTCCTGCTAAGGTACAGGGTCACCCCATTGGCGTCAGGGTACTCCCCCGCGGAGCTGTTGATGCGCAGGAAGCTGGCCACGGGAATCTCCAAGCTAGACCCCACGAGAGTAGTGGACAAAGGGCAGAACATAGGGGTGGAACCCACAAAGAGTTTCAGCGTAGGCGCCCTGGTGCATTGCAGGAACTACGCCAACGCGGGGCCAGCCTGGGTGCCGGGCACCGTAATAGAACAAACCGGCCCCGTCTCATACCGCGTGGAGACCAGTACGGGTTTCCTGTGGAGGCGACACGTGGACCAACTCAGGCGCAGGGTCCCCGGAGAGCAGGACGGAGACGAAAATAGCATCGAATCAGCGTTAGGGTACTCCCCCACCCGTTTAGCCCAAGGGGGAGGAAAAGGGGAACATGGGCCCCCACCAAGGGGGGAGGAAAGGGAATCGATCCACAGAGATCTTTTGCGGGAGTCCGCGGCAGAAAGGAAGAGCCCCGACCACACACATACCCCTCGGAATTTTCCCCGAAACACAGATGCCCATAGAAGTTTAGACGTTGATTTACAGTACCAGGGGGAGTTAGCGGAGTGGTCCCCCACCCGTCCTAGCGAAAAGAGGGGTTTCAGTTCAGCCCCTGGTACTTCCAGTCCCAGTAGCCCCTGTGAGTTAGAATGCAATATAGCGCCAATTTCCCGGAGACCGACACCCCCAAGACGGGAGGCAACAGCGAGTCCGCCCACCACAGTCTCAAGGTCCCCCGAGCAAGGATCAGAAGGTAGCAGGACCACAAGGGCGACCTCATCGGTTCCGCGGTTCACAATAGGCGGGTCCCCGGGGTCCGAGAGCAACAGGCAGGGGTTCACCTCCCAACTATTCATTCCATTCCCATCCCCGGGCGCAAGGCAGGCGCGGACGCCCCACAGAGCCACTAACGAATCCCCGTTTCCCGTTGCAGGACAAGCACCCGCGGAGTCAGGGATCACAGGCTCTCCAGTACTAGGTCAGACGCAGGCACGCCCCAAGCGCACGTGCGGCAAGCCACAATGGTTGCGGGACTTCGTCCCATCCTAGGGGGGAGGGATGTTATGTATGTATGTATGTGTGCATGTTCATTGTACTGTAAAGGCAAGAATGTAACCACTCCAAATACAAACGATCTCAGCTGTAAAGGAACGCGAGCAGACAGCCCATAGAGGGCAGCTGCGAGCGTTCAGTCTCACATGGTTCACATTGCTCAATCACGGACAGCCGCGGGAAAACCTTCCCCGCATTCAGCAGCAGAAGAAAGATCTGCATTCAGCAGCAGGAAAAGAGGCGTGCCTGGGCGAGGCCACGCCGGTAGCAGCCAATGAGCTACCGTGCTACAAGATTCAAATGTAGAGGGCTACTGTATATATTGAGATGTATCACCGCCATTACCTCATGCTTCACCGGAACACCATGCAATAAACCTGTGTTAAACCAACCCTTCGGTTGTCCTGTTGTCTTTGGTCCCATACACTAAAGGCCCTGGAGCTGATACAGATGTCTGGAGCTGAGATGACAGGCATTTAATGGTAGCACTAAAAGGTCTTTTAAAACCACCCATGATAGTGGTACATCTTTGCATTCAATATGCAGAGATTTTTTAAAATGTCAATTACACCATAGGGGAAGGATATGATGATTACTGTTGTAATTATAGTAGGCATGGTGGGAAAATTCATTAACTTTTTCTCCTGTGTTGAGGCCCACAGAATACTTCTAAACTGTTATTTGCATTTGTGGGAGGTTTCCTACTACCAAATCTCACAGCAGCTAGTCGTTTCAGATGAGATTCCTGGGCTACAGGAGGATTTTTTTTTTGGGGGGGGGGGAGTTAAATCTCTTCTGCCAATCCATGCTCATTGTGATTCTGATTATTAGATTTCACAAAATGGTATAGTGTTAAAACACCCTACTTAACGAGATAGAAGTAGAGATGATTCAATTAAAATAATTATCTCTCTTTTCCCTCCTTCTTTTCTAGATCCAATTCAGAACTAAGACAAAAGAAAAATCGGACAATCCAGCTGCCTATCGCCTGCACATTCAGGGCTGATGCCCAGTCATCCAGTTGGCTTGTTGATGCTGAGCCACCACGTGCCAATTTCGGTGGCAGATGGATAGACAGAGGTGTTTGTGTGTGCGTGCATGGTGTGGGGCCGTGGTTACTAATTAGAGCTTGACCTGAATGGATTTCTGCCCTCTCTTTTAACATATCCCCATTCGGGGAGAGTGGGGAGGAGCTTTTGTATGAACAATCATGGGGCCATCAAATGATGAAGAGGGAGACCTCTCCTTCATCTTTGGGGCCCCCACTGCACCACCCAGCACTGGCTTTTGAATGTATAACCCATAACCCCTCTTGGTCCTCTGTTCCACTCTCTGGTAGGGCCGTTATAAAGGATCTTTTGTGCCAAACAGAGGGGGCGGGGACTGGGTCTCCTGGATGTTGCCTCTTGAGTGTTCATGAGTCCTCTCTGCATCTCTCTCAAGCTCTTCAACTGTAATCCTGGAATGTAGAAGACAGTTGCAAGTTTAAACTTCCTTTGTGCCAAATGGAAGAGGATGGGTCTAGTGGCAGCATTATGTACAAAAAGAGGAAGAGACCTTTGATGAAACCATAGTGGCAAGATGGAACTACCAAATTTGACTCCCTACTATGGAGTTACTAGGGATGACTGGACTCAGTAGAGCTGGTGTGAGATTTGGTTGGATGGGGACCCTTTATCTGACCCCCAAGGGGCTAATCCACCACTACCATTTTTTTCAAAAGTGATACACATCTGTCCACATTCCATTGGTTAATACATGAAATGCTAGGGAAATATGCTGAATCTGTTACACCATTCATTTGTAGTGTACAGTAATAGACACAACAACTGGTCAGGAACAACACTCTCCATATTGTACTGATTGGTTGGTGCATCATACTTAGAAATTTGACCATGGTTCATATGTAGCATTGATGGAGGTGGTTGGTCTTTCTTGGAATTGGCCTCTCATGATTTTCCCAATCCCCCACTCATTTATACTGGAAAGTTTTTAAAGGTTACTGGGTCCTGTGGGAATATTCTTGAATGGCAAAGATTTGTGGAGATTGGTGTTGCCATTGATCAGCTGTACTGAAAACAACATACGAAGAGAGATGATTCAGGAGCAGACAGGAGATTCAAAAATGTAGCGAATCTTGTAGAGTCATTTTCTATATGGAGATCTTGAAATGAAGATCTCTGCCCTCTGCTTGTAATACACAGTACCAAGATTTGTATAAAAGGAAAACTGGTATAGTGGGACATGTGACTTGATGTTGGAGAAGGGGCAAAGAAATGCATGATTTGCCATCCAGCTAAGGGTGGGGTGGGAATTAGAACTGATGACCACCTAAACCCTTCCAGTATTAAAGACAACAGGTATTTCTGATGGCAGCTCCTACCTGTTACCTAAGTGTGTGCATCCATGTGTTTGGTTCATGACTTTCAACTCTGGAACTAGAGTTGGTATCTTTTGGCTTTCAGACCTAGCAGCCATAAATAAGCCTTTCCTCCATATGTTTACTTCTGATACCCTGGTCAGATGATGAAGCTAACTAACAGATACCATTGGCAAACATAGGAGCTGGTAATTTAACAGGTGAATCAATCTGCTTGTGAACAATAACTGAGAGGTGGGGAAGCCAATAGTTGCAGTTTCATGCAATCTGATTTGTCCAGTAAGGTGGGATCGCACTAGGCTCTTGGCTCATTTGAGCTGGGGTCAATTATTATGAGCAGGGCTTCCCTTTAGGTAGCTAAAGTGGTTGTGGGCTACCATGCCCCCGTAAACACATCTGAACTACAGTAGTTTGTTTTGAAAGCTAGACAGAGTCAGTCCTGAAGAAGACTTTGATGGAAGATCATAAGGGTATCCCAAGGATCACCTTGGGCTGGGAAGCCTATGACTCTGCTGTAATTCAGACAGTAGCTGTACGGACTGATGGTCTGACTCATTGAAATGCAACTTCCTGTGTGTACTGGAGTGCCGGGTAGAAGTTGCTTCTGGCAAGTTGTTGCAAAAACAGACAGAATAAGGCTTTTCAGTATGGCCACCAGAGCCCCTGATTCAAGACATCTGGTGTTTTACACAACTAATATTTCCTTAAAGCTATTAAGGCTAGCTGTCACTAGAACATCCTGCCAATATGGTGATATTTAAGAAATACCCCACCAACCTAATGAAATGCTCTATCTGTATGGAAGCAAAAGCAGTACAACATCCATCTTCTGAATCCTCAGAAGTTGCCCAAGTGATCTCCAGCCCTGGCAGGACTATATTTGACAAACATTGTTAATGACCCTGAGCTGGATGGCAGAGCTGTGTTGGCCCTTGGGTTTCTAGTTATCCCACTTCATATGGCATTTGTTCACACCTCCATCAGGAGACCTGATATCCACTGTGAAAATCCTTGGCTTAAGAAATGATGCTCCCTATCTGAGGTATCCCTTTGTGCCTAAAATGGACTTACTGGTAGCATCGTTTTCATAACCTCCGGTGGCTTTTGGATTCCCCAGATAGAACAGAGCTTATGTATGTGAGGGCTGTGGGCATGTGAACCCCAAATCCATATGCCCCCATGTATGCTGCTGCAAACGACAACCCCTTCAAGCTGGAAAGCTTGACGGGGGATATTCTTTTTTACTTTTTGGCACAGGATCTTTGAATCCTTCTCATGAGTGAGGAGTTTTATGCATGCAGCTGAACATACTTGGAATACTCCTAATATTGTTAAATATGGGGATGTAAGAGGTGGAGCTGGAAGGTTTAACCATACTTGGGTGGGGGATTTGTTCTATGCCCGTGATGGTGAACCTTGGCACTCCAGATGTTCTTGGACTTCAGTTCCCAGAAGCCCAAACCTCTTGTGAATCCACACAAATGGGTTTACTGTGATTCATCCGGCCCATGCTGCACTCGTCACTACCGGAAGCGGAAGTAAAATGCGCCGGTTCGGAGGAAGGGTTAATCCGGAAGAGCCTTAAACGTACGGGCATGTTTTACTTCCGCTTCTGGAAGCGACGAGGGCAGCATGGGCCGGATGAATCGCAGTAAACCTATTCGTGTGGATTCACAGGGTGCTTGGGCTTCTGGGAATTGAAGTCCAAGAACATCTGGAGTGCCAAGATTCGCCATTACGGTTCTATGCCCTGTTCATGCTTCTTCCAGGATTGGCCACTGGGCAGAGTGAGGGAACTGTTTCAGGTGGCAGTTGTTGAGAGGAAATCATTGGTGGTGGCAGCCCATTATCCATTGTTCCTGAGTTTCCTGGCCACTTCCTTCTCTTGAAGAAGAGGCCTGTGTTTGCCATCAAGCCTGTCACATAACCCTCAGGTGGCGTGCTCACCTCAGCCGTGGTACAAAATGCTATCCTACTGCCAATGCTGAAGTAAAAAGTATGTGCCATTTTAGTTTACTTGTGCAAATAAGAATGGAAAAGAGGTGGGTGGGAACCATCTTGTTCTTTGACTCAGGCAGCAGTTATATCAGGGGTGGTGTTTTTATGCCCATAGATTTTTTTTAACACATGCTGAGGTGTTAGAAGCTGTATTTCAAAAATGCCAGGCTTTATAGCAGACTTTTTATGGTGGATATCAGTATCTCAGAACAAGGTGTCTACTTTGGCATTTCTTCAGGACTTCTGTTTTGGGTGCAAGTTCTTGCCTAGATTTCAAGATGCTAAAATGGTAGAACTGAATCAGTTAAAACAGTTCCTACATTTGCTGAAAGCTACTATTTTGTGTATTCAGAGGGAAAGCAAAAGGTTTAAGGTCAAAATGCATAAATAATAGGTATAAGCAAAAAGAAATATAGTTTTCTTTGTTTCATGATTGGTCATCAGGTGATAGAAAATGTATTTGCAACTATGATTGCTCAGGTGCAAATCTACCAGAATCTGGAACACTTAAAACACTTTCATTTAGTAATGACATGTTGCCTTCTAATGTACTGTTTAAGAATACAGTACTTCCATACTTAGGGTTTCTTAGACTTCTAATCAAAGCCCTAGGCAGCTACTCTATATTTTCTTCAATTGAGAGCAGTGGGAAGACAGGAGGATTACACAGGAGAATAGCTACTTTTGCTAAAATTTCTGATCTGCCAAAAAGAAAAAAAAATCTATAAAAAGTGGATTGAGAGAATGATGTCAAAAAAACACATCCAACTTTTCCTCTCCATGGATGATTCCATATGGGGGTTAAAATAAGAGGACAAGAGTGAAAGGAGAAGGATTGTGACTATTTCCGGAACTGAATGACTTAATTTAGGTAGGAAGGATGCATGGGGGGGGAGTGGGGTGATGGATAGAGATGTCTTGTGGGGGAGTGGATGGTCAGAAACGTTAGTTGGGCCTGGATGTAGGGGTGGTGATATGTTAATGGAAGGGTTGTGGGAAGGCATACATACTTAGGGTTGGGGAGAGTATTTAAAATATCAGAACTTTAAAATGTCGAAAGTCTGCAATGGTAATAAATTGTGCATATTTGCATACCTTTAATTAATTTGCCTGATTTGCTACTGACATGCTTCGAGTTTCTCTGGCTTCTGAAAATTATTGTGGAAAGCAGAACAACAATTAGGGTACAGAAGAAAGTAACTTTTCAGATGTGGTAGATATAGTGGGAAATAGAACACAAACTTTTAAAGGTATCAAATCTAATTCTCCATGCACTATGACAGTGATGGCCAGCCTTGGCACTCCAGGTGTTCTTGAACTTGAATTACCAGAAGCTCAAGTCAGCACTCCTACTGATCAGGGCTTCTGGGAATTGAAGTTCAAGAACATCTGGAGTGCCAAGGTTCGCCATCACTGCCCTATGATCTAGCAAGGATCATGCCACCCCCTTATGTTGAAACTGGAAGTAACCAGAAATCAACTTTATGCTTTTTTGAAAAATAACACCTTTTAAAAAACAGATTTTAAACAAAGCAAGACAGAGGCATGTATGCCAGGGTTTAAAGGTAAATCAGTCTTTCTAAATCACAATTTTTTCTTGTTTTTTTAAAATATTGTTTTATGAGATAGATAATATAAATGTTCCACCAGTAGAGGTATTTTGCCAATTGCAAATGCAAGTGGAAATTGTAAGATGCATGTGGCCCAGTCCTCATGTAGTGGCAGATGGTAGGCTGTGGAGCATAATATCTGGTTTCCTGACTTATGAAATCCCCCAGTTCAGCCCTCTCTGGTTTATATCACATTTAAACCATTCTCATTAATCTACACAATTTGAAATGTGCTCTTGCTAAAAATGAAAGCAAGCATTGTGCATGTGTCATCAAGATGCTGGTTTAGATAACCGCAATGATGCCAGATTGACAGAACTTTGCAGAACCACTCAAATGCATTGCTCAACCAAGTGTTTTCCAAACTTTGGTTTTTGGACTTCAATTCCCAGAAGCCGAAATCAATTCCCCAAAGCACTGATCAACTTAGGCTTCTGGGAACTGAAATCCCCCTGTGGGGTACTGGGAACCACTCAACTAATCTCTCTTTTATTCTTTAACAGATTTTCTTTGGGAAGGAAAAAAAAGGAATAAATTGTTGGAAAACATGATGTGGAAGTTAATTTTACAAAGGCATTGATAACCTCTTCAGCTCATAAATGAGGCAACAGGGGGTGGGGACACAATTGAAACTTCTACTGGTGGTACCTTTATATTATCCAATATGGCCACTCTTCACCTTTCCTACTGTTTTTACAATTTCTAAACCCACTTGGACTGAGGAATGGAGAGTCACCAGTGTATACAGATAAAAATATGTTGTTTTGGTTTTGGTAGTGAGTAAAGTTCAACATGGATTTCTAGGTGTAAAAGACAGGGGGCGAGATTTTGGAAAGCTGGTTTTAGGCTGGTCAAAGAATTAATAATTATCACAGGGAAGCAAAGAAATGGGCTAAGGCCAATTTTTTTCCTACCTGTGCAGAGACGGAGAATAGACATTTTCCCACTGGAGGCTTAGGGGCTGAAAGCATGGTATAGGGTTCCCATCAAATTTGAGCCAAGCTTTGAGCAAGTCTTGCAAGTAAAAACTAGAATAAAAAGAGCCTGGAAAAGTTACTTTTTAGACGACAACTTCTAGAATGTCCCCCATGCTGCCTGACCTCATATAAAAGTATTTTCCTAATAAATAGATGCCAAATTATGTTATTCACCTATGGATTAAATGTAGCATGTTATTGCTAACAGTGAAAACATCCTAAAACTCTTGCGTGTTGAGAGCTGCTTTCCTATCTTGACTTGTTCAGCCTGAGATTTGGCATAAGAAATTGCTGACATTTCACTTCCAGATAATGAAGACACTTGGAGAGGCCTAGGTTTATATTAAACTTTATTAATATTAGAATTAGGAAATATCAACAAGGAGATATATACATAGCTAATGGGACTCCCTTCCCACCTCAGACACCTGCACAGATCATACTGTATGTCCCTATGCAATGATACCCCCCTACCAAATGGAACCTCATAATCGTTCAATACAATTTATCCAGATGTGTACAGCTGCACAAAGTTTTCCTTATTTCTGAGTAATAGTAGAAGATAATGTACCAGTGAGAAATGCTGCATAATATACATGTAGTAACTTGATAAACTGGTTATTTTACAGTGTCCCAAACAAGAAGTGCTGAGAACATAAATACTGTATTAAAATTATGGAAGTATATGAAACATAGGTAAAATTCAAATGAATTAGAATGTTAAAATAATTAGACTATTTTTCACCAGAAGCTGGCTATCTCAATAATGTTATCTCAGTCATTTACTAGATCTTCCTTTGTACACATAGAGGCGCATAAATTGCATGCACATTAATGCTGCATTGATTGAATTTCTCCACATTTGTAAAAATTTGTCCTGTATCCACTACTTCCATTTAACTTGGTTATTCTTACCAGGAATGGTACAGCAACTTTTCTTTTGTTACTATTCAGGAGGACTCTACAGCCCTGAAGCATTTACACATACAGTACATCATAGTACATTATGATTTGGAAACTGTCTGTTGTCTGTTGTCACCCATTTATGTCAACAAAAGAAAGGATGGATTCTTTTCACCTGAAGGGATGCAGGTCACACAAAGGCAGACATGGAATTGCCTCAGCCTTTACAACATATACACACACTCTCTCTTTGATTTTGTTTTGTTAGAATTAGGGTGGGGTATAAATTAAACAAACATTAGCTATGCACCTGCAAATTAACTGCCACCACCTTCTTCATGTTCTTCAGACTGAACATCCATAACACCAGAACGTTCCCAATTTAAAATCCTTAATCTTTCAGCTATGAAATCTGGCAATTTAAATTTCTGCTTCTGTCTATTCAACCAAAAATATGCTGAATCCAAAATTGTTCCAGAGCAGTTTTAACTGGAGCATGGGCAGACAAAAATCCCATACCTACATAGAAATGTGATGCAGATGGAATCATTTCTCCTAGTAGAGAGCACAAAGTGTAAAGTTAACACATTTTGTCTGGAAACCTGCCGGCACAATTCCACGTGCATAAGGTTGACATCATTAGCTTTATGTGATTTAAAGTTGTGCAACAGGATTTCAGCCTAAATCTTCAAGTATGCCCCTAAGGCTGCACTCCTATACCTAACTCAGGGAGACCTTTTAGTAGATATGTACTGAATCATGCTGTAAATATGATAAAATTAAGTGATTTTTGTTAATAAGGCACACATTCCCATCTCAAGTGTTTTAATGGCAATCATCCTTTGATGTCCAATAGGGCCATTTATGTCACTCTATTATGCCATCAGATGTTATGTAGAAATAATATCAGCATTTCATTTTTTAAAGCTCATAAGTGGGAACTACATTACCACACATGTGCAGAGAAAATAAAAACAAAGAACTTCAGATATTATGCCATAATAATAAAGGAGAGCTTATAGCCATTCCTCCACCAATTCTTTTTGCATACCTTCTGCAGCCACTTTCTGCTTAAATATAACCTTGCCTCATTAAAGAGTACAATTCTTCTACCATTCTCCCAATCAAATGCTGATCTTGAATGCTTTTCAAAAATACATTTTTGAAAATGCAGTAAATCTTTGAAAATGTATTGTAAATGTTCAGATGGAAACCAATTTTTCTTCATATTGGCCTAAGTCCATTCTGCTGATCTTTCTCTCTTGAACACTTCATGTCCACTGCAGGAAAGTTTTAATACTGCTCACTGCTTCCTACCTAATTGTACCAAAACCAGGAAGCGGTTTATCAGACTGCAAACCAAAAACTTAAAAAGGGATGTGTTTGAGCTATGGGTTCCAGAGGAATCTCGGTGATCCTGAAAGAATTCTTCACTTCCAGATAGCCAAAATGGAAGTATTGACATTTAGCAAATTTTGAGGTGCGGAAAGACAGAATAAGTAGTGGGAAAACAGAGAAGGGTTACAAGAAAAAGACAACAATGTTAGAGTCCCATAAATAAAATTACCCAATATAAGGCTGGGGTACTGGATGAGAAAAATAGGTTTGGCTCCAGCATTGTACAGGGCTTAGTGGCCACTTCAGGCAGTATAATAATAATTTTGTGTCAGAAACTATTCTGGGTTGAAAGGATTTTTGCGGAAAAAACTCCGCTCAGGGAATACCCAAATGAGGCTCCTTTCATGTGCCCAAGAGCTGGGACAGAGATAGGCGCTCAATCTGTCATGTAGTACCCGGGTCTCAAGCTGCCAACCTTCCAGCTAACAAGGCGAGCTTCTCAACCACTGAGCCACCACTTCAGGCAGTAAAGTCTGGATGTCATGAATGAGTTATTTAATTAGCTGTCATTGGCTAGAAGCCTCTTTGCTTACGAGATCTCATCAGGACAACTGCATTCCTTCTAGCAAATGCTCCTTCATAGAATGGCCAAGGACTGCTTCCAAAATTGGCCACACTACCAATCACATGAAGTGTGAGTGTCAGAGAGGGGAAAACACTCAGTGATTGCCCTTCCTGAATATAAAACTAAAACAGGATTTTTGGCTATTTTATTTGCAGGGAATGGGAGAATTGCTTATGGGATCTTCTGTCCCACATGCCAAAAAATAGTGGGGCTGAACCCTATGCAGCTTTTGAGGAGAAGGAGAAGAAGGCTTTTACTGATTTGTTTTAGGAGGCAAAAAGTCTTGGACCAGCTCTGGAAGCCTCCTTACACAGCTAAGATTATTCTGCATTGACAAGTCCCAGAGTTTGGAAATATATATTTTTGGACTACAAATCTCAATTCCCCCCCCCCCATAACAATGAGTTATGAATCGAGCATCTCTCAAGAAGCTGTTGCTCCCTTTGTAACTCATTCACTGAACATGCAAATGAATCCAAGCCAAAGCTAGTTCATGGATGTCCGATAGCATAAATGGGTCAGATTGAGGATTTTAATCCATAGTGGTGCCTGTAAGGGGAAGTATCTTCATTCTTAATAGTAGTCAGTTCATTACTCTGGGATGAAGGGAGTACAGAAGAAGAGGACATCCAGAATTTTGATGGTACTAATTCAAAAAGACCCTGCTTCTTCAACCAAAACTGCTGCAGACTCATTGTTCTATTTTGGTCACTGGATCAAAATGCCTGCATTTTGATCTCCAAAACAAGAATACTGTTGCGGTACTTTTTGTTATAGTAAACTTTTAACTGCAGAGCTGGAAGGGACCCTATAGATCATCAAGTCTAGCCCCTGTTAAGGAGACACAGAAGGGAATTCAACTCCCAACCTCCATCTCCACAGCCAGATACCTAAATTACTGAGCAATCCAGCAGTTACGCATTTCAAACACTAAAATTTAACAAAGCAAACAAAGCAATTATCTTCCAGTTTGTCAACTGTCTTGTTTTAATCTACTACCTCCCAAAAATACAGGAGTCCTGCCCCCGGTTCATCTATCTACAAGACATTTTACTACTTGAAGACTATGGCAGGATCTCACTTCCAGACCACCATGTATCCTACCGTAATAAAATTATGGTTAAATCCACAACACTACAAATCAATATACACTGCAAAATAAAATTGGCAGGAAAATTTGTGGCCTGGGTTGTGGGAAAGCATAGTTGTGAAAAAGATGTTGTTTTTCCATTGAAATATATAAATGTCTATTTGAAGAGGACTGAAAGCTCACTCCTCATGTAGACTAATTCAGCAGTGTTCATGGACTATCCAGCAGTCCAAAAACAATAGATCAAACACTGCTATATATCCAGCGATCACATGAATCATAAATCCCAGTTCCTTTTCATTTCCACAAGACTCCACTTTGTCTCATCATAACAAATGACAAGTAGAGTCCAGTGGATACATGGCTCCCATCACTCCATAAAACTAATTGCAAGAGATAGCGTACATATCTGTAATAGCCACTGTAGATCAAATACAGTTTTCATGCAATTTGCAATCACCTGCTTCTTTATGGGGGCTGTTCACACATTCAGTCCCAAGTCACCAAGGGCTGCTTCATAAATGCATGTTTGTCACTTAACAAGATAGGGACTTAAATTCATTAATAGACCAGCATCTATTTTAATATCACAGTAAAAATGTTCATATCCCTTCAAATATAGTGCTTTTGACTTGAACCAGTTCATAAACAGTTGCCAAATGAAGTGAACCAGATCTGCACATCTTCATTGCAACTGAGCAATGAACTACCAAAGTGATGTAGAATGCATGTATGAAACAGTTTCAGCTTTTCTAGAAGTCTCAAATCATCTTTACAATGACCTCTCCCAGCTATTTTCACTTTCCTCTGGCTTTAACCTCCGTACCTTCACAGTCCCACACAGGACTGTTGCCCACACATGATTACTGTTCTACCACATGATAAAAAGCCTCGGAGCTCCAGGACTATTGTGTAATCTTCAAACAAGATTATTTTCTGTAATCTTCAAACAAGCCAGCTGGCCTGCTGAGCCCAAACTAGAAGTCCTATTGAAATCAGAGGCCCTTAAAATGCAACAAATCCAATTGGACTTAAGCACTTCTCATTTACAGTCTGTTCTGAAATTGCTTATTGGGAACACAAACGAGGGAAACAGTGGGATGTTTCCTATATATAGGTTGCAACCCACACATAACAAATTCAGTACAAGTTTTGTCAATGAGCGCTAAGGCACCTGAATTACATTGAAATACCCAGATCCCATGATGTGCCTTCAGAACAGAATTGTGCAATGTGAAAGGCAACCAGAAGAAGTCCTGTCCACCTTCATTTTCTCTTCCTTCCACCCAACTCCAAACTCACACCTTCCATCCTTCTTCTGCCTCTGCTCATCCAACTGTTCCACTTTTGCTTCCATCGCCTGCATCCTAGCACCATCTTCTATGCTGTTCTTCCCCTCTGTCATTCTGCCTTTCACTTTGCTGCAGGGACTGCTGCCGCCACAAAAATAAACCCATATACTTCTCTGTTGCATGCCATGTCATCATAGGGTTCAATCCCGGGGAGCGGCAATATTCTCACTGGCCATGGGAGAATTTGAAGGAAATGGGCCTGCCTCAGTCGGTACAGGCTTGCAGTCCTAACTCTTGAGCTGGAAACTCGTGGTTAGATGGGAAAGGCCACATGATGGGGGTAAGAGATAGGGGTAGAGGTGTGTCTTCACTGATCGCTGCACCTCTCACTGGATGAGCGGGGCTGAGCGGTCATTGGTCACTGTGCGTTTCAGCTTGATGTGAGCAAATGGGTTGGTCCTATAGTAGAGAAAAGGAAGGCGTCAGCATGACAGGAAACAAGGGCCTGATCCTAGGAATGATCTCTGAACTGCAAAGGAAGAGGAAGAACAGTTCAAACAGAAGTGGAAATTATTTTCAGGTCTACAGGCAGAACTTAAGTTCCTTTTTTTAATCACCTCGATGGCAGAACAAACTCTGCCCCACAACTAGCATGGCTGCTCTTCATCCTCCCTGGGGCATTCTGGGAGCTGTAATTCCAAAAAAGCGAACATTTCCAAGCTCTGATTAGTTGAAACATATTCTTGAACAAACTGGCAAATATGACCATCCCACATTGGCCTATGCACGGCACTTTCAGATGACCCTTCTGCAGTTTTATTTGTTTGATTTTATACCCCTGCCCTTTAATCCACAAACATATTGAGAGCAGTTTGCAAATTAAAGCTTACAAAAACACAGCAAAAACATTCAGGGGATGACATGACAAAACAAATGCAGAATACATGGGGAAGGGGGAAGACACCAACAAAATTGACAAGACCAAAACAAACAATAGCAAATTTTAATATTTGGTGGAGAGGTAATTCCATAACTGGAGTGCCATCCTAGAGAAAACCTGCCTTTTGTTAACATGTGTGATACACTATTAGTAGCCCATCCTCTTCAGTGACCTTAACTTACTCTTTCAGGTAATCAGGGGGTTTGAGCTGTTGCTGGCAGATTGAAACCAACACTTTGAATTGTGTTTTGAAGTAAAACGGAAGCAGTGGTGTTGTAACATGTGCTAACCTAGCTCTTTGTGTCAGCTCAAGTACTTTCTACTAATCAAAGGTTCTGAATTACCTTCAAAGGGCAGCCCAAGGTAGAATGCATTGTAGTAATTTAGTTCTGATGTTAGCCTAACAGTTACTGGTAAGTACTAATAAAAATCACCCTGAGTTTATAAAAACAGTATAGGTAAAGGTCGCCCTTGCTTGAAAGCCAGTAGTATCCGACTCTAGGGTTCAGTGCACATCTGTTTATAGCCAAAGATCAAACACTGTCTGCATTTGCAGACGTTTCCGTAGACATGTGCTAGACACTGGAGTACATGGAACACTGTTTACCTTCCCACCAAAGTGGTATCTATTTATCTATTTACAATTTCTTGCAAATAGATTTCTTGCTTTCAGACTGCTAGGTTGGCAGGAGCTGGAACAGGGATGGGAGCTCACTCCACCGTGCAGTACTTGGGTCTCAAACTGCTGATCTGCCGACCTTCTAGTCGTCAAGTTCAGTGTCTTAACCACTAAGCCACTGCAGTCCCATAAAAAAATGAAAGCAGTATATCGGGGCAAAATATTACAGTCTGGTGTTTTGCTTGAAGGGCAGTTTTAAGGAAAACAAGGATTTGTGTGGCTTCTTCCCCTGCAGTTTGCAGTGATGCGTTCTACTAGATCAGTTCACTCTTCAGGAAGTGTATTTCAGACCAAAGCAATAATGCTTGAAATCACCCAGCAGGAGTTGGGGGTGAGTAGGTGGTGGGGAGGCAGGTCAGTCCTGCGATTCTGTGGAATGTCTTGTGCAAGATCAAATCAGAAAAGGAAATGAAGTCATTCTGCATCTGCTTTAAGTGTGTTCAGCCTGGGCAAGCATGTTCTGAGTAATTTGTAAGTGACATCCTCAACCTGCAAAAAATTCTTAAAATAGACAAGTATGTGGGCACCTGGTTGCTAGCTGGGGTAGGGCTAAACAGATTCACATATGCATGGATTGCCCAGAGGTTATGCATCTTGGGGAAAGGGTCTTGGATTTATCCAACAAAATGATGGGGTAATAGATTACATTCTATAGAGCTCTTTTAATATAATTTTATTTGCTTATTGGGGACATAAAGAAGTGGTTGCAGTGTTCTCTGCTAATGCACATCAAGAAGAGGCAAAAATGGGAAGACTTTGGAAAATTAGACATTTCAGATTGGCTTTATAGAACTTGAACAGAAATTTAAGAGACGCTCACCCAGCTACTTAAGAGTGCAATAGGGTATCAAAATTGATTTCTTGATACCTTTCTCATTTACTACCTATATAAATAATATTGCACTGTTCTGGGGGTCACCAATAGAACAATCAAAGTTCTGGAAGAATACTATCCATTGATTGTTTCCAAAATGAGACAATAGGACTGAGATTTGTAAATTACTTAATGAAATGATTGGAAAAGAACTAATTACAAACAGGCAGTATGTGTGGACTCAATCTTACCTTTCTGTCTCATCTTTGTATTTCTCTTTCCTTATGTGTTTATTTTCCTTTCCTAATTAGTCCCAAAATAAAATAATAATAACAATAATAAAAAATAAGAATAGAAAATGCAGGTGGTCTTTTAGGGGAAAAAAGACAAGTATAGAAACCATAAGAAGTCCCCTACCTTGAAGGAGAGCTGGCCGGGCTCCCAAACTCATTTGCTAGCTAGAAAGAAAGGCAAGAGAGAAGTACATTGATATATATATTTTAAAGACCCTTTTCCTTTATCTGCCTGTCAAAAATTTAATTAATACTATGAGTGAGAAGGGAATTGTTGCAGACCACAGGCTAAGTAGGAGTCAAAAGCATGATTTGGCTGCAGAAAAGGCCAAACAGAAGTACAGTCTCCCAAACCCATAAGGTGCTAGTCCTTCTCTATTCAGCACTAGTTAGACCACATCTAGAGTACTGTGTCCAATTTTGGGCACCGCACTTTAAGAAAGAAGCAAACAAACAAACAAACTAGAGCAGGTACAGAGAAGGGCAACAAGGATGATCAGAGGACTGGAAACTAAGCCACATGAAGACTGAAGGAACTGGGCATGTTTAGCCTTAAGAAAAGAAGACTGAAAAGGGATATGATATCATTCTTCAAATACCTGAAAGGTAATCATATGAAGGAAGGGAAGGGTCTGTTCTTGATCATCCCAGAGTTGAGGACGCGTAGTAATGGGCTGAAACTACAGGAAGTCAGATATAGGCTGAATATCAGGGAAAACGTCTTAACTGTTAGAGCAGTACGACTGTGGAACCAACTGCCTCGAGAGATGGTGAGTACTCCAACACTGGAAGCATTCAAGAGAGAGTTGGACAACCACCTGTCATATCTGCTTTGATTTGGATTCCTGCATTGAGCAAGGGGTTGGACTCGATGGCCTAAATCAGGGGTCCCCAACCTTTTCAAGCTGGGGGCTGGGCCATACTCTCTCAGTCAGCTCCAAGGTCCGGACAGCCATTTTGCCCAGCTTGCATGATGGGGTGGCCATTTTGTCCCAACAGCTTCAAAGGGGAAGACATTTTGTTTCTCAAATGCTCTTGAAAGTGTTGGGGGCCACATGAAATGGTGCTGCAGGCCGGATCCAGCCTGCAGGCCTTAGGTTGGGAACCCCTGGCCTAAATGGCCCATTCCAACTCAGTTACAGGTGAAACTCAGAAAATTAGACTATCGTGCAAATGTTCATTCGGTTCAGTAATGCAACTTAAAAGGTGAAACAAATATATGAGATAGACTCATTACATGCAAAGCGAGATAGTTAAAGCCTTACTTTGTTATAATATTGATGCTTATGGCTTACAGCTTATGAAAACCCCAACTCCCCAATCTCATGTACGCCATAATCATCACATAATCTCATGTACACCATGATCATCACAATTATAACGAATTAAGGCATGATATCTCTCGCTTTGCATACAGTGAGTCTGTCTCCTATATTTGTTTCACCTGTTAAGTGAAATGAATGAACATTTGCACGATATTCTAATTTTCCGAGTTTTACCTGTATTCTAAGATTCTATGATTCTATACTATTATCATAATTTTTAAGTCTCCCTCGTTCTACAAATAGAAAATTAAAGTAAAATAAAAAGATGAAAACCACAACAAACGCAACAGAAATATTATTGTAAGTCTGATAGCTAACCAGTAAAAACATGAGAGAGAAAAAGAACATAAAGACAATGTGATAAAGTAGTTTAAAAAGTGAGGAGCTGAAAGGAAGAATGAAATAAGGCAACTAGTAAAACTGTCATCAGGTAGGGTTTACCACAGCAACAGTCCAGGTCTCAAGATCACAGAACCACCATTGTTTGTTGAACTGTACAGACTTTGTAGAAACATTTTGCTGGGGAATCACTTTGGTTCAATATGTGGGTTTTTGACCGCTGGGTGGCAGTATAAAAACACCAAGACAACAATTGGATTTCAGCTAGCTAGCACTTGCCTCCTCCATTCTGTTCTTCTCCTCCTCCTCCTCCTCCTCCTCCTCCTCCTCCTCCTCTCTCTCTCTCTCAAGCACAGAGACACCCACCAAAGCTCACCTGTGACAGATCCGGATTTAGCATGCTGTAAGGGCGTTGGCGGGATGCACTGGTACGAGAAGAAAGCCCATAGTGTGGGCCAGCCTCTCCATCAGGGCCAGTGGTGAGAAATCCTGCATGGTCCAAGTTTCCTGTGCTGCTGCTGTTCATCTTGCTAAGTGGGAAGCCACTAGTAAAAAAACAAGAAAGTTCAAAGCCTCTTTTGTCTAGTCTCAGCAGGTTTTAGGGATCCAGATCTGATCTGAGGGGACCCTGATGCACTAATAACCTCCCCTGCCCCTCCAACCAAAGTATCCCATCACCCCTACTCTTTTTCAGGAAGTTTACATCTCTTGTCAAATGCCTCACCCCACCTACCTTTACAACTTAATAGCTAACCCATCTCATCTTTTAATCCAGCAATGCCAGAAGCAAACTATGGAACGTTATTTTTCAAAAATAATTCATTCGTCTTGTAAATCATTTCTGTCTACGTCTACAAATGTTTCCGTAAGCAATGTGTGAGGAATAACTAGATGATGAAGCACCTTTCCTACCAAAGTGGTACCTATTTATCTACAGTAAAACCTCGCATAAAGAGCACCTCGCTTAGAGACTAACTCACTTAAAGAGCAGATTTTTCTCTTAATATTCGCCCTTACTTAACAACTAAAAAGAACCAAAAACTAAATCGGGGTTTGCAGTCCCCCCCACCCCCCACCAGAAGTCACAATCGGTCATTTACAATCGCAGCGGCAGCGCTTTTTCCAAGTGTTTCACTTAAAGAGCAACTCCCTTAAAGAAAATCCCGTGGAACACATTATGCTCTTTAAGCGAGGTACCACTGTACTTGTAATTTCTTGCTTTTCAACTGCTAGTTTGGCTAGAGCTGGGACATGCAAAAGGAGCAGACTTTGTTGCGCAGCGCTTGGGTCTCGAACTGCTGACTTGCCTACCTTCTCAGTCATCAAGCTCAGCATCTTAACCACTAAGCCACCACGGCTTTTGGTATGGCCTACCCCCCTCAATATGGGAGTAGGGGGAACTATACCAGGAGTCAGCAAACTTAGCTCTCCAGATGTTCTTGAGCTTCACTGCACAGCAACGATTTTGCTACTGGGAATAACACATGTAATTTACATGATTGCAAGTGTGCAGATCATACCCGTCAAGTACGGCTCCAGAAAATACGGGAAATTACTGTGCGTGCACGTGCGCACATGCTCAGTAGCCCCTTTGTGCATGCGCAGGACCACTTTGCGATGGGTGTGCATGCGCAATAACCCCTTTCCCCGCTGTTCAAAATACGGGATGGCACTGGGAAAGGAGAGGAACGAGCGCTAAAATACGAGAAATCCCGGCCAATACGGAATACTTGACAGGTATGGTGCTGATTCCAAATCTGAACTCAGAATTTGCCTATCACATACAGATTTTAGGTTATAGGCATGCTATAGCTGTTCAAATGGTCGGTAATTGGGTAATGTGTTTTTACATGGGAACATTATAACAGTTGCAGCTATCACTATGCCTGCCGCTGACTCAGCTGAATCACATCCCCTGGTGGCATGCATGTTTCAGCAGCAGCTGGGCAAGTTAGTGAGCAGATGTCAGAAATAGGTATATGAGGCAAGATGGACCTAGGGTTTGTCTCTAGTGTGAAACCATCTTATTGGATAGTACAACTAGCCAGTGATGGCTAACCTTGGCACTCCAGCTATTCTGGAACTTTAATTCCCAGAAGCCCAGATCAGCAGGAGTGCTGACTTGGGCTTCTGGAAACTGAAGTCCAAGAACAGCTGGAGTGCCAAGGTTAGCCACCAGGGAGCTAGGCCATAGTGAGTCTGTTTTGAGTTAAAGATGAGTAGGCACAGCTGTGTTAATAAACTGGACAATTGCAACTATACATGTAATTGACTTAAGATCCTGGCATCCTAGGCAGAATCGGACTTCAGATTTGGATTCAGCGCACTTGATTTAGTAAAGAACACATGGATTAGACCAAGTAGCAGACAATATTTATTTATTTTTTGTGATGCAGTGTTACCAGAAGCTGCAATCAGCAGGCATACTGACTTGAGCTTCTTGTAATTGAAGTCCAAGAACACCTAGAGAACCAAGTTTGCGGACCCCTGGGCTATACAGATATGGTTAAAGAAATGGGGGTCTGTAAGACCCTGGCCAAATTATCTCTATGACTCTCCCTGCTCCACTTTCCACGCACTCTGCTGTTCTTCTTCAGAGTTAGTGCCTGCTGCTTTAACGTCTCTAGTGTGGTAAAAGAAGAAATCTCTTTCCCAGCTGCTGCACGTGTTGCCTGCCCAAGACTTTGTAGAACCAGATGGAACTCTCCCTCCTTTTCCATATACAGAAAGTGACAGACGTGGTAGCTGAATCAGTCTTCAGCTGGTATTGGAACAGCATCCTCAGTGGCTCAGTGGTTAAGAAACTTGCCTTGTTAGCTGGGAGGCAGGAAAGTCAGCAGTTCAAGACCCGAGTACTGCATGACAGAATAAGTGCCCGTCTCTGTCCTAGCTCCTGCCAACCTAGCAGTTCGAAAGCAAGAAATTGCAAGTAGATAAATAGAAGCCACTTTGGTGGGAAACAATCTTGGGGACATGAAAGGAGCCTCATTTGGGCGTCCCCTGAGCAGTTCCTCCAGTAAAAATCCTTTCAACCCAGAAAGCACCTTTGTGTGCTTCTGACATGATAAAAAAGGCTTCTACAAGGCTGAAATGAGGACCAGTTTAGAAGGCATAAGATCGTGGTTCCCAATGTGGGACACATGCCCCCCCCAAAAGGGGGGGGACACAATTCGAGAATGAATTAGACCAAGTTAATGTGAGGGACAGCATCAGGATTTTAGAGATGCTTAAGTGGAACATGGGCAAAAAAATTGGGAAACACTGGCATAAGGAAAGCTACGTAGCATCCAATTCCTCCCTCTGACACTGCTTGAGTCCTCCTAACTCCAGCCACCAAAACTCTGTGGAATGGATGCTATTCTCATTTCCCCTTTGTTAGGAATGTAAGCAGTTGTTTTACACCAGGAGTTCCCAACCTAAGGCCAGCGGGGCCATTTCATGTGCCCCACCCCAAGGGCATTCAAAAAACAAAATGGCCACTACCATTATGCAGGCAAGGCAAAATGGTCATCTGGCCCTCCAAGCTGACTGAGAGAGGATGACTCGGCCAATGGCTTGAAAAAGTTGGAAACCCCTGTTTTACACAGAGCCAGACTATAGATTCATTTGGCTTAGTACTGCTTGCACTGACTGTCAATCCCTCTCCAGAGGGCATGGTTTTTCCTGAAATACCTGAAGATGGCACATGGGACTTTGAGCATGGAAAATGAGAGCTTGTGGATCCCTGCCTTCTTTCATCATTAGCCAACAGGATTCTCACCAAGCTTTCGCACAAGGCTAGGGTTGCCATACGTCCAGGAAAACCGGGATTGTCCCGGATTCAAGGTCGGAAAAATTGTCCCGGCCAGTTCAAGAAAAAACATGTTAAAGTCCCGGATTTTTAAAACTTATTGATTGTGTATTATATTAACACACCATTAAAATAAATTCAAACTCTTGCCATCAAACAAACGATTTCCTGCCACATTGGCATTGGAGTATACCTGGAGACAAATCTTAACATCCTCGCCTCACACCATTGCCCAATAAGTGTGACCAGTGTGTTTCCTGGAAACGAGGATGCTAAGAGTTGACTGCAACGCGACTTAGCAGAAGTACAACAGATAATCTTACAGTAAGAATTAACTCTTGTAAATAAATTCATTTATGTATTGATATATTTAATGTGAAAGTGTTTTATAGCTGTCATTATATTATGTTTGTTTTTTAAAAGGCTATTTTGTAGATAACCTGCTCGTTTTTGTCAAGTATACTTCCGTCCTGGTTTTGTGGGAGAGAATTATGGCAACTCTACTCAAGGCAGATGAGGAAAAGATTTGTAGTGAAAAGGTAGGGAGAGCCCCTCTTCCCATAATATAATTAAAAGAACTGAAGTCTCCTGCAGAAACAGCCAAAGGAGACTCAGCATCATTTCAAAGGCTCTCTCGCGACTGCTGGTCTTCACTCAACACCAGCTGCAAACTTCAAGACACGCTTTCTCCACCTTACCTGCTAAGTGCCTTATTGTCAGCTCCTTCAGCAGGGGGGAATGGTCGCGTGTAGGAGAAAGGAAACCAGCCTTTCCTGCAAAGAGAAAGCAAGGAGGAGGGAGACCGGTGGGAGACAGACTTTTAAAACAGGAAGGAAAATGGCTCACAACCACTTCCGATTCCCTGGCAATAGCAATGGGGGCCAGAGAGGGGAGGGACAAGATCGGGAGGCAGTTTGCAAACAAAGGACAGTCTAATTCAAAACTCTTAGTTGTGCAAGGAAGTCGTTCTAATGGATTCAAGCCCTTTGGATTCAGTGTGTGAGCTTACAAAAATCCATGCATGAGAATTGCCTGCTGTTGCTCTCCAAGGCCACAGACAAAGAGATTTCCTATCTTGGGGGTGCAGTGGTTAAACTGCTGTACTGCAATCAAAAGGTTGTAAATTCGATCCTGACCAGGGATCAAGGTTGACTCAGCCTTACATCCTCCCAAGGTCAGTAAAATGAGTACCCAGCAAGTTGGGGGCACAATGCTAATTACATTGTGAACCGCCCAGAAAGGGCACTAAGTGCTATAGGGTGATATATAAGTGTAATTGCTTTGCTTTTAAATCCCTTAAATTGTCATGGTCCAGCCCTCACCAGACTCTGATGATGACTTGGCTCAGGAGGCACAGCCTGTTCCCAGGCCAGTTCTGCCTCCCCAGCCCGCATCTGAATCTGAGGATGTCTTGGATCAGGAACCTCAGCCTGCTCCTACCCCAGCTCTGCCTCCCCGGATAGATGACCTGTCAAATCAAGAGCCTGACTCAAACAGAAATATTTATTAATGTATTAATTTATTTGTGTGTTTATTTATTTAGATTTATATGGCTGCAGTGCTGTAAGGATTTGCAACTACATTGTAAAACAGCCAGGGCTCGCTTCCAGTGAAGGCTCCCAGCTGACAGTCCTTAGCTGGGAGGCCTCTTAAGCACGTCTGCTACACTGGATAGGCCTTGGTACAATTTCTCTGTGCAAAGGCTGACACCCTGCTTGACTACCGTAGCTCTCGTGATTGACTGCCATGACCCTGACTTCTCTGCTAACCCTGACAACACCCCCACCCCAGACATCCCTTGAACTAGACGCTTGCTCTGAACTAAGCCGGTAACCAGACTTTGGCTTTCTCTTTAGACTTTGCATTTTGGATCTTTCTTGGAAAGACTGTTGCCAGAGCTCTTCCTGTATAGTGCCGTTGCTGCGACCCCGCCCGCTGGGGTAGGTCATCACATAACTAAAGATGTGTGGGATTGAAGCTATGAATTCTGTATGCAAAGCTGATGACCTGCTACTGAACTACAGCTCTATTGGTCTCTATCCTGCAAGGAAAGGCCAAAACAGGATCCCTGTCTCAGATCCATACCTGAGTTGGACCCACACAGGCAAAGATATATCCCTATTGAAAATTAATCTTTCAAGACAGCTCCAATTTTGTTTTACTTTTTTGGACTACGAATCCCAGGAGCCACAAACCAGTGCGCCCCATTCTAGTCTCAACTCCTTGGGTAACTTTTTCAAAGGGAAAGTCAGACCAGAGTTGCCAGAGACAGAATGAATGGGAAGAGTCTTGCTTACATTTTGGTTGCCTCGTTTTCCCCGTAATGCCAGCCATCCCGTGCTTCGGTCACCAGTAAAAAGATGACGTCTCCCTCTTGGAAATTGAGCAGGGTGCTGTTCTCACCTGCCGCATGTGAGAATATTGCCTGGACTCTCCGGCGCTCAGAGCGTGGAGGCAGAACTGAGAGGGGACTGATACGGGGCAGGGTCTTGTTTTCTACTGTGGGGACAAAAGCAGGAGGGAAAGGAGGGGAAGCAGTAAAAACCAAAGAAAATACAAGAATCCTTCGAGTACAAGCCACTCTGCTTTCTACTTGGGCATTTTAAGGATTTTTAAAATGAAAAATCATACTGCAGGAAACAGAGGTGAAGGAAAAGGTTTTCCTTGCTCGAAGGCCAGTCATATCCAACCCTAGGGTGCAGTGCTCATCTCCGTTTACAGCCAAAGATCCAGCGCTATCTGCATCTACAGACATTTCCGTAGTCATGTGGCAGGCATGATTGGACGCCAGAGCGCACAGAACACTGTTACCATTACCACCAAGCAGCACCTACTTATCTACTTGCAATCTCTTGCTTTCAAACTGCTAGGTTGGCAGGAGCTGAGGCAGAGGACAGATGCTCGCTCCAGCGTGCAGTACTCAGGTCTTGAACTGCTGACCTGATGATATTCCAGTCGTCAAGTTCAGTGTCGTAACCACTAAGCCACTACAGTCTTCTGGATTTCTTACCAGAATGTAGCAAGATCGGGAATGAATGCCAGAATCTCTGAACAATTCTGGAAGGGAATGATTCCATTCTGTTTGCTCCTATTTTTAACAGATGCCTGATAAACAAAGAAGGCAGACCATTGGACAGGCTGCAGATTGAGACCAACATAAAAGACTCACCCAGTGTCGCCAGACGGGTCTCCATCATCATCTTGCGTGGCATTGGCAGGGTACAGGAGTAGCTGTCCGCGGTCTTAGTCTGTGGAGGGGCCTCTGTGGTTTGTGCAGGTGGCAGGCAGGAGGTGACAGTGGTGGGCTCACTAGTTGGGGGGTGGCCCAAATCCCAAGATCCTCGACCACGGTGTGAATCACCATTGGGCAGTGGTATCACCTCCTGGACTGAAGCACGCTATTGGGGATTGGTAGGAATTGCCAGGCATTGGGAGAGTAAGAGGGAAAAAAAGTAAAGAACAGGTCTAGCTTCACGCTGGTAAATCAAGAGTAAACATGACATTTCCTGTCCCGCTCAGCCAGAAACTCACATGGTTTGCTCCCAGCTCTGACAGCTCTTCTAGGGCTTTGGAGATAGGAAGGGGTTCCATGCCAGGGCTTGGAGCCCCACTAGAAAGGTTATTGGCTGTGAGTTTGACTAGAGCTAATGCTCGGTCAGGTAAGCGGGTGGGTTGAGTGCATGATGCCTGCCAGATGGGCAACTTGGCTGCCAGCAGCTCCCGCACCTGTGGAGGAAAGAAGGAATAAGAAGAAAAATGCATATTGCAGTTTCTGGCCAGACACCAAATTTGCATGCAGGGAATGTAAATCAGGCCATGGTGGCTTAGTGGTTAAGACACTGAGCTTGATGACTGGAAGGTCAGCAGGTCAACAGTTTGAGACCCAAGTGCTGCGTAACAGAGTGAGTGCCTGTTGTCTGCCCCAGTTCCTGCCAACCTCTTTTCTAAAAAGGATTTCTGGCCTAGTATCATTGATGGCAATCTCAGATTACCAAAGGACAGCAGAATCCTTTGGAAATGGGCCATGCTATTCAAAAGTCCCACAGATTCTAAGTCAACATGGTCCACATGAACACCAAATAGC
Source organism: Bradypodion pumilum (assembly GCA_035047305.1). Lineage (NCBI taxonomy): Eukaryota > Metazoa > Chordata > Lepidosauria > Squamata > Chamaeleonidae > Bradypodion > Bradypodion pumilum. The sequence goes on along the minus strand of JAWDJD010000008.1, from coordinate 33,358,296 downwards.
GTGCTTAGGTGTCTTTTGGTGGTTGCCTTTGCCCTCCATGAGGGGATAAAGCCTCTGTAGCTACATACTGTCAGGCATATCCTTTGGGTTTGCCTAGTCAGCTGGCAAGGATGACCCACCACCCAGGCTGGCCTGTGATAGGCCAAGAGATGGATTCTGGTATGGGCATCCTATCCAGGCAAATCTCTCACAGCCAGAGCCGGGCACCCATCAGGATGCAAGTTGGACACCAAATCATGAAGATCTTCCAGTTTGAATTGTAACCGCTTTAGGTCCCTAAAAATAAGGCAGAATTTAATCTTATGCCTTCATTAATGACCTTCTGAAGACTGGCAAAGATTGGTTTCTTCAGGGTGGCAATTAATTTATTTTTTAATTTATCTCTGTTTTTTTAAATATATCTACAATGTTTTGTTTGCCATTGTGGTTTTTATCTATTGCTTTCTTTTTGTGTTTTAATGTTGAATTGTTTCTGTTTTAAACTGTAAGGACATTTGGTTTAATGATCCCATTTTGATTTTTGCTGTTACTTGCCTCCTGCTCTCAGAAGAAAAGAAAAAAGGGTATAAATGGTTTTAAGTAAATTAAGAAGATATTTTTTAACCACCAGTCTGTATAACCAGTATTCTTGACTCTGATTGGCCGCCATGGCTTCCCAGAGTTTCAGGTAGGACTCTTAAACTATTAACCCTGTTTAGGTTATGAAATCAGTAGAAAATTCAATATATTCAGGACACCAGGTGATAATAATGGTCTGGGAATGACGCTGGTTGTCTTCAGCATCTGGGTTTTTGGGTGGAAGCAGCTCACCTTGGAGTGGTAATTGCTAAAATGTTTGGAGACCGCACACTGTCGATCCACGAGAAAGGAGTACCGGCGCCTCTCCTCTGTCAGAGCTGCCTTGTAACCTTCAGCCACAAACTGATCCAGCTCACTTTGTTTCGTACTCATGACCTCCACATACTAGGATAAGAAAGCAAAAACATCCAAAGCCTTGGATAATTCTATGCTACAGTAACATATATGCCAACACAGGGGTTCTCAACCTTTTCAAGTTGGAGGGTTGGGTCACGTTCCCTCAGACAGTTGAAAGGGCTGGACTGGTGGTGTCTCCCCCACCCCCACCCCCGCCGCCACCATTTACAGCTGCTGTAAATGCATCCACGGCTGTCATAAACGTGTTTACGACAACTGTAAATGAGTCCGCGGCCAATTCCAGCAGCTGGAGCGAGGTCGGGGGCTGGATTATTTGGCACCACAGGCCGGATTTGGGCTACGGGCCATAGGTTGAGAACCCCTGCATTAACAGATAGACAAATAGATATATGGACACAGGCAGACCAGACAGGCAAATGACTAAAATGATCTCTGGACATAGGCAGACAAATGATAGTTACATTACATCTCTCTAAATTTCTACATTAAATTTTGCAAAGAAAGTTTCTAGTCCTTAAAGCTATAAAAGGAAGATTTAAAATATGCATCCAAGTCCTGTTTGTTTCACAACTGAGAAAAACATATTGGGCTGGCTCAAAATTTAATCAGACTTAACAGTAGATCCACTAAAAATCAATGGAATTAATTAAGAGAATGGAACGCTCACTCCAAGGTCACATGGCTGTTTTTCAGACATCAAGCCAAAACATTTTTTTTTCACCAAGACATTTCAATGTGTGTACATTTTCAAGAACTCAGGGTTATCTGTTTTGTTGTTATCGTAACAGAATGCATTATACACTGCCTGGAATTTTATACAGAACAAAGGGAAATATAGTCATGGTTTAGATAATAAATACATTATTATCATTTACTTTCTCAAATCTTCAATTACAGTACAGTACTAAAGGTTAAAACAAAAATAAGCTAGCAATATTTAGGTCCAAAGTAGACATTATACTGTTCACATAATCTACAACTACATACTTTAAATTAAAAAAACCTGCAAGTAACAGAAGATGCAATCCAGATCATGATCTGAGCACAAGAAACAGAGTTAATGGTCCCCTACAGGGAATGTGTAAACCTATAAAGTACAGAGATTGAAAAGGTTTATTTTTTAGAGTATAGCTCTTAGAATCCCTCCTTCAGACCCACTGATTAAAGCATGCATATACTGTGGTAGCTTGAGTGGTTAAGACGATGAACTTGTCGACTGGAAGGTCGGAGTTTGATTCCAGAGTACTGCATGATGGAGTGAGCTCCCGTCTTTGTCCCAGCTCCTGCCAACCTAGCAGTTTGAAAGCAAGAAATTGCAAGTAGATAAATAGGTACCACTTCGGTGGGAAGGTAAACAGCATTCCATACACTCGGGTGCTGAGGCATGCCTGCCACATGTCCATGGAAACGTCTGCAAATGCAGACAGCGCTGGCTCTTTGGCTATAAATAAATAAATAAATAAAATTATAAACAGAGATGAGCACTGGGGTAGAGTCGGATACGAGTGGCTTTTAAGCAAGGGCGACCTTTGCCTATACATATTTTGAAATGAGGCATAGTCTTCCTCACAAACCTTTTCAACATGCAGATGTTGTGAAATGCTTTTTCTTCTTCTGTGAATCACATCCCAAATGTAGACTTTTTTAAAACTATATTTTAAGATGGGGCATGGAGACAGGCAAATATGGTTTAAATTTTTTTCTCCAATGAATTTCTCAACTTGTCAGTACTCCTTTTCCAGACAGCTCACATATGTTTACGGTTTGCTGTTTACTTTTCTTTATAAAATACAGAAGTACTAATTGCACAAATGACATTCTGACAAGTTTCTTCCCCAAGATCTCCCATTCCTCCCCACAATCCCTCCCCCCCCCACCTCAATTCCTTCAAATTCTCCTCAGAGGGTGAGAGATGGGGAATTGAAATATCCTGTTGTTTTAAATTCTGTTTGGAAGGTTTTCTTAAACATAAATTAGCCCTATGTTATTACTCAACATCTGCTGGAAACCTAGCAGATTGTCTGTCTTGACACAGACATTATTCCCACAACTGGTTTAAGGTGTATTGATAATATTTATTAGCTTAGCTACAGATGTCATACAGATGTTACTAGCTTAGCTACACCTGGGGAATATAGTGAAAAGCAGAGACATCACCTTGACAACAAAAATTTGCATAGTCAAAGCAATGGTATTTCCAGTGGTAATGTATGGGTGTGAGAGCTGGACCATTAGGAAGGCTGAGTGCAGAAGAATAGATGCCTTTGAGATGTGGTGTTGGAGGAGAGTTTTGAGAGTCCCTTGGACAGCAAAGAGAACAAATAGGTCAATACTGGAAGAAATCAATCCTGACTGTTCATTGGAGGGACAAATAGTGAAGATGAAGCTAAAGTACTTTGGACATCAAATGAGAAGGGAGGACTCACTTGAGAAGGCCTTGATGCTGGGAAAGGTGGAGGGCAAGAGAAGAAGGGGGCGTCCAAAGATGAGATGGATAGATGGTATTGTGGACACAATGGGCACAGAGCTTGGTGGGCTGAGGAGAATGGTGGAGGACAAGAGGTGCCTGGAGGAAAATGGTCCATGGGGTCGCAAAGGGTCGGAATCGACTGTGCGACTGAACAACAAACAGATGTCATAAAACAGGGATTTCCAACCTAAGGCCTGGAGGCCAGATCCAGTCCCCAGTGCCATTTCATATGCCCCCCCCCCAGCCCTCCAAGGGCATTTGAGAAACAAAATGGCCACCCCCTTTGAAGCTGTTGGGACAATATGGCCACCCAATCGTGCAGGCCGGGCAAAATGGCTGTCTGGCCCTTGAAGCTCTGACCCGGGCCCCAGCTTAAAAAGGTTGGGAACCCTTGTCATAAAAGTAGGCATTTTATTTTTGTCACATCGTCTCTGTTGCTAATTTACTGGTTGATGTAAATTTTAAAAAATCTTTATTGTCTGTTTATTCATTGTCGCAAGCTGCCCAGAATGGTGGTTGCATTGGGAACGCTACAAATCCAACCCAATCCTATGTTAACATTATAAGATAATCGCCTTCATATGGATTTAGGAAACTGTGCCGCTCACGAAACTACTTCCAAGATTCCTAATAAGATTCCTTCTCACTATTCTAGTAAACAGATTTCAAGAACTCTCTAATATTCCTGGATAATTTATAGATTATTTTGGATTAATTATTGCAGAGTAAAAAACCCTAATTCACTCCATATTCACGCTCATCCATATGAATTGCGATCTAGAGGGTCTACTACGTAAAAATCAGCACTGAAAGAAGGCGCAGAGAGACACTCCATACTTTTACCTCTCCTGAAATTATACTAATTTTAGTATACTAATTATACTAATTTTAGTATACTAATTATACTAATTTTGCTGGAGAAACTCGACTCAGGGGACGCCCGAATGAGGCTCCTTTCATGTCCCCAAGATCTTTCCCCACTGATGTGGTCCCTATGTATCTACTGGCAATTTCTTGCTTTCGAACTGCTAGGTTGGCAGGAGCTGGGACAGAGACGGGTGCTCAAACCATCATGCAGTACCTGGGTCTCTAAATGCCGACTTGCCACCCTTCCACCTAACAAGGCAAGGTTCTTAATCACTGAGCCACCGCAACCCCTATTGCCCCAATGATAAGTACAAAATGATGAGAAAAGGGGTCTGAAGTCACTAATCTGTGTTGAGTGACAAAGAGCTCGTTCTCTTGTATATCCTCATCAAAATCGAAGGAAGGGGACAGAGTAAAGACAACCCTATAAGCGCCAGGAAAGGAAGGGTTACCTTTGTAAACTCCCCCTCAACCCCCCCACTCCATCTTCCTTACTGGCCCCCTCCTTGCGGCCTCTAGCCTGAGTAGGCCTTGATCCTGAAGTAATGGTTGCTGCGGCAACAAGGATGACAAAAGGGGCCTTTTGAGAGAGCGCCAAATGCCATCTCACTGGGATGCACAGGATGGGGGGAGGCTGGTAAATAGGGGAGAATAGGGTGTTAAAGCAAAGCAAGTCAGAAAGTGAACAGCTGGAGAGTGATGTTTGAAGCAATGCACATGTATATTTTGTGACCACAGCCATCACGTGTGTCTCCACCACGTCATATTTGGATGAAAGAGAGCTGTCCGCTCATTCGTGCAGTGCGTGAAGCATTCCACCCTCCCACAGGGCAGATTTGCACGCTTCTGCGTATCACTTTTTCAGCTCCTTTGTGCAAATCTCTTTGTACCACCAGGCATGTAAAGACAGGTGTGCAAAAACTATAATAATTTCATGTCAGAAATTATTCTGAGTTGAAAGGATTTTTGCGGAAGAAACTCTGCTCAAGGGACACCCAAATGAGGCTCCTTTCATGTCCCCAAGAGCTAGGACAGAGACGGGCGCTCAATCTGTCATGCAGTACCCGGGGCCTCAAACTGCCGACTTGCCAGCCTTCCAGCTAACAAGGCGAGCTTCTTAACCACTGAGCCACTGCAGTCCTGTGCAAAAACTGACCTGTGCACATACAGTATACATGCACTGCCTAAAAGGCTCACACATGGTATCCTAAGAGTACTTGACAATGTGTGACTGGCTGTGCAAAAAAAAAAAAAGCATGCACACATTTCTTCCTTTGTGCATTCACAGGTGTACGTTTCGTGACGCCTGTACATGGATCAGGGGAAGGGCCGAGCATGCATTTCCCACTGTGTTCTTGTCGGCAGCCCCTCTGCAGAGATTACTTCTCCAGGCACCAAATGGCCAAAGAATGTTAAACCCTTTAAAGACATAAACTTCTTAGTGACCCCAATCCCAGCACCCAGACACCAACTGTATGGAGCAAGCGGCAACCCAGGTCTCACACGGGAGTGGGGAGGGAACGTGCAACATGGCTTGAGCACTACAAGGAGCTCTATACTTTCTCATCAGAAAATAAACTCTGATTATTTTACAAGGGATGAGGTATGAACTACTCATGTGCAGCTGGAAGCAAGAAGAATTAAACAGATTCTCCTATCGCAGACAACAACTAGCAAACTCCATCAAATAACTTGAAAAATCTCGGCTTCCAAACATATTTTCTAATATAGTAAAACCTCGTATAACGAAAATAATTCGTTCTACGAGGCTTTTCGCTATGCAATTTTTTTGTTATATTATTTTTTCCCATATAACAAAAATCCCTATGGGAAAAAATCGTATAACGAAAAAAAAATCACTAAGCCGTTTTTTCCCACTGAAATCTTTGTTATACTATTTGTCCCCATAGGACACCATATTGCATAGTGAAAATTTTCATTATACAATTTCTCTATAAGCCACACTATTTGTGCATGCAAAAAATTTCATTATGTGAGACGCCATTGTTTTTCAAAACCTTTTCGTTATGCAATTTTTTTGCTATAGGGGACATTCATTATATGAGGTTCCACTGTACATTTTTTGCACCTAGAACTGAAAGCTTGCAAATGTTTCTCTTTTCAGACAAGTTCCAGAATTCCCTGTGCTAGATGGGAATTTCTGATTGCTTTAGTATATTGCTTCCAGATTCTGTTATATTTATCTATACGTATTTTTAATGTGGTACAAAGAGGCTTTTTATTTTAAAAAAGCCAACATACTATGGCCACGTTAGTACACTTGCCACTTATACAAAGAAAAACTGTACCTGGCAAAAGGATTATTTCAGGGATTATTATAAACAAAGTTTTAATCTCCTGTTAGGCACATCCCATGGTTACTCAGCTCTTGATGATTTCCAGCCAAACTGTCTCCATAATAAAGCTCATGTTTTAACATGACACTGGCTAACATAAATATAATGTCTGTGTTAATTTGGCTTTAACATCTAATTTACATTTGCAAACCAGGCCCAACCCAGGATTCATTCAACCTAGATTAGTCTCACTGAAATGAATAGGACTCATTACTTACAATTAATCTAAATCTCATTGATTTAGTTGTGACTGACAAGTCCCATTCATTTCAATACTTTGTTCCAATGGCTTACAGGACACTCTAGCCAATGTCCTTCATGAAGCTGTTGCTAGAAATGGTGCTTCCCATCTAATAATGCCCTTCTGCCCCTTCACTAGAAGGTGCAGGATCATTCAACTGAAATAATGAGATCATCACGTCACCCATTTCCCCATTTCTCCTCCTTAGCAATGACTGCTATTGGTAAGTGTGGGGAAACTCATGATAAGAATAAGCCACATGGGATAGGTGTCCCATGTGTTAAGGGGAAAGAGGTAAAACTCCAGAGTAACGGTGTAAATAGCTGCCCCTTATTGCCTGTAAGCGTTTAACTGTGCTCACACTATCAATCAGCAACACAGATGAAGTCAGATCTTTGGCCCAGCTACCTAACCACTGCCTACCCCAGCTAGAATCTCATTTGTTTATATGGAGTCAAATAAAGGCCATTGCATTAGCCTTTCTCCCCTTCTGGCAGGCTCTCTTCCTTGCAAATAGACATGCATGACCTGGGAAATTAGTTGAGCTACCAATTGCAAGGCAGAGAAGAGGGGAAAAAATCCTTATGATTGTTATTCACATATCAAACCTGAACCTGATCGGCAGTGGCTCTCCAAATATGGTCTTTCCTAACTCTACATGGATATCTGAGGATTGAACCTGGGATTTATTATTTTTTTATAGCCAAAGTATATGCTCTATTTTAGGGATTGTGGTGGCTCAAGTAGTTAAGATGCTGAACTCAACGAATGGAAGGTCAGCAGGACAGCAGTTGAAACCCGAGTACTGCAAGATGGAATGAGCTCCCGTCTTTGTCCCAGCTCCTGTCAACTTAGCAGTTCGAAAGCAAGAAATTGCAAGCAGATAAATAGGTACCACTTCAGTGGGAAGGTAAATAGCATTCCATGTCAAAGCATGCCTGCCACATGTCCACAGAAAAATCTGCAGACACAGACAGCGCTGGCTCTTTGGCTGTAAACAGAGATGAGCACTGAACCCTGGAGTTGGATACGACTGGCTTTCAAACAAGGGCAACCTTTACCTTACCTATGCTCTATCCTCCCTCCTTCGCTACTAAACCTAACTTTAACCCTGCATCTCCTGCAGCAGGTGTCCCCAAACTATGGCCCCCAGCATCAAATCATCCGGCCCACACTCTTGCTCCGGCCACAGCCTCCTCAATTCTTGTCCCCTCTTCTTGGCTTGGCATGTCCCTGCCAGCGCTCTGTAGCAGGGCAGATGTTGTAAGTCTTACAACATCCACCCTGCTACAGAGCATCGTTGGTGACATGCCAAGCCAAGTGGAAGGGACAAGGATTGAGGTAGCGTTGACGTCCGGAGCAAGGATGCAGGCTGGATAATTTGATTCCACGGGCCGTAGTTTGGAGACCGGTGGTGTGGAGAGAGTGTGGTGGGCTCAGGGTGGTCGCCAGGAGCAGTGGTGGGAGGGAATGGGGTGGGCTCAGGGTGGTCACCTCTGGCAGCAACAGTAGGAGGGAGTGGGGTGGGTTCAAGGTGGTTGCTGCCACCACCAGAGGCAGCAGTGGGGATACCAACAGTCTGGCCCCTCAACAGTCTGAGGGAGCGTGAACTGGCCCCTGGCTTAAAAAGTCTGGGGATCCCTGTCCTACAGGATCAACAAGATTAGGTTGCAACTATGCCATCCTTTGCCACTTACTATGTTAATAAAAAGACTTATGGGAAGATGCATTTCCACTTGGAAGGCCCCACGTTGCCCATCCTGATCTACCTCAACTAAAGAATATGAAGTGTTTCTTCTGCCCTGGCAAGGAATGGCATAAGGAGGAAGAGCCACAGAGGTCAACAGTAAGAAAAGTATATGTAGTCATAGATTTAGTCTCTGGCAAACAGGATAGCAGAGCTCAGGGGTGGGGGAAAAACAACCTTAGCTTGAAGAGCCGTTTTTAAACAGACTGGATAGTACTGTGTTAGAGAGATTATTTGTCAAACCCAGCTTTGCCTGTTATTTTATCCTTGCATTGATAATTAAGCTCTCCATTAGATTTGTGGAGAGTCTGGTTGTTCCATCTCCTGTTGAGATAGCCTGGAATTCTGGAATCCTACATGTTAAGCTTTCTGGCAGGATGTAACATTGTTCCCTGAAGAAACATGTAATGTTCCTATTGTTTTCTTAAGCACTTCCCCACATGAGGGACTTCCTCACTCTTCCTTCCCCACCATAGTCAAACTTACCTGCACTTCACGATCCCCATACTTCTGTGGGTTTTTGCTGTTCTGGCATTTCTTACGTAGTTTCTTTAACTCTGCTTGACACTTTTCAATGGCCTCCGCTTTGGCCCGGTGCTCCGCTTGGTATTTTTTCAAAGTGGCCTAAAGTATCAAAGTGGGGCACAAGACAACATGATCAGGTCAGCTTTGACAGAACAGGATCCTGTCTAGGCTTTCCTTTTATCCCATCTTGCTTAAAAACACAAGCTTGCTTTCTGGATTGCTGTTGAGTTTTTGGTTGAATAAGTAGATGGATAGATTTACGGAGGCATGACAGAGCATTGGAATATACACATCAGCTCAAACTAATCTCAAAACAATAGGATATATAATTAATCAATTGTTGGATTATCTGAGGAATATTGTTGGCCCATCACTCAAAAACTCAGTGAACTCCTTAAGAGAAGTCTTGGGTCTAATCAGAACAAAACTGAGAATGGACTTTATTTTTTCAGGTCCATAGCAAGTTCTCAACTATCTATCATTACTGAGAGTTGCCTGAAAGTTACTGGCCTTCGTTTCTTTCTATTCAAGTATCAAGACTTCCTTTTCATGTTCAGTTTCATCTTCCTTTGGAGAATTGTAAAAGAAAAACAAAACATATATCACAACTTACCTTCAACTAAGGTAAACATATCTGCCCAATCTTACATCCCTATGTTCCTGTGCGAATCCTACTCTGTTGTCGGTAAATCTGGTATCTATCCCAATAGCCATCCTACCACCACCACCACCACCACCCACCCAAAAAAAGGGAAATTGAGATAAACAGAGATGGAAACAGTGATTAATGTTTAAATAAACATGTGCTGGGAAAGATGCCTTCCTCGAAACTGTGCTATTTGCCTTGGAAACTCTAAGACAGTGGTGGCAAACCTATGGCACATGTGCCAGAGGTGGCACTCGAAGCCCTCTCTGTGGGCAACCATGCAGTCACCCCAGCACAGAGTTTGCCCTGCCCTTCTGCCCAGCAGTCCAATGGGAACACTTCCACCCTTACCAGCACAGAGTTCATCCCACCCCTCTGCCCAGCAGCCCAATGGGACCACTTCCTCCCTCCCCCCAGCACAAAGGTCACCCCGGCTGTCTGCCCAGCGGGAGCATTTCCTTCCTTCCCTGTTGCTGTGTTGGCACTTTGCAATAAATAAGTGGGTTTTGGGTTGCAGTTTGGGCACTCGGTCTCTAAAAGGTTCACCATCACTGCTCTAAGAGTATGGCAATAGGGTAGATCAGGGGTGGCCAAACCTTTTGGGCTGTGGGCCAGTCACATGGATGAGTGTGCCAGTTACATGGTTCCTTCCAAGTAAATCAAGCCCACGCATGCGCAAAATGTTGCTGTAAATGCACCCATGGTTGTCGTAAACACGTTAAATAACCAAGTTATTTAATACCCTGCTTTGAAAAAGAAACAGTACCAACAGAGAACAACAGGTGCGGGTCATTTATGTCAGCTCCTTGAATGTTTAATGAAAGTTCCTCTGTACACACTTAAGAGTCACTTGAATATTATAAGACATAATGTTTAGGCAGGTCCAAGTCCAGAGTAATACCTATATCTTATAATATTGAAGTGGCTCCAAGTGTGTACAGAGGAACTTTAATTGAACACTCAAGGACTTACCCTGTTGCCATATCTTAGAATTGCTAAGGCAAATAGCACAGTGTTGAGGAAGGCATCTTTCCCAGCACAAGTACAATACTAAAGAAGGAGAATTAGGAGAAAAGTGAAAGATGGATGGAAGGGCATGCACAGCAACAGACTGATACACTTCCAGTGTCAGAGGGTTCCAATTAATTGCAATCTCACCAACAGATATTTGATATCCAGTTCCAATTTGTGTTCCAACTGGGACAACAGCTCCGAATGGAAAAGCTTCAGCTGGAAGGAGATGACAAAGAAGGAGGAGGGGAGAGAGTAAGAGGCAGAATGATGGAGGCCAGTGCTAGCCTCTCCCTCCCATGGCTGGGCAAGTGGGCAGTTCCAAAAATGGATGTGGGATGTGGCAGGATACTAGGATATGTGGGCTTGCAAGAGTGGGTGGGGAAAGAATATACGTCTAAACAGCCCCTTTGGTCTAATACAAAGCCACCTGAGAGCAAGCTCAGTGAATGAATCACTCGGTGATGCTCACCGTCTCTTCCAGTTGTACTTGGATCTGCCGGTGAACCTCTGCCATTTGAAATAAGGTGTCACCTGTGGGGCCAGAATGACCGAAGGGTTAATACACTTTAGGCGCTTCATGGTCTATGAAAAGATCTTTTGTCCCCTTTGACTTTGTCTGTCCCAGGATAATCTCCTTTCTGGTTAATTCCTCCTCTCAGGAGGAGACTGAGGAATCATAAACAACTTTCAACCAGAAGCAACACTGTGGTGCCACAGAGACAGGGGGGAAAGACCTTTTGCTTTCTTCTGCCTGGGACAAATAACACATAATTAACACATTTTGCATACTACACACAGAGATTATTCCTATACATGACATACAGCAAGTACATCTTATCTAGAATGTATCTTACTAGGTTTTATCTAGAAGGAATCTTGATAAGAACTGCCCCCACATGGTTTAGCACAGCAGATGTTCATGCACTTGTAGTGCCTTAAACCAGGATTGTGAAACCTTCAGACTCCCAGGTATTTTGGGCTGTAACTCCCATCTTTTAACTTTGGCCATGTTGACTACAAGGGAACTGAAGTCCAAAATATTAGGTGGACCAAAGGTTTCCACTCTTGCATCAAACTTTATTTTAAGTAAAGCGAGTTGTATCCAACTCTAGGGTTCAGTGCTCATCTCTGTTTATAGCCAAAGAGCCAGTGTTGTCTGCTTTTGGAGACATTTCTATGGACATGTAGCAGGCATGACTAGGCACTGTAATGCACGGAATGCTGTTTACTTTCCCACCGAAGTGGTACCTATTTATCTACTTGCAATTTCCTGCTTTCAAACTGCTAGGTTGGCAGGAGCTGGGACAGACAGGAGCTCACTCCATCATGCAGTACTCAGGTATTGAATTCTGACCTTCCAGTCTTCAAGTTCAGCGTCTTAACCACTAAGCCATGGCAGCCCCATCCCTTTCTTTTAAAGAGACTTGCAAATATTTATTTATTCAGAAAAAACTTTCTCCTGTCTATGGGCTACAAGGACCCCAAAGCATATTGCAACGTAGTTTAAAACATGTACACAATAAGATGCAAGATAATTGAATTTTTAAAATGACAAATGATAAAAAGCGTTTGTGATGGCTGGGAAAGAAAAATTAAAATGGTTCAACTACTGTACTTGCTAATATAGTCCATTTATCCAAAACAGAACTCACTACCTTTTTGATCTCTACAGCTCTTAAAATCCCATGGTTATACTGACTAGGGAATCTTAGATTCATGGCCTCCCAAAATAACTTTTTCAAGCTCTGAGCCTGATAACTGAAAGAGAAATAGTACTAACAGAGCCTTCCAAAGCAGGGTATTAAATAACTTGGTCACTAATTTTAACAATGGACAGATTCCTAAAGGTGAAGACAGTCTTTCAAAAAACATGGCACCAAAATTATCTTGATAAAAAAACCTGTCTGAATGATACTTCGAAGGTCAATTATATTAAAAGCTTACTATAAACACTGCATTGTAGTTTAAAGTAAACTGAGAACTGGAGGATGAACCAATAAAAGTAGGAATGGTATATTATATTTCTGCAGAAGGTGGCATCTCCTATCTCTATACCCTGGGGGCCCCAGGGAAGGGACTCATGACCTTTGGCAATAGTCTGTACTACCCTGTTCCCGAAGTTATAGAATTAAGCTCACATCACTGGCTGTTATAATAATTTTGTGTCAGAAATTATTCTGGGTTGAAAGGATTTTTGCAGATGAAACTCTGCTCAGGGGATGCCCAAATGAGGCTCCTTTCATGTCCCCAAGAGCTGGGACAGAGACGGGCGCTCAATCTGTCATGCAGTACCCGGGTTTCGAACTGCCAACTTGCCGGCCTTCCAGCTAACAAGGTGAGCTTCTTAACCACTGAGCCACCACAGTCCCTTTCTGGATGTTGTAACAAAAATTCAGATTTTTAGCAGCGGTAACAAGAGTCTTGTTTTCAAAGCTTAGAAAATTTCCTTTTCTGGATGTTACAACAAAAATGGATCGTTTCTAAGCTTTGAAACTGAGACTCTTGCTCCTACTGCTAAAAATCTTAAAACATATAGTTATTCTTTAATCCTTCTCATCATCTTAGAACCGTGATGGCGAACCTTGGCACTCCAGATGTTCTTGGACTTCAATTCCCAGAAGCCCAAACACCGTGAATCCACACGAATGGGTTTACTGCAATTCATATGCCCAGAGCGATGAGGGCAGCATGGGCCAGTTGAATTGCAGTAAACCCATTCGTATGGATTCACAGGGTGCTTGGGCTTCTGGGAATTGAAGTCTAAGAACATCTGGAGTGCCAAGGTTCACAATTACAGTCTTAGAACTGCAGATCTGGAAGGGACCCTATTGATCATTGAGTTCAGTCCCTGTCAAGGAGGGGGAACTAAACTCCCAACCTCTGCCAAACGCTTAAACCGCTGCTTAAGTAACAGGACTAATAATTTATATAGTCAACATAATCAAATTGTAAACCCCCAAGCTCTCTGTCTTATCATCCTATGTGTGTTTATGTGTCTGGGTGCAGGGCAGGGACTGATTAATAGGTAAAGGTCTCCCTTGCTTGAAAGCCAGCTGTGTCCAACTCTAGGGTTCAGCGGTCATCTCTGTTTACAGTCAAAAAGCCAGCACGGTCTGCTTCTGCAGACGTTTTCGTGGTCATGTGGCCGGCATGACTAGACACCAGAGTGCATGGAATGCTGTTACCTTTCCTGCCAAAGTGGTACCTATTTATTTACGTGCAATTTCTTGCTTTCGAACTGCTAAGTTGGCAGGAGCTGGGACAGAGACGGGAGCTCATTCCATCACGCAGCACTCGGGTCTCAAACTACTGACCTGACGGACCTTCAGGTTGTCAATTTCAGCACCTTAACCACTAAGCCAACGTAGTCCCTTAGGGAGTAATGAATGTTTACTCATTAAAAACAAAAGAAATTTCCCCCCATGTACCGAAGTAGCGTATCATAAGAAAGGTGTTATTTCTTCCTGGCTTGATTCTCTCCCTGCCACTATCCCCATATTCAAGAAAAGATCTTCTTTTCCTTTATAAAAAGGCTCAGATATAATAAACCCCCTCATTTCTTCACTTGAGGCCTAAAATGGCAAAGGCGAAGAAGAAGAAGAAATGCAATTGTCCGATTCTGCTGATTGTATAAACTGAGAGGGAAAGAGAGGGAGGGAAGAATGGTGTGTCATTCGGATATTATAGTGCAAATCATATCCACATGATTGACCAATTCCATGTGCTTCCAACCAGATCTTGTGCCTGAGGCACTGTGCTAAGCTTTGTATTATAGTTGTGATTACATGCAGTCTGGACTCGCTTGCCTATCTCTTACAACAAAGCATACAAAGCCACACTTTGCTTCCCTCAAACATGCATCTGCATACAACAGTTTTCTAAAGTAGAGGTGGGTAATGCGCAGCCTTCCAGATTCTGTTGGATTGCAAATCCCAGCAGCCTTAGCCAGGGTCAAGGGGTGATGCAAGTTGTAGTTCAACAACATCTGAAGGGCAACATATTGCCTAAAAAGAGAATTCAGCGAAAGGAAATCTGCTCTTCCATTTTTGAATGAGCAACAGATTAAACAGGAAACCTACCTAATTCTTTGGATCCTTGGCTATCACTGGCCAACTCACCGAGTTTCACCAAGGCATCAAAATAGCCCTTTGCAGCTACTGTAACTCCTGTAAAAAAAAAAAGGGATCAGGGGAGAAGTAAGTGAACCAACATTGAACAATTAACTCAGCAAAAAAGATATTGTAGAGACTTTTCCCCTTTAAGAAACTCCAACTTTGATCTGGGCTGTGGTTAAAGGTATTCCATTACCTGAGAGTGCTTTTTGATAGTTCTTTCCCATAGTAACAAAATTTCTTAGACTGGGGTTAAATTGTTCCAGAATTGCCTGGTTATAAAGGAGAGAAAAAAATAAGTGAGTAATGTGAACTTTTCAGAGGTGATCTTGCCAATATCAAATATTTTAACATCCCATCAAAATAGGCAGATGTGTATACTTCACTTCCCCATTGAACTCAACTGGAAATAAAATGATATAACTTTGGGCTGGATCATACCCTTACTCATATAATGACACTGAGAGAGGGGTGTGTGTGTTGAGATGTAAATAGTCAAGTTACAATTACCTTGGACTACAGATTCCTAAAACATCCCAACCACCTGAACACTGTAGTCCAAAAATGAGTTTCCCCACTTCTGATAAACAGATAAACAAGAGGAAGGAGATATGGGGGAATGGATGGATATCTGATAGGAGCAGAAGCACAAGGAAGGGGCGAAATACACAGTCTGGCTTGCAAAGGGTGCAAAATATCAGCGGATGAAAGACACAGACAAATAAATAAGGTGGGTGTAGAAGGAGAGAAAAGATAAACAGTTTCTGTGCTTTAGTTTTAGTCATGCATCCTTCAACTTATTTCAAGTTGCTCTGGGCAGGATATTTCCTCAACTTTCTCACAAAACTCCATGACACAGATTAAACTGAGAGTCAGAGGCTGGCTGAAAGCCTGCCAATCTGGTAAACAGGAATTTGAACAGTCACTCATAATCCCAGCCTGTTTCTACAAACTGCTAAAACACCCTCTGTCTCAAAGAATAGTTAGACTAAAGGTGAAATCCTGTTGCTTAGTGTAGTAAATTACACTAGAGCAGGCCCACCGAGATAGTGATGATTAGGTGACCCAACTCCTCTGTAACTTTCATTGATACAAACAGGCCCACTCAAGTCATGACTTGCCATACTAAAGTTAGTCATGGCTAGTGTTGTAACCAGAGGAGGCCCATTTGAGTGAATGGGTCTTGCAAAGGAGTTGTCTCACCAAATCCCCTCTGATTCAGCAGGTCTGCTCTAGTGTGACTTAAATATGCTCAGCAAACAGGATTTCTGCCTGAGAGTAGTTAGTAGTTGAATGTCCAAGCTTTCTGATTATTTCACACATGCCACTTTGCTTGTCCTTAAAAGACCCCTGTAAGTCCACCACTTACATATAGGGAGGGGGGGTGTTGAAAAAAGGGTTGTTGTTTTTTAAACTAGTAATTCACCTCAGACCAACAAGATGCCTGAAGAAAGAAAGCGGAGGGAGTAGGTGTGAAGAGATGGAGGTCTATGTGGATGAGAATGGCAGTGGTGAGAAAACTTGGACAGGCATAGACATGAAGAGGAATGGACACAGACTGGGGTGGGATGATGAGAAAAACATGATAGAAAGGCAGAAACTATATCACAACAGAATTAGCCACACCAGGTGAATGCACTAATTGGATAAAATGAGTGAATGAATGAATATTTTTGTAGGCCCTTAAGCAAACGCACACAGCGCTGGTTCTTCGGCTATAAACAAAGAGCGCTGAAACCTAGAGTTGGATATGACTGGCTTTCAAGCAAGGGTGACAGTGTTGTACTGTGGCAGGTTCTCACCAGTTCTGGCGAATTGGTAGTAGAAATTCCAGGCCACGCCCACTTGGCCAGCCATGCCTACCTATCGGCCTCCCCCTCCCAGCGCCGCCGGAAATGCGTCCCATTTGCCTCGCCCAGGGACAAAGGCATCTCTGCACTTCCCTTGTGCCTTCGGCCCTAGGCAAGGCAAGTGGGATGCGTTTCCGGCGGCGCTGGGAGGGGGAGGCCAGCCAGCCAGCGCCAGCCCACTAACCTGCCCCGCTCACCTCCCAGCAGCACCGCTGGCAGGGATGCGTTTCCGGCGGTGCTGGGAGGGGGAGGCCAGCCAGCGCCAGCCCAGCAACTTGCCCCGCTCACCTCTCAGCAGCGCCACTACTCTGGGACTCCTCCTCCTCCTCTCTATGAAGCAAGAGAGCAAGGTAGGTTTCTTTATTTCTTTCTTTTCTTGGGAGGGGGTGAGGCCACGCCCACAGATAGCCATGCCCACAGATAGCCACACCCACCGAGTGGGTAGTAATTTTTTTTTACAGTGCATCACTGAAGGGTGACCTTTACCTTTAAGCACAACATGGAAATATTCATAAACCAGAATAAGCCAGGATTTGCGTTCCTCCTGAATCGTTGCTGTAGCTATACATAGCACAATAGGCAACCAAACAAATTTCAGCATTGTCTTTCCTATTCCTGTTTTTTTCCTTTCCTTCCCATTTTGTCAGCACCTGTCCCAAGGGAGGTGACTGGGAAAGCACGTTATGGCCAAACCATGGTTACATGTTTCATCATTTTGATAAGCCAACATTTACATATTAACACCAAACCACAAGGTCAGACTGTGGTTTGGAGTGGTTTAACTAACCTACAGCATAACTAACCCACTGGAGGGCTGTTCACACATCACAATAACAAGCTGTGGTGTGATTTGTTAAAATCTATCTTGTAACGTGCAAACATGGTTTATATTTGTGTGTGTGTCCCCTCCCCCAACTCCATTTACTGTACTATACTTTTCCTTCCTGTTTCTCCAAACAGGACTCCAACAAAGAAAGCCAAGCCAGACAGCTGTTCCAAGACCACCAAATACTCTTCTCACGTGGGTAGGGGAAATGCCAAGCAAACATCCTGGTCTAGTGGCCAACCTCAGCAAGCCTTGGAGTTACTGCAAGTGACCCTTGACACTAGCCCTATGGTAAAGTCCTGAGACAGTCCATCACAGACTGCACCATTTCAAAGTGAAGGGCTGTGTGTGCCATTTTAAATGCTCCTCATGTAACAAGCTCCCTGCACAGAACATCCAGCGTAGTCAGAAGAGCTGTAGTTGTGTTTTTATTATGCTAGGGTTCTTTTACTTTCAGAAGGTTTGTGTGTATGTGCGCATGCATGCACTTAATTAGCACAATGTGTGTGTGTATTTAATTAGTGCAATACCATTCCCCTCCCCTGAAGTCTGGAACTGTGCAGCCCCCTCTAAACGCTCATCTCAGAGCTTTACCACATTTGTTCTCTGTCTTTGCTGCCTGTAGAATTCCAGACATCACACACACACACCTTCCACACAGTATGCTGCTTTTTTTTTGTGCTTTTCTGTAATGCCAGTGCAAAAACTCCATTAGCAGTTTCAGGAGCTCTTTTTTTATTTCCTTTTTTCCAAATTAACAACCCTCACATTCACTAAAATGTTAAAAAGTCAACAGGCACTTTAGCAATATTTGGGGAAAATGCCTTACAAGCACAGTGTAAGGGAGCGGATACTCAGGTCCAAACAGCTGCTGAGCCTTGTAGCTTACTGGACTCAAGGACCAGTCCAGAAACTACACTGCAGGGTTGTTAGGAGCCTTTATCATCATCCTCAGCTCCTCGGAGGAATTGCTGGATAGAATGCAACCATCTTCATTAACAACAACGACGATAATAACAAACAATACCAAGGTCCCAAGGTTGCCCTTGCTCAAAAGCCAGTCGTATCCAACTCTAGGGTTGAGTGCTCATCTCTGTTTATAGCCAAAGAGCTAGCGCTGTCTGCGTCTGCAGACATTTCCGTGGACATGTGGCAGGCATGACTAGACACTGGAGTGCTCAGAGTACTGTTATAACACTAGCAAGGGCTTTAAAAAAAAACCACTGATGAATATAGAACATGTTCCCAATTTCTATCGGCAAAGCTACACCCAAGTCTCCCCGCTTCCTAATCACAACAAGATGGTGGCCTCCTTTTTGGCATCCACTTTAGCAGCTGTCAGATGTGGCTCTGGTGAGCTACAGCAGTAAAGAACACAAGAACCCTGGCTGGCTGATGAGTTTATTTCCTCTCCAGATAAAAACAGAAGAACCCATCCAGTTGGAGTCAAGATACGGCATTTGTTAAAGAGTGGGTTCTGTGCCTTTCAGAAAATAAAGGGTTAAGTTTCCTTCTTCCTCTGCCAGCCAAGTACATGGAGGACAAAATTTGGCACAGAATGTGCTTCATTTCCATAAGGGGAAAAGAGGAAAAAGAAAACACATAGAGAGACAAACCAAAAACTTTCCTGAAGCAGAAAAGTGGGTGACCCTGGATTTCACGGAAAGCCAGGAACCAAAACCAGACTCTGGCCTCATGCTTAGTTTCTAAAGCAGGAACGGAATCAATGTTTTCCTGATTTCTTCTTCTAGTTGCACACCTAGAGGGTCTAGTAAATAAAGTAGAAATCCCCAGAGACATACATGTGAGCCTGTAGCACATTTGCACCACATTCAACAAGAGTCTTGTGTTATCTTGAAGACTTGACATGTTTCATTCAGAGGCCTTACAAGCACAGTGTAAAGGAGCGGATACTTGGGTCCAAACAGCTGCTGAGCCTTGTAACTTACTGGACTCAAGGACCAGTCCAGAAACTACACTGGAGGGTTGTTAGGAGCCTTTATCATCATCCTCAGCTCCAGGAAGACCAATTCTCCGCCCCAACCCCAGCCCTGAAAAAAATTGTTTTCCATGTGCCTGCTATTCCACAGAAATCTTACAAACAGAATTGTTCAGAAGAAGAGTTTGTGCAACCCATGTAATTTCTATGTTTTGATGAGGCACATTTTTGTGTGTTCACGTCTACTTAGCATGAAATAAAGTGGAAACTCACTCTTGTTCTCCGTGTACAGTACTGTGCAAAAGTCTCAGGCCGCCACCTAATTGGAGAACATTCAATGAGTGATTGGAAGGTGTCATAACTCAGGCCCTGAGCCACCTAGACTCGCCAAAATTGCTGCTGAATGTCCTCTCAACCCTACACACATTTGGTGAAGTTTGGAGTTGGGGTGTCTAAGTTAACCCCCCCTCCCCCCCCCAATCACAGACTGAATTTCCACCAAACCACCTGGTGGGGGTCTAAGACTTTTGCATAGGTAAAGGTAAAGGTTTCCCTTGCTCGAAAGCCAGTCGTATCCGACTCTAGGGATCAGTGCTCATCTCTGCTTCAAAGCCGAAGATGCTTCTGCAGATGTGGCAGGCATGACTAAACACCAGAGCACACGGAACGCTGTTACCTTCCCACCGAAGTGGTCCCTATTTATCTACTTGCAATTTCTTGCTTTCAAACTGCTAGGTTGGCAGAAGCTGGGACAAAGACGGGAGCTCATTCCGTCCTGCAGTACTCGGGAATCGAACTGCTGACCTTCCGCCTCCCAGCCAGCGTCTTAGCCACTTGAGCCACTGCAGTCCCAAGACTTTTGCATAGTACTGTAGATATTTTAATTGTCCTCTGCGAAATCTGTATACTGCATGTCTGTTGTTACGTGCCCTTTGACCTATGACAATCCTATGAATGAGCAATCTCCAAAATATCCTATCCTCAAGAGTCAGGCTGTGCAAACTCAAGCCTGTGGGTTCTTTTAGGAAGTCGATCCCTCTTATGTTTGGTTTTCCTCTTTTCCTGCTGCCTACAACCTTTCCCAGCATCCTTATCTTTCCTGAAGAATCTTGCCTTCTCTTCTCATGCATTTCTAGTCATTCAAAAATCAGAAATGTGGTGGCGGCGAGGCGGAGATGGAGAAAGGTGAACACTGTCCTGCAACACCACTCTCCTCTCTCTCCCCACCCCCCACCCCCCCACCCCACCCCCTAAAGCTCTGTTTTCCTTCCCAACATATATTATTTTAGAAGGGAACAAAAGGCCAGGAAGCCCAGCCGGAAAGCCCAACGAGGCAGCGATGAGAGCTGGCATATACAGTGTTATATAGTGAAAGATGAGGGGTGGCGGAGAGGGCCTGGCAGGATTTTAGGGCTGGGGCGGAAAAAGATGATGATCTAGAGCCGTGATGGCGAACCTTGGCACTCCAGATGTTCTTGGACTTCAATTCCTAGAAGCCCCCGTGGATCCACACGAAGGGGTTTACTGCGGTTCATCCGGCCCGCACCGCCCTCGTCGCTCCCGGAAGCGGAAGTAAAACGCGCCCATACGTTTTACTTCCGCTTCCGGGAGCGACGAGGGCGGTGCGGGCCGGATGAACCGCAGTAAACCCCTTCGTGTGGATCCACGGGGGCTTGGGCTTCTGGGAATTGATGTCCAAGAACATCTGGAGTGCCAAGGTTCACCATCACGGACCTAGAGGAGGAGAAGGTAGACGCTGGGAAAGAAGAGGGATGAAAGAAGGAGAGAAAGTAAAAGGCAGGATAAGAGGAAGGAAGGAAGGAAGGAAGGAAGGAAGGAAGGAAGGAAGGAAGGAAGGAAGAAAGAAAGAAAGAAAGAAAGAAAGAAAGAAAGAAAGAAAGAAAGAAAGAAAGAAAGAAAGAAAAAGAAAGAAAGAAAGAAAGAAAGAAAGAAAGAAAGTGGGGCAGCGCGCAAAAACAAGATGGAATAAACAAGAGACAGGAAAACCAGATGGAGGGATGGAGAGGGGGATCGAGGGAAGGGGACGGGAGGAAAGAAGGGAGAAGAAGAATGGAGTGGGGCGAGGAGGAGAGGGAAGGAAAGAGAAGGAAGGAAGAAAAAGAAAGATGCAAAAGTCAAGCTCACCCGGTAGACGTTTTCCGTGAGCCGGTTCACCTCCTCCGAGCGAGACATGATGCCGGGGGAGTGAGCGCATAGGGGCCTCGACGGGGCGTGTGTTAGGAAGGGGGTGGGTGGGGTTGAGGGGGGGTGTGATAACGGGGAGGGTCTTAACCCGGGAGTTGAGGGAGGGGGGCTTCGGAAGAAGGCGGCTCTGGTGTTCAGCGGGGCGGGGGGAGCGGATGATGATGAGCCACATCAACGAGGACTAGTGGAAGGGAAAAGCCGTGGGAAAGGCCCAAAAAAAAAATCCAGGCGCTCTCGCCAAATTACGCACCGAGACCCACTCCTGGTGTATTTTATTTATTAAGAGTTATGTGTCGCTTATCAATGGTGGCCAGCGTAGTGTATGGATAGGGTGACGGAGTAAGGCTCGGGAAGTAAAGGTAAAGGCCACCCTCCTTGCTCGAAAGCCAGTCGTATCCGACTCTAGGGTTCAGTGCTCATCTCTGTTTATAGCCAAAGAGCCAGCGCTGTAGACGTTTCCGTGGACATGTGGCAGGCATGAGTAGACACCGGAGTGCACGAAACGCCCTTTAATCTATCTATTGAGGGGATGTCTGGCGTGCATTGGTCCATGGGGTCGCAAAAGGCCGGACTCGACTATGCGACTGAACAACATTTATCTACTGTCAATTTCATGCTTTCGAACTACTAGGTTGGCAAAAAGTCGGTGGGACAGAGACGGGAACTCACTCCGTCGTGCAGTATTCGGGTCTCGAACTGCTGACCTGCCGCCCTTCCAGTCGTCAAGTTCAACATCTTAACCATTAAACCACCGCAGGGAAGCCTGGGTTCAAATCCTCACTCAGTTGTGGAAACCCAACTGGGGTGTGTGTGGAAGTGATGGAACTACTCCTTAAACCCTTGAAACCCCTGTTAGGTAAAGGTAAAGGTTTCTCTTGCTCGAAAGCTAGTTGTATCCGACTGTAGGGTGCAGTGCTCATCTCTGTTTCCAAGCCGAAGAGCCCAGCGCTGTCTGCTCCTGCAGACGTTTCCGTGGTCATGTGGCAGGCATGACTAGACACCGGAGCGCACGGAACGCTGTTACCTTCCCACCGAAGTGGTCCCTATTTATCTACTTGCAATTTCTTGCTTTCGAACTGCTAGGTTGGCAGGAGCTGGGATGCTATAAATTGGTTCATTCTAAAAGTGGATAAGTAAAGGTCCCATTTCAAGGTCTTGAAAGCTGGTCATATCCAACTCTAGGGGGTAGTGCTCATCTCCATCTACAGCCAAAGAACCGACTCGACAGATGTATCCATGGTCATGTGACAGGTATGACTAGATTGCTGGAGCGCATGGGGTGCTGCTACCTTTCCTGCTGAAGTGTACTGTGGTACCTATTTATCTACTCGCAGTTTCTTGCTTTTGAACTGTTAGGTTGGCAGGAGCTGGGACAGGTGGCAGGAGCTCACTGCAACATACAGCACTCAGTTCTCAAACTGTTGGCCTACCGACCTTCCAATCACCAAGCTCCGTGTCTTAACCACTAAGCCACCGCAGTCCCGTGCATAACAACATAATTTATTGAAGCTCCCCAGGCTGATGTTCAATACAATACAATAAAAATACTCTTAAAACACAGAGACCAGACTCTTGCTGTGAAGCACCACACAGGTTAAGGGTGCAGTCACTTAAGTGGTTTTCCTATTTTGCTGTCTGCCTTGCACTGCAGTGCGCAACCCATCATACAATCAGGACATGTCTGAACATGCAAGCTGTAGCCAACCATAACATTGCTTGTGCCATTGCCAGTTTATGTGGTGTCAGGTATCTGGGCAACCAAAAAAATAAAAGCATCCCAAACAAAAGCAAAAACCATGTCTCAAAATATTTTCCCCTGTTTGAAGTTCATTAGTTGTAATTCAGTTTTTCAGATATATGTGTTCATTAAAAAGAGATAAAAGTTTTAACATTTTTTTAAAGTATCCACATTCACTAAAAAGAGATGAAGTTCTATCAGAACTGCAGAAGTGTTATTCTCAGAATATGCCACCAGTGGGAAGTCATGGATACAACAAATACCAGATATTTTCTCCATGACAAGTTTTTCAAATTCATTACACCAATTATTAGCCCAATTATTATTAACGTAGAGGTTTGCGCCGAACAGATAAAGAACAAGAGCTCTTTAAGACCATTCAGCAAAGAAAGCTCCAATACTTTGGCTATATCATGAGGAACAACATAAAGTATAGAATATTCCAATCGCTCTCCAAGAAAAGAAAAGCCCTGGACATTGACGGACTTCATGGCTGAAGAACCTGAGAGAATGGTGTGGAATGTCCTTGGAAGAACTGTTCCAAGGAGTTAAGGACAGGAAGACTATTGCCATGATGATAGCCAACATGATACAACACTGGTTAAGAAGCTCACCTTGTTAGCTGGAAGGCTGGCAAGTCAGCAGTTTGAGACCCGGGTACTGCATGATGGATTGAGTGCCTGTCTCTGTCCCAGTTCTTGGGTAGATGAAAGGAGCCTCATTTGGGCATTCCCTGAGCAGAGTTTGCTCTGCAAAAAATCCTTTCAACCCAAAATAATTTCTGACATGAAATTATTATTATCGCAATAGTGGACATCAGACCAGAAATGCAAAAAATAGTGTATTGGGGATAGCTCAGCGATTCAGGTATCTGGTTGGGTGTACAATTCGCCACTGTGTTTCCTGGGAAAAGGACCATCCTGTGTAACCATGGGCAAGCTGCACAATCCCAAGCTGCCTCCCGGAAGAACAGAATGGTAAACCATTTCTGTGTATTCCCTACCTAGAAAACCTTGGAAAGAGTGGCCAAAGTCAGAATTGAAGACAGGTAATTTTTATGTAATGATTATTGTTTTTGGGAAATCTAGTCTCTAGAGTCAGAAATAAAATTGCTTTCTCGCTTTCTCTTTTAGGGAAATCATTCTAATGAAAAAGGTAAAGGTCACCCTTGCTCAAAAGTCAATGGGAGAAGAGGGGCTGGAAAGTTGGCAGGCTAGCAGTTACCTGAGTGTCGCATGATGGAGTGAGCTCCCATCTCTGTCCCAGCTTCTGCCAAACTATCAGCTTGAAAGCAAGAAATTGCCTGTAGACGAATAGGTAATGCTTCGGCAGGAAAGGTAAGTGCGTTCCATTCGCTCCAGTGCCTAGTCATGCCTGCCACGTGACTACTGAAACATCTGCAGATGCAGACAGCACTGGCTCTTTGACTGTAAATGGAGATGAGCATCGTACCCTAGAGTTGAATACGACTGACTTTCAAGCAAGAGCAACCTTTACCTTTATCTAAAAGATCTTTGTAAAGTTGTAAACATGATCCCTGATCAAGTGAGGAGCCCCTCTTCTCCCATTGGATTTCATTTTTAACTGGGAAAACAGGCTTGGATCATTGATGCAATGCAGGGGTCAGCAACCTACAGCCCGCAAGGCAAAATCATCCGGCCCCTGCCCTCGCTCCATCCACTGTCGGAAGCGCCCGCAGATGCATTTATGGCGGCTGCGTTTGCGGCAGCCGCAAACATGTTTACAGCAGCGTTTACGGCGGGGGGCCCACCAGTCCAGCCCCCTCAACTGTCTGAGGGAGCATGACCTGGCCCCCTATTTTAAAAGGTTGCCAACCCCTGGTGTAATGTGTAGTTTGGCCGTAAGAGAAAGCAAGGAATTCCTTATGACGGCTCTTGCTTGAACCATAAATTTAGCCATTGAGTGTAGATAAACTGCTATCTTGTGTTCTCTGTTCTTGTCTGTAAGGCAGAGATAGTAATGCAACAGAGCTGTTTGTTGTTAGGAATACAGAGATACACTACTTGAAATGGGTTAGAATAAATCAAGACTGACACCTGGCTTGGCCTCAATAGGTGTCAATGGCTTCCTCTCCGGCACCCTCAACCCTAAGAGATGCTTGGCTTTCTGCTCCTTCCTATTTGCTGAGGCTGCCTTCTTCAGACAAAGCAAGAACAAGGAGTATCTGTCCCTACTTGCCTTTCTGTCCTCCCAAGAAATTGTTGTGATTTTGGCCCAGGAGAGAGCAACTGAATAGTCACTGGTGACTGGAGTAGGGATATACTTTGGCGGCAGAGAGCCATGGGCCTGTCTTAACCAAGCCCATCCACCTGGAAACAACCGACAGCAATGAAAATATTGATGGTTTTTATAAATCTTCCTCTCACCTTCTGAGGTAACCTTTCCAACCTTGAAAGCTTCTTGAATCTTGTTGTGCTGGGGTGGATTTGCACTCCCATAAAATAAGATTTCATTCGTTCATTTCCATCCCAGCCATCTGGGATATTCTCCCACTCTGGGTGGCTTACAATGCATTTTTTTAAAAAATATTTACAAACACAATAAGAGATTAAACATACAGAATAAACAAACCAAATAAAATTATAAATACAGTGGTACCTCGCATAACGAAAACAATCCGTTCTGCAAGGTTTTTTGCTGTGCGATTTTTTCTGTTATGTGAATTTCCATAGGACCACATTGATATATAATGCGGTTTTAGCGAAAATCCATCATACAAATTGTGCTTTCCCATAGGAATGCACTGAAAACAGGGGGAAACCCCACTATGAAATTTTTTGCTATACGAGGCACCATTTTTCTTCAATTTCCTTTTGCTATGCAGTTTTTTCGTGATTAGAGCCCTTCGTTATGTGGGGCTCTAATCTGTAATGTCAAAAACAAAAATGATGTGATGCCCACCCAAAAAAGAAGCAGCACAGCACATATTGGTGACGATATAGGTCGCCTCTTTTCAGGGGTGTGCAGGGCACCAAGGGAAGGAGATGGATAGGGAGTGGTGGGGTGCATATTGGGGGTGAATCCCATACATTGGTGCCCCAGGGTGGGGTGGGACAAAGCCCGATTGCCTGATATACCAGCACGCACCTGCCTCTTTCCCATTCCCATTTAATATTTTATACAACTGCTGACAGACAACCAGGTAATTGATAAGTCTGACTGTTTTATACTTTAAACTGGCTTTTGGAATTGGTGTGGTCGAGGTGGGATTTGAACCCAGCCCTTGATCACCTGCCAATAGAGGCTACTGGCCAGTGAAGTGGGATGATGATTGGATTGGATTAATAGGCAGCGAGGTAGCAATTCCACAAATGGTTTCCTGCTTCAGTCGATCTGGGAGTTGGGCATAAGCAATACTGGCCTGGCTTGGCAGAAGGTTTGGCTATGCCTGCTATTGTTGCTTTTCAAGGCTGGCATAATTCCCAGCGATGCAATGCCAGCGCTGGGCAACTTCTTTTTTTCCCATGGGACTCAATCCAGACCCCCTGGGACGAGAGATTCCAGATCCTAAGACTTTTCACTGTGCCAGCCCTGCAAATTTCCTGCAGCGAGACTTTCACATCAGCACTTACTGGTTTCAGGCTTCCCCCTGCTGGCTACCATAGATACTTGCAAAGAGGTGGGGGGAAAACACCTTTCCTTTCCACAATATAGATCTGGGCACAGATGTCCCAGCCCTTGCCAACCTAGCAGCTTGAAAGCAAGAAATTGCAAGTAGATAAATAGGTACCACTTTGGTGGGAAGGTAAACAACGCTCTGTACACTCCAGTGTGGAGGCATGCCTGCCACATGTCCACGGAAACGTCTACAGCTGAGGACTGAACCCTAGAGTCAGACACAACTGGCTTTCAAGCAAGGGCGATCTTTACCTTTGCAGATGTTTCAGCTGCAGAATATCTAGGCGGGAACTAGTAGGATGAGTCTCCGGAAATGTTTATAATTTTGCAGAACTTTGAATTCCTGTTCAAATTCCCTTGAGCTGTGCAGTAGAAATGTAGAGACCCAGAGAGGAGAAGAGCTACAAGGTATTTGTATATCAAGACTGCGGTAGCTTAGTTAGTGGTCAGAAGGTTGGCAGCTCAGCAGTTCAAGACCCGAATGCTGCACAATGGAGTGAGCTTCTGTCTCTGTCCCAGCTCCTGTCAACCTAACAGTATGAAAGCAAAAAACTACAAGCAGATAGATAGGTACTACTTCAGCAGGAATGGTAACAGCTTTTGTGTGCTCCAGCATCTAGTCATGCCTGCCAAATGACCATGGACGGTCTGCAGATGGCCGCAGACAGTGCTGGCTCTTTGGCTGTAAATGGAGTTGAGCACCGCCCCTAGAGTTGGAAAAGACTGGCTTTCAAGCAAAGGAGATCTTTACCTTTACAGCATTTCTTTTGAAACAGTGACTTATGAGAAACTCTAAAGCAGGGCATAGCTTTCTTCACCTAGCCATCATCCACAATTTTATATAATCCAACCTTTAGAAAAATCCCTTTTGTTACACACACTGTGCATGGCAAAAATCATCTTGTCTCCCTATTTGTGTGCTCTTTGGTCAAAGTATTGATTAGAGTTTATTAACTAAGCACACTACTCCAGAGTAAATGTACATTTGCTAATTATGGAAGATTTGGGTGTGGTTCATGCTTGAATATTTGCTCTTACCACCAGCAGAAAGTGCTACTAAAACACTAGGCTGTTCAGTGATGTTGAATTATTCTGAGTGCTGTGATTTTCTTCTTTTAAAATGGTGGAATACGTTCCCTAATTGCCACTTGAAAAATGGCAATGTATCTTTCCCTAAGGCAGGAGTGGCCAGATCCAGCCCATGGTGCCAAATCATCCAGCCCACACCACCCTCGTTGCTACCTGGAAGTGGAAGTAAAACATGCCCATGCATGTGCAAAACACTGCCGTAAATGCACCGGCAGCTGTCATAAACATGTTTATGACAGACGCAGACGCGGCCCAGCCAGCGAGGCCAGGCTGCAGAAATGAAAGACACACCCCCCCGCGACCGCTGCCTTCCCTTTCCACGGGCCAGGCATCGAGCCTGGCCCGTGGAAAAGAAAGACCCCCCCGGCCGCTGCCTTCCCTTTCCATGGGACAGGTATCGAGCGCGGCCCGCGGAAAAGAAAGACCCCCCGGCCGCTGCCTTCCCTTTCCATGGGCCAGGCATCGAGCCCGGCCCGCGGAAAAGAAAGACCCGCCTGGCTGCTGCCTTCCCTTTCCATGGGCCAGGCATCGAGCCCGGCCCGCGGAAAATAAAGACACCCCCCGGCTGCTGCCTTCCCTTTCCACGGGCCAGGCATCGAGCCCGGCCCACGGAAAAGAAAGACACACACCCCGGCCACTGCCTTCCCTTTCCACGGGCCGGGCATCGAGCCCGGCCCACGGAAAAGAAAGACACACACCCCCGGCCGCTGTCTTCCCTTTCCACGGGCCAGCCACCAAGGCCGGCCCATGGAAAAACCCAAACAACACCATCCAAAAACAGTCAAAAATAATCAAAACCAAAATAAAAACAGAAAAAGTAAACACAAAAACATCCAAAAACACAATCCAAAAACAGTCAAAAATAATCAAAAGCAAAAAGAAAACACAAAAACATCTAAAACCAAACAATAAAAAACACACAAGCCCCCAACCCAAAACAACCCCCCCAAAAAAGAAAACCAGAGACCTTACCAGGAGACGTCTTCACTCCATGACAACTGGAACTAAACTGAGGAAAGAAAGAGACGACTTACCGGAAGAAGAAGTGACACCCAGAGGACAGTAGAGAAAAAAGTAAAATACAAGAAAAGCTCACCAGCCCCACCCAGAGGCCACAAGAGAAAAAACATTCAAAAATATTCAAACTAATAAAAATAATTCCCAAATTAATGGAATAAGTTATCAAAACATTCAAAAATATTCACACTAATCACAAATAATTTTTAAAAAAGAAATAAGTTTTCACTAAAAAAAACAAAAAAAACATCTAAACACAGTATAGAAACATTGATTTTTAAAAAACATATTATCCAAGGTACAACTATTTTAAAAAATTCAAATAGTAACACATTATTTGGTAAAATACAATAATTATAAAAAAATATATCATCCTTTCCTCTTTTTAAAAACCAAAAATAAAAAATAAAAAATCACAGTTTATAACAACCCATGCGTAAAAATAAAAATTAAAAAAAACACACAATTAAAAACTAACCTCATTTGCATAAACATAAAACAAAAACCTTCCAACACAGTTTTAAAAAGCCCGGCACCGCAGGGCAAAATATGTTAGTATACTATATATAGTACAGTAAAGGCAAAAGTTTCCCTTGCTCAAAAGCCAGTTGTATTGACTCTAGGGTGCAGTGCTCAGCTCCATTTACAGCCAAAGAGCCAACCTCATCTGCTTTTCATTTCAAGGTGTTGTGGTGGCTCAGTGCTTAAGAAGCTCACCTTGTTAGCTGGAAGACTGGCCAGTCGGCAGTTCGAGACCCGGGTACTGCATGATGGATTGAGTGCCAGTCTCTGTCCCAGCTCTTGGGGACATGAAAGGAGCCTCATTTGGGTGTTCCCTGAGCAGAGTTTCTTTTGCAAAAATCCTTTCAACCCAGAATAATTTCTGACATTTATTTATTTATTTATTTGAACTTATATCTCGCCCTCTTGTCCTAGGGCAACTCAGTGTGGCGCACAATCACATAAAAATATTTTTAAAACCAGTATTATTATTATTATTATTATTATTATTATTATTATTATTATTATTATTATTATTATTATTATTATTATTATTATTATTATTATTATTGGGACTGTGGCTCAAGTGGCTAAGACGGTGAATGGGAGGCGGAAGGTCAGCAGTTTGATTCCCGAGTACTGCAGGACGGAATGAGCTCCCATCTTTGCCCCAGCTTCTGCCCACCTAGCAGTTCGAAAACAAGAAATTGCAAATAGATAAATAGGGATCACTCCGGTGGGAAGGTGTTGTGTATGTAATAGTATTACTTTAAGAATGTATGAATGTAACCTGACAATGATTACAATGTAACCCAGCTGTTTAAGGAACGAGAGTAAGCTGCCCATAGAGGTCAGCTGCGAGCGTTCAGCTCACATGGTTCACATTCCCCCAATCACCGGCAGCCGCAGGAACCTTTCCCGCGCTAGGATCACCTGGAGAAGATGGGCGTGACTCAGAATGACGTCACGCCGGTAGCAGCCAATGAGCTACCGTGCAACAGTATTCAAATGTATTACTGACGTATATAATGAGCTGTACCTCCGCCATTACCTCATATTCATCCTGACCATCATGAAATAAACCTGTGTTTTAGCCCTCACTGCGGCTCTTTCTTTGTCTTCCGTGCAAGACACTAAATTGGCGACAAAGGTGGGATCCATGGTGTGTCCCAAGGTCAAACCCCACCAGTTTGACATCAGCGATCCAGAACAACGAGTGCCAGTTTCGGCACGCAATGGATGCTGCAGGCATCGACGACGACGGGAAGATGCGCTCGCACTTCCTAGCCCAGGTGGGGCCGGCCACGCTGCGTATCCTGATGAACCTGGTGGCTCCCCGGAAGGTAGACGTGGTGCCCATCGACCACATCCTGGCGTTACTGAGGGAGCACTTCCAGCCTCCCATTTCAATTTTCCCGGCCCGGGTCGCGTTCCACAGGCGGGACCAGCGCCCGGGAGAGTCTGTATCCGCCTACGTGGTGGCCCTCAGGCTTGCGGCCATCAATTGCCAATGGGAGGACCTGGACACGGCCCTCCGAGACCGCATGCTGTGTGGCCTGAGGGACGAGGAGGTCCAGAGGAAGTTGATGACCCACGACCATCGTCTCACGTTCAACGAGGTACTGCGGGAGGCCCAAGCAGCCGAGGCGGCCAGGAGCGGGGTCAGAGTGTTCAAGTCCCGAGGGGCCACACCTGAGAGGGCCAAGTCACCCGTGCAAGCGGCCTGGCGGACGTCGGCGAAAACGGCCTGGCGGGCACCCCGGTCACCCGCAGGCACTCCAGCAACCTCCGAGGAGTCTTCCGCGATGGCGGACTCCTGCTCCAGCGAGGAGGATGACGTCCAGAAGGTAAAGAAACGCGGAGAGAGGCGCCAGGCCAGCGAGCGAGGAAGCCACTATTGCGATGGCTGTGGGGCACCTCACGACCGGATGAGATGCCCATTCCGAAAGGCCGAGTGCCACAACTGCGGCCGGAAGGGCCACATCGCCAGAGTCTGCAGGCGCAGGCGAATCGAGGACAAGGGCGCATCAAGACACCCTCAAGCACACCAACAAAAGGCTGCCGGCATCGGAAAGGTCTCAGCCAACGATGGTGTGGAAGGCGTGAACCGCGTGGGCCTGGAGCATCGGCGCTTCTTTGTAGAGGTACTATTACAAGGGGTTCCAGTGAGGATGGAAATAGACTCGGGGTCGTCCTACTCCATCCTGTCCCAGAAGGAGTTCATGCGCATTCCCCCAAATGCGCAGCCCAAGTTGCGGGCCATGAAGTCACACTTACTATGTGTGCAGGGCTATGGGATCCCAGTGTTGGGGGTGGGGAACTTCACGGTGAAGTTCAAAAATTACACAGAGAAACTGCCCTTAGTGGTTCTCAAGGGGGGAAGATGTTGCCTTTTGGGAACCCAGTGGTTTGCTCCCCTGGGAATTGAACTGTCCGGCATTAACGCCATAGAGACTGACCCAATGCGGGACGTGTGCGATGCGCACCCGGACGTTTTCAGGAAGGGGCTCGGGACTTACAAGGGGCCCCCAGTTTCCTTTGAGTTGGACCCAGGAATCCGGCCCATACGTCTCAAGCCAAGAAGAGTGCCCTTCACCCTCAAGGACAAGATTGAGGCGGAACTGGACAAATTGTTGGGGCAGGGGATTTTGGTTCCAGTTGATTCAGCGGAGTGGGAAACTCCAATTGTCACAGCCTTAAAATCCAACGGGGAGGTCAGGATTTGCGCTGACTACAAATGTACAATTAACAAGGCCATTCGGCCAAATGCATATCCGGTGCCAGTGGTTAGCCACTTACTGCCTACGTTACATGGGGGGAGGTGTTTCGCCAAGCTAGACCTGGTGCAGGCGTATCAGCAGCTCACGGTAACCCCAGCTGCTGCCGCTGCGCAAACCATCGTTACGCACAAAGGGGCATTTAAGGTAACGCGCCTACAGTTCGGCGTAAATTCGGCCCCTGGGATCTTCCAGTCCCTTGTGGAACGCCTTTTAAAGGGGCTTCCAGGCGTGCTCCCATATTTTGACGATGTTTTGATAACAGCGGGGAGCGAATCAGAACTAGCAAGGAGGCTAGACAGGGTCCTTTCGGTATTCGAGAAAGCGGAACTTAGACTGAAAAGGGACAAATGTGTATTTTTTGCGAGGGAGGTTGAGTTTCTAGGGTTCAAGATAACCCCGGAGGGCATCAAGCCTTCCGAGTGCAAGGTTGCGGCTGTGCAAAACGCCCCTCGCCCCACCGCGAAACCGGAGCTGCAGTCATTCCTAGGGCTCCTAAATTTTTATCATTCCTTCTTACCAAGGAAGGCATCCATTGCGGAGCCACTGCACGCGCTACTAAAGAAAGAGGTGGTTTGGCGGTGGGGAGATAGGCAAGAGAAAGCTTTCAAGGAGCTCAAGGCGGTCTTATCCTCGGATGCTGTCCTGACTCATTTCGACCCGAGGAGACCAGTAGTTTTAATCTGTGATGCATCCCCAGTGGGGGTGGGGGCGGTGCTGTGCCACGTGTTAGAGAGTGGGCGGGAAGCCCCGGTTGCGTACTACTCCAGGTCCCTTTCAAAGGCGGAGCGCAACTACGTGCAAACAGATAGGGAGGCCCTGGCCATCATCGCGGGAACAAAGAAGTTCCACGATTTCCTATACGGCCGCGAGTTTACGGTTGTGACTGATCACAAGCCCCTTCTGGGAATCTTTACCACAGGCAAGCCCACCCCACAAATTCTGTCCCCCAGAATGCTACGTTGGGCGATTTTCCTCAACGCCTACCAGTATGAGCTGGTCTATCGCCCAGGGAGAGAGATCTCCCATGTGGACGCGCTGTCCCGGTCTCCTCTCCCTAGTTTAGGAGATCCTGCATGCGAGGTAGAGCAGGACCATCAAGTCCTGCTGATCGAGTCTCTCGACTTGCCCCCCATAGTTCCGGCAGACCTCGCCAAAGCCACGGCGGCCAACAAAATTATGTCCCAAGTCAGTTCCTGGGTAAGGAAAGGGTGGCCCACAACTCCCCCCGAGGAGGAGTTCAAATCATTTTTCAGGCGCAGAGTCGAGCTCTCCCTTGAAAGGGGCTGCCTACTCTGGGGCCAGCGGGTAGTCATCCCAAAGAAGTTACGAGAGAAGGTGCTGAAGCTGCTGCATACCAGCCATCCAGGAATAGTGCACTCCAAGGCACTGGCCAGGAGCTACTTCTGGTGGCCCCAAATAGACGCGGATATAGAACACCTAGTGGGCACGTGTGAGAGCTGCCAGAGCTCTCGGCCCGAGGAGTCCCGGTTACCCCATAGGGAATGGGACACGGCCCGCGGGCCATGGTCCCGAATACACGTCGACTTCGCTGGTCCCTTCCGCGGGTCCATGTTCCTGCTGATAGTCGACTCATACTCCAAATGGCTGGAAGTAATCCCCACGAATAGCACCTCATCTGCCGCAACCATTAAATACTTGCACAGGGTGTTCAGTTGCTTCGGCCTGCCGGACATCCTTGTGAGCGATAACGCCAGTACCTTCACCTCCGTGGAATTCAAGGCGTTCATCGAGAGGAATGCTGTCCGGCACATCACCTCTGCCCCGTTTCACCCCGTCACAAACGGTCAGGTAGAGCGCGAAGTGCGCACCACGAAAGACGCACTGCGGCGCATGTGTCCCGGTGAGTTGAACCTCCAACTGTGTCAGTTCCTCATCTGTTATAGGGCAACTCCCCTAGCTTCAGGACTTTCGCAGGCCGAACTCCTCATGAGGAGGAGGCCGGTAACCCTTTTTGATCGGTTGGATCCGACCAGGGTGGAGGATGAAGGGAGAAATATAGTAATAGAGGGTTCCAAAAGCTTTTCGGTAGGGGACCCGGTTCACTGCAGAAACTATGCGGCCTCGGGACCAACGTGGGTCCCAGGAACGATCATTGAACAAACGGGGCCAGTATCCTATAGGATCGAGACTAGCACAGGTCTACTCTGGAGAAGGCACGCTGACCAACTCAGAAGGCGAGTCACTAGTGAAAGGGAATCAGCGTTAGGGTCCTCCCCCACCCGCGTAACCCAAGGGGGAGACACGGGGGCGTCCTCGGGTACAAATGCATACCCTGGATTCTCAGCCGAGGAGGAGGATACTTTCAAAGAGTGGAATGAGTTTGATTTTAGGTTACCGTACCAGGGGGGTGTCGCGGAGTGGTCCCCCACTCGTCTGAGCGAGAAGAGGGGTTTCAGTTCAGCCCCTGGTACCTCAAGTCCCCCCAGCCCTTTTATTTAGAGTATACCATATCACCAAGCCCCCCGAGCTAGGCAGCAGGGGGAAGTTTACTCTCCCCATCCCCTAGAACTCTGGGTCAGGCAGCAGGGGGTGGCGCAAGTACGCCGGTTGCAGGCGCAAGGGACCGGGGGGAGGCAACAAGGGTCTCCTCGTCGGTTCCGAGGTTCGTGCTGGGGGGGTCCCCAGGCGCCACGGGCAACAGGCAGGGGTTCACATCTCAGCTGTATGTTCCGTTTCCTTCTCCCAATGCAAGGTTGTCGCAGAGTCCCCGCCAAACGACTAATGAGTCCCCCCTTTCCATTGCAGGACGAGACTCTGCAGAATTCGGAGCCCCTAGTTCCCCTGAGCTAAACCAAGCAGCCGCACGCCCCAAGCGCACGTGCGGTAAGCCACAATGGTTGAGGGACTTCGTCCCATCCTAGGGGGGAGGAGTATTGTGTATGTAACAGTATTACTTTAAGAATGTATGAATGTAACCTGACAATGATTACAATGTAACCCAGCTGTTTAAGGAACGCGAGTAAGCTGCCCATAGAGGACAGCTGCGAGCGTTCAGCTCACATGGTTCACATTCCCCCAATCACCGGCAGCCACGGGAACCTTTCCCGCGCTAGGATCACCTGGAGAAGATGGGCGTGACTCAGAATGACGTCACGCCGGTAGCAGCCAATGAGCTACCGTGCAACAGTATTCAAATGTATTACTGCAGTATAAAATGAGCTGTACCTCCGCCATTACCTCATGTTCATCCTGACCATCATGAAATAAACCTGTGTTTTAGTCCCCACTGCGGCTCTTTCTTTGTCTTCCGTGCAAGACACTAAAGAAGGTAAAAGCGTTCATGCCTGCCACATGACCACGGAAACGTCTGCAGAAGCAGACAACGCTGGCTCTTCGGCTTTGAAACAGAGATGAGCACAACCCTAGAGTTGGATATGACCGGCTTTTGAGCAAGGGAAACCTTTATTATTATTGTTATTATTGTTATTATTGTTATTGTTGTTGTTGTTGTTGTTGTTGTTGTTTTCTTTTGTTTTCTTTTGTTTTGTTTTTTCAAGGATGAAAAAAAGTAAGGTTTTCCTATATATTTGGCATGAGTGAGGCAGTTCTTTTCCCAAATGGAAGTTTTAGAACTTACATAGGTGTGAACTGTGGGAACAGAAGAGAAAACAACTGGAATAAGTAAAAAGGAAAAAGAAAATTATCTGATGGGTATGGGGGTGGGGAGAGAAACCCAGACTTATTTTGGGGAATGAAGATCATTTGTTACTATTGCACTGTACAGTACTTCCTTTTTTTTTCCACTCTGAGCTCCAGATCTCTCTCTCTTTCTCTCTCTCTCTCCCCCCCCCCTTAGAACAGTTTCACTTTTCAGTCAGCAGCACACCCGTAGCACAACTGCCATGAACGTGGAGCAAACTGCTGCGTTTTGAACAAAAATGTTCATGGTACCAGAGGGAAAGGCGCTTAACAAAAGCTTGAATGGTTAAGAGAAAAAGGAGGGGAAACCCAGAAGCTGAGGTGAGTCTTCCAAACTTGTTTGCCACCACTGACCACTCTGAGTTTGGGGTGGGCCAGATGACAAAGAAAACAAAGAGTAGGGTGGAAAGGGCAGGAGAAAGTAACAACTTTGGAATGAGTGGGAAATTCCCACCTCAACTTGCAGCTTATCCAATATGTATCCAACAACAAGCACGGCCAGAATGGAGTTCTTGGGCTTTTCAGAGAGCTATTAAGACAAGACTTCCTTTTCCTTGTCCTGCAGGGCAGGGATTTTAATGTTTGTTGACTTTGCTTTTTTAAAGAGAGAAGCATGGCTCACCTCCATTAGGCTTTGCAAGCTAAACTTCAGACCTTGAAGGCTACCACCATGTGCCTGGAACTGGTATAATGTTCTTTCCAAATTCACTTGATAATGTTCAGTGATGGTGAGATTCAACTTTTTTTTGCTACCTACTCTGTGGGTGTGGTATGGTGGGCATGGCCAGGGCCCAGGGGGAAAACCTTGTGTTGCACCCGAATTAGGACTACTTTATTTCAAAACTTGGATGGGCGGGGCCAGCTGGAATTTCTGCTACCGGTTCTGGTGAACTGGTGCGAACCTGCTGATGCCCACCACTGATAATGTTGCTCTAAGGCTGTGATGGTGAACCTTGGCACTCCAGATGTTCTTGGACTTCATTTCCCAGACGCCCAAGCCCCCATGAATCTGCACGAATGGGTTTACTGTGATTCATCTGGTCTGTGCCACCCTCATCGCTCCTGGAAGCGGAAGTAAAACACGCCCGTATGGGCAGCGTGGGCTGGTCGAATCGCAGTAAACCCATTTGTGTGGATTCACGGGGGCTTCTGGGAATTGAAGTCCAAGAACATCTGGAGTGCCAAGGTTCGCCATCACGGCTATAAGGCAGGAGTGTCCAAACTTTTCCTGCTAGGGGCCTGACCATGCCCCCTCAGTCAGCTGTGTGGGCCAGTCACGTGGTTCTTCCCAGGGGCACCAGCGGTGTCGCATGAAATCATGCCATGTTTCTGAGCCTTTTCCCCTCCTCCAACACTTCCCTTGGAGGAGGGAGCATTGGGGGAGCATTTCTGAGCCCTTTTTAATTTTTCCGGTGCATTTTCAGTGTGAAAATGCACTGTTTTTGGCACTCCTAGTGACGTCGGAGCACTTTCAGCATCGGCAGCAATCTAGCCCATGGGCCATAGTTTGGACAACCCAGATTTAAGGTTTATCTCTCATCATGAGTCTTAAAGTGTGTGGCAGACTTCTATTCAGATAACAAAATTTGCATAACAAAAGGAAATCCATAGAAAATAATGGCTCGGTTAACAAAAAAATTTCAGAATGGATTAATTGGTTTTCAATCCATTCCTATGGGAAACTGTATTTCGGTTAACAAATTTTGGTTTTCAATGCATTCCTATAGGAAATTGCATTCAATGCATTCTTATGGAAAATTTGCTTTACATATTTTTCGTAGTACAAAAGGTCCCGGAGAGCACATTAAATTTGTTAAGCAAGGGTACGCTGTACTTTGTCAAGGGACCAAGCCCTTATTTTATCTTTAAGGTTAACAGAAAAATAGGGTTCCATTGAATAATAGTTTATTGTACTGCGGGTCAGCAGCGAATGACTTATGTAGTATTTGTGAGGGGTCTCTGCTGTAGTCAGTAAGAAGCTGGAGTTGATATAGTTTTTGAAGGCTAGCCTTATCTCTGCATTGAACCGCTTGGCAAATACGCTGACCTAATTTTTCAAGGCATTTAAAGGAAGCTATGGAAAAGGTGCTTATCCTACTCCACTAATGTCTATGGATTCCTGCACGTCCCAGAGAAGCGTTGGTGGCTCTTACTTCGGAATACAGTACAGTATTAACAAGGATGTTCTGCAACCTATCTTATCTCACAGGGTTTGAGGTGAAGGCTCCAGTTTGTCAAATCCCTCTAATCTTCATCTTCTCCCCTGATTTTGCTTTTTTCTTGGTGTTCAATTTGAGACAGCAGTAGTCAAGAAAAAGAAAGGAAGAATAGCCAAGTTATTTACGACACAATCTGCTAATCCAGCAAAAGACGTTCAAGACATTTTGCTGCTTGCAGAAGACACAAAGTAGACCTAGCTTGTTCCTAGTCCCAGTGCTTTTAAAAAACAACTTGATCTTAGAATGGCCATTGAGTCATCTCTCAAAAAGAGGAAATGTTGTTTGTTATATACCATCAAGTTGCATCACACTTATGGCCACTCCAATCGGGTTGTCACAGCATGTGAAATATACAAGGAGTGGTTCATCCCATTGCCAGCCTTTAGTGAATTTCTATAGCTGAGTGAATCTTCAGAGTCCTAGGCTATGACTCTATAGCAGGAGTGCCCAAACTTTTCAGGCGGCATCAGTGGTGAGTTCAAAAAAAAATTACTACCACACTGTGGGTGTGGTATAGTGAGCGTGGCCAGGGGGAAAGCCCTGTGTTGCACCCGAATTAGGACTATAGTTCTTTATTTCAAAACTTGGATGGGCGTGGCCAGCCAGAATTCCTGCTACCTGTTCTGGTGGACTGGTGTGAACCTACTGATGCCCACCACTGGGCAGAAGGCCTTATCATACCCTGGTCAGCTGATTGGGCTGGTCGTGTGGTTCCTTCCACCGGAAGAGGAAGTAAAACATGCACGCGTGTTTTACTTCCACTTCGGGATCAACAAGCATGGCGTGGGTTGGAAGAATTGGCATCGGGGGCCAAATCCAGCCTACGGGCTGTAGTTTGGACACCCCGCTCTATAGGCTAAACATCAGTGACTCTGAAAAAAGAAAGTACATCACTAAAACCTGGGGAGAGTGGTGGTGGTGCTGGCTTGGTGTCATATGTAGGGTGGGTCATGTAACTAAGTCTTACCTAAATGAAAGGAATCTCTAAAAGCCGCACGACTACTCTACTTGTTTTGTAGGTATTTAATGCTTGTATTTATCTAGATTGGATTTATGTAAGTATAGTATCATGAATTATGGGTCAAAAAGGAAATTCTGCTGTATGTCCTTATTTCATGTGCTTGTATATGACTCCAGATTGCCTGTCAATTCACATCTCTACCCCTAATTTAACTAACCAGAAGTTTTACTTATTCTTTTTTTAGAATTGCATGAAGCTGTAGCATGACAATTCTCATCCACATTACAAGACAGAAAACAAGTCTACCATGACAAGCTATACAATGTACAAAAGATAGATGGCAGGCAGTTCAAGTTCCTGTCTCATTATGTTCTGTATCACTTTAGTGTCCTTGAAGCTCTGCATCCTACTGCCCTTCTTCACATGGATATATAGAGTTGATGCTTTTGGGCTCAGACACTGTATTCTGTCTCTGAACAGGCCAGGCCTTGCTGTCTGCACTGGCCATGGAATAATCAGTCTAAGTGCTGCCACCTCTCATCTGCCCAACTCCACTCTTTGGCTCAATGCCTCCAACAATGTTGTGAAAGATCTTGTCTCGTCAGACTTTCTCCACCTTCCTGACTTGTTAGAACTTTATCTGGACCATAACCGCATCTCAGGCATTGAGTCTAACACTTTTCAAAGCTTGGGAGAGTTGGAAGTACTTGATTTGACAGAAAACCAGTTGACATTTGTGGACCCCTCCATATTCAGCAACCTGATAAACCTACATGAGCTCCGTCTGGGTAACAACAAAATAGCCACCCTGCACCCTCGCTGCTTCATGTCACAATTAGTACTCCAGAAACTTTATCTCCCTTCCAACAATCTCTCCAGTCTGGAAGAGGTGGCAACAGCTGTTGGTGGCTTGCTCAACCTCACTTTCCTGGATCTCAGTGCAAATCACATCTCCACACCATGTATGGACCCCAGTTGGATCATCCTGCCTGTCCTGAGCAATCTCAGTTTAAGCAGCAATGGTATTTCTAGGCTGGATTTGTCCAACTGTTCTTTTCCTAATCTTCAGCAACTGAACCTAACCTGCAATAATATCTCAGAAGTGGAGGTTGCATCCTTTCGAGCCACACCCACTTTGATGGAGTTGTCCTTGAGTGTGAACCCTTTACATATGTCACAGCTTATCAACGTGTCTCTTCCTAATCTGACCACATTGCATTTATCCAGTATGAATCCATCATTAAATAATTCCCTGCCTGAAGCTTGCTTGGTCTTCCAAGGTCTTCCATCTTTGACATTTTTGGATATCAAGCATTCCAGGATTAACGAGTCTCAACTGAGGCAGCTGGGTTCCTGCACTAATCTTACTGGGCTGGATTTATCTACCACAGAGTATAAACATATTAAAAACGGGACCTTCAGTATGTTTCAGAACTTGGAATTCCTCTCTCTGGACAAATGCAAGATCCTTCAGCTCAACTCTAGTGCCTGGGGGGAGCAAATGAAGCTACGCACACTGATTCTGAAGAGAAACAGTATCTCTGAATTGGAGGGTGATGTTTTCCGCAAACTAAAAAATCTGACCTACTTGGATCTATCAAAGAATCACTTGTCCAATCTCCAACAGAGATACTTCTTTGGCATGCCAGCACTGCGGACACTCCTCATGAAGGGCTGCCAGATCACGGCAGTTACTCGTGCCACCTTCCATTATGCCCGTAAAATAGAATTCTTAGACGTGAGTGATAACAGCATTAAAATAATCAAGGATCGTGCATTTTTGCTCACACATGTGAAGACACTCCTGCTTTCAGGGAACAAAATCACCACCATTAGAAGGCGTGGCTTTCTGAGTCTCAGTTGCCTGTCACAGCTCTACCTCAATCACAACTTACTTTATAAGCTGTCTTGGAAAATATTTTCTACTCTCAAAAAACTGGAAGTCTTGGACCTCAGTTACAACCATCTATTTACTTACAACAAATATGATTATCCAACTCCTTTTGTTGGCCTGTCTTCTCTTCGTAAGCTGGACCTTAGTTTTCAGATGCCTGAATTACCCAGCTCTCCCTCAGTCAAAATCTTTGATGGGTTGGAGAATCTACAGTACCTCTCCCTGAAGGGCAACATTGATGTCTTGTTCCTTAACTTATCTTTTATCAATCTGACTAGCTTAGAGTCCCTAGACCTTTCTGAAATTCAGCCAGGGAAGAACGGCTCTTGGAAGCTGCATCCAAAATTCTTTCAAGGTCTGAGTAAGCTGCGTCAGCTTTGGATAGAAGACAGTGCCATTAGGGCAGTGCCTGAAAAAGTATTTGGTTATTTGTCCTCTCTGGAGGAGCTTTCACTGAGTAAAAATGACCTAAGGAGCATCAACAAAAAGCTGTTGGTAGGTCTTTCCTCCTTAAAGTATCTGGATGTCTCTGGGAACCCTCTAACCTGTTCTTGTGAGAATGCCTGGTTTCAAAACTGGTCTGTATCTGAACCAAATATCCAGGTGGCCTTGCTGAATTCCTATCGTTGCTTTGGCCCTGGTATCACTGATAGTCTCTTTGTTGATGAAGATATGTCCTTCTGTTTCAAGAATTTAGGAATATATTTCTTTCTTTCCACCATTGTGATCACTCTGGTGTTCATGTTTTCATCTTTGGTCTATGCCAAGTTTGGCTGGACCTTCCGGCATGCTTATTATCTGCTGAGGGGATGGGGCTACCGACAACTGCGAGAGAAAGGGCAGGTTTATCAATATGATGCCTATATTTCTTGTTGTGGTCAAGACTATGAATGGGTGGTGACGAACGTTCTGGAAAAGTTGGAGAAGGAAGGAGAACCCTACTTACGGCTCTGTTTTGGGCCGAGGGATTTTGCCCCTGGCGAATATTACATAGACAATGTGCAGAACGGAATAAGCCAAAGCCGCAAAACCTTGTGCTTGGTGAGCAAGAATTACTTGGAGAATGAATGGTGTTCCCTGGAAATCCAACTTGCTTGCTCTAAAATCTACTACCATGGACAGGACCCTCTGATTGTAGTGTTTATGGAGGAAATCCCTAATTACAAGTGAGTGGCAATGTAGCTTATCAACAAGAGATGGGGATGGAAATGTTGGATGATGATGTAAGATTTTTATCTAGATTTATTCCAGTAACAGAGTTGGATGAAAGATTATGGGTTAATGGGGACTATGACTATAATGCTGGAAATGGGGACAAGAGAAATTGATCCTCAACATTCGGAACACATATAGACATTTCACATAGTACCATTTTGCAGAAGCACGGCATGAAACTATGTAGAGTGAACAGACTTTCTCCT
Source organism: Bradypodion pumilum (assembly GCA_035047305.1). Classification (NCBI taxonomy): domain Eukaryota; kingdom Metazoa; phylum Chordata; class Lepidosauria; order Squamata; family Chamaeleonidae; genus Bradypodion; species Bradypodion pumilum. The sequence goes on along the minus strand of JAWDJD010000008.1, from coordinate 33,315,642 downwards.
TTCTTTCTTAATCTTAACCTATAAAACCAAGTGTTCACCGTTGGAATTGGCTATACGTTGCTATGCGTCGCCCTACTGACCCGCACCCTTCCTTCGTGCGCACGGCCGAATTGCCTACGCAGGTCAACGAAGGATTTAAAAATCCGGCACGGGGGCCTCAGCCCCACAAACGGCAAGAAAGGGAAAGAACTTCACGTCCCAACAGTCACTGCGCCGCGGCGCGCCAGAGCCAATCAGGCTGAGAGGCTCTGGCACGGCGCAGCGTTCGGACACGCGCCGCAGCCAATCAAAAGAAAAGCATTTTAAAAAAACGCATCACAAACACAAAGCACCAACCTATTACTACAAGCCCCAGCGTCCTGCGCGCCATGAGCGCGCAGAACGAGGAGGCAGCCGGCGCGCGAAAACAAAACTTAAAGAAAGCCGGCTCCGCCGCCATTCATCCCCACGGGCGAGCCAGCATGGCCCGTGGGGGAAGAAAATGAAACAAACCCGCCGCCCCTGCTCTTCCGTTCGAAGAGCCAGCGGCACGTGAAAAAAATACAAACAAAAAAACCCCACAACTCCACTTCTTCACCACGGGCCAGCAAGTATGGCCCACGGAGGAAAAATAAACCTCAGCCGCCGCTGCCCTTCCATTCGAAGGGCCAGCCACCGCGCCAAAAATAAAAACAAACCACCCACCACCCCTCCCCCGCAACTGCCCTTCTTCCCAACGGACAAACAAGCATGGCCCGTGGGAACGAAAGGCACCCTCCCCGCAACAACGCACCCTTCCCAAGGGCCATCCAGCATGGCCCATGGGATCAAAAGGCACCCCCGGCCGCAAGTTCCCTTCCTAACCACGGGCAACCAAGCATGGCCCATGGGAAGAAAAGGCACCCCCGCTGCAAGTACCCTACTTTCCCACGGGCCACCAAGCATGGCCCGTGAGAACAAAAGGCACCCCCCCCTAAAAAAAGGACGCACCAAAAAACAAATCAAAACTATTCAAAAACAGAAATCTAACCTTTAAAAAATAAACACAAACATAGACAGGAAAACATACAACAAAAAACAACAGCCCCCCCAACAAAAACTCAACTCCCCCCAAATAAATAAATAAATAAATCAGAGTGCTTACCATGAAGACGTCTTCACTTCATGGCGACAGGAACTCGAATGACCAAAATAAAGGAAGTAACACTTACCGGAACTGAAACCCAGAGGACAAGAGGAGAATGGAAGAGAGGAAACAAAGTTCACCACCGCCACCCAGAGGCCAAAAGAAAAACGAGTAGAGGATGCATTCATGATGTGCTAAATGAGGAGTTCTCAACCTTTTCAAGTTGAGAGCCAGGACACACTCCCTCAGACAGCTTTGGGGCCCGGATGGCCATTTTGCCCTTCCTCCACCACATGGCCCTTCCAGGTGTGGTGCAGGAGTATGGAGCACATGATAGATAAAGATAAATTCATAATTCCAAAATGCAGAAAATAAGTTTGCAAAACATTCCAAAATATACACACTACTCTCAAAAAATAAAAAATTACATAAATCACTTTAACACCAAATTAAATATAAAATTTTTAAAAAAATTTTTTTAAAATTAAATTTGTATGAACAAAAATAAAATAAAAACTCCGCCACAGCCGGACCCAGCGCAAATAAGCCACAAATTCAAAAAAACTTTAAAAACCATTAAACACAGCCCAGAACCATTTGTACAGGAAAAAAAAAAAAAAAACACCTTACCTGTCCAAAACATTTAAAAAATGCACGGCATTTTTTTATTTAAAAAAACCCCAAAAAAAGCCCGGCAACGCCGGGCAACCCATGCTAGTACAGTACTAAAACTGGCTACGCATGGAAAATAATGATAATTGATAGAGAAGAGAAAATGTTTATTCATCCAGTACAGGGATCCTCAAACTCGGCTCTCCAGATGTTCCTGGATTTCAATTCCCAGAAACCCTGACCAGGAGGTGTACTGACTTAGGTTTCTGGTAATTGAGGTCCAAGAACACCTGGACAGCCAAGTTTGAAGAATCCTGTTCAAGTGCATAGCTAGTATATAAAACTTGTTTCAAAGTGACCCTGTAAGGTTTATCATTATTTATTTAATTTGCAGGTCACCTTTTTCCCTTCTGAGGGATCCCAGGAGCTCACAGATGGGGGAAATACAGATAGCCACTAGCAAATTCCAAAATCCATGGTGTTTGTGTATGATTTCTTTAGTATGCTGACCAAAAAGGCACAAAGTATTGTGTATGAGGTTTTTTTAAAAAATAAAACACACACATGCTGTACATGTTTTGCTTGTAACTCTTATAAGGGATTTGGAATTTATTTTGAGTCAATACAGTTAGACCTGTTTAGTTTTGAGCTTAGCTATGGCTTAAAATGGGAGAGTTGACACATTTGTATGGATGAATATTCTAGTGAATATTTAGCTGGTTAGATGGAAATGCCATATTCACATACCTGTCAACCGCAGCTCCAGAAAATACGGGACCTGCGCAAACGGTTCTGCGCAGGTCGCCTTCTACGTATGCGTAGAACGGGGCTACGCAAGCGTAAAACCCTTCTACGCATACGTAGAAGGCTATGCTGCTTGCGTAGAAGGCGACCTGCGCAGAAGGGCTGCGCAGTACCTCCTTTCCCCCGCTACCAAATTCCGGGGTTTCGGCAGCGCGGGGTGGGAAATGGCGCAAATCGGTGCCAAAAACCGTGATATCCCGGCCAATCCGGGAAGGTTGACAGGTATGCATATTCAAGACCCGTATGGCACTGATTAGCGAGAAGCAAAAATCAACTACAGAAGAAAGTTGTCGGCTTCCCAAAGGAAATTGGCCAACTGTAGAAGAAGGATGTTGACATGGATGGATATTGTTTCACCACTGATTTCCTGTATGACTTGTGTGGTGTGCATGCCTTAATGCATGCACTTACATGTGTGTGCTTGCGTGTGTGTACATGCAATTGTGTCAGCAAAATCATGTGAATCTGAACCCTTCCTTCTTTCCTAGGTTGTCTCCCTTCCATCGCCTGAGAAAACTAGTTAAACAAGAAAGCTACCTCACCTGGCCTGAAGATCCTGAGGCTGAAAATATGTTCTGGACCAGACTGCGTGAGGCCTTGAGCTCTGGGAAACAAGAAGATGAGGCCATGCTATTCAATGTAGTTGAGTAGCTGAGGGCAGAGAAGGAAGTCACCCTAAGTAGATCCTGCTGGTGTTGGTTGATCTGGATTGACATGAAACAGATGGGAATACCATTCTATTACTACTACAGGCTCTAGAACCCATGGGGTGGAGGCATCACTGTTATTAAAATGGTGCTGTATGAATGGACCTATGAACAAGTGAACTGTGAGGCACATATTTGATTCCCAGGGTGTTACAGTAGTCTGAGGAAAACTAGGTTTATACATATTGGCGAAAATCCTGCTACTTGGTGTGATAAATTGCATCAAAGTACACCCATTGAATCAATGGCAATTTGGTGAGTCAATTTCTCCATAAGTTCCATTGCTTCAAATGAATCTGCTTTAACTGTAACTTATTCATAGAGCATGTTCAGACAGGACATATAACCCACTCGTTGGAGCTCTTGGGGGGTTGCTTCTAGTTGCAGTGTCCATGTAACTACAGTGTCTATGTAACAGTACTCTTTTCTGAATCCATTTCAGGGGGTTCTACTTTTGGAAAGTACTCACTTTTTGCCTGTTCCCATCACGTTTGACATCTGAGAATGGACGGAAAGTGAGTACTGAAGCTGTCAAAGCTGTTTCCTGTGTAAATGTCTAGTGTGCTGAATCTGCTATTATGCAGCTTCAGCATGTGGGAAAATGAACACTTGCCTTTAACACTTCCCAAACACTCAGGGGAAGTGATTTTTTTTAACGAATTGGAGATCATGACTAAAGCAATGCAACAATTGTTTAAAGTTAAATTTTTTTGCCTATGTGCCTATTGCTAATTGAAATCATGGTCAATTTCACTCAGTTTTAATAGGCCAGTGATGGTGAACCTTTTAGAGATGACTGCCCAAACTGCAACCCAAAACCCACCCTGTGCTGGGGGGGGGGAGAGAGAAAGTGCTCCCATTGGGCTGCTGGACAGAGGGGTGGGGCAAACTCTGCTTGGGGGAGGGATGAAGCGCTCCCATTGGGCTGCTGGGCAGAGGGGCAGGACGAACTCTGTGCTGGGGCGATGGCACATGTGCCCACAGAGAGGGCTTTCAGTGCCCCCTCTGGCATGCGTGCCGTAGGTTCGCCACCACTGTAATAGGCAATACTAACACACACATGGTTTTAAAACTTAAATTAACTGATGCATTGCTTTAGCAATTTTAAAAATTAATTTCATTCCATCAGATCATCCATTGTCTTGATTCCCATCCAGTCAGGATGAACACAACAAAAATCACATTTCTTCTCCCCCTGATGATTACTGGGTACTCCAATTTATCATTCTGGACATGCCCAGAGTAAGAAAAAAGATTTGAATTCACAGCACTGAATCTAGTAAGCTAACGCTTAGCAATGTTGCCTTAAAGTTCACTAAAAAGAATTATGATTTTTACATTTTTAAAAATCCCTCAGAAATGCATCAAGATGATTTTGAGGTTATAAGCCTGCTTTCAATATTTATTGTTTCTGATTATTGTACAGTGTCCTAATATACTGAAAAGGACAACATAAAAATCTTGATGGGCAAACTGGCTGCATGTATAGAAATCACTGATTTATAAAAACCATCCAATAAAACATTTGCTTTCAGAGGCCATCTAACATGAAAAACCAAACACTTACTTTAGAGTTGGAGATTTCAACAGATATAGCAACATTTCCGGCTATGACTATGGTGAAAAAAAGTGGTGAAGCTGCTATAAAATGGGAAGAATCCTGTTGTATGCTTTTTCCTTCTTCGTATATCCTTGCACCCAAGGGCACGTATTGGGTGATCATTTGCCTCTAACAAATCTGGTTCACTGCTACATTCAGTGGTTCTTCTCAGGGGATTTGCACATTTTTCAAATCTTCTCTAAAAGTCATTACAGTATTTGGTCTACCTAGTTTCCTTTTACCCCCTTGTGGCACCTAAGGTAAGGCAAAGATAAAGGTTGCCCTTGCTCGAAAGCCCGTCGTATCCGACTGTAGGGTTCAGTATTCATCTCTGTTTATAGCCAAAGAGTCAGTGCTGTCTGTGTCTGCAGATGTTTCCGTGGACCTGGCAGGCATGAGTAGACACGAGTCATGGAGCACTGTTACCTTCCCACCGAAGTGGTACCTATTTATCTACTTGCAATTTCTTACTTTTGAACTGCTAGGTTGGCAGGAGCTGGGCCAGAGATGGGAGCTCACTCCATCATGCAGTACTGAGGTCTCGAACTGCTGGCCTGCCAACCTTCCAGTCATCAAGTTCAGCTATTTAACCACCAAGCTACTGCACTCCCTTCTTGTAACTCCTAGTCAATCACTACTTTTGAGTGACATGGCTCAGGCAATCTCAAAATATACCCCACAGTCCTCATTCTTTGTTTTCCAAACCTGTAATGTGTTTCAGGCTGTGTGACCCACTTTGACGTAGAACCTCTTCATTTGTAGTCTGCTCAATGTATGTTCAATGGTTTGAAAAAGGTTTAGTTTCTGGACTATCTTCATTGTACTTTTCCTTGTCTCTCTTGGATATATCGCAGATGGTAGGACAATAGCATTAAATTAGCAAATCCTAAGATCCCCAGCTCATTTCACAGTGACAGATGACAGAGGGGCTATAATCCACATCTAATTTTTGTTTTTGTTCAGTCGCACAGTCAAGTCCGACCCTTTGCGACCCCATGGTACATTGAGAGCATAAGCGTTCCCATCCCAAACACTCAGTGCAGACCCATTCTGTCTGAATCTACTCAGCCAACTGACCTCAAACTATACCATTCCATATGAGGTATAATTTCAGAAAATCCAACTGTGAAGTTGAGCTTCACATCACCTCTCAACCAGAAAACAATGATCAATTTATAAGTTCTGCTTTGAAATTTCTTGTGCCTCCATTTCAAGAGGGTGCCAGATGAATTATGTACCATTTCATTGTAGAAACACACACTGAATACTAAGATTATATTTCACACTTCAAAGAAATCCTTTTAGTGAATTCATTGGGTAGATTCTATAACAGAGCTAAATATGGCAAAAAGCAGCCAGAAAACTTGGAGAACATTGAAATGACTGAACAATTACCCAGACAAACAAAAGAACACTATGCAAATATAACCCTAAACCAAAACCAATAGTACAAAACTGCTTTGGGCAGGGAAGATTAATTAATTAAAACTAAAGGGATATTCAGAGTGAACCCAATGAACTTTCTACTGCCTTCATATTGTCGGAACTAGAAGAAACCATAAGAAGATGTAGGAATGGCAAAATGGTGGGAATGATGACACACATTAAAACAAATTAAACATTTCATGCAAATCACAAAGGAATGGCTCCTTCAACTCTTTAATAAATGTTGGAGAAGCAAACAAATGTGCAAATATATGGCAGAGGTAAAAGAGTAATTGCCATACAGAAACAAAGCAAAGAACCATCAGATCCCAAAAGCTACAGACCAATCTCCCTACTATGTCACTTATACAAAGTGGTTGAATGATTGATGTTAAATAATCTAGCTCGTAAAATAGAATCTCTTCTAATTCCAGAATAGGCAGTCATTAGAATTGGCATAAGCTGTACTATTCAATTCTTAAATCTAACCTAACATATAGAAGATGATTCTAAAAACATATACAGTTGTCATGGGAACCTTGAGGGAAGTTACTTTTTATTAATTTACTTTATATTCATGTAGGCAAGATAACAGTTAGAATTAACAATTGTGACTCCATTTTGCATTCCAAAAGCACTTACATTCCACAGTAGTACATCATTGTTTCAGACAGCTTGCAATTACCAAGGTCACATTCTAAAATACTAGACAGGTGATGGTCATCTTAAGATGTAGAAATCAGATAAGCAACACCTGGGAATGTTGGTTGACATGAATACCAGTCAAAATAAATAGTTCAGAAGACATCATTAGAATTCCAGGGGGAGGGAGCAGAGACCCCAAAACCCTATATAAACTGACATCAAATCTGTGGTCCGACACATCGTTTGGGGATTTACAAAGATCATCAGATAAGCCTTCTCACCTGGACAATGATCCACTCATCAACTGCATGAGGGCAAACCTGCCCACATGGACTTACTATTTGGATTTATAAATTGGATTTACAACATGGATTTACAATTGGATTAATTTTCCTTTTATTCTTTGGATTTACAAATATGCTCAATAAAGCCTTTTAAGGGATATTTGTTTCCAGCGGTTTCGTTGCTCTTGAGAGAAGGGAGTAAAACCTTAGTGGAGCGCTGATAAGGGCACCTGCTCTTCAAAGGATTACAGTCCTTAAAGCCTGCTTTGTTTTGGGGATGCCAGAAGCGGAGCTTCGTTAAGTTTCATTTCCTCGCCTTGAAGGTGTCACCAGTGCGAGGAAGGTTTCTTTAGAGGGAAGGTAACATTTCTATCACCCCAATGTTCCCCCTTAGCAGGACTTTATCTTCACCAAGGAGAAGGTGGTTGTGTTGTAGGAGGTGTCAGACCGGGACTTTTTAATTGGCCAACCCAAATAGCTAACAAGATATCTGTGACATAGCAGGTATGCCATCCTCCCATCTAAGAGCCAGTTCAAACTGGACAGAAGAATGCCCTGCCAGCCTAGTGGGCCAGTAAAGAGGGGCACATTCTTAGCATAACCACAAAGAGATAGACGGGGTTGTGCCGTCTAAGCGGGACCAAAATTGGACTAAAAAGGGTAGAATCCTGGCATCATTACTTTTAAACATTTACACAAATGTTGAACTTATGTTCTTATATGCCAGGAGTTTCATCCATGCTGATGATTTTGCTTTGACAGTCCAGTGGGAAACCTTTGAATCCGTCAAGCACCTGCTAACCTGTGCATTCGACGATATTTCCTTATATTATAAAAACAGCTAGCTGAAACTCAACCCTTAAAAAAAACATATCTGTGCCTTCAGCTTAAAGAACAGAGAGGAAGCTCTGAATTAACTGGAAAGACAAGGTATTAGAACAATGCCCTACCCCAAAATATTTGGGCCTCACCCTTGATTGAATCCTGATCTACAAAAACGCTTGTCTAAACACCAAACAGAAAGTTGCCACTAGCAGAATATACTAGTGCTATCTATATCTATAAAACAGAAGTGTGGTCTTGTATGTGCTCAATAGGCTTCCACACCCCTGGACAGATCTCTCTGAAACTTGCCACACACCTACCTTGGCCTTGTGAGATCAGCACTGGGGGGGGTCCCAAACCCCATTTTGGGGTGTATGTCCCCAAAAAAGGGTCACAAAGGCGATCTCCAGGATGGGACAAAAAGCCAGGAAAGGCGGTAGTGCGCACGCACGAAAGTCTGAGTGCGCAACATGGTCCAAACAGCATTCCAGCTGCTAACACGCATGTGGTGACAGAAAAGGAGGTGATGGACAAGGTGGCGCCGGAGGCAGCAGAGGCCAAGGTGTGTGAGGCAGCGGTGGTGACGGTGGGTGAACCAACAGCGAGGCCAGGCTGTGGCAAGGCCAGGCTGGGCCAGGCACTGCCCCAACAGGATCCCTCCGTCGAGCCCCCTCAGACAACTGACTGGGCTGGAGCAGGGAGGAGCAGCAGATGTGCGGTGGGCCCGGCCCTAAAACCACCGCCGCCACCGAACACCCTGCCACCAACAGATGCCCTGGCAAGGGCCTGGAGGGAGGAGTGGCGAGGAGCGGCAGCTGCGCAACGGGCCTGGCCATAAAACCGCCACCACCACTGCATGCCCCTCCACTGCCGCACGCCCTCGGCCGACACCAGCCTGGATGGAGGAGCGGCACGGAGCGACAGCTGCCCGGCAGGCCTGGCCATGAACCCACCGCCGCCGGACGGCCAAAGATGATGTGGGAACAGCAGAACAGGCCCTGGGCTGGGGCCGGGATACCTCAGCAGGAGCCAGGGTGGCTGACGCAGTGTAGGAGCAAGACCTTCCCTGGGCAGACAAGCAAATAAAGAAACCCAGGCAAGGCCGGGTAAGCAACTAGTACAGTATAAATCAGCACATGCCAAACAAGTGGCTGTAACTCTTAATTAATCATGCAGGACTATTACTGGCTGCCTGAAACCTACTCTGCTGAAAAGGTCTATTTTACTGGTATTACCCCTTCAGAGGTACACCAAGTTGTATAGGAAAAAATGAATAATAATTAGGTAATGCAACACCAAACCAATCCACTTTAATGGATAAAACTGAGGCAATTTTTTCTGAGGCTAGTCTTGACCTGTAGAGAGCAAAAACAGCACTATCTGGACAAGATCCTGCTTGGACCATTATGAATTATTTAACTATGGTTTTCCCAGATGTCTTAGAATGTAACTACAATGGAATGCTGAATCACAATGATTAAGTTTTACTTCAATGTGAATAGACTCCTGTACAGTATTTACATTTGAAATAATAAGAAACCATGTTTCCACAGGAGCCATGGGATGTTTTGGGAGTTCATTGTCCAAAGTCTAGGTTGTGATTGGCATTCCAAAACACAATTCCCCTTCTTTCCTTTCTCCCTTCCCCTTGTCACACCCCTGCTGTGCTGTAAAACCCTTTGTTTTGAAATTCAGCCCCCCCCCCCATCTGTGGGAGATAAGTTCTGAGACCTACCATGGATACCTGAAACCACAGATAACAACAAACTCTACACTGCAGACAGTGGGCTTTAGGGGCCAGCTCTGTTAATTATCTAATGAATATTTTTAGATAACTGAAACTGTGGACACAACCTACAGATATGGGTGGGTGGGTGGGTGACCTATACACACACTCAACGGCATAGTTTTTCACTTCATTTTTTGCTCCTTTTATGTCTTTTTTTAAAGTTCTGTGTAATTAAATAGTAGATCACGGCAATATCTCAGAGCTAATACAGCATGGATAGGTACAGTATCGTTAATTTTATTTCACCTCTGGCTTTGGTGTGCGTGCGTACGAACGTGTGTGTGTGAAGGGGGAAACTCTTCTTGGACAGGAAAAGGAGAAAGCTATTCTGTGCCATGGCTGAATAGCTAAACCTTTTTGCTACCTTGGGATGTAATATGTGAGGCAAGGATGTTTGTGAAGAAAGCAGCTGTAATGCAGAGATTCTGAAGCCTGATCTGGATGCTGGGAGAGAAACCAGCCCTAATAGGATTTCCCACTTGGTATCTGTTGCACTCTGATTGGTTGGAACTTTAGACAACAACAACCCCTCCCCCCACGTGCACACACTTGCACACAAACACACTACTCTGATTAGGGATAGGTGCCTGTGCTCACCTTCAACTCCAGAAGCAACAGCTGGAATACAGGGAAGATGACCCTAGGTAAAGATCGCCCATGCTTGAAAGCCACTTGTATCCAACTCTAGGGTTGGGTGCTCATTTCCGTTTATAGCTAAAAAGCCAACGCTGTCTGTGTTTGCAGACGGTTCTGTGGACATGTGGCAGGCATGTCTCAACACCTAATGCATGGAACGCTGTTTACCTTCCCACCAAAGTGGTCCCTATTTATCTACTTGCAGTTTCTTGCTTTCAAACTGCTAGGTTGGCAGGAGCTGGGACAGAGACGGGCACTCATTCTGTCATGCAGTACTAAAATCCCAGGTTACGACAGAGGTCCGTTCCAACAGCCTCCGTTGTAACCCAAAAAATTGTAACCCGAAACATCCATAGGGATGCATTGAAAAATAAAAAAAATGGTCCTGATTTTATCGTTGTAAACTGAAACAAATACTGTACATTAAAAATTTGTAAATTGGGATGGCATTTCCATAGAATTTGCCATTGTAAACCGGAGCAAACTTAAACCGAGGCGGTTGTAATCCATGGTTTTACTGTACAAAATACAGTAAAATAACAAAACCTTACAACACCATTTAAAACAGCCCAGCACCATTGGTTCAAGAAAAAAAAAACCGAAACCCTTTACTATCCAACACAATTTTAAAAAGCCCGGCACCGCCGGGCAAAATATGCTAGAAATATATATAAATGAAAAGAAAAATGAAGGGTGATAGGTGGAGAGGACAGGATGTGGGACAGTGATAAGATTTGCGGTGTCAGCCTATCAGGGGCGAAAACGCCTAAGAGTGGTTTGTGATCCATAACAATTGTAAACAGACAGTCATAAATGAAATCATGAAATTTCTTAGTCCCTGCGATAATGGCCAGGGCTTCCCTATCGAATTGGGCATACCTTTTTTCCGTGTGCGACAGGCACCTGGAAAAGAATGCGATCAGGGCCTCCCAACTTTCCACCAGGTCATGGCAAAGAACAGCCCCAATGCCCAAAGGAGAAGTGTCGCAAATCGCAAACCAGGACAATTGGCTTGCCAGGGTCAAAGTGAGTGAGAATGGTGTTCGAAGTAAGGAGTTTCTTGACTTCCTTGAATGCCTGCTCTTTCGGGGGACCCCAATGCCACACAGCTTGCTTCAGCAATAGGCTGTGGAGGGGGGCCACCACCGTAGCTTTTTGAGGGACGAATGAATGGTAGAAACTGAGCAACCCCAAAAAGGATTGGAGCTCAATTCTGGAAGTTGGACACAGAGCATTTAAAACCGCAGTCACCTTGGATTCGGCTGGCATAACACCCTCAGCGGATACTTTAAACCCAAAAAAACCCACCTCAGTGGCAAAAAACCAGCACTTTTCTTTTTTTAGGCAGAGACCCGCATTATGAAAATGCTCCAAAACACTTCCCAGTTTAGCAGCGAGGTTCGCTCTATCTGTCCCTGATATAAGAACATCGTCAAAATAAGGCAAAACCCCCAGGAGACCCTTAAGCAACCTTTCCACCAAACCCTGGAAAATCCCTGGGGTAGCATTTACCCCGAACTGGAGGCGATTGACCTTAAAAGACCCCATATGAGTGATCATCATTTGGCACAAAGCCGATGCAGGAGTCACAGGCAACTGTTGATAAGCCTGTGCCAAATCAAGTTTGGCAAAACATTTACCCCCATGAAGTGAAGCGAGAAGGTGACTGACCACCAGTACAGGATAAGAATTTGGGTGAATCACCTTATTTATGGTACATTTATAATCCGCACAGATGTGGATGTCCCCATTCGATTTGATGGCAGTAACAATTAGGGTTTCCCACTCAGCAGAGTGCACTGGTTCTAAGATACCCTGTGCCACCAACTTATCCAGCTCCGCTTCGATACAGTCCTTACAGGTGAAAGGTACCTTGCGGGGCTTCATCCATACCGGAACAACCTTCGGATCCAACTCAAAGTGAACTGGAGGGCCCTTGTATGTACCCAACCCTGAACAGAACACGTCCAGAAATTTCTTGCAGACGGACTGGATGGGGTCAGACCCCACTGAATGAATGCCCGAAATGGCAATACTCAGAGTCCCCAGGAGGATGCTCCTCCCCGACTTGACCACGACCAGGAGAAGGAGAGCAGACATGTTACGGTAGTGCACACAAAAGTCCCCAATACCCAACACAGAGATGTGTTCCCCCATGTACATTGCTCAGTCTGACCTTCAGAGCCCACAATTTCGGACGGGCATTCGAAAAAAATCTTTCTGGGTGATAATGGAAAAAGACGTTCCCAAGTCAATTTCCATGTTGGCGGGGCTCTCCTGGATGTTGACGTCAATGAAGAACTTGCCGGAGACCGCCTTGACACTGGAAATAAAATGGCGGCCCTCGAAGACCTTGGAAATTGGGTGATCCTTCTCCCAATGAGAGTTGTCCCTGGATGGCCCAATCGAAGTCTGGCGGCAAACTTTGCAAATGTGCCCTTTTTCCCCACAACGGATGCCGACGAAGAGCTCAAAACCTGTGTTTATGTACAGTTGTGTTCTTCTGCACAGAATTAGCCAGCCTCGACTGCAAGAACTGGACCCCAGCATTGGCAATCTCTGCAGCTTGAGCCTCTTCCAGGGCTGCGGCAAACTTTGAACGTCCCATTTCATCAGGCACCATTGCACAGCCTCATCCCTGATGCCCACCACCAACCTGTCCCTCAGGGCTATGTCAAGATTCTCCCATTGACACGGAATGGCGGCATGTCGGAGTGCAGCAACGTATTCAGCAATGGATTCTCCCACCTTCTGGTCACGCCTGTAGAAAGCCACCCTAGTTGGGATCACCGCAAACTTGGGCCTGAAGTGATTTCGAAGGATGGCCATTATATCCTTGAGAGAAATATCATTGAGCAGCCTCGGTAGAACCAAGTCGTTGAGAAGCTCAAGCGTTGGCAAACCACAAAAGGCAAGAAACGTTGATTTCTTTAAGGTTGGGTCGACTTTCTGAGAAGAACAGTAGTTTTTGAACTGGTACTCATGCATAGTCCATGACTCCGGATTTGAAATGTTGAAGGTGCCCATCGACACTGGGGCGGCTGCCGCCATTGGGATCCCACCAGAGTCGCCAATTGTCGTGTCTAAATCCTGCTCGGACAGAGCTGGCTCAAACAACAACATTTGTTTATTGCAAAAGCAAAGAACAAGGAACAGGTGCAAGGCAATAGCTTTTATACAGACATAGTTGTTACATTTACCCAAGACTTCCAGGGGAGCGGGAAAATATTAGCGAATCAGCTACTGCCAAATTGGCACCCATTTTGTATGGTGCGCTAATGCCTAAATATCCTTAATACACAACACTTTGTCTGTTGCTGAGTACTTTCATTTCTCAATTTACTGCAAGTGATTTTTCTGAATTATAGGTTTGTTTTCAGTTTAATTACTTGATTACAAAAATGTGAGTAAATTTGCCACATTCCAAAATGTAGCCAGCTCAACAAGGGTAGTACACTACATGTTCTACTCCAGGAGTTTTCAACCTTTTTAAGCCGAGGGCCGGGTCGCACTCCCTTAGACAGCTTCATAGTCTGGATGGTCATTTTGCCCTTCCTCCACCACATGGCACTTCCTGATGTGGTTGAGGCAGGGGGGGCACATGAAATGGTGGCGTGGGCCGCATCCATCCCATGGGCCGCAGGTTGAGAATCCCTGTCCTACTCAGATAAATATTTAAGTGAGTTAAGCTGTAAACAATAATTCAAGAATTTATGTATCAAATATAAAGTACAAAAAATAACTACATTAATATGCTATTTAAATATTTCATTGAAAAGAGGGGGAAAGAAAATAATACATAAGTTTAAGGTAAAGGTAAAGGTTTCCCTTGCTCGAAAGCCAGTTGTATCTGGCTCTAGGGTGCAGTGCTCATCTCTGTTTCAAAGCCGAAGAGCCAGCGCTATCTGCTGCTGCAGACATTTCTGTGATCATGTGGCAGGCATGACTAGACACTGGAGTGCACGGAACGCTGTTGCATTCCCACCGAAGCGGTCCCTATTTATCTGCTTGCAATGTCTTGCTTTTGAACTGCTAGGTTGGCAGGAGCTGGAACAAAGACAGGAGCTCATTCTGTCCTGTAGTACTCGGGAATCAAACTGCTAACCTGTGGTTTCCCCGTGCCCCCGTGGGCACGGAACGGCCCGGCAGAGGCCACTTTCGGGAGAAAGGCTCCCTGGCCCGTGGGCTCTGCGAGCACCCAAATTAAGGGGGGTGGATAAATGATAGGGTTTGATTCACCCAATTACCTGACCTGACCAACGAACCTGCTGAGAGAGCAAATACGTTACCTATTAGAGTAATCCCTCATCTCCGAGTCTCAGTCTCATCCCAGAAGCAAACAGGAGTCATGATTGCCTTAGTCTAAGCCCAAAACAATGGTGTTGTCCCAGCCAGTGTCTGTCCGCACTAATTAACTTCCCCTCGGGAGATTCCCAATTAACCTGAGTAAATAGGTGATGTGATTGACTGTTGGGTGACGGTTTTTTCTGCCTTGCCTTCTGATCTATAAATGGTTATGCCTTTTCCTCAATAAACCACTGATCTTATCCTCCTCCATACTGCCTCGTATCGTTCTTTGATCAGTCTCCTCCGGGACCTCCGGCCCTCAGCGGCCCCGATTCCTACACTAACCTCTCGCTTTCCAGTCAGCCTCTTAGCCACTTGAGCCACTGCAGTCCTTAATTTAAACATAAATTTAAATTAAGCCAAATAAAGAGAATTCTTATCCTTCCAAGAATTGACGAACAAGGCCAGTCTTTCAGCAAACCAATTATTCTGTTGATAATTAATTCCATTTTTAAAATAGGTATATCTAAACACTTGGGTCACTTCACATGTCTTCCTGAACCAGTCAATTATTGTTGGGCCATTTTTATTCTGCCAAAACTTGGCAATACACATTTCAGCCATTTTAAGAGGTATAGAACAATCATATGTATGTTAACATTCTCTATTACTTTTTTCAACAAGCACATACAGTCAGCAAAAACAAGACCTGGAGCAGACTGTGGCTCAGATCACAACCTATTGATCGCAAAATTCAGGCTTAGACTAAAGAAAATAAGGAAAACACGGAGACCAGAAAGATATCACCTAGACAACATCCCTAAAGAATATGCAGTGGAGGTGATGAACAGATTCAATGGCTTAGACTCAATAGATAGAGTGCCAGAAGAATTATGGACAGAGATGAGGGACATCATGCAGGAAGCAGCAAAGAAAACCATACCAAAAGAAAAGAAGAGTAAGAAAGCAAAGTGGTTGTCTGATGAGGCTCTTAAAATAGCAGAGGAAAGAAGGAACGCAAAAGTCAAAGGAGAAAGGAAAAACTACAATCATTTGAACACAGAATTTCAAAGAAAAGCAAGGAGAGATAAGGAAAACTACCTAAAAGAACAGTGCAGAGAAATGGAGGAAAACAACAAAAGAGGCAGAACCAGAGATCTTTTCAAAAAAATCGGGGAAATTAAGGGAACATTTAAAGCAAAAATGACCATGATAAGGGACAAAGAAGGAAAGGAGCTAGCTGATGCAGAAGAGATTAAGAAAAGATGGAAAGAGTACACAGAGGAACTCTACAAAAAGGACCTCAACACTCCTGACAATCACAACGATGAAGAAGTAGAACTTGAGCCAGACATCCTGGAGAGCGAAGTCATAAAGGCCCTAAAGAGCACTGCAAACAACAAAGCTAGTGGAGATGATGGTATCCCAGTTGAATTTTTCAAAGCGCTAAAAGACGATGGCGTCAAACTACTGCATTCAATATGCCAGCAGATTTGGAAAACAAAACAATGGCCACAGGATTGGAAAAGATCAGTATACGTACCAATCCCAAAAAAGGGCAATGCCAAAGAATGTTCAAATTATCGAACAATCGCACTCATCCCACACGCCAGTAAAGTGATGCTCAAGATAATACAGGATAGACTTCAGCAGCATGTGGAAAGAGAATTACCAGAGGTGCAGGCAGGTTTCAGAAGAGGCAGGGGGACTAGAGACCACATCGCCAACATACGCTGGATCATGGAGAAAACAAAGGAATACCAGAAACAAGTATACTTTTGTTTTATTGACTACACTAAGGCATTTGACTGTGTGGACCACAACAAGATGTGGCAAGTAATTAAAGAGATGGGAATACCAGAGCACCTCATATGCCTCCTGAGAAATCTGTACATGAACCAAGAAGCAACATTTAGGACAGAACATGGAGTGACAGAGTGGTTTGGAATAGGAAAAGGAGTAAGACAAGGCTGCATTTTGTCACCATGCTTATTCAACCTATACACAGAGCACATAATGCGCAGTGCAGGGATGGAGGAATCACAATATGGGATTAAAATCGCTGGGAGAAACATCAACAATCTGAGATATGCAGACGATACCACCCTAATGGCAGAAAGTGAGGAAGACCTAAAGAATCTCTTGATTGGGCTGAAGGAGGAGAGTGCAAAAGCTGGTTTGAGACTAAATATCAAGAAAACCAAGATAATGGCAACAGGCCCAATCAGCTCCTGGAAGATAGATGGGGAAGAAGTAGAAGCAGTGACAGATTTTACTTTCTTAGGATCCAAGATCACTGCAGATGGGGATTGCAGCCATGAAATAAAAAGGAGACTGATTCTTGGGAGACAAGCAATGAGAAACCTGGGGAACATAGTGAAAAGCAGAGACATCACACTGAAAACAAAAATTAGAATAGTCAAAGCAATGGTTTTCCCAGTAGTAATGTATGGATGTGAGAGCTGGACAATTAGGAAGGCTGAACGCAGAAGAATAGATGCCTTTGAAATGTGGTGTTGGAGGAGGGTTTTGAGAGTGCCCTGGACAGCGAGGAGAACAAATAGGTCAATCCTAGAAGAAATTAACCCGGATTGCTCACTGGAAGGTCAAATAGTAAAGATGAAGCTAAAATACTTTGGACATCAAATGAGAAGGGAGGACTCACTTGAGAAGGCACTGATGTTGGGAAAGGTGGAAGGCAAAAGAAGAAGGGGGAGGCCAAGGATGAGATGGCTAGATGGCATTGTGGACACAATGGGCACAGAGCTGGGAGGGCTGAGGGGGATGGTGGAGGACAGAGGCGCCTGGAGAGCAATGGTCCATGGGGTCGCAAAGGGTCGGAACCGACTGTGCGACTGAACAACAAAAACAAATGCTATAAACTTTGGATTTCTTGATTGGTTATTTCCAATGAGGTCTTTTATTGTCTCCAACTCCCTATTCCAACATTTTTGGAAATGGCAAGTGAAATCTAATAAAATGATGACCAGTATTCGTTTAAAAAGGATCTTTTGGCTAAGATCAAGTGTAGTGACACTAAAATGTGTCACTTTGTATATTTACATATAATTATTGATTATATCTCCCTGCTAAAATAGTAGTGGATTCAGTTGGTCTACTGACTGAGACTACTAATAGGATACTGTTCAGTGTTGGGTCAGTAGACTAATTGACTCCACTACTAAATGGCAAGTCAACACTTACATAAAGCCTACTGAGTCCGTGGGTCTTCTCTAACTAGCTGACCATTATATTTTGACACAAACCTTTCTTCACAGTCTTTCTCTCTCTTTTGCAATCTCTTTGCAAGCTACACCTACCTGCCCCTAGAGACTTCTATACAAGTCATTTTTGTCAGAAGGGGAACAATAAGCAAATTGGTTCAAAGCTCAAATGTAGCTTTTCTGTTTCCAGCTCATAATTCCTCGGAGTGGAGTCTTAGCTTTTCAAGTCCCTTATCTGCTGGGGGGGGGGGCAGTGTCACGAGCAAGGGTTGTATATAGGCTGTCAAACAAGCCTTGACAACAGAGTGGGAAGGGTAGGTAAGGGTGAAGGAAAAAAGCTCTGCTATGACATCTTAAGCCCATTAATTTCTTGGTCGCCAGGGGAAACGATGCTCCTCTCCTCATCACAAACGGATTTGGCAAATTGGACAGGAAGGAGAGGCAGGAAAAGCACAAATCCTACCTGCCTGCAGTGCCAGGCCACCTGCTGGCAGTTTTGCTTTGCAGGATAGTAGGGCACAGATCCCAGGGAAGGGAGAAAAGGTTCCGATTGCTGAGGGAAAGCAAGCAGCATGTGAGGCAATTTTAAAGGGAAAACATCTGATTCATGTTTACTGGGTCGGTGGATCCTACACGATTTGGGTCACTCCGCTGTACAATCGAACGGATTATCTTCTGCTTCTCTCTCAAAAACATTTGGATCTTCTTTCTAACCGAGGCCTTTCATCTCTCCTTGAGATAAACAAGCAGGAATCTGGATTTTAATATATATATATATATATATATATATATATATATATTACTTTTGGTCTTCTAAGGAGTTGCTGGACTGTTGATGCTGCATTTACTTCTATAACGTGACAGAATCCTTGGCCTCCAGCAAGAGTCTTCTCTCTCCGCTGTTCCGTTATTGGCTATCAAATCCATTTTGAATTCTGCTTCCCTATCCCTTTTCCATCTTTCAAAAATATTGCCATTGTGGAGATGGCCTTGCACTGGGCATTGCTTTGCCTCATCTTCTCTCCTCTAGCACCAGCCTCTGAATATGCCTTGCCCAAATTTATCTGCAGCCCTATGCCACTGGACATGGACAACGGCTGCCAGTCCGCTAGCCAGCAGCGACACGGAGCAGGAGGTAACAGTGGGGGCACCGGGCACTGGGTTGGGACTCTTGAGGAAGCCAAAGAAACAATCATGCATCTGCGGGAGACAGTGGTACACCAGAAAGAGATGATCCTGGACCAGAGGGAGACGGTTCGGGAGTTGACAGCCAAGCTAAGCCGCTGTGAAGGGCATTCCCGGAGGCATGGTGCGGAGCATCACAGTGTTCACCATGAAGAAAACCACAGCCACGGGCATGGCCATCATGAAGGAAACCATAGAAACCATCATGAGAGTGGGCATCGGGCCCACCATGAGGATAGTCACAGGGTACATCATGAGGATGAGCATCCAACCCATCATGAGGAGGACCATCGGGGACATCATGAGGATGGACACCGAGATCCCCACGAAACCATTCACACTAGGGAGAATGAACACCATCATTTTGGACAGCGGGAGCATCATGAACTGCAGGTGGGGCACAACACCCACGAAGTCTTTCGCAAGGGGGTTGCATCTGCCAACACAATGGAGGATCCACCCAAGGAGACATCTGCTGGACTGTACCAGATGGAGAGGATGCTGGAATCACTCAAGGAGAGGCTGGAGCATCTTCAGGTACCGAGGCTTTGCATCAGTCACTTCTCTTTGAGATAAAGAAATATATCCCTCTCCCTTCCCAATACTAATGTACAGTATACAGTATTTGTTTTTCCCCCTTCTCCATTCAGCTGTTTACTATTTATCAACTCTTGCACACATCTCCAAATGCCTCTTTCTCCTCTCCTTGCTTAACAGCATTTATAGATACTATATAAAAATTATCTATGGCATTATAGCCCATTCACATGTACAAGTTATTATTTGATGGCATAGTATTCACATGTGAATTCTTATAGTTAAACCTGCATCTCCTCCTCCCAATTTCTGTTCCCTAAATCTTAATTAGAGAGCATGTGTGATTTAGCAGGTAGAGTGTGGAGACCTAGGTTCAAATTCCTGCTTAGACATTAAAACTCGTTAGGTTTGTATGTGCAGTAGTAATAAGCACTCCCTGAATATCTCACATACTGTACTGCAAAAACCCTGTTAGGATCACCATAAGCTGGAAGTGGTTTAATGCCACATCACAACATGGCAACAAGCCTGTATTATTTCAATTTAAAAAAAAAACATTTTTTTAATCGCTTTGACGCTCTGTTATAACATGCAATAAATGTCTTCAGTCTTCTTTATAGCAAGACTGTTTTAAAATAACTAGAGTTTCCAGCTGAGATTCCTTTCTAATCTTCTCTGTAGTCTAAACATACACAGTTTTCTTAACCTTTCTTCTAATGACACACTGCATGTATTCCCTCTACTGTCTTTCACACGATTTAAAGGTAAAGGTAAAGGTTTCCCTTGCTCGAAAGCCAGTCATATCCAACTCTAGGGTTCAGTGCTCATCTCTGTTTCAAAGCTGAAGAGCCAGCGCTGTCTGCTTTCGCAGACATTTCTGTAGTCATGTGGCAGGCATGACTAGACACCGGAACACATGGAACGCTGTTTACCTTCCCACTGAAGTGGTCCCTATTTATCTACTTGCTATTTCTTGCTTTCAAACTGATAGGTTGGCAGGAGCTGGGACAAGGACAGAAGCTCATTCTGTCCTGCAGTACTCGAGAATCAAACTGCTAACCTCTCGCTTTCCAGTCAGCATCTTAGCCACTTGAACCACTGCAGTCCTTCACACCGTTTCTGATATATTTATTTCCTTTGTCAGCTTGCCTATCTCAACTGCTTCCTCGGTATGGAAAGCTCATTAGATGGTTTCCTGGGACTTCCATAAATTCAGTGATCAATGTAGGTCACATGGTTTGCCAGAATGCCATCGCTGTTTGGTGGCACTATCTGGAGGGTGGGTCATGACCAGAGTATTTGGATACCTTCCCAAAAATTTGGGGATGAGCTGATCTTGTACGTTCGACTTTGCTCACTTTGACTTAGTGTCTCACAGATTTCTTCTCACTCCTGTCTTTGTCCCAGCTCCTGTCAACCTAGCAGTTCAAAAGCAAGAAATTACAAGTAGATAAATAGGGACCACTTTGGTGGGAAAGTAACAGCATTTCGTGTGCTCTGGTGTCTAGTCATGTCTGCCACATGACCACAGAAACATCTGCAGAAGCAGACAGCGCTGGCTCTTCAGCTTTGAAACAGAGATGAGCACTGAACCCTAGAGTTGGATACAACTGGCTTTCGAACAAGGGGAACCTTTACCTTTACCCTTTCTTCATCTGGCCATGCATGGCTGATTTTCAGAAGAAACCACAGTTGGCCATAGTGTTTGGTTTCTTGATAGAGCTAATGGGCCTGTCAGCATACCAGTTTTTCTGATTTACACTTTTCCTTCTTCTTTGAAGAGGCAAGAAAAGTGTAAATGATCCCCCCCTTGTTGACCTGTTGTAGTGCTGAATTAGTAAGGAGGGGCAAAAATATTTCTTTCCATTTCTCTGTTGATTGTCAATAGAAGCCACAACTGTTTGCTGTCAGCTGTAGCTTTGATTGGCAATCAAAGGAGAAAGGGTAATAAAAATGATGGGTCCTCAAGGGGTGGAAGGTGGGGGACATTTATGTTTTCCCACCTGTATAAAGAAGAAGGGGGGAGTGTATCAATTGCCCACATGATGAAGTGGTGTAATCAGCCACTTCACCTTATGGGCAAATGGGTCAATTGGGGTATTTGGAGGAGGAGGGGAAGCAGGCTAAGTGTGATTTAGCCCCTCTAGATGGTGAACTTGAAGACTGGAAGTTCGAGGTTCGATACCCAAGTACTGCACAACGGAGTGACCACCTGTCTCTGTCCCAGCTCCTGCCAACCTAGCAGTTTGAAAGCAAGAAATTGCAAGTAAATAGATAGGGACCACTTCAGTGGGAAGGTAAACAGTGTTCCGTGCACTCCAGTGTCTAGGCATGCCTGCCACATGTCCACGGAAATGTCTGTAGACGCAGACAGTCCTGGTTCTTTGGCTATAAACAGAGATGAGCACTGAACCCTAGAGTCCGATATGACTGGCTTTTGAGCAAGGGCAACTTTTACCTTTACCTTTACATCCTCTAGCAATTCAAAAAATGAGTAAGCCCAGGCCACTCTAGACATGTTCTAAACTACTGGGAGGCTCTCTGAGGAACAATTAAGCCACCAGAAAAAGCAGCGCAAAGTCAGAGTCAGAGAGAGACTAACTATTATTTTTGGCTTTCCTGAGCAGAAGAATAAACCAACTGTGAGATAGTTTGCAAGGTGGAAATCATGCATTCTCTGGAGGGAAAGATTAGATCGCAGCATAATGACAATACCTATCATAGTATATTAATGGATAATAAGAATAGATACTAAGACATGGATTCTCCATCTGCGGCCCATGGGCCGGATGCGGCTTGTGGCACTATTTCATGTGGGGCCCTCACCACCTCCAACACACTAGGAAGTGCCATGTGGTGGAGGAAAGGCAAAATGGCAGTCTGGCTGCCAAAGCTCTCTGAGGGAGCGTGACCTGGCCCCCGGCTTAAAAAGGTTGAGAACCCCTGTACTAAGAACTAAACAGCACTTCAGTCAAGTATTTTCTGGATCTGTTTTGAGGGATGCAGTCACTAATATATATATACACTTATAGGAGAAACTAACAAATAATTATTTAAGCAAAATGTTTCAGTTTCCATCGCCAGTTGCCCCAAAGAAGTGTTATAATATGTGACTAATATAATATTATAATATATCCACGTTGGGATCCACTGTTATAGACTGTCCTAGACAATCCACTGTGTCAAAATAGAAAGCAAATTATTGTAATGCAATAAGGACCCCAACAGCTACTGTTAAATCAAATGAAGACGGATGTTTATTCTGAAGAAACCAAGATGGTCAATGAGGACTTCTAGGTGCTCCGGGAGGTACGTGGGATCCAGTGGTTTAGTAAGCTGGCCCTAAATATATTGCACCTGTCCAACTAAGAAGATTCTCTTTGCAAAGGTTACTAAACTATGGCAGTTGAATCATGTGTTGCATTCTTGGTGCCCTAAGAAGTAATGTTTGCAGGGTACAAACATTAACCATTGCCTTTATTCAATTGAAAATTAGATTAATCTGGTTTTTTAAAGTTAAAAAATGAGTTTTCTTGATCAATTTCTCAAAGAAAAAAATTAAATACATTAAATGTTCACCCACTACTGAAAAGGAAGACAAGGCACAGTAATTTAGAAGGGAGGGATGGATGCTTCTTTTGCATAAGTGAATGGCTCTTCTATGATGGCTCTCTTGACAAAATAGAGAAATCTATTATTTTGCTTAAAAACTACTGTTTTAGTCATGTACAGATGTGAACTGATGAAAGCATGTTTGACTAAGATTATTTTAAGTGAATATCAGTTAAAGCAATTTCAAGTAAGATAGTAATGCAGTTACAAGTTACATTGCACATTGTCAGAGGGCAACTAGTTACATTACTTGTAAAAAGTTACTTTCATGTTATTTTTTTTGTTTTGTTTGGGCAACAAATGTTATATAATCAGGGGTATAGTTTTCAGAGTGGTAGTCCTGTTAGAATGTATCAGGGGTTCCCAAATTTTTCAAGCCGGGGGCCGGGTCACACTCTCTCAGTCAGCATCGAGGGCTGGACAGCCATTTTGCCCTGCCTGCATGATGGGAGTGGCCATTTTGTCCAAACGGCTTCAAAGGGTTTGCCATTTTGTTTCTCAAATGCCCATGGATGAGTGGGGAACCACATGAAATGGTGCCGTGGGTCAGATCCAGCCTAGGGACCTTAGGTTGGGAGCCACTGGTCTGTACAAATATATCAGACTAGAAATAAACAAACAGAAAAAAAGACACAATGAAAGACCAATGGCTATATTTTAATGTGGGCTTTTTGTGGATCAAGTCCACTTCCTTAGATAGCACTAAGTGGGGAATGCCACATTGACTCACACAATTTGCATCTCAGCTTGAAGTAATCTCCATTGGAAAAGGTCTGAATATCAAACAGGGGTCTTGTGTCATCACCAGCTGGGTAATTCCCCATTGACTCAACCAATCACAGTTTTTTCTTCTTGAGGCCATGTATAAAATGATCAACATGTAGTCCCAGTCTAATGTCTGAGGAAGCAGACTTGAGTCACGAAAGCTCTCATTAAAATATAGCAGTTCTTAAGGTGCCATGATGTCTTCATCTTTATTTTTATTTTTACTTTATTTTGCTTTTATTTCTTGTCTGATGTATAGCCAGGGGGTTACCCATGTTAATCTGATGAAGCAAGAACAGAAGCATCTGTGGAATCTTATGGTAAAATAATTCATGTCCCTGGAACTTGCAACTCCAGCACAGTGCATCTATCTGTGTACATTAAAATGATAATACAGTACATTTAAATGGTCAAGGAAGAGCATGTGCTCTCCTTTCCTCCGTTATAGACACCCACACTGTTGCAATCTTAAAGAGTAATACATTTTATTGGCATAAAACCTCTTCATAAAAACTTGTTAATTGTTCAGTTGCCCCAAGATCCTTTGTTGTTTTTCATCAGCATACCATAACCAATAAAACAGCAGCAACAATAACAAAACCAATAAAATACTTGACAACAAATCAGAAAGCCACGAGCATTCTCTGCAAGAAATCCCTGCTGAAAAAAGCATGTTGGAACCAGAGGTTGAGAAGCTACTGTTTTGGATGATAACACCTAGATCAGTGATGGTGAATCTTTTAGAGACCGAGTGCCCAAACTGCAACCCAAAACCCACTTATTTATCTCAAGGTGCCAACACAGCATCAGGAGAGGAAGGAAGCCTCTGGGCAGAGCGGCGGGGCGAACTCTGTGCTGGGGAGACTGCATGGGTGCCCACAGAGAGGGCTCCAAGTGGCATGCGTGCCATAGGTTCGCCACCACTGGCCTAGATGAACTTCTAAATTCACACTAGTTGCCGTTCCAGATAACTTTCCTAACTTCTAGTTTGTATAATACTGTTTATAATTGGCCTCAAAGTCACAGAGAGGCTTCCTCAGGCAGATAATTCAATACCCTAGGCCAGAGGTTGGCATGCTTCATTCAGAAGGTCAATGGAAGTGAATGCAGTGGCTCAAGTGGCTAAGACACTGACTGGATGGCGAAAGGTCAGCAGTTTGATACCCGAATACTGCAGGACAGTATGAGCTCCCATCTTTGTCCCAGCTCCTGCCAACCTAGCAGTTCGAAAGCATGAAACATCTGCAGGAACACCTGCAGAAGCAGACAGTAATGAGCACTGAACCCTATGAAAAATATAGGTAACGGTAAAGGTTTTCCTTGCTCGAAAGCCAGTTGTATCCGACTCTAGGGTGCAGCGCTCATCTCTGTTTCAAAGCCGAAGAGCCAGCGCTGTCTGCTTCTGCAGACATTTCCATGGTCATGTGGCAGGCATGACTAGACACCGGAGTGCACAGAATGCTGTTTACCTTCCCACCAAAGTGGTCTCTATTTATCTACTTGCAATTTCTTGCTTTCAAACTGCTAGGTTGGCAGGAGCTGGGACAAAGACGGGAGCTGCTGACCTTCCGCCTCCTAGTCAGCGTCCTCAACATGTAATTCTCTTCTACCCCAACAATTGAGATTGAGATCTTTTCAACTGGTGCCAGATTATGGGATGGGTTTTCAAGACCATGGTGTCTGAGTCATGATGTCCATGGTACTATGATGATGTCCTGTAGTGATTTCTCCCTTGAGAACGTATTAGTGACAGGGGCCTTCACAGTTGCCTGACTTTTTCTGCAGAAAAAAATAGTTTTATGAGAACTGCTGGCCTAAAAAGATCCTTCCTGACACGTAGACTGCCTGAGTTTTAGCTTTCTTGGGCAGTTTAATTGCAGTTTAATGGATGAATTCAACTCAAAGGAAACATCAGTAAAGTGGAAGCAGGTTGACCAGAGCTTCCCAGGTAATTTGTTCCTGTATGGTTTTCTGAAACCAGCCATAAGAGACAGGACAAACAGTGCTGCTGCCATCACTGTGGGTGGGAGGGGAGATTACTAGAGCATCCGAGGTGTTCACTTAAGCATTGTGACTAAAAATAAATCCCCAGCCCTTTTCCCTTGCTTTCCCCCTTCTTAACGCATAAGCTAGAGAATTATACATCTCTAAGGCCACAACAAATTGGAGGAATGGATGATACAATATGGAAATCTCCAGCCTTCAGAGTCAAATGAGGAAGGAAGGAAGGAAAGAAAGGAATTTATGATGCTGGCTGTAGACATTTTGTTACCTTGAATGGAGATCCAATCTTTCCCCAGTTCCAATTAGGATCAACCCTTTCCTTCTTTCCTTCCTCTTTTACCCACTTGGGTGTCAAGGGAAACCAACCCTTTTAAAAGTCTTATTTTCACCATTCAGGTGCCATTCCTGCCTGCCTCTTTGATGCTGCCTGAAGCAGTTTGCTTTATCTTGCTGAATGGCACAACTAGCCATGGGCTTCCATTGCTGGGAATGAAATTTCACTGAATTCAGTAGGCCTGACTAAACGTGTAACAGATAATTATGGAAGTCAAGGATTCTCAACCTGCGGCCCATGGGCCAGATGCGGCCCACAACACCATTTCATCTGTCCTGCACCACCTCCACCAAACCAGGAAGTGTCATGTGGTGAAGGGCAAAATGGCCGTCAAGCCCCCGAAGCTGTCTGAGGGAGCGTGACCCGGCCCCTGGCTTAAAAAGGTTGAGAACTCCTGATGTAAGTGGACTTCTGGTTCAGTTAGGTCTGGTGGTTTGAGGCCTTAAGTCAGGGCCAGATCTAGTAATGGGAAGAGTAAGGTCACTGCCCCAAGTGCTAGGTTTAGAGTTGAGTGGGTAGTGGTGGTGGAAATGATGAAAAATAGAGCTATATTTGGGGTGCTTCACTACCCTGCATTATTTAACTTGCCTACTTCCCTAAACAGCAATGAAGGCATCAAATTCTGAAGTAAGAGCCAACTGGCAGTCTGTCTGGACAGCCTCTGTATATGGAATGGATGTGTATGGTCCACCATTCTGTTTTTCATAACATTTCAAGACATTATCATCTTGAGTCATTCCTGGATTTCCAGGGGAAAGGAAGAGGGAGAGAAAAAGAACGAATTATACGTATTCTGTGCCATAAGTGTGGATTTTGCCTTAGATCGCAATCTAAAATTGAACACTAGGGAGAGCAAAAACATGGGAGCAAGAACAC
This sequence comes from Bradypodion pumilum, assembly GCA_035047305.1. Classification (NCBI taxonomy): domain Eukaryota; kingdom Metazoa; phylum Chordata; class Lepidosauria; order Squamata; family Chamaeleonidae; genus Bradypodion; species Bradypodion pumilum. The sequence continues at coordinate 33,288,386 of JAWDJD010000008.1, read as the reverse complement.
CAGGAGGCCTATGCATTTAGGCCAGTGTCATCTCCTAGGTTTAGTTTCAGCAAGGATAAGAACTAAGTGACTGGGGTGAAGGTTTTACAATAGTTTAGGCTCTTAGCAGCAATTGGAAGGAAGAGAGATGTTGATGCACAGAAATGTTCTGTGATAAAATTCAGCTATGCAACCGAAGACTGTTAACGTGAGGCCGTTTCTATTTTTCAGCACAACCGGAACAGCTCAGTCTTCTCCACATCCCTGCGCGATGCAATTCAGAAGAAGATTAGCATCTTGGAGCATCAGATTCATGAGAAATTAAATTCTTCTGATCATCATGCTCATGGTGTGCCCCCAGCAGAAGGGCTGAAGCGGAAACATGTTTCCCATGGACACATCGTTGAAAAAGGTGAGTCGTCGTTTCTTCAGCTTCAAGGGTCAGAGTGAGAATGATTCAGTGGGATGGAGAAGGAAAGAAGGAAGGGCAGAAGACGATGTGAACTAACAGTTGGAGAGTGAAAGACACAAATTTTAAGTAGATGGATAAAATCAGGGGTTCCATACCTAAGGCCTGTGGGCCAGATCTGGCCCACAGTACCATTTCATGTGGCCCTCCACCCCTCCAAGGGCATTCAAGAAACAAAATGGCTGCACATTTGAAGCTGTTGGGACAAAATGGCCACCCCCATCGTGCAGGCAGGGCAAAATGGCCATCTGGCCCTTGAAGCTGACTGAGAGAGTGTGACGCGGCCCCTGGCTTGAAAGGGTTGAGAATCCCTGGATTAAAGGCAGTTGGATTGGAAGGCAGTTGGGCAAACACTTGCACAGTTACATGTGCTGGTGCAGAAATAAAAATGTGAAGAGAAGACAGATTGATAAATAGAAGTTCTAATATTTATTGATTGCATCTATCATGTCTTTTCTCCTGGGAGTTCAAGGGAAAGAGTATGTTTCTCTCCTTATTCTCACAAAAGAAAAGGAAAAACCTACAAAACAAAACAAAAACTGTGAGATAGATTAAGCTGAGACATATAGTGACTCGTCCAAGGTCACACAGTAGATGTTATGGCTTGGTGAAGATTGGAATTTGCTTCTTCTCAGTCCTAGCCTGAGAATCTAATTGCTGAGCCCTGTTGGTTCTAAAGAAATAATTAGATACCGTATATTATGAATATAATGAACCACATTTTCATTTCAAAAGGTGAATAAGTGTAGAATTATATTGTAGGCAGGATTGCGATCCATCAAGAAAATAAAGTTGTTAGAAAAATTGATGAGGGGAACTAGAGGTCACTGGAGCATGGGAAATGGAGGGAGAGAAAGGTTTCACGAAACAACAGAAGGAAAGAAGAAGAATGTATACTACAGGAGGTGGATAGAATATTGTACAGTGGAGAAATGTATGGTCACAAATCCTGTCAGCCTTAGCTGGCATAGCTAGTGATGAGAAGTGAGGGAAGTGTCAGTTAAACAACATGGTGATGACTATGCAATTTCCATTTTGGGTTTATTCACTAATGTTACCCATGTGTGGTTGGTATGGGATAAAGATGAGTGGAAAGAACATACAGTGAATGTGGATGGATGGCAAAATGACAGCATGCATGGTGATGGATAACACAACAAACAGAGACTGATGAGTAAATGTTGTTATTACTTATTATTTATGTAGCACCATCAGAATGTATGTACTGTACTCTTTTACAAAGAATAAGAAGATATAAGAGGTTATGGTAGCAAATTCAACACAGAGGAAACATCAGTAAAGTGAAAGCAAGAGAAAGAAAATGTATTATTGCCATTACGTGTAGATAGCATTTGGTGCAGTTGTTATAGGGATATTTGAATGGATTGAGTAGAGGGATACTAGTCTGAGGATGGATGCTTGGAAGTTAGGTGAGTTAGTTGACAGCTCGCAGATGGACAAACCCACTTCCCCTCCATTTCTCTGTGTTGGCAGCTCAGTCCCACATCTCTGATCCCCTCTGTCCTCCAGGGAACAAGGTGGAGAAGCATTCTGAGGATTTCCGTGTAGGCTTTCCTCTCCGTACCAACTATATGTATGTCAAGGTCAAGCCCACTCTACGTCATGAGATCTTTGCCTTCACCATCTGCCTCTGGCTCAAATCAAGTTCAGCACCGGGGATGGGCACCCCCTTCTCCTATTCAGTGCCAGGCCAGGCCAATGAAGTGGTGCTCATTGAATGGGGAAATAACCCCATGGAACTGCTCATCAATGACAAGGTACAGAAGCAGGGCTGAGATGGAGGCATTAGAATTAACCCAGTATCTTCCTGGTTTGAGTGGGTGCGGCAGATATTTGGGTGTGTTTTGGGTTACTATCACATATTAAATTTCTAGCACCTACAGCTACTTAACTGGAGCAACAATCCTCCAAATTTGAAGAAAGCCTATCAATCATTTAAAATAAAAAATTTATTTTGTCTCTGTAATTTTGAGCTCTTTTACTTGTAGTTCTGTGCAACAGCTCTAGATGGCTTCTTAAGCAGGATGGTCAATAAGGGACATGGATACATATCTATAATTATGCATCCAAATATTTTAATGACCAGCACCCTCCATTAGTTCCCAGATTTAATTTTGGAATGCATTATGATGATTAAGCAAGCATCCATATCTTCAAGTTGTGTTCCATTCATTCATTCATTCATTCATTCATTCATTGATGTAGTGTAAGAATAGGTCTTATTGAGAGAAGCCACAGCCTTCTAGGAAAAAAGGGGGTGCTGGAACATTGGTTTCAGCTTTTATGCTTTTTACCAATAGGAGAGGTAAAATATCCACCTTGTGCCATCCAGATTGTGAGAAATGTGTAACATAATCGCAAAGAGTCAGCATGTTCATTTTTCTTCATCTTAACATTTTCCTCTGATCTAGTGTATTCTTTCTTTTTAAAACAGGCTGCCACATTGCCATTGGCCATTAATGATGCTAAGTGGCACCATATCTGTGTGACATGGTCAACCCGGGATGGCATCTGGGAATCTTACCAGGATGGGGTCCGGAGAGGGAGTGGGGAGAACCTGGCTCCCTGGCATCCAGTGAATTCTGGGGGTGTTTTTGTTCTGGGCCAGGAGCAGGTAAATAGTTTCATGTTAAGTTCTGTTATCACTAGAGAATGTTCATGAATGGTTCCTCAAGATTCACTTTCTTCTGTGCTCTTCTTCCCACAGGACACTCTTGGTGGCCGCTTTGACGCCACTCAAGCCTTCATTGGGGAAATCTCTGATTTTAATATGTGGGGCCATATCTTGACACCAGGAGAGATTTACAAGATGGCAACCTGCACTAGCAATGCTGGTGGTGACCTCATCAACTGGGTTGAAGCCTCCATGGAACTTCATGGAGGAGTGGTCAAGCTACCATTCAATGCCTGCCACTGAGAAGGCACAACTTCTGAGTTCTCTGAGAAAAAAAGCAAAATCGAATGACAGAAGATGGAGGGTAGGGGCTGGGAACAAAGTTCTCATAGTTTCCTGGAGAGAAGATACCTAGTGTTGTTGTTTTATTGTAAGGAGGGTTGGGGAACTATGATTTCTGGGCTCCTTGGGGAAAGTAAAGGGGATTGTCCTTTTGCTATAAGGATATTCCTGGATTTCTTAGGTGGAGAATGGGATCTATGTAGCATGTCTTGTGTAAGAAGGGTTTAGACTTTGGGAATTAGAGTTTCTGGATTTTCAGCAAGGAAGCAACTTCAAAGTTTTATTACCTCAGGGGGCAAGGAGGGAAGTTTTGTTCTATGGAGGAGATATCAGGATTTCTGAAATAAGTAACATTCCCAGATATTATTTGGTAATACCATGTTTTGGAGTTAAGAACATTTCAAGATAAATGCAACTGTGTCCCTCCTAGTTAAAAGTACAGGTGGATATGCCAGATGAATCAGAGGACTATATATATCTTAAGGCAATTTCTCAAGGTCTTTTAACAGACTGTGATTGGGCAATACTGGCTCATCGGAGTGTGGCTGGTAGTTTGGGTCTGCCCAACCTTTGGCAATCAGAGATGTGCACCTATCTAGAAAAGCATATATCTTGGTTTTAATTAGTATTTTCATCCTGTTGCCTTTGTAAAATAAGCTTGATAGGAATTGGATGGGAGCTGAGTATTCCATCTCTCTTGTGCAATTTCTTCTGTTCCTTTGAGGAAATCATCGAATCACAGAATAATTGAGTTGGAAGGAGTCTATAAGGCCATCAGGTCCAATCCCCTGCTCAGTGCAGGAATACAAGTCAAAGCAGATGTGACAGGTGGATGTCCAACATTCTCTTGAATACTTCCAACGATGGAGTGGAACACATTAACTTGAAAGGTTTTGAGACCTCTCACATTCTCTCTGTAGTCACTGTTTTCTCCCAAATTTAGATGGCCATTGATGAACTCATACCTTAGCTTTTCTGGTTTCTCCAGTAGGATACACCTCCCCTGTTCATCCCAACTAGTCACTTACATCCTATAAATTCTCAACAGGGGATTTAAAATTCTGAATACAATCTCAGTTATTTCAGGACCTATCCCCAAACTAGGTCATTTAAATATATATTTTACATACTGCTGGTATCAACATCCAGGATTCTAGATTCTAGGCCCATGTGTAGAATTTTGAGCAGATCCGTGGGCTTATTTTTGGACTCTTTAGCATTCAGATATATGTATATAATATAAACACATTTATAAAACATGTGCCTCTACATTTGTTACATCTCTCTATAAGTGGATTCACATACTGTAATCCTTTCTCTGCTGTCCCCACCACCACCACCACCACCACCACCACCAATCCCATTGCTTCCGTGATCAAGCTGTTGTTGAATTTGCACACTGTAGACCAGTTCTGGAGGGGTGGGGAGTCACCCTGAGCCAAACCATGTCTAAGGAGCTGCATAATCTGAATACATGCACTGAGCTAAAATCAAGGGTCAACTCATGTAACTGCAGAAATAAACTGAAGTGAGGAACAATGGAATGAGACCAGATTCTAGAAACATTATGAAGCCATTTTGTACATCACCATAAAAACCTATTTAGATGATACTATGGATTGAGTTTAGAAGCCATACACTATGTTAGACTTACAGCAGAGAAATGCCAAGGACGTACACAGCACTTGTGTTGTGGAAAAGGGCTTAGATACCTTTCTTCTGGTATTGTTCTTATTATTCAAATGCACATTAGTCAGTCCACATTAAAGTTAATAGCCACAACATGTAAATTAGGACATAAGTTATTGTACTCTGGATAGAAAAGATGGCCACAACCTGTAGGTCACAAATGTCATCTGTACAAATTCAGTCCAGATTGATTGGGGGAAAAATGCAATAGGTTGGAGAAAAAACATTGGGAAGTTGGCTTTATTGATCTCCATTAGTACTCGAGTAGATCAAAAAGTTAGACTGCCCAGTAGAGTGGATTTTGCTTATTTTTTCCTCACTGTCATAAATAGAAAAGGAAATACAAGGAAGTGATGGGGAACAGAGCAGAATCCTGGAAAACTATTTGTACAGTTGTCAAGTGCTTGCGAGATGCAGGGAAATGAATATGTTGTTTGGATTCAGACCAAAGGAGCTAAGTATCATGAGGTGCAATTGTGTGAATGTGCATATGTTGCAATGACTGTGAACAAAGTCTAGCTTTCTGACTTTTCTTTGCTTCAAGTCTAACAACCCCGCCACTGTTAGGACAGGACATGGATGCAAAGCTCCAGGACACCATTCAGCAGAATCAGAATTGTCCTTAATTAAAACAGGGCTTGCTGACCAAAGTTTGAACTTAGTATCTAAAGGTGAAGCAAATATGAGATAATTCAATCCAAAAATTACTACTGAGCAGTATATCCACATCTGGTTTGTTTGTAATGTGCTTAGAAGCAAAACAAGCTGAAAAGAACACCAAATGTCTTCTCTTACCTGTATTTATGTGCATATAGGTTTATTTTAAAAATCTCCTTTCTCCTTGTAAATACTGGGGTTTTCTGGCTTTTGACTACCGTATTTATTCGAGTATAACGCGCACTCGTGTATAACGCGCACCCCTAATTTTCCATGAAATCTCGGTATAAATTTTTTTTCGCCTGGGAGGAGGGCCGCGGCGTACTCCGTGCCTACCCGGCGCCGGCTTCTTGAGTCGCGCGGCCCGGGTAGTGCGTGGAGGTGAGCGGCGGCGGCAGCGGGACCTGGGCGCCTGGGAGGAGGGCCGCGGCATGCTCCGTGCCTACCCGGCGCCGGCTTCTTGAGTCGCGCGGCCCGGGTAGCGTGGAGCACGCCGCGGCACTCCCCCGGAGGGTTCCCTTCTCGACCCGGCGGGTACGTGGAGGTGAGCGGCGGCGGCAGCGGGACCTGGGCGCCTGCCGCCGCCTGGGAGGAGGGCCGCGGCGTGCTCTTGAGGCTCGTTTAAAAGAGGCTCGTGTATAACGCGCACCCAGTCCTCGTGTATAACGCGCACCCAAACTTTGAGTCTTTTTTTGGGTATAAAATTTTGCGCGTTATACTCGAATAAATACGGTATTTATTTTATTTGCAGAAGCAGGCGGGATATAATGCTAATTGTCTTTAATTTTCTTACTTCAAATGCATGGAATAAACTTGCCAAAGAAATTGCAACTCTTTCCTATGTGCGTTTGGTCTGAGTTTCATGCAACTTTCTTAACTATTGTTGGGGGGGAAAGATTATCCTTCAGCCTAACTTGTGTTTGCTGGCTGGAGTTTGCAAAAACGTAAGACAGAATGGATGTCAATAATAATAAAAATAAATAAACTTCACCAGCCTTTGGAAGCAAAGAGTCACATACACACAAAATTGGGTAAAGTGGGTCTCAGTCGAAATAAAATTAGTTACTCCTTGAGAGTATAGAGCAATGATGGCGAACCTTGGTACTCCAGAGGTGTTCTTGGCCTTCAATTCCCAGAAGCCCAAGTCTCTGTGAATCCACATGAATGGGTTTACTGCGTACGCCCAGTAAACCCATTTGTGTGGATTCATAGAGACTTGGGCTTCTGGGAATTGAAGGCCAAGAACACCTGGAGTACCAAAGTTCGCTATCACGGGTATAGAGTAACAGACTTTATCTTGAACGAGTTTCACTCTGTGTTATGATTTTGCAAACACTACCCAGTGAAATCAATTTAGGCTGAGCGGGGAATCTCCCCGATACACACACACACACACACACTTTTTCTTTCAGCACACAGTGATCCTTAGGACTCAACATTTTTAAAAGACTTTAAGTCATGGTTGTGTTAAGAGTACCTGCTGTAAGACAGGCAAAACTGGTTGCTTTTAAATATGCAAATCAACCATGCTCAGGAAGAGAACATGCCTTCATTTTAAGGGAGAACCATGCTTCCTGCAGAGTTTTGTGACAACTTTTGCTTTAAAACAAGGTAACCCTCAGCACAGCTTATTTAGCAATCACAAAAGGTACTGTCACAGCCACAATTGGTTCAGCAGCAGGAGTGGCAAGGATCCAGGGAGTTAAGACAGCTCACGTGTTGCTCACCCCAGAATAAAGCCAAAATTCAGTAGCAACAATTCAAATACAGTGGCAAGCCTTTGATTCAGCACAGGTCAATCACATGTAGGTTTCTGCAGAAAAAAATCCCATAGTTTAATCACACAATCCTAAACAAATGTGTGTAGGCACCAATGGATTCTCCAGTTCAAAGGACTCCACATTCTGGTCTGTAAGGCTACTCCATTTGGGACCACAATGATTCAGAAACCACTGCTCTTTCTGGTGCACCGAGGAGTTGTTACATGAACATCATGTAGGGGAAATGAAGATAGATGAAGCTGATGCAAGAGCTTTTCCTTGAGGTGTTAATTAAGAGGGTTTCAGCCTAAGTGAGCAATTTGGACAACTGGATTCAAGGGTTCATCCTCCTTGATCGCAGAATAGGCAGTGTGGGCACTGCGGAAGGACATCCGTATGAGTAAAAGAATGACGCACCGTTGTATGAGAGTGAAATGAATGAAGGGATAAGCTTATTGGATGGGCTGCATGCCGACAGTGTTGGGTGGCCCTTTGCACTCCTGGCATGAAGTCCCTGATGTACAGTAATACCCCGCATAACGAACGCTTTGCATAATGAATAATTCGCATAACGAAGCATTTGTTATGCAAGAGTGTTACTCCGCATAATAGAAAAAAAATTGTTTGTTATGCAGGGATACCTGGTCTATGGGAACCCCAGATAACGAACAAAAAATGTTCGTTATCTGGGGCACCTTCCATTTGCTTCGCATAACGAAAAAAACCACATAGCGAAGCAACTCGCAGAACAGTTTTTTCGTTATGTGGGGTTCTACTGTACCTGACTGGAATTAATTTCATCCTCAGGCTAAGAAAATGTGCCCATCCCTGATGAACTACTTGGCAAGGGAATGTTGCACGGCGCGTGTTGGCTTTGTAAGCATTGCAAATGGAAGACTTTCTAGGACTCACAGGCAAGTTGCTACAAGTGTAGGGCAAAAACAGGATATGAGCAATTCATGATTCCAGTAACAGTGTCTGGTGAATCTTTGATACCAGAATCTACCCAGAGAAAACCTAGAATGCCTCTTGAAGCAAAGTGGTTTCATCTTTGTTCTGGCTCATGCACAGGCAGGTCATTCGCTTGTTCTTGATCTCCTTAATGGTGGCTCAGCCCAGATCTGGCCCCCTGGCACTGGGACAGACATTCAAGGTCATCAGAGTTGCAATGTATTAATAGCATAATGTAAGAAGCATGAGTAAATAACCCCACAGCCAGGAGAGAGATTGAGGCTATCTCCTGGGAAGTCAGATGCAGGAGAAAGCCCGTTTCTTGCATCTACTTCCCTACAGCACTCCTGGTTTAGGACTGTGATGGCAAACCTTGGCACTCCATATGTTCGTGGACTTCAATTCCCAGAAGCCCAAGCCCCCATGAATCCACACGAATGGGTTTACTGCGATTCATCTGGCCCACGCTGCCCTCGTAAAATGTGCCTGTACACGTGTTTTACTTCCACTTCCGGGAGCGACGAGGGCAGTGCGGGCCGGATGAATCACAGTAAACCCATTCGTGTGGATTCGCAGGGTGCTTGGGCTTCTGGGAATTAAAATCCAAAAACATCTGGAGTGCCAAGGTTTGTCATCACAGGTTTAGGAACTGCAATCTGATTCTTAGCCAACATTTATCTCCTAGATCTCATGTCCCCACTCGTTCTGCTTTCCGTAAGCAAAAGGAATGTCTGTGCCTTAGGGCAGGACTAACTTCACCACAGAGACGTCAACAAAATTAGTAATGCTCACTTAATTACGGCAAAAACACAGTGCCACCCCTCCCTTTGGGTTTTATCCTGAGTAGGAGAAAGTTAAATCTGACCTAGGAAGGAATATGTCTACTACCAGACCAACTCTTCCCCTTCTTTTCCTCAACTTCCCATGTACTGATCTGGTACTTCACTCACAGTAACCAGTAGAAAGATCTCTCTCCTGTCTCCTTGCTAATTTCTGGTGTGTTGGCACGGAGGGCCCATAAACCTACAAAATACTGTTTCTTCAAAGGATCTGCTGCCATTTCAGAAACTCTGGGGAAAGCCCTACATGATAGTGGGCCAGGATATCCAAGAGACTGCGTCTCCCCAAGAACGTCTGTCCATCCATCTAGTCTCCCCAAGAACGTCTGTCCATCCATCCAGAGTGGACCGGAGGGGCTCTCTAATTGTACCATCGGCTAGAGGGGCTCGTCTCTCTAGCACAAGAAGGAGGGCCTTCTCTGTGTCCGCATCAGCCCTATGGAACCTCCTGCCAATAGTTATGGCTGCAGACGCAATTGCTGCCCTTTAGGAAAGAACTTAAAACCTGGCTGGCGGGGCAGGTGTGGGGCACTGATGGAGGTGTGACCCCCGCCTGCTGGCTTGTATAAAACATAATCAAGATCCTCCCTTTTTATAGATGGAGTGGGTGGGATTTTAATGGGGATGGTTTTAAATGATTTTATTGTGGCTTTTTGTATATGTTTTAAATTTCCCAAGAGATACATGCCATCTCCTAGCAATATCAGACAAGGGGAAGGAGACCTGGTTACTACAACCTTCTGGCAAGCAAAGTGGAAAAAAGGAGTGAGGAAAAATGGGATTGGCAGAGAAGGCGGCTCTGAATCTGGACTCTTAGCCAACATATCCCTCACACCTTGCTGGTGTCTCATTTCTGGAACATGAGGATACAGAACAAGACAAAGGACCTTCCAGCCACAACTCCAAAAGGTACCTACCCAAAGGGCCTGTTTCATCTTTGGGGGGGGGGGGGAGATTACTGTATATTGAGCATCCTCAATTAGAGCCAATGAAAGGGTGTTTAATTTGTATATCCCAGAGCAGCTAATGGGTCCCATGCCGTGTGGTTTCCTGGAATGTGCAGGAAATTATATTTGGCAGAAAAAGCGCTCCATCCAAGGAAAGCAGGATGCATATGAAACCAAATTATTTTACTCTATCTTGATCCCTGTGGAGCAGCCTACTCTCTGAGGGCCAAACTATACAAGACACCACCTTCATAATTAGAAGCAGAGCTTCCTTCAAATATAAAGGACCTTTGCTTTTCCTACATGAGGTTTCTGTAGTCACACAACTGGCAAATTAGTTGCTTCTAATTAGTAATTGGTCATCATGAAACCCATTGAAATTGATTGTTCAGACACATAAGCTTTGTAGGAATTTCTCTCTCAAAAGGTAAAATTTATTTTCTTCTAAATAGGAAGCTGGTTTATCATAAAGGTCAGGCTTTAGCTCATCGCTCCCAGAGCTGGGACAACTGATTTGAAATTGATTCAAGTTCTCTTTTGTATGCAGAGCAGCTGGGCAACTTATCCATTCTATCTGATATTTTGTAATAAAAGTAATACAATAATAAAATAAAGACTCTGACAACCCATAGACAAGTCTGTAGTGTTTCCATATTCAGAGATGCATACATTAAATTTTTAAATAATAATTAACATTTTTCCTTTAAAAAAAAGCACATCAACATTGTCATAATCAGAAATGAATTTAAAAACAAGGGAAAAAATGCCCTTCTCTTTCTGCTTCTGGAGCAGGTGGGAAATTTGTTATATTTTCCCACCTCCCACCCCACAAAATACAGATATACAAATTCACAAGGAGCAGGGAAAGGGGTGGTGGTTATTACTGAAATTGCTGTAGAACACAGCACTAATCCTGAAAGGCTACAAGTCACAACCGCTTGAGTCCTTCAACTGTGTCAGTTCTGGTTGTCTTACAGTACATTTGCCAAAGTTACTAGTCTATGAATGCCCTGCCAAGATAAAATAAAATATGGGGTCTGGATTGGGGGCACGCAGAGCAAAGAAATGCTTTGGAGAAAAGTTGCCTATACCAGGGTAAAATCCATATTATGTCAGACTAAGAAATAAATATTTTCATATTTTAAAACACAAAGAGCAATTAAGGGGTGGAGTTGATACCCCAGAGCCGTGATGGTGAACCTTGGCACTCCAGATGTTCTTGGACTTCAATTCCCAGAAGCCCAAGCCCCTGTGAATCCACACAAATGGGTTTGCTGCAATTCATCCAGCCTACGCCGCACCGCCCTAGTCACTCCTGGAAGCGGAAGTAAAACGCGCCCATGCAGATGAATCGCAGCAAACCCATTCCACGAACATCTAGAGTGCCAAAGTTCACCATCAAGGCCACAAAGGATAGAAAAAGTAGAAATGAATTTTATTCCCACTCCCCCAATCTTCTTGCCCTAATGTCGTTCAGATGAAAATCACACTTTCTCCTTGCACTGAATGAATCCCTACTCCCAATATTAACAGCAGTCTGGAAGGCATAATTTCCATCAGGGCTGAAAACAGTGAACAAACAGGTCCAAATCTTTCCATGTGCCACAATTTTCAACCCCCTCTAACAGCTATCTACATCAGGGGTGCCCAAACTATGACCCGTGGGCCAGATTCAGCCACCAATGTCAATTTATCCGACCCACACCACCCTTGACGCTCCCAGAAGCGGAAGTACGGGCACATTTTACTTCCGCTTCCAGGAGCGACAAGAGTGGCACAGGCCAGAAGAAATGGCATCAGGGGCCAGATCTGGCCCACGGGTCATAGTTTGGGCAACCCCTGGTCTACATTCAAAAAAACATTTCATCTCGACTTTCAGATGATACTTGCCTAAGATCCAAAATGGGATTAGGCCAGCATTTGGGAGAAGGCAATGAGGTCTGATCAGTATTAAAGGTGGGTGAATAAAGCTGGTATCCAGGTTTTATATAGCATTGGTGCTGCTGGGAGGTCTGGATTTCAGACAAGAGCAAGAGAACAATACTTAGTAGGTTACTGAGGAAAACTGCTGGGAGACGCAAGCCCTCAAGAGTGGTATAGTGTACACCAGCGTTTCCCAACCTTTGGTTTTTTGACTTCAATTCCCAGAAGCCTAAGTCCCCAAAGCACTGATCAGGCCATGTACTAACTTGGGCTTCTGGGATTTGAAGTTTCCCTGTAGGATGTGGGCCCCACATTGGGAACCACTGGTGTATACCAGTGGTAAAGTTAAGGTAAACACTACCATCTCATTTCAGTTCAGTAGCCTAGATGCCTCAGTGGAAAGACAGATGTGTTCCAAATGGCTTTGGGGCACATATACGTCACTTCTATGGCCTTTTGGCAAAGTGAAGCATCTCTGATTGTAAAGAGAACCTTTCTAGTGGAATAATCAATGTACATCCACATGCATTTCTCAAGAATAAAAGCTTGTCCAGAATGATAAAATCTCGTTCTGACTTAACTTGGTCCATTTTGTATTTCTTACACTCAAAATTTAACAGCAAAGTCATTTTCTTCCCCCTTCTCTCTCACACATATAAAAACATATACAGAAATTCAAAATTGAGCAGTAACAAACATTTTTCCTTAACTGTTTTTCATTCCTTTGCAGTGCCTTCCAAATTCATGAACAACTGCAATATTAAACCAGATCTACCACTGTGGTGGTCCATGGGGTTGTGAAGGGTCAGAATCGACTGTGTGGCTGAACAACAAAACCACTGTTTTATGTTCAAGGCAATCAAGACCTGAACTGACTAACCAAAGAGTCATTCTTCCTATGTTGGGGAAACAACGATCAGAATGAAATGCACACGGACTTAGACAGTACCATGTTTTTGCTGTACCTATGGATCCTTGGAAGCTCAAATGCCTAACTCCTTTTCAAGGTCTGAACTTAACTGCAGCATGTTTTGCACAGATCTCACAAGCTCAACTTTAGGACTGTGCAAGGCTGAAGACTCTAAGCTGTTGTGTCAAAGGGACTGCCCGAGGGAAAGCATTGGTGGAAGACTGGATTTTGAGCTAGAACTGTGAGAGGCAGAGTTGCTCACAATAGCCTACTCAAACTATTTAGAGCTGTCTGGCTAGTAGTTACAAAGGACCCACAAGGTCACACTTATTCTTGGTTAACATGCTTTGAAACTTTATCCCCTTATCTCCTGAATGCATAACCACTAATATAAATATGAATCCCTGATATACAGTTCAAGAGGAAGTAGAAAAACTGGACATGGGATGGGTGGGTGGGAATCCAACTTTCAACTATCCAGCACATTGTGTTGTCTGGTCAGAAAAGGTCAAAGAAGATCCGAAGAAAACTCAACTGTATTAATGTTAAGACTTTTGGTTTCTGACCAAATCAGAACTTTCAAAGAAAATGTAGCACGAAGGGGGGGATTACTTCTAATTCCACTTCCATCCAAGCAAAACTCGGTCAACCCCAACCCCCAAGAACTGCAGGATCAGGGTCATATCCTAACCACAGTATAATGCCAGTATAAGCAGATTCCTTTGTAAAGCAATGGAAACATCCTGGATTAACTCTCCGAGTGCAGCCCAAGATCCCTTCATGACAGTTTTCAAGTAGAACAGGACTTCAGAAACAGCAAAGAACAAACAGGATTTGTGAATCTGCAAGGATGGAGGGAGAGAAGTGGCTCAGTTTCTCAGCAATAATATTAAAGAATGAAGGGCTTGCGATGCTCTCGCTGGCTGAGAAGAAACAAGAGCTGTCAGCTGCTTGAATGTGCTGGCCGGCCGGCTGCCTAGCTGGAGATCTTCTAAAATGGTCAGTGGGTGGGCATTAGGTGTCTGTGATTCTCTGCTGCCGTCTGCTGGTTAAGCAAATGCCAAGTAATGGGATGTAGCCCTTGCTCATATTAAAGGGTTAGACACAGAATCTTGGTTCAATGCACAGTATTTCGGGTCTGACAACAGACTTTAAGGGACAGATTTTACCAAGGCTGCTCACCCTATAGCCCTGTGATGGCGAACCTTGGCACTGCAGCTGTTCTTGAAGTCAAGTTCCCAGAAGTCCAAGTCCCTGTGAATCCACATGGATGGGCTTACTGCAGTAAACACATTTGTATGGATTCACAAGGACTTGGGCTTCTGCGAATTGAAGTTCAAGAATAGCTGGAGTGCCAAGGTTCACCATCACTGCTATAGCCAATGTCTGCTTGCTGTGCATCCCTTAAGGATGGATGGACACCAGCACTACCACCCCACCCCACCCGGCTCACATCTCAGCTAATTGGTTGAGTCTAGTGGGGGATTCTGTGGCTTCCAAGATCAATGAGATTGCCACGTTAGCCGATGGGAGAGGCCTTCGCTTTCATTGCCTCAATTCCAGCAATCCCTACATTTTAATCTGCCTGCTGTAGACACCAAAGGGCATGCCCTGTACCTCTCTGCCACACACATGCATCTTCTCCACTTGATACCAGCTGTGACCCTTGGCTCTAAAAAGGTTGTGAGACCTGGTACACCACTCTTACCACTGCACCAGCATGTAGGTGGGGGTGGGGTGGGGGACTTAAAAGACAATTGAATGAACTCTTCATTCAAAAACTCTCCAAACACTGACAGCTACCACGTCACAAAGACAACCTAGCCCAGGTTTGCACGTGATTGGCTTAAGTGCACAGAGTACTCTCTTTACATAGCAGATGCTTAGAACATGTAACTCTCTACGTGTCCGGAAGCAGTACAGTCCTGAGGGTGCATTTCCAGTTTTTTTCTGAATGTGTAAATCAGCTTAAGTTGGGAAGGACGGCCAGCCAGTATTAAAAGGTCCAACCAAGCCGGAAGCATTCTTCTACACATGCTCAGCTTTATACATCGGCCAGTCATGGTGGGCGGAGACAGGATTTCTGCCTGAATTACTGAGGACCTAAAAGGGTGGCTTGGGACAAGAGAAAATGGGAATGATGCCTCAAACAGGAATGAGGATACCCAAACTTTGGAAACTCCACAGGGCAGCCTTCTTAAGGTCCTGTCCATAAGTGAATCCCAGGAGTGGAAGCTCTGAAGATGTGTAAAGGGTCACGGGCGTGCTGGCAGGCATGGCACAGGGTTGGCCAGGCTGGGTGTCGTCCAACGATCCAAAGAGGGAGGGGAGGTTGGTTTCATGGAGCTCGAACCAGGTGGGCTTGTCAGCAAATCCAAGAGGGGACCAAAGGGAACACTGCCAGGAGAAAAGATGAGGACTACGTACAGGAGAATCCCCACCTCATGCCTGCTCCTGTTTCTGCTTCACTGAGATCCGTTTCTTACGGGCGGCCAGCATCTCATAGAAAGGATCCACGCTTACGGCAGCCCTGGGTGGGGGAAGAGTGAGATACTGGGGTAAGCCACCAAATTGCTACACAACTTGTACGGAAGAGCAGCCTTCCTTCTATTACACAGCATTTGAAGAAATGGACACAAAAGCTATGCCAAATAACAAGTGTTAGTCCTTAAACTGAACAGGTTTCTTTGCTTTTTTTGGCTGTAACATACCAGATTTGAAAGCCTTTGGCAAAGTTCTTCTGTGTGAGAGGTTCACGTAGGTCAGTGATGGTGAACCTTTTAGAGACCAAGTGCCCAAATTGCAACCCCAAACCCACTTATTTATCACAAAGTACCAACACAGCAACAGGGGAGGAAGGAAATGCTCCCATTGGGCTGCTGGGCACAGGGGCAGGGCAAACTCTGTGCTTGGGTGACTGCATGGGTGCCCACAGAGAGGGCTCCGAGTTTTATATTTGGATGTTTTATCGTGATTGTGAGCCACCCGGAGTCGCTTTGGCGAGGGGGTGGTAACAGAAATAGAAATTAATAAATAATAATAATAATAATAATAATAATAATAATAATAATAATAATAATAATAATAATAATAATAATAATAATAATAATAATAATAATAATAATAATAATAATAATAATAATAATAATAATAATATCATCATCATCATCAATGGAGGTCAAAAGCCTGACAGTTTCATTTTAAAAAAAGAACTATGCACATCTGCTCTTATTCACAGCAGACTGTGACCCAAGAATTTCAGGATTATTTCTGGGATAAAGTGGTGATTCGGTGGGATGAAATGATGAAGGCCAGCAGAGCCAGGACTGGTGGGATGTATAGACATCCAATGATAAGAGTTGATGGATTTTACAGTCCAGCATTCAAAAAGCTAAATATTTCCATCCCTGATTTAGTAGTTTGGGACTGACTAAAACTGGGTTACCACAAGGGCAAAACAGTATGTCTTTAACAAAAGAAGAGAGGACAAAATAGAAGTGGAAAATGGTATAAAGAACACAGGTATGTCTGCGCTTGTAGAGATCAAAGCAATAGATCTAGTGTTTTGAGAAGCTTGATACATGCTTCAGATTCTAGTAACATGATGTGATGGAGGTTCTGGAGCAGCCTGAGAACTGGCAGGGGGAGGGGGAGATTTTCAAGCTATGGTTAAATGTGTGACTCTTTCTGTGTCACTATTTCTAAAACTGCATATTCCTAACCCCTAAGCTACGTAGGCCAACCACACTCTTGGCCACAAATATTGCACCTGGTGCAATGATGCAGCTTTTTCACCCTTAAAGACATGTGACTTCTACGAACAATAAGCTTCTTAAGGGGAAAACTGCCTTAGCATCTTGCCTGATTTAGCTGATAAACCGCAAGTTTCCTACCACTTCACCTTAATTTCACCAAATTTGTTAAGATACAGAGACTTAATTAAACTGTCTGTTTTCATGTCAGAGATTGCTCTGGATTGAACGGATTTTTGCAGGGGACGCCCTAGTAAGGCTCCTTTCAAGTCCCTTATCGTGCAACTCTCGGAGAATCGAACCACGTCCTTTCGGTTTCCAAGCACAGTGCTTTTACCCACTGAGCCACTGGGGAGCTGCTTTTATTAAACCAGTCCACTTGTTCTTCTATGCTGTGGTTGTAGGGGGGATGGCTATGGTAAAGTACCCACAGAATGCATCTCATATGAGAAAGTGGAAAAAATTCCCACCTTAACTTTTGTTGGATTTTTTTTAAATGCTAAGACAAGTGGTGGTTGACCCAGACACTCACCTTGGGCTTTCTCTCCTAGCCTTGGTCCCCAATCTTGGGTTTTTAGATGCTGCTGGTCTTCAGCTCCCCAAATGCCTAGTACTAAAGGACAGAGCTCTAAATGTTACCTTGGAAAAGTATGTAGTTACACTATTGACTTGATGTTGAAACCACATACAGTATTGTTATTACTATCTTTATTCTTCATGCCAAAAGCAACATATCCTATTGCTTGTTACTCTGATTTTTACTGTTTTACTCAATCTCAAGTGGTACCATAGGGATACTCTGTTCTACCTCACAGGAGAAAAACAACTTTTCCTCTTCACAATTCAGGAAGTGTGGGGAGGCAGCCAGTCACACAACCTGATCTGTGGTTTAAAAAAAAATCACAATTGGAAGGAAAGAGACAGTCTTGTTTCCCAATTCAGAACAGAAAGACCCCATCTTCCTCGACCACCTTATGCAAAAAGGTAATGCAACTGAGAAGGTAAACAGTAATGAAGAGCATCAAGTAAATATTGCTTATATGTCCAGAAAGGGGCCATATTAAAGCAAAGCAATCACACTTATATACTGCCCCATAGTGCTTAGTGCATTCTGGGTGATTCACAAGTTAATTAGCATTTTGCTCCCTCATGCTAGGTACTCATTTTACCAACCTTGGGAGGATGGAAGGCTGAGTCAACCTTGAGCCCTGGTTAGGATCGAACTCACAACCTTTCGGTTGCAGTAGAGCAGTTTAACCACTGCGCCACCAGGGCTCTATTAAAGTACAGCGGTACCTCGGATAAAGCCCGATTCGGATAAAGTCCGATTCGGATAAAGTCACAGTTTTAATGCACACGTGATGCATCGCATAAAGTCCAAAACCGCTTTAAAAATGGATGTTATCCGTGGTATTTGGTATAGGAACCTCGGATAAAGTCCATTTTGGACGTTATCCGATGCATCGCCCATTTGATTAGGATAAAGTCCAAAATCGGATAAAGTCCAATCTTGTGGAACGGAGTTTGGACTTTATCCGAGGTTCTACTGTAATATCATTGTTCCCAATTATCTCATCCAACCAAGTAACTACACAATTTCACTTTGAGGCTCTAGTATGGAAATTATTGGGTCGAAGACTAGCAACATCCTGGGATCAAAGTCTGCGGTTCACTAGATTAGAGAATGAAAGCTGTAAGCACCAAATTCTTGAGAGCTATAGAAACGAATGGCAATTTATCCTCACTTGATGGATTTGATCCACTCGTCCTTCTCCTCTTGAGTAGGTGCGGAGATACGGTACACCATGTGGTTCCCCTCGACTACACGCCCGTCAGCCTCTGTCTTGCAGGCTTTGATGAGTTGGCCTTTGTTGTTGGGAATGTAGAGTTCAAAGCAGTTCTTTTAAAAAAGAGAGAGAGAGAAACTGAGAGAGAAAGAAATAGCTGCCCTTTAAAAAGTCTAGTATTTTCAAGTGCTGTCCTGCTAAACTCGACTCAGCAGAAATAAGAGGATTCACGGAAGACAGCATGACTCACCGGTTTCCGCGGATCTTCTACTTCCCGGATACTCAGGTTCTCTAAGGGGATGATGCCTCTCGGTTCCTTGTCCTATTAATGAATTAAAGCAATATGAGCAAAGAAGAGTGCACCTCTGCCACATGAGCAGATGTGGGGACCAGGAAGGAAATTAAGAGATTCGGGGTATGCTAGGTGGTCACTTCTGAGATTGGAGCAAACTCCATCTTGAATTTAAGGTAGCTGGCATTTCCCCACTGGGATGAGCAACCTACCCAACTTAAGTAAAGGTCGCTCTTGCTCAAAAGCCGGTCGTATCTGACTCTAGGGTTCAGTGCTCATCTCTGTTTATAGCCGCAGAGCCAGATGTCTGTCTGCAGAAGTTTCTGTGGACATGTGACAGGCTTGCCTAGACACCAGAGTGCACGTAATGCTGTTTACCTTCCCACCTATTTATCTACTTGCAATTTCTTGCTTTCAAACTTCTAGGTTAGCAGGAGCTGGAACAGAGATGGGAGCTCACTCCATTGTGCAGTACTCAGGTCTCGAACTGCCAACCTGCTGATCTTCCAGTTATCAAGTTGAGCGCCTTAACTACTAAGCCACTGCAGTCCCTTCTACACTACTTGCAGCTAGCTTAAGTACAGGACACTCGAGTGTTTTAGTACCTGGCCTCAGCATTTGGTGGTGCAGTAAGAGAGCTCAGGTTTTTGGAGTTACTGGTGGACTGTGGTCAGGAGATTTTAAAAACATCCATCAATCCCGTCTCCTGGACTGGTTTACTTCACAAAAATCATTGTGAGGATAAAGGTGGGAATATGAAAGCTGACACAAACAAATGGAAAGCAAAGCAAACGAGCAATTACACTTATATACTGACCCCATAGCAATTAGTGCACTCTCTGGGCAGCTCACAAGTTAATTAGCATTTTGCCCCCAACATGCTGGGTACTCATTTTACCGACCTTGGAAGGATGGAAGGCTGAGTCAACCTTGAGCTCTGGTCAGGATCGAACTCACAAATGCAGGCCAGCAGATTTAACCATTGCGCCACCAGGGCTCCCAAGTGGTTTTGTTTGGATATGTGTAGCTGGCCTGGATATTATAGACTGGATTGAACTTAATGATGGTTAGGGACAGTTAATCAACTGAATGGGAAGTTCAGCTCCCCTGACACCACGATGCCCCATCCTTGGCTATAAAGTTGCAGTGATAGAACTAAGGATATATATCAGGGATGGCCAAACCTTTCAGGCTGTGGGCCAGTCACGTGGTTCAGCGGGCTGGTCGTGTGGTTCCTCCCACCAGAACCAAAAGTAAAATGTGCCTTGCAACCTGTTTTGTAACAGGATGAGATAGATTTTTGGGCTGCCATTTTCTCTGCTTAAACCAGGGTGCTCACACTACAGCCTGTGGGCCGGATCTGGCCTCCCGATGCCCTTGCCGCTCCTGGAAGTGGAAATAAAATGTGCGTTTTACTTCCAGGAGCGGCAAGGGCTGGATGAATTGGTGTCAGGAGCCAGATCTGGTCTGCGGGACATAGTTTGGGCATTTTATTAGGTGAAAACAACAGCTTTCAAATATTTCCTTCTTGGTGCACAGAACTGAGGTTTTTCCACTTCACTCCAGCACTTTTCTATAAAGCAATTTATGAAAGTGTTCTTTGAACAGATAACATCGTATTGAGAACATAAAATGACCCATTTTACATAAAAAGCTTTCAATTTTGCATAAAATCTAAGGTATTGACATTACAATAGGTTTTCTATTTATTTCATTTTTTCCAAAAACTGTCCTGGGCTTTTCCAGGTTTATTCATGGCATCACAATCTGTTGCATTGGGGTTGTTTTGTAAAGCACAAGACAACCTGCAAATATTTAATTAGACTTTTCATTTGTTTTGTAAAGTACAAGACAACATACAAATATTTAATTAGACTTTTCATTTGTTTTGTAAAGTACAAGACAACCTGCAAATATTTAATTAGACTTTTCATTTGTGAGAGCCCTTCCGCCTCCACTTCTTCCAGAAACGGAATAGTTTTGGACTGGTACTGCCAATTAGGAAAATATGGGATGAAAGAAGAAAGGGACGAGAAAGAGTACTAACTGTAGTGTATTCAAAGTAGTAAAGGCAGTTGTCAGTCAGGATGAACCATCGTCTTTTCCACGTCTTCACACGGCCTCCTGAAAGCAAAAGTGGGGGGAAATTTGTGCTTGTTTTTAAGGTATCGGCTTCCAACTACAGTAAAACCTTGCATAAAGAGCGCCTCGCTTAGAGACTAACTCGCTTAAAGAGAATTTTCTCTGAATGGCTGCCTCGCTTAACAACTAAAACCAACCAAAAACTCGCTTAACAACTAAATCGGGGTTCGCAATCCCCCACTCCCAGAAGTCACAATTGGTCACTTACAATGGTGTTTCGCTTAAAGAGCAAACTCGCTTAAAGAGCAATCCTGTGGAACGCATTATGCTCTTTAAGCGAGGTACCACTGTACTGTATTAAGTCTTTCTCCACCCACAGTTTTCCTAGAGCAGGAAGTCGTGATTACTGAAAAAGCCCAAACAATAAGAGTTTAGAAAAAATGTTTTTTTTAAAAAAAGCAAAGAAATCAATCAAAGGTCATGAATGAGAAAAGGGAAAGGCACATTATACCCAGAATTATAAAATAACAAGTAGCAGCTTCCAGGAGAAAGGTCTGTTAGAATAAGTGAAAAAGCCCTTTCCTCACAAAGCACCTGATAAATGCAGCCGTCTTTTGACCCCTACACGAATCATTGAAGAGTGCATCTCTCTTGACTTACATGGGAGTAAATAAAAGAAAACAAAAACACACATAATCTGGCAGTTTGGGGAAAAGCTCACGGACTAGGAAAAAGAGGTTTCATCAAATTTTCTTGACATGGCAGGCATTTCCCTCACATCAGGTAACGCTGGTAGGCCTCAGTCTCAGACTGATCTTACTGCAACCTTCTGGCAAATTAGGCAATTTTTAGCTCACGTATAATTAGTTAAAGGTCTCTCTTGCTCGAAAGTCAGTTGTATCTGACTCTAGAGGTCAGTGCTCATCTCTGTTTCAAAGCCGAAGAGCCAGCGTTGTCTGTTACCTTTCCCACTGAAGTGGTACCTATTAATCTACTTGCAATTTCTTGCTTCCGAACTGATAGGTTGGCAGGAGCTGGGACAGACAATGGGTGTTTACTCCATCGCGCAGGACTTGGGTCTCAAACTGCTGACCTGCGGTTTTCTGGTCATCAAGCTCAGTGTCTTAACCACTAAACCACCACGGCCTTCGAGCATATAATTACTCATGGCTAAAAACTCCCAGTTACTACTCTACTAAGCAAGCCTGGTGCTGACTTGTGCACAGGTTCCGTACTGCTTCTGTGAAGCAAACAGCCAATTTCTTGGCTTCAGATAAAAATTGGGAAGAGCTGGGAATGTTTGTGGCTTCTTATACTTTCAAGGTGCCAACAGATCATGTATTCAAGATGTAGTGGAGTGAAGTGGAATTTGCTGATGCAGTAGGCTTTCCAAATAAAGGCCTAGTTACATAAGAAAAATTAAACAAAAAGCCTTGTGGGAAATATTGAGATATTTAACATGCAAAACAAGTAGATGTGAAAGGACTGAGTCAAGCTATGTATACAATGCTAACTTGCTCCAAGCCTACAGCTAATGTGGGTTACAGCAAAGTTAATCCATACAAGTGACTGGGCCTGGTTTGAAATGCCTTCTATATACAGTAGTACCTCGCTTAAAGAGCATAATGCGTTCCACGGGTTTGCTCTTTAAGCGAAAAACCATTGTAAGTGACCAATTGTGACTTCTGGCAGGGGGATTGGGAATCACAATTTTTGGTTGGTTTTAGTTGTTAAGCGAGGCGACCATTCAGAGAAAATTCTGCTCTTTAAGCAAGTTAGTCTCTAAGCGAGGCACCACTCTTTATGCGAGGTTTTACTGTACCCTTAAGGGGAATTTCATCTTCTACCTCTCTACAGCCTCTTCCATCCATTTAAAGTTGTTTTCAATGTTTCAAACCCAGAGACCACCAATGACGACAACAGGAGCTCTTCTTCCATTTTCTTTAAACCATACACCCTCTTCAACAGCTTATGAAGAGGAAATTTCAACCATTGTGGGTTCTCCTGCACGAATGTGCTAGGACAGGAGTTCTCAACCTTTTAAAGCCAGGGGCCGGGTCACCCTCCCTCAGGCAGCTTTGAGGGCCGGACGGCCATTTGGCCCTTCCTCCACCACATGGCACTTCCTGGTGTGGAGGCGGTGGGGGGGGGGCACATGAATTGGTGCCATAGGCCGCATTTGGCCCATGGGCCACAGGTTGAGAATCCCTGCACTAGGCTGTGGGCTGGCAAAATCTCTTCCTTAGGGATTTAAGAAGAACCTGGCTCAAACAGCACCAAAGCCCATCTAGTCCAATATTCTGCTGTTCCTTAACAACAGCGAACCAGATGTTTCTAGTAAACGGGATTTCATAACTGCTCTTTACGAGCTACTGGAAAAGGGTCAGAATTTAGAACAATCCCCCACCCCCAACACTACAACCCTCTGAATTTTATGATGACAGAGAGTTCTGGGAACTCCAATCAAAAGGAATAATTCATGAAGCTTTAGCAACAACACACTTGGTTTGGACATGGGAAGTTCCAATTAGCTATCCAAGGACCCACGCCATTGGTCCTGGGGAGTGGAGGCAGGTGGGAACTGCCACTGCCACCGCCGCCACCACCACCCTCCAAGCCCGGCCCGCTCGGAGGGCTGAAAAGGGAACGGACACCACTGCAGCCACCAATGCTCCCTGCCTCGCCCCAGGACCCACACCATCGGTCCTGGGCAGTGGAGGCAGATGGAAGCTGCCGCCGCCCCGGCCCACCGAGCCCGGCCCACTCGGAGGGCTGAAAAGGGAATGGCTGCCGCCGCAGCCGCCAATGCTCCCTGCCTTGCCCCAGGACCCACACCATCGGTCCCGGGGAGTGGAGGCAGGTGGGAGCCGCCACAGAAAATCTTTGCTGGCACTTGGGACTCCCCCCTCCCCCATGCCGTTGGTTAGGATGTGGACTTGGACCTTGGTGGCAAGGGTCCATTGCTTTCTTCACTCTCCATCTTTGGTTTTTTGGGGTGATTGGGGTGAGTGTTGGGTGTCATGTATTTGTTGTGTCGGTGGGGCGATTATTGTATATTATTGTTTTTGTATTGCATTTCTATATTATGCTTTTGTATTTTTTGATCTCTGAATATAATTACATTGTATTGGATTATATTTTGAATTGTATTATTGTGATACATTATTGTAGCTCTGATATTTTTTGTAAAGTATATTGTATAACTTATGTATTATTGTTTATTGTATATTATGTTTGTATATTGTATTTATACAAATTCTATAAATAAATAAATGAATGAATAAATAATATCTCCTGCACAAATAGTACCAAATAAAGGTGGCTTTTCCATTTTGTGTCCAGTTATCCTGTTCTTCAATTGTCACTGCCTTTTCAAAAGAAAACATAGATCATATATGTAGTGTCAATGTTGCTGCAACTCATCTATTAGGTCAGGAAACAACCCATACGTGGGTCCTACTGATCAGTCAAAGCTCAGGTGCAGGAGGGCAGCACCCTCACCCCTGAGTAACTCAATGCCTTCTAAATGTGCTGGAATAAAACCTTACATCACTCTCAGGCTGTTGGACTGATGGGGGTTAAAGGTAAAGGTCATCCTTGCTCAAAAGCCAGTCATATTCAACTTTAGGGCACAGTGAACACCTCCGTTTAGAGCCAAAAAGCTCTAAAGGAGACATTTCTGTGGTCTTGTGGAAGGCATGACTAGATGACGGGACTCACAGTACCCTGTTACCTTCCCACCGAAATACCTATTTACTTGCAATTTCTTGCCTTCAAACTGCTAGGCTGGCAGGAGGTGGGACAGAGACAAGAGCTCACTCCACCATGCAGCACTCAGGTCTTGACCTGCGGAACTTCCAGCTGCCAGGTTCAGTGTCTTAACCACTAAGCCACCACTGGCTCTGGTGGGAGTTACAGTCCAACCAGACCGGAGGGGCTCTGTAATAGTGCCATCAGCTAGGGGTGCACATCTATCCAGGACCCGAAGGAGGGCCTTCTCCATGTCCGCACCAACTCTCTGGAACCTCCTGCCAACAGATCTAAGACTTCAAAGAGAATTGCTGCCCTTCAGGAAAGGATTGAAGACCTGGCTGGCAGAGCAGGTGTGGGGCCCGAATGGGAACACGGTCCCCACCTGCTGGCTTATGTAAACAATTAAGAACTCTCTCTTCTTCTTTTTATAGTGGGTGGGATGGGTGGGTGGGATATGGGTCTTTTAAAGTGGGTGGGATATGGGTCTTTTAAAGTGTTTTTATGTGTTTTTAGAACTTGTTGTAATGCCGCCCTGAGTCAGGTTCTGCCTGAGTGGGCGGCATATATAAATATGACTATTAAATTAAATTAATTAAAACATATCGAAAAGGTGCTGAGTCGTAGAAGGGGCTGGCATTCAAATGCACGCTTCTTCCAAGGAACAAAGGAATGACAATCCTTGACTTGGTATCCACACTCATTTCTAACCCACTGAACCTGTTAGAGATGACCCATCGGAGAACATTTATAGTTGTCATGGCTTCCTCCCATGAAACCAGCCCTCTCTCCCCCCCCAAAAACAAATTCCCCTCCAGAGAGCATCACAAACACCAGCTCTCAGCTGCAAGCCAATTACCCCCCTCCTCACACCTACCTCCTGGGTTGGGAGGCAGTATTCAGACAGTGGAACAAATGTAGTCCGTGCCGTGGGACGGTGGAGGAGAGAGGGGTGGTTGGGTGGGGCAGCAGTGGTGGGGAAAGAGAGGGCAGAGAGAGGTGGGGTTTGGGGAGTCAGGATAGAGAGAATGGGGGGTGAGAAAGAGAAAAAGGGGAGAAAGAGAGAGAGAGAGAGGAAGAGAGAGAAAGGAGAACAAGTTACATCAACATAAGGTAGAAGTACATGGTCAAATCAAAAATCCTCCGACACAAGACACAGGCATTTGGGGGCATCGGGAAGGGGTTGTGGGTGATGGGTAGAAGGAATAAGGATTTAAATTTGACTGGGATAGTTATAATGGGGCAGGCAGTACTTGGCTACTTGATACAGCCCTTAAACCTTGGCATGTCATTTTGAAAAATCTAGCACTAACAATGAACCAGTTGTAGCAACCATTTTACAAAAATGCTTAGCCTCGTAATGAGGTCTGAACAACGGTCATAGGTTCTGGCAATTTAACCAGGCCAGGAACTGCGGTTCAAAGCCCATCTCTCCAAAAACGACTTGACCGAAGGCATATTTCTTTGACATGCAAGAGGCCACAGAGTGAACCGCTTTCGCTGCTCATACGGAATTGCTCTTCTCTCCTTTCTGCCAGTAAAGACAAAATCACGTGAAAGGCCTGGATGTGATTTGGTCCATGCCTCTGTGACCAAATTACTATACTGCAACGGTGCCCCATTGAACTTGGAATAGGTGAAAGGATTAGATAATGGCAAGTGGCTACCATGCTCTTTTTATGAGGCAAGGATGAGATGCGGAGATAATGTAGGTTGGCTTCCTCATCACAAGTCCCCAGTGAGGGGACATGTTCCCCACCTTCCACTTCCATTCTGATGTCCTCAACTTTAAGCAGGCTTAACAGTTACCAGTTCTGAATGTGGCACAGTGGTTAAACTGCTGTCCTGCAACCAAAAGGTTGTGAGCTCGATCCTGACCAGAGATCGAGGTTGACTCAGCCTTCCATCCTTTTGAGGTTGGTAAATTGAGTACCCTGCATGTTGGGGGCAAAATGCTAATTAACTTTTGACAAGCCCAGAGGGCACTAAGCTCTATGGCAGGGGTGCCCAAACTACGGCCTGCTGGCCAGATCCATCCCCCAATGCCAATTCATCTGGCCCACCCTGCTCCTGGAAGCAGGAGTAAAACACGGGTGCGTTTTGCTTCCGCTTCCAGGATTGACAAGGGCGGCAAGGTTCGGATGAATTGGCGTTGGGCCGTGGTTTGGGCACCTCTGGGTTAAGCAGAGAAAATAGCAACTTAAAATCTATCTCATCTCGTTGCAAAACAGATTGCAAGGTGCGTTTTACTTCCGCTTCCGGTGGCAACCATGTGACCGGCCCGTTGAACCACATGACAGGCCCACGGCCCAAAAAGTTTGGCCACCCTGCTCTATGGGGTCAGTATATAAGTGTGATTGCTTTGCTTTGCAGGCCAATCCACATCCTCAAGGCCTCGTCAAAACTTTGGCTTGGAGCTAGATTCTCAGTCCTCAGCTTGCTGCCCAAGGCTTCCTAACTCCTGTCCGGTCTTGACTGGGTCTATCCGATCATCACCAGCTGCTCATCATCCTACTCGGATGAACAGCTGTTTTTCCTTTCGGCCTCAGAACCTAACTGCTTGGAAGTGGACTTTTGTGAAGACTTGGCACTTTTCTCTGCTTCAGGTCTGGAAATGAGATCACAGACTCGCAAATGCTTTACCCAGCGAAGGGTTCCTCCTTCCAGGCTAGCAAACCACCTCAGGGCAAGAACTCATCACACAACTTGCCTGTCTTTGTCTGTTAAGTCTTCTGCAGTTTGCAGACAGATGTTTCCTCTGACTAACACCACTAGCATCTCTAACTTCGTTTGGAATGCGTGTGTCATGAATATCGGGCGCTGAGTATGAAAAAGGCTTCAGGCTTCAGCAGCCTAAACGTTTCTAAAAACCACTGTCAGCCCTCAGGGAGACAGAACATAAGTTTGGAAATGTACCAGCAACAACTGGTGGAACCACAGACACAAGAGTAGGGCTTTAACGGGGCTTCCAGTGGCAAACAGGCCAAGCAGATCCCTGTTTTTGGAGGAAATCTAAAAAAATCCCAGCAGAACCCTTCTCTCACCATCGATCAGAGGAGATCCGCCTCAACAAAGAGCCATGGGGAGAGGGACAGGGAAAGAGGAAGGATCCTAGTTTCCCCTAGATCCATGATGGCAAACGTTGGCACACCAGGTGTTCTTGGACTTCAATTCCCAGGAGCCCAAGTCTCTGTGAACCCACACAAATGGGTTTACTGCACGTACATAAACCCATTTGTGTGGATTCACAGAGACTTGGGCTTCTGGGAATTGAAGTCCAAGGACACCTGGAGTGCCAAGGTTCACCATCACTTCCCTAGATCCATGATGGAGAACCTTGGCACTCGAGGTGTTCTTGGACTTCAATTCCCAGAAGCCCAAGTCCCCTATGAATCCACATGAATGGGTTTACTGCGATTTATCCGGCCCGCACGGCCCTCGTCGCTTTCGGAAGTGGAAGTAAAACATGCCTTAACCGTACGGGCGCATTTTACTTCCGCTTCCGGGAGCAACGAGGGTGGCGCAGGCCAGATGAATCACAGTAAACCCATTCATGTTGATTCACAGGGTTGCTTGGCCTTCTGGGAATTGAAATCCAAGAACATCTCGAGTGCCAAGGTTTGCCATCACAGCCCTAGATCCTTGCAGTCTGATGAGCAGTGGATCTCAAAGGGTCATGTGTATTTGTTGCAGGGGACAGAAGGGGAGGGAGATTGGGAATGGGCTTCAGGAGGATCCCTTTGATCTGATGAAGAGAGAGGTCATGCTTTAAATGACACAACAGGTGAGGGGGGAAGAGAGGAGAGTGCAGAGACGTGCAAAGATCTCAGGGAAGGGGAAGCGGTGGTGGTGGTGGTGGTACGGGAGAGTAAGGGGAAGGTTAGGAGGGGAGGGGAGGGAATAAGGCCACAGTGTTTGAAGGGAAGTAGAGGGTGCTTCTCACCCAACTTGAGGAGCCAGCCCTCGCGGTCAGGATTAAAAAAAGTGTGCGTCAGGTCATTCCCATCATCTTCGGGGATCTTGAAGGGTTCATTGCGGATGCTGTCATATAAGTTCTAGGGAAGGAGAGGAAGGGAAGGCATGGCAGTCAGGTCACATTTTTTCCCAAGGTAAGGAGAAAAAGGTGTGCATTGATGTGTGAGTACACTAGGATGCTGAACTTGACTGGAAAGTCAGCAGTTCCGAGACCCGAGTGCTGCACGACGGAATAAGCTCCCGGCTCTGTCCTGGCTCCTGCCAAGTGAGCAGTTTGAAAGCAAGAAATTGCAAGTAGATCAATTGTTGTTGTTCAGTCGCACAGTCGATTCCGACCCTTTGCAACCCTATGGACCATCGTCCTCCAGGCACCTCTGTCCTCCACCATCCTTCTCAGCCCTCCCAGCTCTTTGACCATTGTGTCTACAATACCATCTAGCCATCTCATCTTTGGCTGCCCCCTTCTTCTTTTGCCCTCCACCTTTCCCAGCATCAAGGCTTTCTCAAGTGAATCCTCTCTTCTCATTTGATGTCCAAAGTACTTCATCTTCATCTTTACTATTTGACCTTCTAAGAAGCAGTCAGGGTTGATTTCTTCTAAGATTGACCTATTTGTTCTCCTCGCTGTCCAGGGAACTCTCAAAACTCTCCTCCAACACTACATTTCAAAGGCATCTATTCTTCTGCGCTCAGCTTTCCTAATGCTCCAGCTCTCACAGCCATACATTACCACCAGGAATACCACTATTTGACTATATGAACTCCTTCCCAATAGGTACCACTTTTGGCAGGAAAGGTAATAGCATTCCATGCGCTCCGGTGTCTAGTCATGCCTGCCACATGTCCACACAAATGTCTGCAGATGCAGACAGCGCTGGCTCTTTGGTTATAAACAGAGATGAGCACTGGACCCTAGAGTCGGATACAACTGGTTTTCAAGCAAGGGTGACTTTCACTTTTAATACATTTACGTGCTTGGAACAGCACCGGGACCCTATTCCATTAAAGTACAGAGTGGAGAAGGCAACATAGAGAAAAATTCACTTTCAACTAATGGGAGGGGAGGGAGTGGAATTAATCTAATGAATAAGGAACCACAGTTACAAGCTGCATTTTGTATGAAAAGGCATTAAATCAGGAGCAGGCAGCTTCAACTTGGGCTAAAGGCCATTTTTCAGACCAGCCAGGCTTGTGTGGCGAGAGTGGGAAGGGGCATTGACCGAAGTGATTACTTAGCTTTCTGAATAATGATACAACTAAATGAATAAAACATAACAAAATAATGTAAGTTAATGCTTACAAGCTGAGAGAGGGTTTTTGAGGCAGTGAAAGTATAAAACGGCTCCCCTTCCGCTGCCACCCAAACTACTAAAGGTCACCCCAACAGGACTATCTAGCATAGCCTCAAGGATGGCCATTCCCTTGGCTGATCTCTCTCACCCGCAGCAGTTCCTCAGGCAAATCTCCCCCATCGTTGATGCCACGGTTCATGGTGATGAACCTCTCAACGGTAGGCTTGTCGCGGACATTGGGGTTATGGAGGCTTGTATTCAGCATGATGACCGCAAACGAGAGGACATAACAGGTATCTATGGGTTAGGGTATGACAAAGAAAATAACTGACCATATATGCATAGAATAACAGAATCACCAAGTTGGAATGGGCTTTTTAGGCCACTGAGTCCACACACACCCTGCTCAATGCAGGAATCTGAATCAAAACACGTCTGACAGATGGTTGTCCAATTTTTTTGAATGCTTTCTTGAATGCTTCCAGTGTTGGAACGCTCACCACCTCTCAAGATAGTTGGTTCCATTGTCGTACTGCTCTAACTATTCGGAGGTTTTCCTGATATTCAGCCTATATCTGGCTTTGTGTAGTTTCAGCTTGTTATTACACGTCCTGCGCTCTGGGATGGCTGAGAACAGATCCCACCCCTCCTCTTTATGACCATCTTTCAGGTATTTGAAGAGTGCTATCATATCCCCCTCAGTCTCCTTTTCTCGAGGCTGAACATGCCCAGTTCCTTCAGCCTTTCTTCATATGGCTTGGTTTCCAGTCCTCTGATCATCCTTGTTGCCCTTCTCTGTACCTGCTCTAGTCTGTTTGCATCTTTCTTAAAGTGCGGTTCCCAGAATTGAACAGAGTCCTCTAGATGTGGACTAACTAGTGCTGAGTAGAGGGGGACTAGTACCTCATGGGTTTGGGAGATTAAGCGTCTGTTAATGCAGTCTAAAACAGCATTGGCCTCTTTTTGCAGCCACAATGCACTGTTGACTCATATTTAGCCTGTGATCTACAACAATTCCAAGATCTTCCTCATTAGTAATGTTACTGAGTTAAGTATCCCCCATCTTGTAACTGTGCAACTGGTTCTCCACCCGCCCCCAGTGTAAAACTTTGCACTTCTCCCTGTTAAATTTCATTCTGTTGGTTTCAGCCCAGTCTTCAAGCCTGTCAAGATCTTTCAAGATTCCAATATCCTTGTCCTGTCCCTTTTGCATGGTATCCCTAGAGCAGTGGTGGCAAACCTATGGCATGCATGCCAGAGGTGGCACTCAAAGCCCTCTCTGTGGGCACCCGTCCAGTTGCCCCAGCACAGAGTTCGCCCTGCCCCTCTGCTCAACAGCCCAATAGGAGCGCTTCCTCCCTCTCCCAGCACAAGGTTTGCCCCGCCCCTCTGCCTAGCAGCCCAATGGGAGTGTTTCCTCCCTCCCCTGTTGCTATGTTGGCACTTTGCAATAAATAAGTGGGGTTTTGGGTTGCAGTTCGGGCACTCGGTCTCTATAAGGGTTGCCATTACTGCCCTAGAGTGATAGTTTTGCCTGTTGTAGGTTCTATACACATGGTGTAGTCATTATTTAAAGAATGGAACCCAGCAGAGAAATTCGACCCACCATTTCTTTCAGATTTCATCTCTAACCCTTAGGCAACAACTAGGCGTCTTGGGAAGTAGGACTAGAACTATGAACATTGGGTGAAAGGGTTCTTTCCTTTCTTTCTTTATAGCAGAGCACTGCGTAGTTTGAAATTAGGACTTATATGAAACACGGGTAAAATTCAAAACTATTAAAATGTTAAAATAGTTAAGACAATTCTTGATTAGAAGCAAGCTACTTCAGTCTGAACCACAGTTTCCTAATCATGTTATTTCTGGCAGCAACTTTGTTTAGACAATAATTTTTGGCAGGTCAAGGTTTGATTAAGAATTACACTCAAATACTTTTGTGGTAGGGCAAAGTTCCAAAATCTTGTCTTTCCAACTAACTCAGAGCTTCCTCTATGCTTTTCTGTTCTTGAAGTGGAAAGCCTAGACCTGTGTTTTTCAAGAGTTTAGTTTCATCTGCTTGTTTCTATATGGAAAGATCTTCTAACTCAGGGGCTAGCTGGTGCTCTTGATGGATTCAAAGGTTTTCCCTGGACTGTCAAAGCAAGGGATTTTGGGAGATGGGGGACCAAAAGTTTCCCACCCTCTTGGAAATGTTTTAATTTTATCATGCATTTGAAAAGTACTGTACTGTATTTGCTGGCATATAAGATGCATCAGAGTATAAGACCCACTATTACCAAAATAGCCCACTATATACAGTTTAAGACACACTCCATTTCCCAGTGTATTTTAAGGGGGGAAGTGAGTCTTATATGCCATCAAATAGAGTAAATGTGAAAGGAATTGCTATAAGCTTTTACAGGTTGATTCACAGACTGGTGCATTGCTTTTCAAGAGTGTCTTGCAGTTGTTTTGAAAGGGCATGTTACAGTTATTTGTTTCAAAAAGAACAAACAGTTATTACTTGTCAGAACATCTTATAGAATTTTTAAAAATATATATTTATATTATTTTTAAAATGCTTTGAAGCACAATAATCAAAACTACCTGTCTTTCAGGAGGAACAGGGAAACATTTATATGTTTTAAAAAAACTTTTATGTTTCAAGACCTTACATTATTCTTAAAATCTCCGTATGTTGCAAGGCAAAAAGCTTTACATGTAACAAGGTACTGCCAAACCCTGATTCTAAACCACAAATCCTTATCAGTCTAATCATATCTAGAGGGCTAAAGGCTGACCACCCTGATTTGCTTCCTGATAGCGGCTAAGATTCTAGCAAAAGAGGCAGCATATAGGCTGATCCTACAAAGGACTTTTCATATCCTTAGTATAAGTGCATACTTATGATCAAGTAACATAGACTTTAGCTACACTTTAACTGTCAAGCAATCCAAACCTCATAAAAACTTTTTGTTTATGAATTTGTAAGACATGTGAATTCTAGTAATGAAAAATAAGCCATGTAAGGATGAATTCAGTTTCTGGGTAGAGAAATTAAAAGCCAACACTGGCTCATATTTAACTGTCACATCTAGCCAAATTAGTGCCAATGCTTTGTTCCATCACAAAAATCAGAAAGTCCTTGATTCCCAGGTTTTCAAACAAAGAGTCCCCATTTCCCTTCCCCAGAGAATGCAAGGTATGGCCAGGTTATCCTGCTATGGTAATAGACTATCCTGCCAGCAACTCAACACCGAGTGTCAGGCAGCAGTTAACTAACCTGACAACCCTGAGGACTAACAGCCTTGGGTACCAAAGGGTGATGGTCTCCAAGTGGATTAAATCTTGATGGAGGGCAGCAGCTTCATCAATACTAGCCGTGTGTGTGTGTGGGGTGGTGGTGTTGTGTGTGTGTGGGGTGTTGTTGTTGTTGTTGGTGTGTGTGTGTGTGTGTGTGTGTGTGTGTGTGTGTGTGTGTGTGTGTGTGTGTGTGTGTGTGTGTGTGTGTGTGTGTGTGGTGGTGTTGTGGTGTGTGTGTGTGTGTGTGTGTGTGTGTGTGTGTGTGGGGCTGATGAGGCCTTTGTGTGCCACAAGGGGTCAGGACCAGAAAGTGACTCACGGAACTGAATCAGTGGTATGGGTGTCATGCTGCGATACAGAAGGCAGATGAAAGATTACTGCATTATATTCTCAGGACAGTCTTCATGGCTGATCGCCATGAGGATCGCCTATATTGTATTTGGATTCGGATACGGCAGAAGAAGTAGAAGAGAATTTAATACCTGTTGATTGAAAGACACCTGGGTTGCACAGACAATAGCGCTGGGCAAAGGCCTCCATCATACGGTCAATCTTCTGAGCTTCCCCGGGCAGTCTGAAACTCCACAGGAACTGCCTAGAAAGGGAATGTGTTGTTGGGTAGGAGGAGACCACAAACAGAAAGAAATAAGGAGATGTCATCTGAATTTCCACACTGCAAACACCTCATCTACTCTTAGTCTCTACTTAATATCACCCATACAAGCAAATCATACTGGGATCCTCTCTATGGGACACACAATGATGTCATGAATTCCCAGCTTCCTTGAACTCCGTTAGCCTCATTGTTTAAACCTGGTTTACAACACAAGAAATAGAGGTTTCTGATGGCCTATGTCTTGCAGTTAAGCTTTTGAAGCAGAAGAACAAAGGAAAACCTTTGTTCCTCTGGAAGTTTTGACTTCAGCTCCTAGAAGCCACAGACAGCATGGACAAGAGTACGGGTTGTGAGATTTTTGGAAACTTTTGGGCAGCAAAGATCCAATGCTGTACAATCTCATTTACCTTATAGGTACAGGTATATCAACACGAGACAGCACCACTACTGGTGTTCCACTAGCAAGGATACCTTCCTTGATAAAGACATATGGGGAAAACGGAAAGTGTTCTGTCTATAGTAGGAAAAAAAGCCCAAGCGATATTGTATTACCATAATGTACAAGCAAACTCCCACAGATGTTAAAAGCCTTTACACATGTTCAAGTCAAGGAAGACTGAGCTGAGCGTGTAGATTCAGCCCTTTTCTTACATGTGGCTTATTCGATGTGTTAATCACAGATGAGTGCCTTTGGCGTGACACACATTCTCTCTGCATATGTCTAGCAGCCCATATTCCATGTATTTGTGTGTGTGTGTGGGGGGGATGGGCTGTAAATCACTGCCTGCCTTTAAATTTGCACTAATTCTGAAGCAGAGCTGAGAGTGAGTCTAATTCTGGATGAAAAGAAAGTTTTTGGGTTTTAAAAAATCAATGTCACTTCCTCATTCAGGACAGGAATGGAAGATAAGCATAAGTAGCAGAAACTCTCAAAAATCTATTGCAACTGGCAATGAATCTTTGCTAATGAAGGCTGAGGATGACTGGATTTACCTGAGCGCCTGCACAAGGTTGAGGTCAGTAAATTCATGCAAGTCGACAAAGGCGTGGAGTACAGCAATATTAAAATCCTCCCTGAATAAAGCAAGGAGAGAATTAAAATTCAGCCTGGTCCCTAATACAGTGAAAACTACCATTTTCATCTATCAAAGCGACACAACTCCATCTCCCTCTGACTTTAAACCTTTCTCTCCATCAATCACGTTAAGAAAGATCTCAGATAAGTTTCTGATCCTGGCTACACAATGTCCTCTGAACCTAAACCAGTGATGGCGAACCTTTTAGAGACTGAGTGTCCAAACTGCAACCCAAAACCCACTCTGTGCTGGGGGGAGGGAGGAAGCGCTCCCATTGGGCTGCTGAGCAGAGGGGCAGGGCGAACTCTGCGCTGGGGCGACTGCGCACATGCCTACAGAGAGGGCTCTGCATGCCCCCTCTGGCACACGTGCCATAGGTTCGCCACCACTGACCTAAACCATCTGTATCATGTCTCCCCAGTACTTGGAGGGCAACTAAGCTACAGCACTTTTGGCCTGCTGCTCCATATGGTCTCGGGAATTGCCTATTTTATGCGCTCTGCCCATTGTCCCAACTCCTTCTCACCTCTCACCCAAGTAGTCACCAATGGCTGTCTTGTTGAGTCCTTCCCCTTTGTAGAGGAAGCGGGCAATGTCCTCGGGAGTGGAGCGAAGCAGCTCATTTTCCACCAGGAACTGGATTCCCTGAAAAAACATAACAGCAAAGCTGAGAACCACGGACCTAGAAATTTTGATTCAAATGTTTTCAAGAGAGCTTGGGATGATTCCTAGCTGGTCTTCCAATTCATCAAAAAACCCAGTTACCATGGGCAGTGGACACATTTTCTGGGGAATTTGGGAGTTGTAGTCCAAAGAAGTACTGTATTTGCCGGTGTATAAGACGCATTGGAGTAGAAGACACACCCCGTTATTACCAAGACACACTCCATTTTCCAGTGTATCTTAAGGGGGGGAGGAAGTGGGTCTTATACACCAGCAAATATGGTATTTCTTTATGTTCCAGTTCCACTTCAACAAAATTCTTCAGTCTCCAAACTGAAGGCATTTCCCCCCTCTCTGGTGAAATCCTGATTTAACCACGATGGCTAATATCCTAGAATTTGCCATTCATATCAACTCCTAGAACACACTTACTTTTTTAGGATCCATGTTGAATTTCTTACGTCCCATCCCCATCTTCCGGTTCCGCTGAAGAGTTTTACTGTTCAAGACAAAGAAATGGATATTTTATTCTTCACAAAAGGGACTGAAAACATCAAAACTATTCAGTCTTTGGGAAAATATAAATGTTACAGTACTGAAACTTAAAAACAACAACCGGTTACGTGTTTTAATTACGTCTCTCTGTAAAATACACAGAATAGTTCAATTCAGAGGGAAAGCAAGAAAATTTCTCTGAGCTAATTTACAATGGGTCTGGTTTTAAACTGGGCATGTACCTAATCATGAAACTTTCCACATACATTCTACAGGGGCACAGCCAGTCCCAGGACTGGATCATGTTCTTTGCTAGAGCACTCAAAATTGTCTCCAAACAAGAGATAATCGAGATCAAACTCATTGAAATTACATACCATGATAAGAATGACTTTAACAATCAAGTGTACAACATGAAATAATATATAAAATACCATATTTGCACATCATATTGATGGTGGGAAGCCTTGCAAAACTACTCAAGCTGTAGGGTGATCATTTCCTTCAGTTCCACTCCTAAAAACACTTTTCTCCACACAAACAAAATTATCTTTGTCTATGGAATTATTTCCCAGGATTGCTTAACTTTAATGCTTTCTGGTACTCTGGTGCTCTAGGTTTGAGCTGTAGTGCCATTACCTGGAACAGTCCAAATTACTGACAAGATAAAAATAATGTTATTTTATAAAAGCAAATTTATTTACTGTTTGAAACATTACACTAAAGACCTGGCTCTAAATTAACTAGCGGCCCCAAGATTAGATGGATTGAAGCAATTTCTTCACATTAAGCCAATAGTTATGGAAATCTCATTGATTTGGTGGGTCTACTCTTGTTGGAACAAGTAGTTGGATTCAGAGCTTGATGGCAGTCTCTGACTAGGAAATGAGTTGCTTTCGGTATCCTCTGCCAAAATAGTTTTAATTTACCCAAGGCGAATTAATTTCATTCACAAGTGTTTTCCTTCATCCTACAAGCCTTGCGCTGACCAGACAACTATCTCAAGAGAGAACTTGACTCTAACCCTGTGGTTGCACACGTCCCACTGGGGTGGGTGGGGTTGGGTTGAAAATGAGTTATTAGTAGTGAATGGCCTTTTAGGCTTCCTGCACATGAATAGGAGTTCACTTTTTGATTAATAAGAATTATATGTCACGGGGGGGGGGCATCAGGATTTTAGAGCTGCTTAGGTGGGGCATGGCCAAAATTGGGTTGGGAACCACTACCCTGAATGCAGGCAGCTGGATCTTTCTGAGGTACTCAATGCTCTCATACAAGCAATGGTTTAGAAATGCCACAATCAAGAACAGGAGGAGGGCACAAGTGAGAACAGCAGACCTTTATTCCCCCTCGAGATCTCTCTTGTCTGGAAGTGGTTGCTCTGGAG
This sequence comes from Bradypodion pumilum, assembly GCA_035047305.1. Lineage (NCBI taxonomy): Eukaryota > Metazoa > Chordata > Lepidosauria > Squamata > Chamaeleonidae > Bradypodion > Bradypodion pumilum. The sequence continues at coordinate 33,250,836 of JAWDJD010000008.1, read as the reverse complement.
GTCAAGGAAAACTCTTGCCAGGACTCAAGATGGAGTCAACCGAAGGTACAAGAGACAACCCCTCACCTTCCTTCATTGGCCTCTAGCCCCTCCACCTCATTCATGGCTTCACTGAGTTCATCTCGCAGCCGTTGGATTTCCACCAGGAGTTCCTGCTTCCGCCTCCGGATATTTTCCAGCTCAAGCCTCTCCTCGGGTGTTAGGTCTGGAGGCACTGTATTAGGAGGAATAGAAAGCATTGGAGAGTGCGATTGTCCTGCCATTTTGATTATACACTCCTGGTAATAGCAGCAGTGGCCAGAGAAATCAGAGAGGGGTTGAATTCTCTGATACAACCACTGCTTTTTGCTAAAAGCCAGCAAACATACTCATGTCTCCAGTACAACAACAACAACAACTGGTGGCTGGGTGAACAGGCGGAGAAAGAGGGGATGAGCTCTTATGTCAATAATAGCTGTAAAGAAGCTTAACACTTGAAGCTTTTCTCAGCTGCTGAAATCGCCTCTTCTGTAAGTAGTTAAAAATGTGGACACCATTTACCTAAAAGACAAAACAAGGGTGGGGAACCTTTGCATTTCTAAGAATTGTAACCTAAAATTCCCATCATCTCCATCTACCATTGCCAGTGGTAAACATCTGGAAGGTCAAAGGCTCTCCAATGCTGTGATACACCAATGATTAGACCGGTGGTTCCTAACCTTAAGGCCCAGGATATTATTTGATTACATCCTTCTGGAAGCTGTAGGCCAAGAACATTTAAGGCCCAAAAGATGGGAACCAATGGTCCAGACACTAACAGCAAGCATTCCATCTTTTCGATGACCAGTTAAAGCAGGGGTTCAACATGTTTTTGCACCATGGGCCAGTCACGCCCCCCTCACACAGGTGGTGGTGGGGAGGCATAGTTCCTCCCGCTGCTTCTGCCTCTTCTGGCTGCGGCAGGTGCACTGACGGCATGTTTTTGGGTGGTGGTGGTTGCCACTTCTGTCACTTCCCATGGCAGCGGAGCAAGGGCAGAGCGTTTTCACCAGATTTGTAGCTTTTTTCACTACATTTTTGTTGTGTTTTCTGCACTTCCGGCGTGTTTTCAGTGCTTCCAGCAGCAGAGTCAGCGGCTCCAGGGTCCTCACCGTGGGCCTGATTAATTGGCACCGTGGGCTGGTTTAGGCCCAGAGGCCGTAGGTCGTGAATACCTGAGTTAAAGCTTAATTAGCAAGGAGTTCTTTAAATACGTGTTTTTCAATCACCACTTGTACCACACCACTAAATTTTGTGCACTCCTACCTAATGTAAACTGTCTTATTATCATCACTGTATGTATTCTTTCTGGAGAAAGAAAAACACCCATGGACAGTACACAGCACAGGAAATAGAGAAAGGGAGCATAATAAAAACACAGACAAAGAAACAGAAGCATAAAGGAGAGTGAGCTAAAAAGGCAAACAGATTTGTGCTTCAAGTTTATGCTAGCTACAATTTTAGATAGTTAGCCAGGTGAATAAACTTGTTTCCAAAACTATTATTAATGTTCTTGGTATTTGACAGAGTTTTGGCATTTAAGAAATATGTTTAAAATCCTTCCATGTATTTATTTTGACATGTTTTGCCAACTTTTCAGGGCTACATGCCCAAAAAAAAAAGGCAAAACTTGAATCAGTGATTAAGAAAAATAATATTCTTAAAATAGAAGCACTGATGTTATTTCACATAGTTGCTTTGCACACACAAACAGTTAAATCCATGGAAAATAAAGGCCTTCATAACATGCATGAACTCAAAAACTGAGTGTAAATCTATTTTAGTGTTGGGAGTCTGGGACCATCAGAGAGAAGACCCTGTTTCTGGTGTACATTGATCTAAGCAACTTTATCAATGAGCATAGGAAGAGTTTCTGAGGTTGGGCACCTTTAAAATCTAATAGATTATTAGTTGGTGAGTAAAATGCAGTAATTTGCAAAGAAACAGCACAAAAATAAATAAACTCAATTACTACAGTCCTTGTAAGTCCAAAGTATTCATGGAGGAGGTTGTCCACTGTCTGGTTCATAACTGCAGACTTATCGCCTTCCTAATAAGCTTTTGTATATGTGACTAGTGATCCACCAATTCTACTAGAGAACAAATGTGGCAGATTGACCTGCCCTCAGAGGAGATGTAGTAGTGGTTAGAAAAACTAAGACAGCCAAGCTGAAAACTCCCACATGTGCCATGAAACCTTTACAGGCTGACTTCCATGCAACTACTGTATCATACTCTATGCTAAGAGAATGAAATATAGCCGGAAATTATGTATACTATTTTGGGTTCCTGGGAACGAAAAGGAACCATAGCATAAATAGGCCATATCTGAGCTACTTGTTTGAGACGGTTTCCTCTCAGCCAGGAAATATGCCCACAATAGAAGTCTGTGTGCGCGCATAATACCTGCACAGTCTTCTCAGTTTGGTTATTTCTTTCTAGCTTAAACTCTCAATTTAATTGAAGGGGGGAAAGGGTGTTCCTTGAAACAGCAATAGCAATTACACTTACAAACCGCCCTATAGTGCATCGTGCATTCTCTGGATAGTTCATAAGGTAAAATAACATTTTTCTGGTTTTGAAGCACTACAATTTCAAGAATTCCTCAGCTGTCAGCTGGAGGATGCTGGGAGCTGAAGTCCCCCTTTAAAGTAACATCTCTGACCTCTCCTTAAATACCAAAAGGTTGGGGAAATGCTATTGTAAGGAACTCCGAGATACAGTGTACATTGAACACTCATAAAGTGAACACCTTAAGCAATAGGTTTCCTTTGCTTGAAAGCCAGTTGTATCCAACTCTAGGGGGTGGTGCTCATTTCCGTTTACAGCCAAAGAGCCAGCGCTTTCTGCATCTGCAGAAGTTTCAGTGGTCATGTGGCAGGCATGACTAGACAGCGAAGCACATGGGACGCTGCTACCTTTCCAGCTGAAGTGGAACCTATTTGTCTACTTGCAATTTCTTTGCTTTCAAACTGCTACGTTGGCAGGAGCTGAGACAGACGAGGGGCACTCACTCCATCGTGTAGCACTCAGGTCTCAAACTGCTGACCTGCTGGTCGTCAAGCTCAGCGTCTTAACCACTAATAATAATTTTGTGTCAGAAATTATTCTGGGTTGAAAAGATTTGTGGAAGAAACTCTGCTAAGAGGTGCGCCCAAATGAGGCTCCTTTCGTGTCCCCAAGAGCTGGGACACAGACGGGCGCTCAATCCGTCATGCAGTACCGGGGTCTCGAACTGCCAACTTTCCAACCTTCCAGCTAACAAGGTGAGCTTCTTAACCACCGAGCCACTGCAGCGCCTGTAAGCCACCTTTAGTGGCCCCTTAGCTTCAGCAATATTTAAATATGTTTATATTTTTGTCCAGAACCATGCTCCCTAATGGTTTATAACAGCAAAAACAATAACTAAGGTAGAAGAGTAAAGAATAATAATGATTTTATTATTATTTCAATAAGGAAGGCAGGATTCTTTTCCGTGGCATTTGACACCCCTTGGGAGGGGGGGGGAGTCTTTACGACCCAAGTCACCCCTCCCTCTTGCATGGTTCGCCCCACTGTCACATACCCCTCCCCCACATCCCTTCATTTAAACTGTAACGGCATTAAAAAAAAAGGTCTTCCCACACCCAATAATCCGCCCCACGAGCATAAGCCCTTTATAAGGCGCTCCCCCACCCGTTCAATACAATAGAAAGACCCAAATTCCAGACTGATATGGTACAGTCCGACCCTTCCCCTCCATTAGAATGGTACAGCTCAGCCCCTACCCCCACAACCCTAAGTATTTTTCGTGTAGGATAATATATGGGTCACGTCCGATGCGTCATTAAATCTCCCACGACCCCTATTTTCATGCATGCACAAGCTTCAATCCCTCGTCACCCCCTTTTTTAAAATTCATATGGTTCATTCCAGCCCCACCCCTCTTTGTAAGAAAACGGACCCGCCCCCTCGTGCAGAATAGCTCAGTCCACCCACCTTCCTTTCCCATTGTATGTACTGGGCGGGTCTCGAAGACACCCGCCTGTTCTCCCCCTATTTTACTCTCCCCAATGGATTAGTCTCGGGGGTACCTACCAAAGATACCGTCCTCCATGGTGACCAGAGTGTCTCCCGCCAAAGCAGAACAACCCCCCACCGCTCTCCTTGACTCTTTTCTTAGGAGCTCCAGCCAGCCTCTTCTTCCTCCTCTCTCGCGGCGGCCCGGCCCTCACTGAAAGGAATGTTCCGCCCCGAACGAACGGCGTAGCCAATGGGAAGAAGGGAGGCGGCCAACCTCCGCCTGAGAGTCAAGAGAAGCAGCCAATAGGCTATCTTCCTAATTAGAATGTACCTTCGTCGCAGCCAATAGGCATCTCCTTTTTTATTTTTTTTACTATTGACAGAGACATGATCCGATGTGTTCTAATATTGCCCTACCCATATTTTTTATGTGAATGCAAAGTGAGGTGGTAGAGTCGTACCCTATATAATCTGAACATAGATCTTAGAAAATAGAGTGGCCATTCAATTGTGTGTGTGTGCCCTGTTATATATAAAACTGCCAGTATTTTTTCTAAAAGGTCTTTCCTCTAAAGTCAGTTGTGTCTGATTCTAGGGGGCGGTGCTCATCTCCGTTTACAGCCCAAGAGCCAGTGCTTGTCTGCCTCTGCAGATGTTTCTGGTCAGGTGGCAGGCATGACTTAGACACCAGGCGGAACACTGTTACCATTCCTGCTGAAGTTTTTTGAAAAAATTGTGTAAGAAGAAGCACACAAAGGTGCTTTTTGGGTCCAAAGGATTTTGTTGGAAGAACTCTGCTCACGGGGTTTGTTTGTTTATTTATTTGAATTTATATTCAAATATGCCCAAATTAGGCTCTTTTCATGTCCCCAAGAGCTTTTCCCACTGAAGTGGTCCCTATTTATCTACTTGCAATTTCTTGCTTTCGAACTGCTAGGTTGGTGGGAGCTGGGACAGAGATGGGCGCTCATTCCATCACGCAGCACTTGGGTCTCAAACTGCTGACCTGCCATCCTTCTGGTTGCCAAGTTCAGCATCTTAACCACTAAGCCAGCACGACCCTAGCATCTTTTCCTAGTTGTACCCTATTGAAAGCAAGGAAGACATAGGGGCTTTCTGCATAACAGAGACAGCAGAGTTCAAAATGGAACATAGCACAAAAAAGAAGAGCCCAGCGTTCTTCTAATATGGGTTTTTATCTCAACTCAGAAATATAATGGAGAGAAGACAATTGGATAATTGCCAACCTTTGTTAATAAACCTATTTATTCCCATATTCGGGAAAACTGGGAGAAGCCTAGATCAGCCCTGCAATTTAGTCTACTTTAAATATTCTTTGTTTCAGGCCATACCGAGGCCCTACCTAGCTTGCATTTGCTGTCAAAGATTTCCCTGCTATCTTTTAAACCTGGTTAGGTGCTCAGTTGTATAGAAAGGGCTTCCATGTATATGCATGCATAGGTGTTTAGTGTCTGTTCCAGGAGACATAGAAGGAGTCGCAGTATGGACTAACACAGGTTTATTGGTTGATGATCAGAACGAACATGTGGTAATGGCGGAGGTATCTCACATTATATACAGTGGTACAACACATTTGAACTTGGCTGCATGGTAGCTCATTGGCCGCTACCGGCGTGACGTCATCCGGGTCACGCCCATCTTTGGTGGTGGATCAGTAGTAGTTGTTTGCTGCGGGAAGTTCCCGCGGCTGCAGGTGATTTGAGGAATGATGACCATGTGAGTTGAACACTCGCAGCTGCCCTCTATAGGCAGCTTGCTCGCGTTCCTTTAACAGCTGGGTTACATTGTGATTGTGACTGGGTTACATTAATACATTTCTTAAAGCAACATTGTATATTCATATGAAGCAGCATTGTACATACACAACATCCCTCCCCCCTAGGATGGGACGAAGTCCCTCAACCAGTGTGGCTTGCCGCACGTGCGCCTGGGGCGAGCGGCCGCTTGGCTTAATACAGGGGAGCCTGGCTCTGCGGAGTCCTGTCCTGCAATGGAAAGGGGGGACTCGTTAGTGGCTCGGTGTGGGCTCCGTGGTAACCTTGCATTGGGGGAAGGGAATGGAATGAACAGTTGGGAAGTGAACTCCTGCCTACCGCTTGAGGAGCTAGGGGTCCCCCCCAGCACGAATCTCGGGACCGACGAAGAGACCCTCGTGGTCTCGCCACCCCCCGTTCCCTGCCTGGGAGTTCCGGGGACTGCGGTGGGTGGGCTCCCCCCCGATGCCTGCCTTGGGGGTGTTGGCCTCCGGGGAGCTGGGGCTATGGTATATTCTAACACGAAAGGACTGGGGGGACTGGAGGTACCAGGGGCTGAACTGAAACCCCTCTTCTTGCTAGGACGGGTGGGGGACCACTCTGCTACACCCCCCTGGTACCATAACTCATAATCATCAAACTGATCCCTCTCTTTCAAAGTATCCTCCTCTGTGGCTGAGAACTGAGGATATGCCTTTGTATCCCCGGTTTCCGCCGTGTCTCCCCCTTGGGTAATGCGGGTGGGGGAGGACCCTAACGCTGAATCCCCTTCACTAGTGACCCGCCTTCTGAGTTGGTCGGCGTGCCTCCTCCATAGTAGACCCGAGCTAGTCTCAACCCTGTAGGACACTGGTCCCGTCTGCTCGATGACTGTCCCTGGGACCCACGCCGGCCCTGACGCCGCGTAGTTCCTGCAGTGAACCGGGTCCCCTGCCGAAAAACTTTTGGAGCTCCCTCCCCCTATATTTATGTTTCTCCCTTCATCCTCCACCCTGGACAGATCCATCCGGTCAAAAAGTGTTACCGGACGCCTCCTCATGAGGAGTTCGGCTGGGGAAAATCCTGAAGCTAAGGGGGTTGTCCTGTAGCAGATGAGGAACTGGCACAAATGCAGGTTCAACTCCCCGGGACCCATGCGCCGCAGTGCGTCTTTCGTAGTGCGCACTTGGCGCTCTACCTGACCGTTTGTGGCGGGGTGAAACGGGGCAGCGGTGATGTGCCTGATGGCGTTCCGCTCAATAAACGTCTTGAACTCTGCAGATGTGAAGGTACTAGCGTTATCGCTAACAAGGACGTCTGGCAGGCCAAAACAGGCAAAAAGCTTGCGCAACTGCTTGATGGTTGCGGCGGAGGAGGTGCTGTTCATAGGGATTACCTCCAACCACTTGGAATAGGAGTCGACTACCAACAGAAACATGGACCCGCGAAAAGGGCCAGCGAAGTCGACATGGATCCGGGACCATGGCCCGCGGGCCGTATCCCATTCCCTATGGGGCAACCGGGACTCCTCGGGCCGAGAGCCCTGGCAGCTCTCGCACGTGCCCACTAAACGCTCTATGTCCCTGTCTATCTGGGGCCACCAAAAGAAACTCCTGGCCAGAGCCTTGGAGCGCACGATCCCGGGGTGACTGGTGTGCAATAGTCTCAGTACCTTGGCCCTCAGCTTCTCTGGGATAACTACTCGCTGGCCCCAGAGTAAGCAGCCCCTTTCCAGCGACAGCTCTATTCTGCGCCTAAAAAATGGTTTGAACTCTTCATCAGGGGGAGTCATGGGCCAGCCCTTCCTAACCCAGGAACTAACTTGGGCCAGCATCTTGTCGGCCGCCGTGGCTTTGGCGGGGTCGGCCGGGACAATGGGGGGTGAGTCGAGAGACTCGATCAGTAGGACTTGGTGATCCTGCTCTACCTCGCATGTGGGGTCCCCTACACTTGGGAGGGGAGATCGGGACAGTGCGTCCGCATGGGAGATCTCCTTCCCTGGGCGATAGACCAGCTCATACTGGTAGGCGTTGAGGAAAATGGCCCAACGCAGCATTCTGGGGGATAGTATTTGCGGTGTGGGTTTACCGGTAGTGAAGATCCCCAAAAGTGGTTTGTGATCGGTCACTACCGTAAACTCGCAGCCGTATAAAAAGTCATGGAACTTTTTCGTTCCGGCGATGATGGCTAGGGCCTCCCTATCAGTTTGTGCGTAATTGCGCTCGGCCTTTGAGAGGGACCTAGAGTAGTACGCTACCGGGGCTTCCCTCCCGCTTTCCAACACGTGGCGCAGGACCGCCCCCACCCCCACTGGGGACGCATCACAGACTAAGACCACTGGTTTTTTCGGGTCGAAATGGGTCAGGACAGCGTCCGAAGACAGGAGCGACTTAAGCTCCTTGAATGCTCTCTCCTGCCTGTCCCCCCACCGCCAAACCGCATCCTTTTTGAGCAGGGCGTGCAGTGGCTCCGCGACCGATGCCTTCTGAGGCAGGAAGGTATGATAAAAATTTAGGAGCCCTAGAAATGACTGTAGCTCCGGTTTTGCGGTGGGGCGAGGGGCGTTCTTCACGGCTGCAACCTTTGACTCAGAGGGTTTGATCCCGTCCGGGGTTACCTTAAAGCCTAGAAACTCAACCTCCCTCGCAAAGAATACCCATTTGTCCCTCCTCAGTCGAAGGCCTGCCCTCTCGAACACTGAAAGGACCCCATCTAGCCTCTTTGCCAACTCTAATTCGCTCCCCGCCGTTATCAACACGTCGTCGAAGTATGGGAGCACGCCTGGAAGCCCCTTTAAAAGGCGTTCCACGAGGGATTGGAAAATTCCAGGGGCCGAATTCACGCCAAACTGAAGGCGCGTTACCTTAAACGCCCCCTTGTGCATCACTATTGTTTGCGCAGCGGCAGCAGCCGGGGTTACAGAGAGCTGCTGATACGCCTGAGCCAGATCTAACTTGGCGAAACACTTCCCCCCATGTAACGTGGCCAGCAAGTGGCTGACCACGGGCACTGGATATGCGTTTGGCCGAATGGCCTTGTTAATGGTACATTTATAGTCTGCACAAATCCTGACTTCCCCGTTCGACTTAAGGGCCGTAACAATCGGCGTTTCCCACTCCGCCGAGTCAACTGGAACCAAAATCCCCTGCCCCACCAATTTGTCCAGTTCCGCCTCGATCTTGTCCTTTAGGGCGAAGGGCACCCTCCTTGGTTTGAGGCGGATGGGCCGGATTTCTGGGTCCAGCTCGAAGGAAACCGGGGGCCCCTTGTATTTCCCGAGCCCCTTCTTGACTGAACTTCACCTTGAAGTTCCCCACCCCCAACACTGGGATCCCGTTTCCCTGCACGTCCCGAAGGTGTGACCTCATGGCCCGCAGTTTGGGCCGCTTGTCTGGGGGAATACGCATGAACTCTTTTTGGGACAGGATGGAATAAGATGACCCCGAGTCTATCTCCATCCTCACTGGGACCCCTTGCAACAGTACCTCTACGAAAAACCGCCGGTGCTCCAGGCCCACGCGGTTCACGCCTTCCTCATCGTAGCTGGCTGCGACCTTCCTGGTGCCGGTCGCCTTCCGCTGGTGCGTCTGGGGATGGCTGGAACTCCTCTTGTCCTCGACTTGCCCGCGCCTGCATACTCGGGCGATGTGCCCCTTTCGGCCGCAGTTGTGACACTCGGCCTTTCGAAACGGGCACCTCGTGCGGTCGTGGGACGCCCCACAACCGTCGCAATGGCAGTCCTGCCGTTCTCGGGACTGCCGCTTCTCACCACGCTTCTTGATCCTCTGGACGTCGTCGTCCTCGCTGGAGTAGGGGTCCGCTGTTGTGGACGACTCCTCGGACGACGTTGGTGTGCCGGCGGGCGGCTTGGGGGCCCGCCAGGCCGTCTTCGCTGGTGTCCGCCGGGCCGCCTGTACTGGTGACTTGGCCCGCTCGGACGCGGCCCCTCGGGACTTGAACAGCCTCACCCCGCTCCTGGCCTCCTCGGCTGCTTGGGCCTCCCGCAGCACCTCGTTGAACGTGAGGCGTTGGTCGTGGGTCATCAGCCTCCTCTGCAGCTCCTCATCCCTCAGACCACACAACATGCGGTCACGGAGGGCCTGGTCCAGGTCATCCCACTGGCAGTGGACCGCTGCAAGCCTGAGGGCCGCCGCGTAGGCGAACACGGATTCGCCCGGTCGCTGGTCTCGCCTGTGGAACGCGACCCGTGCTGGGAAGATCGAGACGGGCGGCTGGAAATGCTCACCCAGTCTCTCCAGGATACGGTCGATGGGGACCTCGTCTACCTTCTGGGGGGCCACCAGGGTCATCAGGATCCGCAGCGTGGCCAGCCCCACTTGGGCCAGGAAGTAGGAGCGCATCTTCGCGTCGTCGTCGATGCCCGCGGCTTCCATCGTGTGCCGAAACTGACACTCGTAGAGTTCCCATTGTTCGGGCTCGCTCACATCGAACTGGTACGCCTTGACCTTGGGATTCGCCATCAATCCCATCCTCGTCGCCAGTTTAGTGTCTGTTCCAGGAGACATAGAAGGAGTCGCAGTATGGACTAACACAGGTTTATTGGTTGATGATCAGAACGAACATGTGGTAATGGCGGAGGTATCTCACATTATATACAGTGGTACAACACATTTGAACTTGGCTGCATGGTAGCTCATTGGCCGCTACCGGCGTGATGTCATCCGGGTCACGCCCATCTTTGGTGGTGGATCAGCAGTAGTTGTTTGCTGCGGGAAGTTCCCGCGGCTGCAGGTGATTTGAGGAATGATGACCATGTGAGTTGAACACTCGCAGCTGCCCTCTATGGGCAGCTTGCTCGCGTTCCTTTAACAGCTGGGTTACATTGTGATTGTGACTGGGTTACATTAATACATTTCTTAAAGCAACATTGTACATTCATATGAAGCAGCATTGTACATACACAACAAGGTGCAACTGTTTTAGAACTTTTTACCACCTCAGTAAAAAAAGGGGGGAAAGCAGGAATTCCTCTCAAAGGAGGTTGGTGAGGAAGGGAAAGAGACATCCCATCCAAATGATAGAAAAACCCCTGGAATATCAAAGGGCATAGAATTTGCCAGGAAGTTCATTCCTTCTGCTGCGTCTACATTAATTATATATCTAGGCATCTGAAAATCTGAATGGCACTCTTCCAGTTTTGCTTACCTGTCAGGCAGGATGAGCGATGGGCAAATGAGGCAATAGGAGTAAGTCCTAGCAGTGCCCACCTCTTGCCAGCCACCTGAACAGATTTGGAAGGAGGCAAACACTTATTAAAAACTCGGTCTACATAAGAACATAAGAACATAAGAACAGCCTTGCTGGACCAGGCCACAGCCCATCCAGTCCAGCATTCTGTCTCACACAGTGGCTCACCATTTCCTTCAGGGTATTCCCGAGGAGATGCCTTCCCCTGCTTAGGATTCCCTGGAAATGGCATTGAGAGATATCCTGCCTATCTCTCCAATCCCGAGGTTGTCCTTAAGTATCCATAATTATAGCCATTGATACCTTTGTCCTCCATGAAATTGTCTAATCCTTTCTTAAAGCTGTCAAGACTGACAGCTGTCACCACTTCTTCTGGCAGGGAGTTCCATAGACCAGTAATGCTCTGGGTAAAAAAGTACTTTCTCTTATTTGTTTGAGAGCTAGTACCCAAAAGTTTCATCGAGTGTCCCCTAGTTCTAGTGTTGTGTGATAGGGAAAACAGTTTTTCCTTATTTACTTTGTCCACACCGTGCATGATTTTCTAAACTTCAATCAGGTCAACTCTTAGACGCCGTCGCTCAAGAGTGAAGAGGCCCAACCGTTGCAGCCTCAGATGGTAAGGAAGGTGTTCCAGTCCCCTAATAATTCTGGTTGCCCTCCTCTGCACTTTCTCCAACTCCATAATATCCTTCTGGAGGTATGGCGACCAGAACTGTACACAGTATTCCAGATGGGGCCTCACCATAGATTTATAATATATGGTTAATATAGGGGAGGATGCCTGCCCCACGGTTTCTTCAGTTCCTGCACCCCTCTCTTTTTAGGGCTGGGTTCTTATTGCTGGTTTTTATCTGTTTTATTTGTTTTTATCTGTTTTTACCCACTGTTGTGAACCACCCGGAGTCGGCTTTGGCTGAGTGGGCGGTATAAAAATTTAACAATAAATAAATAAAATAAAAGCAACAGTTAGGACAGAACACGGAATGACAGAGTGGTTTGGAATAGGAAAAGGAGTAAGACAAGGCTGCATTTTGTCACCCTGCTTATTCAACTTATACACAGAGCACATAATGCGCAATGCAGGGATGGAGGAATCAAAATATGGGATTAAAATTGCTGGGAGAAACATCAACAATCTGAGATATGCAGACGATACCACCCTAATGGCAGAAAGTGAGGAAGACTTTAAAAAATCTCTTGATTGGGCTGAAGGAGGAGAGTGCAAAAGCTGGCTTGAGACACAATATCAAGAAAACCAAGATAATGGCAACAAGTCCGATCAGTTCATGGAAAATAGACGGGGAAGAAGTAGAAGCAGTGACAGATTTTACTTTCTTAGGATCAAAGATCACTGCAGATGGGGATTGTAGCCATGAAATAAAAAGGCGACTGATTCTTGGGAGACAAGCTATGAGAAACCTGGGGAACATAGTGAAAAGCAGAGACATCACCTTGCAAACAAAAATTAGAATAGTCAAAGCAATGGTATTCCCAGTGGTAATGTACGGATGCGAGAGCTGGACAATTAGGAAGGCTGAACGCAGAAGAATAGATGCCTTTGAAATGTGGTGTTGGAGGAGAGTTTTGAGAGTCCCCTGGACAGCGAGGAGAACAAATAGGTCAATCTTAGAAGAAATCAACCCTGACTGCTCATTGGAAGGTCAAATAGTAAAGATGAAGCTAAAGTACTTTGGGCATCAAATGAGATGGGAGGACTCACTTGAGAAGGCCTTGATGTTGGGAAAGGTGGAGGGCAAAAGAAGAAGGGGGAGGCCAAAGATGAGATAGCTAGATGGTATTGTAGACACAGTGGGCACAGAACTGGGAGTGCTGAGGGGGATGGTGGAGGACAGAGGCACCTGGAGAACAATGGTCCATAGGGTCGCAAAGGGTTGGAATCGACTGTGCGACTGAACAACAACAAAAAAATGGAATGATTGCATAGCTATAATATACTTTATATTTAAAATGAAAAAGAGCTTTGCAAATTCAAGAGGAGCAAGAAGGCAATCACATTAGCCAAAAAACTGGGAAATACTATGGGGTTTGGAATAGCCAATGTTCATTGAATCAGTCCAGAGTTCCCTCTACCACAGGACCGGCATCAGAAATCTCAGGGCCCAGCACGCGCGCCCCCATTTTGGTCACGCCCCTGTGGTTTTCTGCGCATACGTGGTTTGTTTGCACATGCGCACATCAGTGGTTTCCCAGGGCGCAGGGCCTCCATCATCTCCGGGCCCGGGACGGGAGTCCTGATGATTCCCCCCTCCTTGATGATGGCTCTGCTCCACCAGTCCATAGTATTTTCTCTCCACTTGGAAGGCTCACATACACAAAGTGGTGCTTTGCCAAAGTACCTTCTCTCTCCTCTTACCTCATGAGAAGGGACAAGCTACATGCATACTCTTTCTCCCAAGACCCTCCCCCCTTTCTAACAACTTATCTGGACAACACACTAGTGACTTTTGTTTTTGTTTTATAGCTTAAGAACAGAGCTTGTTTCCATGGTGAGAGAATTTTTAGAAATGTAATAAGATAATTAGATGAGGAAATTGAGGAAGGAAGCCTTTTTATTGCTTGGTTAAGGCAGTTCTTTGTAACGTTGCCATCTGCAGAGCTATAAATAGAACTGCAAGCAAGCAGCAAAAAAGAAAAGAAAAGTTTTCTCCTGTTATCTGTGTACCCATTTAAATCACGGGCATTCAAATTCCCTGGTATAACTTTCCCAAGAATGAATGCAAGTGAATTTTCATTTTCCTCGCTATACAGTTGCCCTCTTGTTGTGTTCTGATGGTTTTATTGTACACATGGATTACAATGTATCTGAGCCAATGTAACCTTGCCTATAGCAACAATGTAACCTTCAGCTGTATCATATAAACCCTGTAATAGGACGCGAGCTAATGACCACCAGCTGGCAGCAGCGAGCGTCCAAGCTCTCTTGGTCCGAACTCATCAAAGGCAACAGCGCGGGGAGTTTTCCCGCCACCACCTACACCTGGACAAGAAGGGCGTGACCTGCAATGACGTCACGCAGACAGTGGCCAATGGGCTACCATGGCACCACGTTCAAATGTATTACTGCTGTATATAAGGAGCTATCGATCCGCCATTACCTCATGTTCCCTCTGTCCACGATGCAATAAACCTGAGTTAACCCAGCCCGAGGCTGTGTCCTGTGTCTTGGTTTGCATACACCAAATTGGCGACGAGGATGGGATGAGGGCCATCCTCACCAGAATGCTCGGGATGGAAACCAAGCGGACGCTGGTGGGCATCATCGCTCCGAAGAAGGTGAGCGAATTTAAGGCGGGCGACATCATGAAGCTGCTGCGAGAGCGGTTCTGCCCCTCGAGGGCAATGTTTCCCGCTCGGAGCGCGTTTTGGAGGCGAGTCCAAGCGCCGGATGAGTCGGTTGAGGCATTCGTGGCCGCCATGAGGATAGCCGCCGCCCCCTGTAAATGGGGCAACATCCTAGAGATGGCCCTCAGGGACGGCGTGTTGTGTGGCCTGAAAGACAAGGAGGTACAGCGCAGCTTGATGAACAAGGAGCCGCCACCCACGCTGGCAGAGGTCGTAGAGGCCGCGGAAGCCGCAGAGTCCACGAATGCTGGAGTGGACGAGATGCACCAGTGGCGTGAGTGGCGTCCTAGAGCCGGCAAGGCGGAAAATTCGGTGCATGGGAAGTCCGGACAGTCGGTGCACGCAACTCGACGGGCCTCAAAGTCGTCTACGGAAGGCAGCGACGGCGAGGAGGTCCAGAAGGTCCGAAAGGGTGGTCGACGCTGCGAGGGTTGCGGAGCGGCCCATGAGCGCGAGAGATGCCCGTTCAGGAAGGCCGAGTGTTACACCTGCGGCCGTCGGGGGCACATCGCCAAGGCATGCAGAAAACGGAAAGAGGGCCGGAGGCAGTCACAAGACCGTGCGGCCAGACCGGACCGTCCAGCGAGGCCCAAAGATGGCGCCCAGACCACGAGGAGGCAGGACGGCGTGGGCCGCGTCTCGGACGACAGCGAGGACGACGCCCCAGTGTTCAGCGTGTCCGCGGGACAGTCCCATTACTTCGTTGAGGTATTAGTACAAGGGGCCCCTATTAAGATGGAAATTGACTCGGGGTCCTCCTATTCCATAATTCCCCAGAAAGAGTTCCTGAAAATCGACCCCCACGTGCGGCCCAAACTTAAAGCGTTGAGGTCCACGCTACGAGACGTACAGGGAAACAGCATTCCGGTGTTGGGGGTCGGGAAATTTCGGGTCAATTTTAAGAGACATTCTGCGGAACTGCCCCTAGTTGTCCTCAAGGGGGGAAGCTGTAGCCTCCTAGGGACACAGTGGTTTCAGCCCTTAGGTTTGTTCATAGGGGGGGTGCATACCGTGGGGGGGGACCCAATACAAGCGGTTTGCGATGCGCATCCCGCCGTTTTTAAGAAAGGACTCGGGAAGTTCAAGGGACCCCCTGTAGCGTTCGACATAGACCCGGAGGTCCGCCCGATAAGACTCAAACCGCGCAGGGTGCCGTTCGCACTCAAGGACAAGATAGAGGCGGAACTGGACAAACTGGTGGGCCAGGGGATTCTTATTCCTGTTGATTCCGCGGAGTGGGAAACTCCAATTGTAACGGCTCTAAAGGCTAACGGGGAGGTGCGCATTTGCGCTGATTATAAGTGTACAATTAACAAGGCGATCCGCCCTAATGCATACCCGGTGCCAGTGATCAGCCACCTTTTGGCCAGGCTGAATGGGGGAAAGTGTTTCGCTAAACTCGATTTGGCACAAGCCTATCAGCAACTTCCTGTGACCCCCGCCACGGCCGCGGCACAAACGATAGTCACACATAAAGGAGCGTTCCAGGTGTCGCGGTTACAGTTTGGCGTGAACTCGGCACCCGGCCTTTTTCAGTCGCTTGTGGAACGCCTCCTGAAGGGCCTGGAGGGGGTGTTGCCTTATTTTGATGACGTGTTGATAACAGGGGGGAGTGAGGCTGAACTGGCAAAGAGGTTGGACAAAGTACTGACCGTGTTCGAGAAAGCGGGGCTGAGATTGAGGAAGGACAAATGTGTTTTTTTCGAAACCGAGGTCGAGTTTTTAGGGTTCCGGATCACACCCGAGGGGATTAAGCCGTCTAAATCCAAAGTAGCAGCCATTAAAAAGGCCCCTCGCCCCACATCCAAAACCGAGCTACAGTCCTTCCTGGGGCTCCTCAATTTTTACCATACATTCCTCCCGCGGAAGGCGTCCGTGGCCGAACCGCTCCATCGGTTACTTAAAAAGGAGGAGCCATGGATGTGGGGTGACGAGCACGAGAGGGCGTTCAAAGAGCTAAAGCAACTCCTAACATCTGAGGCAATCCTGACGCACTTCGACCCCAAACGGCCAGTGGTCCTAGTCTGTGATGCATCCCCGGTGGGGGTGGGGGCGGTGCTTTGCCACGTGTTGGAGGACGGAAGGGAGGCCCCGGTAGCGTTTTACTCAAGGTCCCTGTCCCAAGCGGAGCGAAATTACGCACAAACCGACAGGGAGGCGTTAGCGATAGTAGCGGGAACCAAAAAATTTCACGATTTTTTGTATGGCCGCCCGTTCAAAATCGTGACCGATCACAAGCCACTGTTAGGGATTTTCACGGCGAGCAAGCCCACGCCGCAGATCCTGTCCCCGAGAATGCTGCGATGGGCTATTTTCCTCAACGCATACCAACATGAGTTGGAGTACCGGCCCGGAAAGGAGATCAGCCATGCTGATGCACTTTCGAGATCCCCTTTGCCCTTGTCGGATGACCAGAGGGCGAGAGTTGAAAGAGACCGCCAGGTGTTGCTAATTGAGGTTTTGGACGCACCCCCAATAGTACCAGCCGACATTGCTAGGGCGACAGGCAAGGACAGAACGCTGGAGAAAGTTAGTTCATGGGTACAGAAGGGGTGGCCGGCATCGTCCCCGAGTACAGAGTTCGACCCATTCTTTCGGAAAAAGCTAGAGTTGTCCCTAGAAAGGGGGTGCCTTTTGTGGGGCCAACGGGTGGTGGTCCCTACGCCCCTGCGGACGAGGGTGCTCGAACTGCTGCACGTCAGCCACCCGGGCATAGTTCGTTCGAAGGCGCTGGCCCGGAGTTACTTCTGGTGGCCACAGCTGGACGCGGACATTGAGCACATGGTCGGCACTTGCGAGGCATGCCAGGGATCCCGACCTGAGGCGGCCCGTCTTCCGCATAGGGAATGGGACACAGCAAGGGGGCCATGGTCCAGAGTGCACGTAGATTTCGCTGGCCCATTCCGAGGAACCATGTTTCTCCTGGTGGTGGATGCATTCTCCAAGTGGCTGGAGGTTATCCCAGTAAAGAGCACGTCCTCCGCCACGACAATTAGCCAGCTAAGGAGAGTCTTTTCCACGTTCGGTTTACCCGATACTTTAGTCAGCGATAACGCTAGTTGTTTCACCTCCGCTGAGTTCGGGGCATTCATGGAGGCAAACGCCATTCGGCATGTCACATCCGCGCCGTTTCACCCGGCCACAAATGGCCAAGTGGAACGGCTGGTGCGTACAACAAAGGATGCGCTGCGGCGCATGGGCCCGGGGGACCTGAATCACCAAGTATGCCAGTTCCTCTTAGCGTATAGGGTAACCCCCTTAGCGTCAGGCTACTCGCCGGCAGAGCTCTTGATGCGGCGAAAACTGACCACGATCCTGTCCAGGCTAGACCCGACGAGAGTCGAGGATAAAGGGAAAAACATAGGGTTGGCAGTCTCGAAAGGTTTCGCCGCCGGTGACCCTGTTCACTGCAGGAACTATTCCAGCGCAGGGCCAGCCTGGGTGCCAGGGACGGTTGTAGAACAGACGGGGCCAGTGTCGTACCGGGTCGAGACTAACACCGGCCTCCTCTGGAGGAGGCACGCAGACCAACTGAGGCACAGAGTGAGTGGGCCAGTCAGTGGGGCTCAGCAACAGGATTCAGCGTTAGGGTTCTCCCCCACCCGCTTAACCCAAGGGGGAGACAGCAGTGGACAACAGTCCCAAGCAAGGGGGGAAGGCAGAAGCAGCGGCCCCGACTCATACCCTTTTGATACGCCAGTCCTATCAGGGGTCGGGGAAGGGGGAGAGGAGTTCGCGACCGCTGCCCCCGATTGTAATTTTGATTTTGATTTTGCGAGCCGGGGGGGTTTTCAGGAGTGTTCCCCCACCCATCCAAGCGAGAAGAGGGGTTTTTCGTTAGCCCCCGGTTCCTCCCTAAGAAAGAGCACACCTCCCAACAACGCCGCGGAGCCGCGGCAAGTCACTAACGAGTCTCCCTCTCCAATTACAGGACAGGAAACCAGGGGACAAAGAGAAGGTAGCAAACCCGGGGAGAGGCAGCCCGCATCGAGACCCCAGCGTGTTCGAAATAAGCCATCTTGGCTGAGAGACTTTGTCTCCTAAGGGGGGGGGAGTGTGTTTAAGTGTGGGCTCGAGACTTTGTCTCGTCCTAGGGGGGAGGGGTGTTGTGTTCTGATGGTTTTATTGTACACATGGATTACAATGTATCTGAGCCAATGTAACCTTGCCTATAGCAACAATGTAACCTTCAGCTGTATCATATAAACCCTGTAATAGGACGCGAGCTAATGACCACCAGCTGGCAGCAGCGAGCGTCCAAGCTCTCTTGGTCCGAACTCATCAAAGGCAACAGCGCGGGGAGTTTTCCCGCCACCACCTACACCTGGACAAGAAGGGCGTGACCTGCAATGACGTCACGCAGACAGTGGCCAATGGGCTACCATGGCACCACGTTCAAATGTATTACTGCTGTATATAAGGAGCTATCGATCCGCCATTACCTCATGTTCCCTCTGTCCACGATGCAATAAACCTGAGTTAACCCAGCCCGAGGCTGTGTCCTGTGTCTTGGTTTGCATACACCAAACCTCTGAGACCAAGTGCGATAAAGATTGACTCCACAAAGAAGCCATGGGCTTGAGTTTTAAGATCTAAGCCAGGGGCCGGGTCACACTCCTTCAGACAGCTTCAGGGTCTGGATGGCCATTTTGTCCTTCCTCCACCACATGGCACTTTCTGGTGTGGTGGAGGTGGGGGGGGGACATGAAATGGTGGTGCAGGCCGCAGATTTAGAATCCCTGATCTAAGCAGACGTCTTAATCCCAAGAATTTTGGAGGGTACTTATTCATAGGGTCTGCCATAAATTGGAAGCAGCTTGATGACACATAAAAATGACAACACTAGTTATAATAAGGTTTTATTTTAAAAATCTTCTGTCAATTGATTTGATGGATCTGGAATTATAAAGTGGGATATAATTACTGTACACTATAGTTCAGGACAAATGGATCTGTGAAGAGTTATCTTCCTAATTTAAAAGGACTTTTAAAATATTCCCTTACTTATAGTACTACTAGCATGAGTGCCAGGCTTCGCCAGGGTGGTTTTCTGGCGGGCAGCCAGAGTCGGTTCTGGACGTTGTTGGTGTCTGCGCAGCCCCCCTCACCCCCATGTGTTTGGGCGGTGCATGTCCAGCTGCCGCCCAAGGGCCAGAGGTGAGCGACTTTGCCACACTCTCGCCACCATGGCCCAGGATTGTCCCCAGCTGCCT
The DNA here is from genome assembly GCA_035047305.1 of Bradypodion pumilum. NCBI lineage: Eukaryota > Metazoa > Chordata > Lepidosauria > Squamata > Chamaeleonidae > Bradypodion > Bradypodion pumilum. The sequence goes on along the minus strand of JAWDJD010000008.1, from coordinate 33,231,278 downwards.
GCAAGTCCCGGGGGCATTGCAAAATGCTGCGCATCCTCTCAGCACTGGAGTGGAGGGTAGGATACACGCGACCGGTGGCCAGGCCCATCCCTGATGGCTCTGCAAGGCATGGAGGCAAGGTAGGAAGCCTCGTGTTGTGTCTTGCGTTCATCGCCTCTCCTCTCCTGTGCTCATGCCAGCCACCCTGATTGGCTGTGTTGTTGCCCCGCCTGTCCCATGCTCCCCTGATTGGCTGTGCTGTGCCGCGGTGGCTGCTGGGACTTGTTGTTGTTTTCATCTTTCTTTTTTTGGGTGCGTAGGGCCCCTCATTGGCCACAGTTCCCCGGCACAAACCAAACGGGAGTACCAAGGTATTTGTGTGCCAAATTTCAGGGGGTTCGGTCCTGGTGTGTGTGTATCTTAACCTATAAGAAGGGGGTAGGTTGGTGCGTGTCTGGAATTAGCGGCCACACCTGGCCCAACCATCCCATACCGAGCCGGCCACTCTTACCTTTAGACCGTCCGAGGGTCGCCGCAAGGGTCCGGTCACTGAGAGTGGGGCAACCGCCCCACCAACACGGACAAAAAACTACATGTCCCAGCATCCTCCGCACCACACAACCCCTCAGCCAATCAGACTGAAGGGCATGAGCACGGATGAGGCTGGGAAAGTGCCGCGCATGGGGAAAAACCACCGACACGTCCAGGCCCCGGCGACGAAGGCCGGCGCTGGCCTTGCTGCAGTTTCAGCGGGGTTGCAGAGAGAAGGGGGAGCTCCTCTTCTCTCTATGGCCATGGCAAAAAGCTTCCCTCAGGGAGATGGAGCCCAAGAACGGCACTCCGTTCTCGGCCTCCGTCTTCCGGAGGGAAGACATCACCTTCCACAGAGGACGGGGGCCAAAAGCTTCGGCCCCCGCCCACCGAGGAAAACGAACCGCTTCCCACCGGGAGATGGAGGCTAAGAACGGAGTGCCGTTGTTGGCCTCGGTCTCCTAGAGGGAAAACCATCCGGAGCTCCCCCCCCCTGTCTGAGTGCTGCGTGATAGAGTGAGCTCCTACTAACCTACCATTTCAAAACCAAAAAGTTGCAAGTGCTTTAGATATCTTGTTGTGTTCTGTTGGTTTTATTATACACACGGATTACAATGTATCTGAGCCAATGTAACCTTGCCTATAGCAACAATGTAACCTTCAGCTGTATCATATAAACCCTGTAATAGGACGCGAGCTAATGACCACCAGCTGGCAGCAGCGAGCGTCCAAGCTCTCTTGGTCCAAACTCATCAAAGGCAACAGCGCGGGAAGTTTTCCCGCCACCACCTACACCTGGACAAGAAGGGCGTGACCTGCAATGACGTCACGCAGACAGTAGCCAATGGGCTACCATGGCACCACGTTCAAATGTGTTACTGCTGTATATAAAGAGCTATCGATCCGCCATTACCTCATGTTCCCTCTGTCCACGATGCAATAAACCTGAGCTAACCCAGCCCGAGGCTGTGTCCTGTGTCTTGGTTTGCATACACCAAATTGGCGACGAAGGTGGGATAATGGATCCCCACGGAACAGCCAGGGCACAGAGCGGTTTCAACATCACCAAACCGCAAGACTGGGAGCTGCTTGAGATGGATTTCCAGGCGGCCCTGGTGGAACTCAGAGTCAAGGGAGAAGACGAGGAGAGGAAGAGGGCCATCCTCACCAGAATGCTCGGGATGGAAACCAAGCGGACGCTGGTGGGCATAATCGCTCCGAAGAAGGTGAGCGACTTTAAGGCGAGCGACATCATGAAACTGCTGCGAGAGCGGTTCTGCCCCTCGAGGGCAATGTTTCCCGCTCGGAGCGCGTTTTGGAGGCGAGTCCAAGCGCCGGATGAGTCGGTTGAGGCATTCGTGGCCGCCATGAGGATAGCCGCCGCCCCCTGTAAATGGGGCGATATCCTGGAGTTGGTCCTCAGGGACGGCGTGTTGTGTGGCCTGAAAGACAAGGAGGTACAGCGCAGCTTGATGAATAAGGAGCCGCCACCCACGCTGGCAGAGGTCATTGAGGCCGCGGAAGCCGCAGAGTCTACGAATGCCGGAGTGGACGAGATGCACCAGTGGCGTGAGTGGCGTCCTAGAGCCGGCAAGGCGGAAAATTCGGTGCACGGGAAGACCGGTCAGTCGGTGCACGCGACTCGACGGGCCTCAAAGTCGTCTACGGAAGGCAGCGACGGCGAGGAGGTCCAGAAGGTCCGGAAGGGCGGTCGACGCTGCGAGGGTTGCGGAGCGGCCCACGAGCGCGCGAGATGCCCGTTCAGGAAGGCCGAGTGTTACACCTGCGGCCGTCGGGGACACATCGCCAAGGCGTGCAGAAAGCGGAAAGAGGGCCGGAGGCAGTCACAAGACCGCGCGGCCAGACCGGACCGTCCAGCGAGGCCCAAAGATGGCGCCCAGACCACGAGGAAGCAGGACGGCGTGGGCCGCGTCTCGGACGGCAGCGAGGACGACGCCTCAGTGTTCAGCGTGTCCGCGGGACAGTCCCATTACTTCGTTGAGGTATTAGTACAAGGGGCCCCTATTAAGATGGAAATTGACTCGGGGTCCTCCTATTCCATAATTCCCCAGAAAGAGTTCCTGAAAATCGACCCCCACGTGCGGCCCAAGCTTAAAGCGTTGAGGTCCACACTACGGGACGTACAGGGAAACAGCATTCCGGTGTTGGGGGTCGGGAAATTTCGGGTCAATTTTAAGAGACATTCTGCGGAACTGCCCCTAGTTGTCCTCAAAGGGGGAAGCTGTAGCCTCCTAGGGACACAGTGGTTTCAGCCCTTAGGTTTGTTCATAGGGGGGGTGCATACCGTGGGGGGGGACCCGATACAAGCGGTTTGCGATGCGCATCCCGCCGTTTTTAAGAAAGGACTCGGAAAGTTCAAGGGACCCCCTGTAGCTTTCGACATAGACCCGGAGGTCCGCCCGATAAGACTCAAACCACGCAGGGTGCCGTTCGCACTCAAGGACAAGATAGAGGCGGAACTGGACAAACTGGTGGGCCAGGGGATTCTTATTCCTGTTGATTCCGCGGAGTGGGAAACTCCAATTGTAACGGCTCTAAAGGCTAACGGGGAGGTGCGCATTTGCGCTGATTATAAGTGTACAATTAACAAGGCGATCCGCCCTAATGCATACCCGGTGCCAGTGATCAGCCACCTTTTGGCCAGGCTAAATGGGGGAAAGTGTTTCGCTAAACTCGATTTGGCACAAGCCTATCAGCAACTTCCTGTGACCCCCGCCACGGCCGCGGCACAAACAATAGTTACACATAAGGGAGCGTTCCAGGTGTCGCGGTTACAGTTCGGCGTGAACTCGGCACCCGGCCTTTTTCAATCGCTCGTGGAACGCCTCCTAAAGGGCCTGGAGGGGGTGTTGCCTTATTTTGATGACGTGTTGATAACAGGGGGGAGTGAGGCTGAACTGGCAAAAAGGTTGGACAAGGTACTGACCGTGTTCGAGAAAGCGGGGCTGAGATTGAGGAAGGATAAATGTGTCTTTTTCGAAACCGAGGTCGAGTTTTTAGGGTTCCGGATCACACCCGAGGGGATTAAGCCGTCTAAATCCAAGGTAGCAGCCATTAAAAAGGCCCCTCGCCCCACATCCAAAACCGAGCTGCAGTCTTTCCTGGGGCTCCTCAACTTTTATCATACATTCCTCCCGCGGAAGGCGTCCGTGGCCGAACCGCTCCATCGGTTACTTAAAAAAGAGGAGCCATGGATGTGGGGTAACGAGCACGAGAGGGCGTTCAAAGAGCTAAAGCAACTCCTAACATCTGAGGCAATCCTGACGCACTTCGACCCCAAACGGCCTGTGGTCCTAGTTTGTGATGCATCCCCGGTGGGGGTGGGGGCAGTGCTTTGCCACGTGTTGGAGGACGGAAGGGAGGCCCCGGTAGCGTTTTACTCAAGGTCCCTGTCCCAAGCGGAGCGAAATTACGCGCAAACCGACAGGGAAGCGTTAGCAATAGTAGCGGGGACCAAAAAATTTCACGATTTTTTGTATGGCCGCCCGTTCAAAATCGTGACCGATCACAAACCGCTGTTAGGGATTTTCACGGCAAACAAGCCCACGCCGCAGATCCTGTCCCCGAGAATGCTGCGATGGGCTATTTTCCTCAACGCGTACCAACATGAGTTGGAGTACAGGCCCGGAAAGGAGATCAGCCATGCTGATGCGCTTTCGCGATCCCCTCTGCCATTGTCGGACGACCAAAAGGCGAGAGCAGAAAGAGACCGCCAGGTGTTGCTGATTGAGGTTTTAGACGCACCCCCAATAGTGCCAGCCGACATTGCTAGGGCGACAGGCAAGGACAGGACGCTGGGAAAAGTTAGTTCATGGGTGCAGAAGGGGTGGCCGGCTTCGTCCCCGAGTACAGAGTTCGACCCATTCTTTAGGAAAAAGCTAGAGTTGTCCCTAGAGAGGGGGTGCCTTCTGTGGGGCCAACGGGTGGTGGTCCCTGCGCCCCTGCGGACGAGGGTGCTCGAACTGCTGCACGTCAGCCACCCGGGCATAGTTCGTTCAAAGGCGCTAGCCCGGAGTTACTTCTGGTGGCCACAGCTGGACGCGGACATTGAGCACATGGTCGGCACTTGCGAGGCTTGCCAGGAATCCCGACCTGAGGCGGCCCGTCTCCCGCATCGGGAGTGGGACACAGCAAGGGGGCCATGGTCCAGAGTGCACGTGGATTTCGCTGGCCCGTTCCGAGGAACCATGTTTCTCCTGGTGGTAGATGCGTTCTCCAAGTGGCTGGAGGTTATCCCAGTAAAGAGCACATCCTCCGCCACGACAATTAGCCGGCTAAGGAGAGTCTTTTCCACGTTCGGTTTACCCGACACTTTAGTCAGCGATAACGCTAGTTGTTTCACCTCCGCTGAGTTCGGAGCCTTCATGGAGGCAAACGCCATTCGGCATGTCACATCCGCACCGTTTCACCCGGCCACGAATGGCCAAGTGGAACGACTAGTGCGTACAACAAAGGACGCGCTGCGGTGCATGGGCCCGGGGGACCTGAATCACCAGGTATGCCAGTTCCTCTTAGCGTATAGGGTAACCCCTTTAGCGTCAGGCTACTCGCCGGCGGAGCTCTTGATGCGGCGAAAACTGACCACGATCCTGTCCAGGCTAGACCCGACGAGGGTCGAGGATAAAGGGAAAAACATAGGGTTGGCAGTCTCGAAAGGGTTTGCCGCCGGGGACCCTGTTCACTGCAGGAACTATTCCAGCGCAGGGCCGGCCTGGGTACCAGGGAAGGTTGTAGAACAGACGGGGCCAGTATCGTACCGGGTCGAGACTAACACCGGCCTCCTCTGGAGGAGGCACGCAGACCAACTGAGGCACCGAGTGAGTGGGCCAGTCAGTGGAGCTCAGCAACAGGATTCTGCGTTAGGGTTCTCCCCCACCCGCTTAACCCAAGGGGGAGACAGCAATGGACAACAGTCCCAAGCAAGGGGGGAAGGAAGCAGAAGCAGCGGCCCCGACTCATATCCTTTTGATAGCAGCGGCCCCGACTCATATCCTTTTGATACGCCAGTCCTATCAGGGGCCGGGGAAGGGGGAGAGGAGTTCGCGACCGCTGCCCCCGATAGTAATTTTGAGTTTGATTTTGCGAGCCGGGGGGGTTTTCAGGAGTGTTCCCCCACCCATCCAAGCGAGAAGAGGGGTTTTTCGTTAGCCCCCAGTGCCCCCGGTTCCTCCCTAAGAAAGAGCACACCTCCCAACAACGCCGCGGAGCCGCGGAAAGTCACTAACGAGTCTCCCTCTCATATTACAGGACAGGAAACCAGGGGACAAAGAGAAGGTAGCAAACCCGGGGAGAGGCAGCCCGCATCGAGACCCCAGCGTGTTCGAAATAAGCCATCTTGGCTGAGAGACTTTGTCTCCTAAGGGGGGGGAGTGTGTTTAAGTGTGGGCTCGAGACTTTGTCTCATCCTAGGGGGGAGGGGTGTTGTGTTCTGTTGGTTTTATTATACACACGGATTACAATGTATCTGAGCCAATGTAACCTTGCCTATAGCAACAATGTAACCTTCAGCTGTATCATATAAACCCTGTAATAGGACGCGAGCTAATGACCACCAGCTGGCAGCAGCGAGCGTCCAAGCTCTCTTGGTCCAAACTCATCAAAGGCAACAGCGCGGGAAGTTTTCCCGCCACCACCTACACCTGGACAAGAAGGGCGTGACCTGCAATGACGTCACGCAGACAGTAGCCAATGGGCTACCATGGCACCACGTTCAAATGTGTTACTGCTGTATATAAAGAGCTATCGATCCGCCATTACCTCATGTTCCCTCTGTCCACGATGCAATAAACCTGAGCTAACCCAGCCCGAGGCTGTGTCCTGTGTCTTGGTTTGCATACACCAAATATCTTCAGCAGAAAAACAACAGTATTCTATGTGCTCTGACATCTAAGTCATGCCTGCTATATGACCATGGAAACCTCTGCACATGCAGATAGCACTGGCTCTTTGGCTGTAAATGGAGATGAAAACGACATCCTAGAGTCAGACATGACTAGCTTTCGAGCAAGGGAGACATTTATGTTTACCTATTGTAGTGTACAGGCTATAAAAAGAGGCATAATATTTAGGACAGACTATTTCCAAAATGTGAATAAAATAGAGCAGTTGGCTGGCAGGAATAAAGAATGTGTGCATTTGTAGATAGGGATGTCACTAGTAAATGGAGACAGAATACTTCTTTAGAAAATGTGTTTGCATGTGAAAAGTGTACTGTATTGGCAAACATATTTGCATGAAGGACGTTTTCACTCAGAACTGGAACAGTTTCTCTGAGGCACTCTTGTGGCCCATGAGGGGATATGTTCTTCTTTCATGTCCTGATCAAACTCTGGACTGCCAAAATGAAGCCACTTTCTTGCTTTGCTGTTGGCCAAACTTAAGTCCTCATCGGTGCATGTTTCTGGCAGTAATCAGCAAACCCACAAATGAGCCGGCTTCTGTGTCTCTCCACATTTACAGCACATATTGTTGTCCGTCATCAGCCCCCACTTGAGCATTTTGGTCTTGCATTTAGGCACTCCAATCCTCAGCCTATTCAGGGTCCTCCAAGTGACGTAGGGGAATTAGACTTCCTCAGCTATATTCTCCTTTAATGTTATTCCTAGTCCAGTGAGCTCCTACCTCCATCTTCTAATTTGTTTTTGCTCTCCTGTACCCTCAACAAAATGTTCTTGCCATAAAGCTCTTCCTCAATCTGAGCCGGCGGACTGGAGGCTCATATCCATTAAGACAGAGATTCTCAACCTATGGCTCATGGGCCAGATGTGGGTCATGGCACCATTTCATGTGCCCCTCCCCACTGCCTCTACCACACCAGGAAGTGCCATGTGGTGGAGGAAGGGCAAAATCTGGCCCCTGAAGCTGTCTGAGGGAGTATGACCCAGCCCCTGGTTTAAAAAGTTGAGAACTCCTGCATTAAGAGGATGTCGAGGGTCATTCTCTTGTTTAGTTCTCTCAGCATGCGCTGCTACTTCTTTCCTTAGGTGGAGCGATACCAGTAAGAGGGTATATTTTCTTAACTGGTGTACATTTGAGGCATCCTGTTGCATGGCTTCGTTAACAGTGATGTCAAGGGAATAGGCGAATCAATTCTAGCTTCAGGAACTGCAAGAAGAGACATATTTAGTGTCGTATGTGGCTCAGCACATGAAAAATACAGGCATTGCAGTTCCATTTGTGGACACAGGAGGGTACGCTAAGGTAATGTATCTAAGTTCCCTGTTTCTTTATCCACTTGAGTCCCCAAATGGTTGAAGAAGGAATAAAAGCGGATTGCCAACAGGCTGCTATGGGTCACTGTCCTGGGATGGTGGCAGCAGGTCCCAGGGTGGGGGAAACGGACTGACCGAGATAACTGTTCTGTGAGTGTTGGTTCTTTGAGCCTGAGGCTGATGTAGCCTATTGGCTGTGACAGCTCACAGTAAAGAGTCATTTGTGAACCATCTGTCTCTAATAAGTTCCTCTGTGAGGATGTTGATTAGTTGGATGGGAGCCAAACAAATTTACCAGTGATAGATTTAGTGCTAGCAGAGGGTACAAGATGGAGCAATCACACCCTTTTCTCGGGAACATGTTTGGAAAAGTTACTTGAGGACTGCAGCTCTTACGATCTCTCAACCAGCGTGGATGCTAGGGGATTCTGGGAATTTTAGTTAGTTAGTTAGTTAGTTAGTTAGTTAGTTAGTTAGTTAGTTAGTTAGTTAGTTAGGAAGGAAAGGTAAATGTCTCCCTTGCTTGAAAGACAGTCATATTTGAGTCTAGGGGGCAATACTCATCTCTGTTTTCAGCCAAAGAACCAGAGCTGTCTGTGTCTGCAGACATTTCTGTGGACATGTAGCAAGCATGATTAGACACCAGAGTGGATGGAATGCTGTTACCTTTACTGCCAAAGTGGTATAGTATCTATTTATCTATTTGCAATTTCTTGCTTTTGAACTGTTAGGTTAGCAGGAACTGTGACAGGCAATGGGCGCTCACTCCAACACACAGCACTTGGGTCTTGAACTGCTGACATGCCAACCTTCCAATTGTTAAGCTCAGCGTCTTATCCACTAAACCACTGCAGCCCATACAAGCCAGCCAGCAAGCAAGCAAGCAAGCAAGCAAGCAAGCAAGCAAGCAAGCAAGCAAGCAAGCAAACAAACAAAAATAAGAGTTTTCTGAGCCTTGCCTAGAAACATAGCTTCCTTCCTTGCGCCAAATACATTTGTGAACATTCCTAAAGTAATTCTTGTTACTGAGATACCATTGTTTGTATCAACTTTTTGAGCCTCTGTATCTTTGACTCCACCCCACCCAGTTGTTAGACAACTGTTCTTGAGATCCAAATTTGAGGAGCCTCCCCTTCTCCTTTGGTGGCACCAGTGCTTTACACAGGCAATATAGAGGAGGCCTCATCTGTTCTCCATCATGCTAGTTTACGAAACCAGAGGTGGTTGAGCTGTCAGTTTTCATTTGTTCACTGCATCAGGACACTTAGTGCTTCACAGTCACATTGACCCAGAGATATGGGCTATATAGCTTAGTGGTAGAGTACAGTACATAGAGTGAAAGGTGCTGCATCCAGTCCCTGATATCTCCAGATATGGCTTGGAAAGACTTCTTTCTCAAACTCTAGAGCAGTGGTGGCGAACCTTGGCACTCCAGGTGTTCTTAGACTTCAATTACCAGATGCCCAAGTCAGCACACCAGCTGATCAGAGTTTCTGGGAATTGAAGTTCAAGAACAGATGGAGTGCCAAGCTTCACCACTACGGCTCTAGAAAGTTGCTGTCAATTTGCTTTCAGCTTGACTTAAAAAAAGATTTTGACATTTGCTCAGCTCTCTCCTGCATGACTGGTGAGATGCCATTCTCTGTATCCATCAGATACCTTCACACTCCAACCCTGATTTGCTAGAGATTGCTTCTTCATTCTCAGGAGCCAGTCCAAGATCTTGCTAAATGTCCCATCTGACCTGACTGTGGTACCATAGATGTTTTCTCTATGGTTTTTTCTTTAATATGGTTTTAAATTGTGGATGTAGAGTGTGTATATTGTCTACAGAACTGATTTCCAAATGGGGTTGAAGAGCTCGAGCTAGAGATGGATTTGCAGCCCCTTCCACTAGCAATGGGGGAAGAGTTTTGAACCTCTCATGGGACAACATTTTCTCTGCATCTCAATGGTTGACAGCAGTTAGTGGCACAGGAGGCATGGCAAGGAGAAAGAAGATAGAAGTTGTTATGTGCTGTCATGTCATCTAGGACTCATGGCAACCCTGTGAACGAAAGATCTCCAAAATATCATATTCTTAACAACCCTGTTTCCAAACACAAGCCTGAGGGTTCTGTCACAGAGTCAATCCATCACATATTTGGTCTTCCTCTTTTTCTGCTGCATTCTATCTTTCCCATGAATATTGTCTTGCCAGAGAATCCTGCCATCTCACAAAGTGCCCAAAGTAGGACACATCAGCTTCATCATTTTTACCTCCAAAGACAATTCAGGCTTGATTTGCACTAGGAATCACTATTTTTTGGCAGTCCAAGGTATCTCTTAGAGCTCTCTCCAACACCATATTTCAAATCAACACCCCCCCCCCCAACCCAGCACCTTTCTTTACTGTCCAGCTTCCATGCTGAATAGAAGACTGGTGTTTGAATCCTTATTCGCCAGGTGATCTTGGTTCATCATCATTCTAGGTTGTCTCTCATAAATTAGAGATATATTGACCTGCCTTGAAGTGTTACTAGAGTTGTAGTGCATGGCTGACATAAGGATCTCAGAACTTCCTTTATCAGGACAAGATCAGACTAGACCAATGAGAAAGACCCAGATTCAAATCTACACTTAGTCAAGAAGCTACTGTGAAATTTTGAGCCAGTCATTTTCTCACAGCCTCCCCCCCCCCGGGTTGCGGTGAGGATGAAATGGATAGTGCAACTTCCTCCTTGAGCTACTTAGCAGAAGGGCAGGATGACATTAGTGACGAATTATATATTATATAAGTGCTATGCGGTTTAATGACAGCAGTTGTTGGTGTCCAATTTAGATCCCTCAAAAGAGATTGGTGGCTGAATACTGTTTGCTTGTCCATCAGAGAATGTGAGGTATCTCTCACACCTGCCCGCCCCGTTACCCCAGCCCTTTCATTCTTGACTGCCTCCTTATCAGAGGCACGAGGCACTTGTATTTGTGAATGCTTGCTTGCTTGCCCTCTTGTATGTTTGTGTGAATATGTTCTACTTATGCCTCTGTTTATATACAAATACCCACTTTGGGTCTTGCTCCCTTTACCATTGGTTGCTGAGCCTTCTGCCCCACTAGCTGCAGTGGGCACCAGCTGCCACTTGGACTGAATCGGTAAATCAGCCCCACTGCATCCTTCATGTGGAGGTAAAAATGAAATCACAACCAACTAAATCAGGGATTCGCAACCTATGACCCACGGCACCATTTCATGTGGCCCGCATCACCGCCACTGGAAGCGGACATGTATACACCAGCTGTAAATTCGTTTGTGGCTGTTATAAAGGCTGCTGTAAAATGCATCCACGGTTGTCGTAAACACATTTATGACAGCCACGGGCGCATTTTACCGCAGCATTTACAGCAGGGGGAACCACCTGTCGGGCCTGCTCAGCTGCATGAGGGGGCATGGTCCAGCCCACAGCATGAAAAGGTTGAGAACCCCTGAATGAAATGCTTAGTAATGTGCAACATTAATATCATACATCAATGATTTAACTGATATACCAGATATCTTTGCCTGATAGTAATTACATGTCTGGCTAGGTTATCCTGCTATGGTAATAGAGTAGACCATACTGCCAGCATCTCAACACTGAATGTCAGGTGGCAGTTAACTAAGTCCCTGAGGACTAATGGCCTTGGGTGGCAAAGTTCACATGGAAGAGTGATGGTCCACAAGTGGATTAAATCCCACTTGAATCCATCTTGATGGAGGGCAGCAGCTTCATCAACACTGGCCTGGGGCTGAGGAGGACTTTGAGTGCCAAAAGGGCTCAGACCAGAAAGTGATTCTCAGAACTGGATCAGTGGTACAGGTGTCATGCTGCGATGCAGAAGGCGAATGGAAGGCCACTGCATTATATTGTTCTCAGGACAATCTTCACGGCGGATTGTCATGAGGATAACCAATATTCGGAATCGGATACAGCACTTGAAGGAGAAGATAGCAGTGGTTGGCTCTGTTACTGAAGGTTAGAGGAAACATTTTGACTGCAGTTGTCTTCTTTTCAGACATACCAGAAGTGAAAGGAGGATGTGATCATAGCCCAAGGTGAGAACAGTAATTGAAGGATAGATGTCTGTAAACGTTAGTCCACCCACAGACTGCCATGAGGTAAGAGCTGATGTTTGACCTCTCTCCCAACCTGTGGTGACCTTCACATCTCAAACTGATCGGTGTCCTAGGCCTGGAGATTAGAGTTTTGTAAGCAGCTATTTTTGTCTCAAGTACAATTTTTCTCCACTTGATCTTGTCACCTGCTTAGCAGTGGCTGGCGAAGAGTTCCTGATGTCCCCCCACCCCAACTCAGCAGTGCTAGAATGAAAATTAGGTACCAGTACGTTGAGTCCCAAGGTGACAAGGCTGAGGAAAGGAGCAGGAAATGGGAGTTTGTACCCAGGGAGCAGGTTCTAATACGTTTTGCGCTCCTCTGGTGTTGCTGGCCTAAAGCAGCCAGGATTAGGGATGGAACTGTGTCATATTAATCTGAGCTCCCAGCTGTGAATCCAATCTGAGCTTTCACCGCTCTGACCTTCAGCCTACGCTCCTGTCAACTGACCAGCTTGAGCAGCAGCTGTCCTATATTGGGATCTCTCATCTAGCACTGGTACTATGCATCTTGCTTTAGGGTAAAAAGCAGATGTTTAGGCTATCATCTTTATGCTGGTGCTAAGTTAATTTCCCTTCTTTATTATTTTATTTATTACATTTTCATATCACCCATCTGGGATATGTTTCCCACTCTTTCTTCTCCGAGAAATGGCCATCGACATGGTGGTGGTTTCCAGGCATTTGAGGCCAGAAATGTGGGAGATGGGCCTCACTGATGTACAGGTTACACTCCTTTGGGAATTCCCTTGTTGAAACAAATGAAAATAGATTAGCAAAAGAGGGACATTTCTTATGGAATGGCTTGTGGTTTAATGGGAGATTTACTTGTTTGTATACAGAAAATCCCCAGTTTGATTTTGTTGCATTTCCAGTTCAAAGAACTGCACATTTAGGCGGTAAGAAAGTGCTGTACTTGAGACTATGTCAGTAAGCATTGACAATACTCAGTATTGGCAGCCAGAGTAAACTCATATTGAAGAATGCTAGGTTGGTAATGTGGCAGACATAACTACCGTAGATGCCAGACAACCCAGAACACTGTTACCTTTCCTGCCAAGGTGGTACCAGTTGAGCTACTTGTAATTTCTTGCTTTTGAACTGCTAGGTTAGTAGGACCTGAGACAGACAATGGGAGCCACTCTGTCATGCAGCACTCAGGTCTCAAACTGCTGACCTGCATACTCTCTGGTCATCAAGCTCATAGGGAAAAATGTATACATTTGACTTGTTCATGCTTGTGCATATTGTAGGGATGTGATATGTATTCACAAAATCTCTCATTCATGGACATTTCCAAGTTTCACCCTATGAAGACTCACGACGGAGACTTCCTTCTGCTTCCCACACAAATAAGACTCTAAGTTCTTTTACTTTTTAAATCTATTGTCCTTTACTCTGAAGAGGAGCTGCCAACATTCAAATTCAGCTTCCACTTAATGTCCTTTCCAATAGAAGAAAAGTGTTTTCCCCCTCTCCCCTTGGTTCTGACATCACTTGTGTGGAAGTGTTTGATGCTGAGGGAGGGGATTAATTAATATCAGTGATTTTGATACAGTATTACAGTGGTGATGGCACATTACTTGTATTTCGAAGTTTGGAGTACTGTATTTCGTATATGAGGTTGAACTATTTTACATGTGGTGTTGATTTCTTTTTCCTATTTCAAGACAGAAAGCACAGACAGACATTAACAGGCTAAATTCCATGTCTTTTTTTAATGAGAACACTCGTTTCCATGGTTGATTATACAGTACTGTATTTTATAGACCTTATTCATCAACTTTAAAGAAATCCACTTTGTTATACATATTGTTAGCTCATAATAAATTTGCAAGATACTTCTTCGTAAAGCAACTCCCCCCCAAACATGCAAAACTTCCAGTTACTTTTTCCAGAATTTTAGATTGGGCTTCTTTATATGGGTTTGACAAAATGCCTAGACACCAGAGTGCAGTCTTTTACTTTCCCACTGAAGTGGTCCCTATTTACCTACTTGCAATTTCTTGCTTTCAAACTGCTAGGTTGGCAGGAGCTGGGACAGAGATGGGAGCTCACTCCATTGTGCAGTACCTAGGTCTTGAACTGCTGATCTGCCAACCTTCCAGTTGTCAAGTTCAGCGTCTTAACCACTAAGCCACCACAGTCCCATAGCCCTTTAAAGACCCATATAGACCTTTGTTAAGTATCCTAATTTTGTATTCTTAGACTGCCAAACATTAGATACTTTGATCCATCAGGCTTTTACCTGTATAACCATAATTTATACAGCCATAAGTATCAGGTGACGCTCAGAGACTCATGGAGTGAATATTCTTTTCTCCCTTCAAGTTCCTTTCCTGTTATTATTATACTTGATTTGCTCCCACCCCACATTATCCCCTTAAGTCTGTTCAATGCTTGGTCATGAGGGAGCCGTCAGATTCTCCCAAGGCTGCCATTCTGGCCAAAATTCCAGAAAATGGCATTCCCCTCACCACCACCAGGACCCCTGACCAACACACTGTTGCTTGCTGAGAAAGCAGAGTCCAAGTTGCTGGTTGTGTTTTTGGGACAGGATGGGTGAAGTGTGAAAGCGTTACCCTGTGGAAAGTTACCTCAGCTGCACGATTATGCGAAGTGTGGTGATGGTGCTACCTCCACACTCTCATGGCCCTTCTCAGTACAAGGACACTGGTGGCTGTTGTCACGTAGTGGTGGACGTCTCATTCTCCAAGCTCACCCGCCTGCTTCCCTGCCTTGCCTCCTCTTCTTCTTCCTCACGGCAAGAGCTGAGAGCCACCTCGTTCTCATAGCAAAAGGAGGCGCGAGCAGTAGTGGCTCCTGCTGGGGGTGCCCTATATTTGCGCTGGCTCAGCTCCTTAGCACTGAAGTTGGGGGTTCCAGGCACCTCATAGGTACGGTGGAAGTGTTGGTAGTCAACCTCATAGTGGCCACGTCGTTCAAAGAGCACGGGTTCGAAGCGATGTCCCCAACGCAGCTCTTTGGGAAGGTAGGAACTACGGCATTGCGTGGTCATTGCTGTGGCCTCCACCATGCCTTCTAAAATAACCACCAGTTCAAAGTCAGCTTCAGTCAGTTCTTCAGGACCATACTCGTACAGGGGGCTTTCGGCATCAATTTCATGCACAATTGTCACTGGTGAGACCAGAAAGATGCGGTCTGTGCCATTGTCAAAGCCCACATTGATATCATTGTGGTCTAGGGGAATGTACTCTCCTTCGGGGGTCACACGAGGCTGTGGGGGAAAAGAGAGGAAGAAATATGGTTTATGTACTGAAGTGTACTTCTTAGGTTACAGTCCTAAGCTGTAAGTTACTGCACTGTCTCTATGTGCAACGCAACTTATACTCTGTGATCTCCTACATCAGTTGTGGCGAACCTATGGCACGCATGCCAGATGGGGCACTCAGAGCCCTATCTGTGGGCATGTGCGTTGTTGGCCCAGCACAGATTTTGCCCCACCCAACAGCCCAATGGGAGCACTCCTTCCCTCCAGCTCAGAGTTTGCCCTACCCCTCTGCCCAACAGTCCAATGGGAGTGTTTCCTCTTTCCCCACAGCACAGAGTCTGCCCCACCCCTCTGTTTGGGCACTTGGTCTCTAAAAGGTTCACCATCACTGTCCTACATAGTGGGTAGGAAACATGCAGTTCTATTATCAGCATGCACTCTGGCAGTGACTGAAATGTTTTCCACAACTCCAACACAAAAGGACCTATGCATATGTGGGGGAAATAAATAGCCTGTTTATGAACATGTACTCAAGTGGCTAAGATGCTGACTGGGAAGCGGAAGGTCAGCAGTTCGATTCCCGAGTACTGCAGGACGGAATGAGCTCCCGTCTTTGTCCCAGCTCCTGCCAACCTAGCAGTTCGAAAGCAAGAAATTGCAAGTAGATCAATAGGGACCACTTCGGTGGGAAGGTAATAACGTTCCGTGTGCTCCAGTGTCTAGTCATGCCTGCCACATGACCACAGAAATGTCTGCAGAAGCAGACAGCGGTGGCTCTTCGGCTTTGAAACAAAGATGAGCACTGAACCCTAGAGTTGGATACGACTGGCTTTCGAGCAAGGGAAACCTTTACCTTACTTGCATTGTATGCTTTTGACAACCACCCACCTGTCTATCTTTCCTTCCAGTCTTCTCACAGTTTTTCCACCTCTGTCTTAGACTTGCCTATTTATCCTGTTTTCCATTCATTGTAATGGACTCATCTATCAATATCATTGGTGCTCTGGTTGCAGCAAGCAAAGGAAATCTTGTTGCTATCTCTGGTCTTTGATTAGAGATAGCATCAGAATGTCTTTCCTTCCCCTGTCCACATTCCTCATGGAGAACATGAGTGGGGTGTGAGAAGAATGTCCTTGAGATTGAATATAGCAAGGGTATTATTGCAGAGAAAGACATGCGACTCTGTAGTTCTTCCTTTAGAGAGGAGAACATGATAAGAGGGAGAGCGCAGAATTAGATGATGCTAAATTGAAGGTATAGCTTGTAATGGTTTGGCGATGACCCCCACCTACTGGGGATATCACCCAAGGCCTTGCCACATGTAAGGGTCAGTTTGCCCACCAATACAAGGCCAGTCCCACCCTTGTGCTCTCCTTTGTTCTAGTATTCAGAACAAATACAGTGATACCTCATACAACAATTTTAATCCGTTCCACAGGGCTCGTTGTTGTACGAAACAATTGCTATACGATGCATGCATCGCATAGCGATTTTCCCTATGGGATGCATCGTACAATGGTGTTTTTTTTTGCTAAGTGGTTTTTCCCATTGAAAAACTGTTGTACGATTTTTTCCATAGGGAAAACTATTATGCGGGACACCATTTCCCCCCCAAACCTAATTGTTATATGATTTCGTTGCTATACGGGGCGATTGTTGTATGAGGTTCCACTGTACCTAAACTATGAATTATTTTCAATTCTAAATATAAGTCTTTTGCAGTACAGTAGAACCTCGGTTAATGTAATGAATACATTCTCCGGAACATTTCTTACAGTGAAAATTACTTTAACCAAATTTCCCATAGGAATGCATTGAATACAATTTCCCATAGGAATGCATTGAAAACCAAAATACGTTAACCAAAACACAGTTTCCCATAGAAATGCATTGAAAACCAATTAATCTGTTCCAGGGAAAAAAATCTGTAAACCAAGCCACTATTTTCTATGGATTTTCTTTTGTTATGTGATTTTTATGTTAACTGAGCTGTTTGTAAACTGAGGTTCCACTGTAGACTTATCTGTTGATCTGTCTATCAGTTAGAGTCTATCTGCTGGTTTTTAAAGTTTTAACAAACAATTTTAACACCCAAATTTTGCCTGCTTTTGTCTTGTCCAAGGGTTTCTCCTTGATAATGTCCTTACCTGCAGCAATTGTGCCCGGACATGGGCCTCTACCAGGTGGCTCTTGCGCAGGTTGGCCACACGCCACATGAGGCAAAGTTTCCCATCACGCATGGCCACCACTGCTGTTTCACTAAAGACAAGGGTCTCGTTGCGCTTCTTGGGCTTGGCAATCTTGGCCATGATTGCGCCAATAATGAAGGCATCAATGATGCATCCCAGTATGCACTGGAAAACCACACCCACGACTGCCAATGGGCACTCTTCTGTTACACTGCGGAAGCCATACCCGATGGATGTCTGGGTCTCCAGGGAGAAGAGGAAGGCGGCCATGAAGCTGCTGACTTCTGAAAAGCAAGGTTTTGAGCCTGGTGGTGGGTCAGGGGCAAGGTCACCGTGCAGGGTAGCGATGAGCCAGAAGATGAAGGCAAAGAGTATCCAGGACAACACAAAGGAGAGGCAGAAGATGAGAAACATCCAGCGCCAGCGAATGTCTACGCAAGTAGTGAAAAGGTCGGTGAGGTACCGCTGACCTTTTTCAGTCATGTTGACAAATTGCACGTTGCAGTGGCCATCTTTCCTCACAAAACGGCTGCGCTGCCGGACAGGAGCGGGTTTGCCGTTGTGGCAGCTGGTGGGGGTCTCAACAGATTCCTCTTCCTGGAGTTCTCCCACCCCGTCACCACCTGCACCCCCAGTCCCACTGAGACGGCGGATGGCTTTGGCCACCCCCATCTCTGAGGGATGAGCTTTCGTCCCGGCCAAGGCTAGGCCGGGCTTGGGAGATTGGTGGCCCAGCCTGTGTGTTGTCTAGAAAAAGCAGGTAATTGAGGGAGTGTTAGTGGGTAAAGATGTGGTTGGGTGGACATGCAGACCCTCTGGGAAACCTGTGGAAAGAGAATGGAGACAGGTGACAAAGAGTACAGCCGGCTGATATTTAGTAAAGGTAAAGGTTTCCCTTGCTCGAAAGCCAGTCGTATCCGACTCTAGGGTGCAGGGCTCATCTCTGTTTCTAAGCCGAAGAGCCAGCGTTGTCTGCTTCTGCAGACGTTTCCGTGGTCATGTGGCAGGCATGACTAGACATCGGAGTGCACGGAACGCTGTTACCTTCCCACCGAAGTGGTCCCTATTTATCTACTTGAAATTTCTTGCTTTCGAACTGCTAGTATCGACTCCAGAATCCACACCAATTTAAATCATATCATGTATGATTTTTCAAGAGAATGATGAGAAACTTTTCAGTGTTTATTTTTCTCATTTCATCCTACAGAGACACTCAAATCCTTAAAGGTTCTCTCTGTTTCTTAGTTTTCACTTTGTGAAATGCTATCTTGCAAGAAAATTGAACCTGATTTCTTTTTACACCTGAAAGTTTGCATGCCTTTATCATTGTCCAGCTTTGGTTGGAATTGAGCTAAGGATTTGTACTTTGGCAGGCATTTCCTTTCTAAAAAGAGAGAAATTGAACGCTGAAGTGTCTTTGGGACCCTGAATTGGAAGGTGTACTCTCATCTCCTTTATCCCAAGTGTACATTCCTTAGTCGGGATCCAACCTACATAATTCATTGGGGTCAACTCAGAAACAGAGCCACAAGGTATTATTGTTCACAAAAAAAATCACATTTTAGGGCCTCAACATGCTTAACACTAATATAGTTTGTTTTCCTCTCTTTTTAAATTTCTTTGCTGATAAAGTGTTGAGTTGAAGCTGAAAACCTACTTGCTTAGTTTTAGTATCAGTAACAAATGTTACTTTTGAATTCTGCCTCTTTCCATGGACTGATAGGATTGCCAGAAATTTTATCAGAGCTCCTGCCTTCTAGCAGATATTATACCAAGGACAAAGTCAGCAATGGGTACTCACTATCTCCCTGCTTGAAAAGCTTCACATGTCTGATTTGTTAAAGTAGCACAATCATAAAATAAAATTTGCAACTCAAATCACACTGTTACAATTTTTTAAAAAGAGTGTTGGTAGGTCAAGCCTTTTGATTGCTCCATGTGTTCTTGTTTGTTTGATTCCCAATATAAGAGAAATTGTGGAAGGTTGCCAACATTTTCTTTGAGAAGATTTCTAAGTCCTTCATAGAATCATGGCAGACAGAATATGAGGGAAGGGAATTTTTACTGACATGCAAATGCAATGATGGGGAATGTTTCTTCTAAAGAAGTTTGCCACATTTTCTTTGAGGAAGAAGTAGGCAAATTACAGAAAATGATCTTTTCCAACTACAGTACTGCCACACACTTGGTCTCCCAGAAGACCAAGCTCAATTGAAGCCCCGCATTAGACCACTTTCTTCACATGCAGAACAGTTCACATTCAAACCCCCCACCCCCAGAATCTTCAAATAAGAAAAAAAAATATCCCAAAGCCTGAGACAAATATTGCCACATTAATCATTAGACAATATTGAGTTTCGATCTACCAAGTCTGACTCTATATAAGGTAACTTAAGGTTCCCTAAGATGAGGGCTGGAAATGTTTTAAATTTTTTTTAGAGACTACAACTGCCTGAATTCTGTGAGGTGCAGAGAAGAGTTAAGAGACCATGTCACCCCAAGGGTTTTGACCTGTCCTACAAGAACTGATTGTAAGGGCTCCCTAGTGGTCCCATCAGCCAGGGAGGCACATCTCCTCAGGACCACGAGGAGAGCCTTCTCGGTATCTGCTCCGGCCCTATGGAACCTCCTGCCACTTGAACTGCGCCTCCAGGTAGAGTTGCCCCCCTTCAAGAAGGCCTTAAAAACGTGGCTATGTCAGCAGGTGTGGGGTACAACTGGTACCACAACCCAGCCCTGCTGGCTTACTTAAACCTGCCCGGGGTTTTTATTTTTATTACTCCAGCCCGGGTGTCCATCTTTTAAGGGGATGGGGGAGGTTTTAAGGATGTTTTAGAGAGTTTTCTAATGTTTGGTTTAAACTGATATTGGGTGTGGGTTTTGATTGATATTGTGACCCGCCTTGGGTCGCTTGGGCGAGGAAGACGGTTGTATAAATTCAACAAATAAATAAAATAATAAAAAAGTAATTTTCCAAGTTCTGCTCACAGAAGACCAACCTGTCCAGATTCCCAGTTCCATAGCATGAAAAGCAAGGTACGCACATTCTTTAACTGTTGAATAATAGGAGCATTGGCTTAGGATAACCCTTCTTGCTTCTAACATATACAGTACTACCATTCGTACTTCTAACATATGTACTACCACACACACACACACACACACACACACACACACACACACACACACACACACACACACACGCACGCACACACACACGCACACACACACGCACACTTATGTACAGGACCCTTGCCTTCTGTTACAGGGGACCATGCCCTAGCTCTATGTTAGCAAACTTCCTTTTCTTTCCAGAGAACATAACATAACTATCAGAAAGTTTTAAAGCCCAAGGATAAAATTTTACCTGTCTTCTCTATTGCAGACTCCTGGACATGAGTTTAGTGAAGTGGACTTACTAAAAAAATTTTGTGTATTTATCTTGAAGCTAAGGGCGTGGTTTGCAAGCCGCTTCAGTCTGGCTGGCTTCTTCCTCAAAAGAGATACTGTATTATAAAGGTTTTCCAATTGCTCTCCAACTTCTCCCCAGGGCAAAGAACCATCAGAGGCCAACATTTGGTACCTCAAGAGGTGAAAGAAAAGGTCCAAGCTATTTCCTTCAAAAGAAAAGAAATTATTGTTTCCGATGCAAAGGTCACAAAAGAGCGTGGAAGCTTTCAAGTTCTTGAAAGGCTTTGCAAGGAAGTTTCTTTCACAACCATTTTTAAAACAAATTGGTGAACACAAGAACTGAGTTGATGGCTGGTACCACCAGAAAGGACACCCTCTGTTCCAGTGATGGCAAACATTTTAGAAACCGAGTGCCCAAACTGCAACCCAAAAAACAATCATTTATTACAAAGTGTCGATACAGCAACAGGGGAGAAAGGAAACACTCCCATTGGGCTGCTGGGCAGAGGGGCAGGGGTGAACTTTGTGCTGGGGTGACTGCACGGGTGCCCACAGAGAGGGCTCCGGGTGCCACCTCTGGCACGTGTGCCATAGGTTCACCACCACTGCTATATACTGTATATGAGCAGCCGGGAGTTTGAGGGTGGGCAACCTTGCCCACCTTGGCCACCACCTGGCTACGGCCCTGGCGGGCTGCGGAGGATGGTGGAGGATGGGGTGCCTGGCGTGCAGTGGTCCATGGGGTCACAAAGGGTTGGACTCAACTGTATGACTAACAACAACAAAACCTTGTGGGTCCCTTAAGCTTCCAAATTATCCTTCAGTATACAGAGAAGGGCCATAAAGAATAACAATATGCTATGGGGGTGATGAGGGAGGAAAATTTTGGAACCTCAAAGTGCCAGTTTGCTAATAAATTCAGTGATTTGAAATCCTGCATAGTCCCCTGGACCAGCATACAACTTGACTAAAAGATGCCACATGAGGATTCAAAAACTGAGACAATCATCACATGACAATAAATCGACTTCAAAAAAAGCTGAACCAACTTCTGATTTATTTCTACCGTATATTCATATATTCATCACCATAGATCGGTGGTGGCGAACCTATGGCACGCGTGCCAGAGGTGGACTTGAAGCCCTCTCTGTGGGCACCTGTGTGGTAGCCCCAGCACAGAGTTTGCCCCGCCCCTCTGCCTAGTGTCCCAATGGTAGCACTTCCTCCCCCCCAGCACAGAGTTCACCCCGCCCCTCTGCCCAGTAGCCCAATGAGAGTGTTTTCTTCCTCCCCTGTTGCTGTGTTGGCACTTTGTGATAAATAAATGGGTTTTGGGTTGCAGTTTGGGCACTCGGTCTCTAAAAGGTTCACCATCACTGATATATAGTATCTGACATATGACATTGTTGCCCATCCTGGAAAAAAAATCATTCACCCACATCTATGGCCCTGCAGCCCGCTCAGCTCTATACCCATTGTATCAATACAAGGTTAAAATCGACCATCAGAGCACCTGTCTGCAATTTGCAGCACTTAAGCAATACAGCAATAAAGTTGAAACAGATTTTTAAAAATTATGGCTTGTGTTATGAAACTCATTATCTGCTGGATATTTGGGAAACTACAAGGACACAATTTACTCAGTTGCAGGTAGTCAACATGCCAAAATTATTTTAAAAGTGATTGGAATCAATTCCAAATAAGCACATACCCCATTTTAAAAAACAACAACTTGCTTTCTAACTATAATAATAATAATAATAATAATAATAATAATAATAATAATAATAATAATAATAATAATAATAATAATAATAATAATAATAATAATAATAATAATAATAATAATAATAATAATAATAATAATAATAATAATAATAATAATAATAATAATAATAATAATAATAATAATAATACATCAGACATTATTCTGGGTTGAAAGTATTTTTGCTGCAGGAACTCCACTCAGGGGGTGCCCGAATGAGGCTCCTTTCATGTCCCCAAGGTCATGGTCCCGAAGTGGTCCCTATTGATCTACTAACAATTTCTTGCTTTCGAACAGCTAGGTCGGCAGGAGCTGGGACAGAGACGGGCATTCAAACCATCATGCAGTACCTAGGTCTTGAACTGCAGACTTGCCGGCCTTCCAAGCTAACAAGGTGAGCTTCTTAACCATTGAGCCATTGCAGCTCGTAGCTTTCTAACTGAAATCACATGACATATAATTGAGCATTTTTTCAGTGCTTTCTAACTGGAAAAATACTCAATTATATGTCATATAATTGGTGATTATAAAAATCAATTTCAAGCATGGGAAACCTGACATAAAAACAGAATGGAGTTAAATCCACAAGGTGATGATAGCAACATGTGGCTTGCAGGCTGCACATACCCCCAGGGAAAATCCATCAAGTTTTTTCAGTTAATTTTTAAATTTTGCTGCTAACATTTGCTACTAATTTCCTACAGAGATGTAGAAGGTCCTGAAGGTGGTCCTTAGATCTGCTAATACTGTCCACCTACAATCACAAACCAAGGCAGGTGCATGTTTTCTATTGGGCAGGATTGCTTTGTTTGTTTACCTTCTCATTTCTGAATAATCTGACTTCTGAGTAAACCTTTACAACAGGGGTTCCCAACCTTTTCAAGCCAGGGTCCGGGTCACACTCTCTCAGTCAGCTTCAAGGGCTGGGATGGCCATTTTGCCCTGCCTGCATGATGGGGGCAGCCATTTTCTCCCAACAGCTTCAAAGGGGCGGGCATGTTGTTTATTGAATGTCCTTGGAGGGATAGGAGGCATAACCATCAAGCGTGGCTCCGGAAAATACGGGAAATTACTGTGCATGCGCAGTCGCGTATACTCAGTAACTCCTTTGCACATGCGCAGAACCCCTTTCCCCACTGTTCAAAATATGGGACGGCAGCAGGAAAGGGGAGGAACGAGCGCTAAAATACGGGAAATCCCAGTCAATACGGAATACTTGACAGGTATGAAGGGAGGGCACATAAAATGGCCCTGTGGGCAAATCCAGCCCACAGGCCTTAGGTTGGGGACCACTGCTTTATAGGATTGTTCGGTGTGTGTTCAGTGAAATAAAACTTGTATGACTAATTAACTGAGCTTTCTGTAGTTGGCGAAACACCTGATCATGATATGGAACTGTGCAATGTGATGAGGACTTTGTGTGCAAAAAGGGCTTAGGACCTGAGAGTGACTCGAATACTAGATCAGTGGTATGAGTGTCAGGCTGTGATGCAGAAGGGAAATGCATTATAGTATATTGTCCCCTAATTGCCATGAGGATAGCCAATATTCAGAATCAGATGCGGCACTCAAAGAAGAAGAAATAATGTGTTGCTGGTAGCAGCACTTAGCATGTTGGACTACAACTGGATTGGGAGAAGTGGAAATCTCTATTTAGCAATGATGTCCAATAATGGATCTTGGGCCAGTACTTCTGCAAAATAGGACTGGGCTCTGAATTTGGCTCTCACAGGGGTTTAAAAACAAGCAGCACTCACAAGTTTCTGATCTGTTGTTCAGCTGAGCCTTTGCTCAACAAGGGACTCATCCCCTGTGCCTGCTCCTTTGCTTGCGGCAACACACGAGTGTGTAAGCTTATCCTTCCAAATAAAGCGGATGCTGGGCTTAGTGCTTGGATAAGTGGAATTTCATGGCAAAGTCAATATCTAATCTCAGACAAGATTTCTGGCTCAAAAACACACTTTTGCTTTTCCCTCACACTCTCCCCTTGCTAGCTATAAATCAGCTGTTGGAGAAAGAAACCCCATGTGTGAACTGCACAGAATTTAGAACTCTTGTATGTCTTCTGTCTGTTCTGTCTTCTTATCTCTACAAATGAATAGCATGGCACACCAGAAAGACAAAGAAATGAGTTCAATAAATCAAATCAAATCTGTCATTGGAAGCAAAATGATTAAATCAACACTGTCATCCCCTGGATATAATTATGAGAAGACAAGACTCAATGGAAAAGACAATAATGCTAGGAAATGTATATGGAGAAGGAAAACAGGAAGAATTAACATGAAATGGACTAATTCAATAAGGAAAACCATATCTGGCCTGGTAATATTAGGAGTTTTGGAGGGCATTAATTCATTGGGTTGCTCCATTTTGGAAGCAGTTTTACGACATCATAATAGCACCATATGTATTATATTTTCCGGACCATAAGATGTACCTGACCATAATACCCACTCAGTTTTAGAGCAGGAAAACAAGAAAAAAATATTCTGAACCACCAAATAGGGAGCCGGAGCTGTAGCTGTAGCTCACTTCGCCCGGGGCCGAAGGTGCACGGGAAGCACGGAACGGAAAGCGCGCCCAGTCGGTGAGGGGTTGACCCGCCAGCAGCGCCTGGCTGCAGAAGACCAGCTGACTTGCAACAGCTCCTGCAGTGCTTCCCGTGTGCCTCACCTGGATGGTGAGAGCCTAACCCGCCAGCAGCTCCCAGAGGCAGAAGACCAGCCGACCTGCCTGCCAGCAACGGCCGCAGCTGCCTCGTCCTTTCGGCCATGCTGCTCTGGAACTCCTACTCCTCCTCCCCTCCGGGACAACGAGGCTCTTCCTGAGCCCGGCATCCCAGAGTGGCATGGCTGAAAGGACCTCACCAGACAGACAGGATGGGAAGAGTTGTTGTTGTTGTTGCTGCAGCAGCAGCAGCACAATTCAGGCAATCCAGGGCTCTCACGACTGATTTTTTAGAAAACTGGTAGCAACATATTTTTTCATATAAGTATAAAGGAAATTTGGTTTTAATTGGAATTAGGCAATGGCAGAGCTCAGAAAAGTTTGTATTTTTGGACTGTAATTCCCAGAATCTTTCAGATGCAGGAGAATTCTGGACATTGTAAACCAAAGGTGTAAAGAATATATATATTTTTTAAAAATTGCTCCAGTTGATTTTCCAAGTTCTGTCATGTTAGAGAGCATTGGTTTCCTGTGAAAACGTGATACTGATTTTATTATTTTTGTTTTCTTTTGTGCCATTTCCCACCTGTCCTTCTGCAAAAAAAAAGAACACACAACACAATAATAACTGCCAAATTCTATTCTCTTTCTGGGGAATCTTGTGTAGGAAAGACAATCAAAAGACTAGCAGGAATGGTAATAATTCCTTGCAAATTGGTGGGGTTCTCCCCCTCCCACCGTCCTGGAAGAATCTAAGAAATCCATCAATATTTTCTGGTAATAAGGAATATCACAGACAAATTTTGCTGTGAAGAAAAAGAAGTGTTCCTCAGTTTTTCCTTTGGATACATGGGAATGTGAGATCTACAACCCTATTGTCGTACAAAAAAGTAATTATTCAAAGCTGGGGACAAAGAAAGCCATGTGCAGCCACATGGAAAAGACCCTCGTGTAGGCTTTGCTACCAGTTTCATTTTACTGTACTTGAAATGGTTCCCTCTCCACTTCTATGCCATCTTTCTCTAAGTGACAGTTCCTGCATCTGCTGCCTTAAACCAGATCCCATCTGGCCAATATGGAGTGGTCGAAATGGAGTGCTTTAGGGTAAAGAGTTAGAAGGTCGACATTTTTGTTGTGATTGGTGTTCATTGTTCACTTGTGAAGAGATAAGGAACAGATACAGTGCTGTCAGAAATCCGATTGAATCCGGAGCTGACAGGTATTCAGCCAGAAGGTGCGCCTACGTGCTTAAGTGTGAGAGAAGAAAGACTGAGAGAGGCCTTCCAGCTAGAGATGGCAAGAAGTCTTTCTTAGATATTTCCGGTATTTGCGGCTGGATAAGGTCATTTCGCACCATTAATATCTGCTCAGATGGAAAGCGAATCTCATATCTTCATTTAGTGCTTTCAAAAAACATTTTTCAAATCCCTGAATCAAAACTCATTATCTCTCATTTGTTAAAAAATGGACATTTGGGTTAATATCTCATTTTTTCGAATCCTTGACAACCGTTTCCTTTGTCTGAAGATGTATCTGTACCAGGCAAGTGATTCACAGGATTTAATATTTTTTTGGTGAGTGTGTGTGTGTGTGTGTGAGTGAATGTCCATGTAATGCTAGAGCAGGGGTGCCCAAACTTTTTGGGCCATGAGCCGGTCATTCGGTTCAGGGGGTCGGTCGCTATGGCCCATGAGCCAGAACTGGCCCTCGATGCCAATTTATCTGGCCCAAGAAGCTTTGTTGCTCCAGGAAGCGGAACTAAAATATGCCCGTATGGGCACATTTTACTTTCGCTCCCAGGAGCGATGAGGGCTTCGCGGGCCAAATGAATTGGCATCGAAGGCCAGATTTGGCCCACGGGCTGTAGTTTGGGCACCTCTGTGCTAGAGGTTAGTAAAGTTCTTTTAAAAAAATACAACTCCCAATTTATTTGGATATATTTAAGAAACACTTTAAAACAGTCCTGTTCAGGGAATCATTTAAAGCCCGATTGCCAACAGCCGCCTAGTTTAGATTGGTTCACTTTAGTTTCAATGTTAAACTTAACTCAGTTTAGTTTATTCAATTCCTGGACAGTTTGGTTCCTCTCCCCTCTTTTTTGGACAGGGCGGGGTGTATTATAAAGTTTAATTTATTAATACATCATCACCATGATGGGTTGTACTTTATTTCTTGCATTTCTATTATTAATATTTGTAAACGGGTGGTGGTGGTGGTCTCAGACAGTACAAAAGTGCACTAAATAAATATAGAGCAGGGGTGCCCAAACTACAGCCCGCGGGCTGAATCCAGCCCCCAATGCTAATTCATCCGGCCTGTGCCATCCTTGCCACTCCTGGAAGCAAAAGTAAAACATGATACTTTGGTCAACGTTTCTCAACAAGTTGTTTGTTGTAATCAAAGGTGTCTGGATGCTAATGGTAACTACTTTTAGCACCTCTTGTATAAACAGAAGTCATACGTGACTCGTGTTCATCTTTTGATATCATTATATATATACATTTTTGCACCCTCTCTATATATGTATCTAGAAAGCCAGGCTACTGGGTAAATTCGCCATAGACAACTGCATATGTATGACTACAAACAAACTACACACCACAATGTGGAGTTGTTGTCTGTAGGCATTGTGGTTTCCTCAGCATCTCTCTGAGCAAAGCACTAATGACCCATTGCAAAATTCTACATCCATTTGTCCCGTACCACACTACCCTAAAAATGTGCAATGTAGACAGGTTATTTGGGACAGCTTAAGTGTGCCCTTGTTGAAGGTTCTTTTTTGTTTTGTTTTGTTACTATCGTGTCAAGTGTCTCTTTTCAAAATTCTGTCCTGCTTTGAGCCTGTAGGAAGGCAATTGCTAAAGAATTCATAAAGAAACAAATCCAAAAAATCATTCCACATTTCCCTCCGGGCGGGCGTATTAGCCCAATTTCCAAATTTCCATAAAGGGACTCTGATTATGAAATCTGAAAATAGAGGAGGAGTCATAAAATAAAATGGTTTTATGGTCAAGGGTTCTGGATTGCTCCGACTTTATAAGGTAGGGTGATTAGCAAGAGAGAGAGAGAGAGGCTGGCTACCAGTTCATCTCCTAAAGCCATGCTGCAGTCTGATTAATTATCAGGGAAGGAAAGTCAGAATAAAATCTTGTTGCTGGTGCCAGAGGCCATCTGACCTTGATTGGCTTTCCAGAGGACACCACACGCTATACTGTTCTGGTCCGGGCCGGATCTAGACATCAGAGAGCAGAGCAGGGCAGGGTGGTCAGTAGAAAGATGTATAGGAGCGCAAAGAGGATCAGACAGCTGGCACATGAATAACACAGAAGGATATTCCTCCTCTTATATTTTCAGCTCCATTTCATGTTTTGTTCAAAGCATTAATTTAGTTACTATTTTGTTTTATTAACAGAAGCCACCTTCTCTGTTATCGCTGAGGTATGGCAAGACACCGCCAAAGCTCATCTTACAGTGTTCTGATGTATGACACTCATCCGGGCGTACAAATGAAGGGACAGAATTCTGTTGCTGATTTAGGCACGTGTTAATTAAATTATGTAACTCATCATGGCGCCTGATTGCACAACAGGCACGTGTGTAGTAATGTGACTGGTGCCTCATTAGTTAGCAGCGATTCACAACCATGTGTTGTGAAATTTAACTTCCACTTCTAAATCCCTAGCAGGATTCTGGCTGTTGCTTTGTTTATGTCATAGTCATCAATTATTAGGGCATAAAAAAAAAACATTAAGGGCTTTCAGTCAAATGAAGAAATTCTGTACATTCTAACTGATTAATTAATTAATTGAGGACAGTCTGTATAATGTAGTAGTGAGAGTGCCAGACTGTGATTGAGGAGATAAATCCCTGCCCTGGGAAAAGTAGATTTATACACATGTTCTAAATCAGGGATTCTAAACCTGCGGCCCACAGGTCGGATGCAGCCCACGGCACCATTCCATGTGCTCCCCCCCCAGCCGCCTTCACCACACCAGGAAGTGCCATGTGGTGGAGGAAGGGCAAAATGGACATCCGACCTGCAAAGCTTTTTGAGGGAGTGTGACCCGACCCCCGGCTTTAAAAGGTTGAGACCTCCTGTTCTAAATAAGCAAATAATAAACTACATTTCCACAGGTCTTCTTACAAACAAAGCAGTACCTCTCAAGGGAAGCAAAGGTGTGTTTTACTTGTTTTTTAGATGCAGTATGCAGATGGATGATAGAAGAAATTCTTAAAATTGTGAAGGAAAGGCAAGATGCAAAAGTAAAAGATAGCAGAAAAAGATCAGAACCTTGAATGTAGCTTTTCAATGATATCACATAAAGACAAAGTAAACTGTAACAATAATTAGTGCAAAGAAATAGATGAGAACAGCAGAAAGAGAAGGACAATAGATCTCTTCCAGAAGATTCAATAAGTCAAAGACAAGCCTTGATTAGGAATGCTGAAAGACCAACAGCGAAGCACATTACAGTATCTGACCAGGAGAAATAAAGAACTGGTGGAAACATTATACTGAAGAGATAAAAAGATGACAGACTCCTTTGCAGAGGATTCTATTGTGAAGTACTCACAGTTCTAGAAACTGTAGTGAAAGCTGTTCTGAAAGCAATAGGAAGAAATAAATCACCAGGGGGTAGATTGAATACTATTAGAACTATTTCATGCCACAGAGACTGAATCTGTCAAAATCCTAACAACAATATGGCAACAACTATTAGAAAGCAAAACTGGCCCACAGAATGGCAGTATTCAATGTACATTCTAATCCTAAAGAAAGAAAATTAATATCCCATGCAAGCAAAGTGATGCTCAAAGTGTTGGAACAAAGGCTTTTATCTTCTACAGAAAGAGAAAAGCCTGATGTCCAAGCTGCATTCTGAAAAGGAAGAGGCACTTGAGAACATATCATAGTATCTGCTGGATATTTGATTGCACCAGAGAATTACACTTTATAGGCTACAAAAAACCTTTGTGTAGATTATGAAAAACTATGATATGGAGAAATAAAATGGTTTTCTATAGGCAAAAGTGTCATACAAGAATGCATTTTATCCCCTTATCTGTTCAATCTGTAAACAGAACATATCATACAAGAAAGCAAGACTGGATTCAGATGGAGGAGAAGTTAAAAGTGGTGGAAGAAACATTAATAGTTTAAGAAAGATATGCAGGTAACATCATCTCATTAACAGAAAGTAGCAACGACTTGAAAAGACCTTTAGTTGAAAGAAAGTGCTATTGAACAAAAATCTTGACTACAGAAGAACTACACAACTTTAATGTTGCCAATGAAGAAATTACAGTAAAACCCAACTTACATATGCCTCGAGTTACATAAAATTCGACTTATATAATGATTTTGTTCTAAAACCATGTCTCGATTTACACGATTTCCTATGGGTTTGCTTCGAGTTACATAAAGATTCTCTTTCCTATGGGTTTGCTTCGAGTTATGTAAAAATTGCTTCACTTTACATAAAAATTTCATTTTTCCTATGGGTTTGCTTTGAGTTACATAAAAAACCGATTTAAGCAAAAGCCAACGGAACTGACTTTTTTCGTAAGTAGGGGTTTTACTGTATTCTTTTATTTCTTTTTTTTTAGGGAGCGCTGAAATAAAACTTTTTAAAAATCAGATATTTTGTTTGTCCTTTTCTAAACAATTATCTATATATTTAATAATGTGATTTTTGTTTTTGCAACTGTGTTTTTGCATTTTTGGTAAGTTGACTTGAGTCCCTCTAGTCAACAAGGAGAAAGGTGAGGTAAAATGAATAAATAAACATTTTAGTGTAAAGAATACCAATTTTTTTTTAAAAAATGACAGTATTATAGTTTATTTATTTATTATTTTTATTTTATAAAAGTTGGCTGAGGTGAGCCCTCACCATGAGGTGTGACCTCAGCCAAATGGACATGAATATCACAATTATTATTATTATTATTATTATTATTTGGGGGGGGGGGGCCCTCCAAGGAACAAAAATTGGACAGAGCAAAGCAGTACAAACACTGCATTTACAAATGTCATGGGATAATACCCTTTTCACATTTCTTTCCCCATTCTTGTTTTGCTGAACCATTTAGAACCAGTGTCCTTGTTCTTAGTTTCACAGAGCTTCCATATGTATATGTGTGTGCATTAGGAAGTATACATAATTTTCACAATTTCTAAGGGAGTATGGGGTTTAGTCACTATTGCAAATCCTCACCCAAGATAATACATATTAAATTCACTTCAACCATGTACACAAACCCTGAGCTGAACTTTAAAGCTACTTTTTAATCTGTAATTAATCCAGAGGAAGGGAAAGCAAATACACAAGCTTGCTTTGCTGGAAGTTTTAACTTGTGTCTGAACATGTTATTCATGGTTAGAGATGCAGATTTTTTTCAAGGTCAGAATAAGATACGCCTCCCACCTTTTTTGACTATTTTTTATTTTTACAATGTTGTCATGACATCAGCTGTATTGGGAAAATTTAGCCAGTAGCTGATCATATTTGGTAATGTGTGACAAAGAGAATTAGGAAGCCAACATATAATTCCTCCATTATGACAACTTCATTGGTTACCACTATTGCAACCATACAAGTAACTTCTACTGTTCTTTTTCTTTGCCATTATCAACTAGGCAGAAAATAGAGAAATGCTTTCTGGTTCCCTCTAGCGGCTAGTTCTGATACTGCCTCTTGAAAATTACAAACGACAAAACCCAATGTAATTTGCTTGCCACTTAGGACTAAGGAAAGAATGCCATAAGATGTGAGTATTTTTTGTCAAAATACTACTTAAAAACTACCATAGAAATAACTTTTGAAAATACTGTAATTACTTATTTCTCATTACAGTCAAGTAATCTAACAGCTTAGTTGTTGCTTCTGTCACCTAAAATTAACTTTGAAATTATAAGTCATATTACTTGTTTCCCTCATAGATACAATTAGCTAGTACCTGTAACTTGTAGCAGGTTATGTTCAACCACTGCTCCAAAGATCTTGAGGGCAAAACTGCTAAGTTGTAAAGTCATTATGTTGGAGGGGAATGGCATTTAAAGAGATCCTTGTAAGGTGATAAACCAGCATATGTAGTCACTATTTATCTGTGCTGCTGCATAATTTAGTGAAAGAAATATCAGTATATATCAACTTTGTTCATGGGAAAATCCAATATGGCAAACATACCTGACTCTCTGTCTTACATTGCATAGCATAAACGGGGGATCTTTCTTGAGACTGGTGTGTGGGGAATGTAACTTGAAACAAGTAATGAGAGTTGGAAAGAAGCTCGCTAAGAGTAGTTTTGTTCTTTGAGCAGGTGGGAAAGTGGTCACTCAGCTCCTCCAAGGAAACAGTATATTGAGACTGGGATAAGTAATATGCAGCCCACAGAGCATTTTAGCCCCCGCTAGGTGAGAGCCTTGTCGGGACACGGGGGCTTGAGTGGTCTAACTAGGCCAGTGATGGAGAACCTTTTAGAGAGTGAGTGCCCAAACTGCAACCCCAAACCCACTTATTTATCTCAAAGTGCCAACACAACAACACTCTGTGCTGGGGGGAGGGAGGAAATGCTCCCATTGGGCTCTTGGGCAGAGGGGCAGGGTGAACTGTGCTGGGGGAGAATGGAAGCGCTCCCATTGGGCTGCTGGGCAGAGGGGCGGGGCAAACTCTGTGCTGGGGTGACTGCACGGGTGCCCAAAGAGAGGGCTCCAATTGCCACCTCTGGCATGCGTGCCATAGGTTTGCCACCACTGAACTAGGCAGTGTTGCCCATCTCTTGTCAATGATGTTGGGCTGGGACTAAAATTCACCAAAGCATCTTCGGTCGGATACCTTGGGCAAGGTGAAAGTGGAGGGCACACATCATGGTCCACCTAGCCAGTGAGTGTCGTGATATCCAAATGGCTAAAAACCCGCATGCCCACATGCAAATGGACTTGATTTCTCAAATCCATTTGCATGTGCAGAATGTCATCACAGAGATTTCAATGCGTGGACTC
The DNA here is from genome assembly GCA_035047305.1 of Bradypodion pumilum. Taxonomy (NCBI): domain Eukaryota; kingdom Metazoa; phylum Chordata; class Lepidosauria; order Squamata; family Chamaeleonidae; genus Bradypodion; species Bradypodion pumilum. The sequence goes on along the minus strand of JAWDJD010000008.1, from coordinate 33,198,138 downwards.
CTCGCTGAATAATGACTCCAAGGTATCCAAGGTAAGAGCGTTTTAGCCACCCTAAGCACCTCCAAAAATTTTATCTTATTTTCCTTAAATTTTCCTTAATTCATGAGGTCTTGTGGGCCACATCTCTCTGCCTCAGTCTTTTCCCCAGGAAATTAACAGGAAAGGTTTAAAGTAAGTTTGGACAGGCAAGGAACAATCCACTTACAACAATGTTCCCACCATTCCACATACACATTTCAGTCTCAGGAATCATGAAAGGCAGCTTTCTGTTGTAATTTGGAAATTATTTTTTCTGCCTTTCTGAAATTACAAGGTGGCTAATGAAGGGCTTATCTAAAACCTACTTTCATTCTTGTTCTAATTGAGCATCTTGCAAGAAATGTGCCCTTCAGAACTTTTTGATCACTGTAAGATGGGATTTGTCTTAATAAATTAATTGTGTTGTTAGTTTTTGAGTTAGACAAAATTGTACCAGATTTCATGAGTGAATGAATGAGTGAGTGAGTGAATAAATGAATGAATGAATAAAGTATTTATGGTCTCCTTTGACTTTACTTGACTACTTTGCATTCCTAATTTATATTTACAGCCCAGAGATGTCAGAATGATACTTATAAAAGTGCACTAAATAAATACACATTTACTCACATTTTATGCTTGTAATTCTACAGTACCTGCAAGACTCTCTCCTACTGCCCCTGGGAGCCGTGTCCCTGATTATCATTTTGCTTTGTTCTTCCCACCCACTTGCTTATTCCTCCCTGTGCTTCAGGAACTTTGATACTAACCACTGTTGCCCTAGCAGCTACACAAGAACAAACCCTTCTATCTCTCAGTTTGCAAGTTCTAAAAACGTGTAGTTTACCTACACAATCACATACTGTCTGTTCTAAAGAAGGTCCTGTTCAGCATGCTGATTCATTTGCTCTATGATGGCTTCGGGTTTTTTTTTAAAGCAAATTTAATCAAATTTGGACAACAGGGTAAAAAATACAGAGAAAGAAAATTCCATGAATATTCACAATCGACGTAGCCTTCTTTTTGGTCAAGCCTATTTAGCCTTCAGATAGCTCACAACATTCATGGTACATTCATTTCTTGTATGCACAGAGAAATGACTGGAGATCGCATGCACCCTGGATAGGCAGGTTTGCACCCAGCAAACCAACCATTCCTGGGTTGTGTCCTTTCAACAGCAACCCTCTATATTTCAGCATCCTGGGTAAAAAAAAACCAGTTGCCCTACCCTAGTTACAACTCTGCCCTGAAATCCTGCCCTAGCTATGCAGTTTCTTCAGTGGAATTGGGGAGGGAGAGCATTGATTGACAAGTGAGAATGGTTAGTATCATTGCCCTCAGGTCTTGTTCCTGTCCTAAATCTCACATATGAACTGATCCCCATCAGATATCCAGCCCTGTACTGTGTGTGCCAGCCACCTGTCAGCACAGAGATGAACAGCCAGGACAGAAGCTCTTTGCCTCAGGCTAGGGAGGGTCAGAAAGTCATAGAAATTGGATGTTGGTCTGGATGAGGGAGCCCAGAGACATATATTTGGTAGGTTAATGGGCATGGAAGATACTGATGAAAAACTGGGGAGCCAGCAATGTCAGAAAAACTGAGGGGAAGATGTACAGTGTATACATTTCTGCCTCATCTCTCAACCCACACATTAAAGATTTGCGTGAACTTATTGCTGTTGATGCCAGTGTCCATAGGAAACAGGAGGATGCTGCCTCTCTAACATTTCACTCTAGCAGTAGCAGTTAGACTTGTACACCATCCCATAGCGATTAGTGCACCCTCGGGGCGGTTCACAAGTTATTTAGCATTTCTCTCCAACATGCTGAGTACTCATTTTACTAACCTTGGAAGAATCGAACTCACAACATTCTGGCTGAAGTACAGCAGTTTAACCACTGTGCCACCAGGGCACAACTTTGTTGAGAAACCGGCGGTCAATTTAGTTGGGAGCTAGTTTCATGCTCCTGGGTTCCCTCTGAGTGCCCCTGAGCCCACCAAAGATATGAGGAAATACAATGAAATTGGAAGGTGCCAGCAGTCAATATCTGTTCTTGAGGAAAAATAGGGTTTTATAGTTCCAAATTGTGTAGAGGGGAATGGGAATTTCCCAAAAAGGTGATTTGCAGCACCTTTTAAAACTTCCTGGAACCTCAAGGAGGATTATTTCTTCTGTTAGAGAAACAGTTTTCTGGAGGGTGAGTCAGAAAGGTGACCTTTGGGTGTTTTACGTGGCCCAGGGCTATATTCTTCCTGGTTTAAAGCAAGATGGATAGATAGGACCATTATTTGAAATGGCATTTTATGGCTGCCAGGTCACCAGCCTCCATTGCCTGAAACCTTATTGTGCAGTTATGCAAAAAGCACAATTTTTAGACGCACAATGTCATAAGTTAAGTCTCAGACAATATTTACACAGATTTTTTTTAAAACTTACCCAATTAGTATTTTTTAGAAATTACACTTTTGGCATTGCTGCACAATAGGATTTCAGCCGTTCTCTTAGATGTCAGGTCCAAAACCTGGGCATTTGGCCGGGTTTTTGTTAAGTCCTGGCAAGGGGCAGATCTTTATGATACCACAGAAAAAGATCCTTTAGCAACATTTGCAAAAGGTGGTGAAAATAAAATCCAGATTACAGAGAGGTTGCATGATTGAATTTCACATGGCAACTGCTAACCTGTTCATTCTACCAGCAGCAACACACTACAGCATGCAGAGTAATGAAAGGACCATGGTGCTTGTGAATGTGTCTAAATGGCGTGTGTATTGAAAATAAAAAAATATAGAATCTAGGGTGGCCAAGTTGGCAGAATCTTTACTGTAATTAAGTGATGGCGAACCTTTTACAGACTGAGTGTACAAACAGAGGGGTGAGGTGGACTCTGTGCTGGGGGGGAGGGAGGAAGCGCTCCTATTGGGCTGCTGGGCAGAGGGGCAGGGTGAACTCTGTGCTGGGGGAAGGGAGGAAGCACTCCCATTGGCTGCTGGGTAGAAGGGCAGGGCGAACTCTGTGCTGGGGCAATGGTGTGCATGCCAACAGAGAGGGCTGGGAATGCCCTCTTCACGCGTGCCATAGGGTTGCCACCACTGCTCTAATTTGTCAGGTCCAGAGCCTGAAAACTGGAAAATGTACCTACCAAGCCCAAATCTTTGGGTCAAAACCAGAGACTTGGCAATCATGACCATCATCACATTTATATTCTTCTTTTTCACTTACAAATTTGCAAAATGTAGTGCAAATAAAATCCAGATTACAGAGAGGTTGCATGATTGAATTTCACATGACAACTGCTAACCTGTTCATTCTACCAGCAGCAACACACTACAGCATGCAGAGTAATGAAAGGACCACACTGCTTGTTAATATTGTTTTTAGCTTTAGATGTCTTTTAGGGTTTTATTATGATCTGGGACTTTCTTTTTGTAAGCCACCCTGAGTGCTGTTTACACCAATAGGATGGGGTATAAACTAACTAACTAACTAACTAAATAAATATAAAAATTGGCATTCAATGCTATCAATTAATTGAAAATAAAGTAAAGCTGGAAACAACACCCCTGCCCAATCCTGTTGCATAGTTATGCTAGTGCAAAAGGAATGCATAGTTATGCTGGTGCAAAAGGAAATATTCAACATGTAGTGGCAAATTGATACAAATTAAGGGGTCCTTGCATTGATTCCAGGTAAAGTCACTTGAATAGTACATAATGGAGTATCCAAGCAGAAACTTTTAATTAGCAGCAGTTCGATGGTGTGGGTTATCCCATTTCCTTTCTTCCATTGTTACTATACAACAACATTTGGACTTTAAACATTTAAAGGGCTGGACAAGGAGAACATAGAAAACAGGACCATGATTGTCTCCCCCTTTGGTCCTGACCATAATTGTTCAGCCATACATACTCACTGTTCACTATTGGTAGAGTTTCCACTGGTAGCTGAGGAATGCCAGCCAGCTAGCATCAAGATAAAGTGTTTAAAAATTCTCTACCATGCTATGAATGTTCCTGTTCCTTTCCTTCTCTTCTTAACTATAAAACAGAAGAACGTCTCTCTATCCCCTCCCTAGGATATTCATAAAGAAAATAGCTATGTGCTTCCCCACAAACTATGTTGGAGTTCTTTAGTGTCTTGCACGGAAGACAAAGAAGGAGCCGCAGTGAGGGCTAAACGCAGGTTTATTGGGTGATGATCAGGATGAACATGTGGTAATGGCGGAGGTACAGCTCATTATATACTGCAGTACATACATTTGAATCTCGTTGCACGGTAGCTTATTGGCTGCTACCGGCGTGACGTCATTCTGAGTCACGCCCATCTTCTCCAGGTGATCCTCGCGCGGGAAAGGTTCCCGCGGCTGCCGGTGATTTGGGGAATGTGAACCATGTGAGCTGAACGCTCGCAGCTGCCCTCTATAGGCAGCTTACCCGCGTTCCTTAACAGCTGAGCTGTGGTCTCCCCATGCCCCAATGGCATGGAACGGCCCGCACAGAGGCCACTTCGGGGGAACGCTCCTTGAGCCGTGGGCTCTGCGGGCAGAGAAATTAAGTGGGGTGGATAAATGATAGGGTTTGATTCACCCAACTCCTGACCTGACCAGCAATTCTGCTGAAGAGAGCAAATACCTAACCCAGTTACCTATTAGAGTAATCACTCATCTCCGTGTCTCAGTGTAATCTCAGGCACAAACAGATGCCATGTTTACCCCTGCCTGATCCCTGAACAAAGGGGACTCCGAGGTCCATGTTTGCCCCAGTTAATTAACTTCCCCAAAGAGGTTCCCAATTAACTTGAGTACACAGGCGATGTAATTTCTGTCAGGTGACAGTCTTGCCACCGTTGCGCTTTTCCTTCTATATATGTTGCAGCCTTTTCTCAATAAAGTACTGATCATATCCTCCTCCATACTGCCTCGTATCGTTCCTTGATCAGTCTCCTCCGGGACCTACAGCCCTCAGCGGCCCCGATTCCTACATCTGGTGACCCCGAGACGTGATCTACTCGAGAGTAAGTGACCCCCGAGCGGTCTACTCGTGAGTAAGCGATCAGCACAGCCAGGTTCTGCGCTTGAACCTTGTCCAATCGTCCCGGAGGACAGAGCAGCAGCCCCAGTCGGAAAGCCATCCGATTGGGAAGACAGCTACGTGGTGAGGCATTACAGAGAGGCATCCTACAGCTTGCTCCCGACTTTCGCGGCGGCTTGCGCCAAAGGGAAACGCGCGTTCCGCTCAGGGCCTGCTGTGAGCCCCTGACAGCGCAGTGGCCACCGAGGGCCCGTGGCCGCAGTCCACGCTCCGAGCTCTACCCAGAAGCGACGTCGCCAGAACCTGTTGCCTGCCACAGACGCGTCGACTCATCCCGAGGAGGAGTCTTCCGAGGACCCAATCACAGGTAATATGGGGACCTGTCCTCAGCGACAGCGTCCATCCGCTAGCCAAAGAACCCATGAGGAGGGGTTCATCATCCTGGCCAGGGTATTTAATTTGCGATTTCACAGCAGGGAGCTAGCGAGACTTTTGGTGTACCTAGGGGAACACTGCCTGCTTTACCCAGAAGTAGGTACGTTAACCCTTGAGCTCTGGGATCAGATAGGAGACTGCATTCAGCAACCCCCGAAAGCTCCAGAGGGCATAATTCGCACATGGAGCAAATGTAGGAAACTCTCAGTAGAGGATGACCCAGTCCGGATAGAGACCCAGAAAACCCCAGCGCAGTCAGAACCATCAGCCCCAAGAAGTCTCTATTCGTCATTTCAGCTTAAGCAGGGCAGTGTAGGGAGCATTCCCTCAGTGGCAGCTGCAGACGTCACTGAAGGAATTCATGGCATGAGAGGCCTTGGCGCTTCTCTGACAGTTAAAAGTTCCCTGCAAAGAAAGAACTCCATTCAGCGCAGGGGTGAGGAAGATCCATTCACGGGGAAATTGCCAGTGGCACAATTAGCTAGCGCCCAGCTGCTGTGCTCAGCCTATCTGAAGGCAGACACACGTTCAGGCAGGGCTGCTCAGCGCCCACTGCTCACGGAAATCTGCATGGCCCCTGGCCACGCAGGGCTCCAGAGCAGACCCATTGCCACACTCAGGCGCAGAGCAGTGCCAAAACCCCAAGGCGCCTGCTTCCAGTGTGGAAAAATGAGACACCTTAGAAGAGAAAGCCAATCTAGACCAGGCAGATCTTCAAAAGATCGTCTTCATGCCAAATGGCCACCCTGGCATGCATTTGGCCCAGGCTAGAAAGGAGGCAGCCATCGCCCTGGCTATGCCAGAAGAACCATCCCAGCAACAGTACCCCGAGCTCCCCCAAGGCACAGGCAGAATCTGCTTGTCTCACCTTGGGAGTAGCCCAGAGAAACTTGCCCCTAAGTAGAAGCACCCAGATAGTTGTAAAATAGCCAGCTGTGTATTAGCCATCTCCTCATGTGTAGTATAGAACGCTGCAGATCAGGGGAGGAGTGTGCGAATGCGTAAATAAATGTGTGTATGCGTGGTGCACCACTGAATGTATGACTGCAAGAACTGTGTATGATTGCAAAAGCCTTGTCTCTATGACCACAGTATGACTGAAAAAGTGTTCCTTGTGTGTAACTGCGTGGTAATGTCACTGTGAAATATGTGTTAAACAATTTGCACTCTGCTCATGGGCAGGAACTATTTAAAGTTTGAGAAAGCATGATGAACAAAGCCCCTTGCCTTGCCTGCTTAGCAGCTTAAGCAGGAGAGGAGGGGGGGGAATCCTAACCTGCAATAGGGCAGGGTGGTTCCCCCTTCCTCCCTGGAGACTTTTTCTTTGTCAAAGGATTAAGCCACTCTTGGAAACCGGTTTTGCCACTCAGGAAAACAGATTTTTCTTTTCAGAAGCGTGATCTGAAAACAAAAATCACTTCTATGAGTTTTCCTCACTGTATCGTAAGCTATGGGGCCCCTCCCTACGTCTGTGTTCCTCAAACCCCCATCTCTGTGTCTGAAGGTTTTTTGAATGTCTCTTAGCGTCTTGGAGTCCCGTATCTCACTAGGAGTGAGAGAATTGCATTGTCTTCATGTGTGTACTGTGTTCTCATCTTGTAAACTCGGTTTTCAACCTTTTCAAGTCAGGGGCCAAAGTTCCGGGGCCGCAGGCAGCTCTGGGCGTCCGGATAGTCATCCTGCCCTTCCTTCGCCACACAGCCCTTCTTGGCTTGGCGGGGGTAGTGGCAGAGCAACGTGGGCTCTGGCCCACACGCCCACATCTGGCCGCAGGTTGAGAATCGTTCTAACTCTCCTTCATTCTCTTAGGAAAGATATTGTTCTGGTATTTTGACTTTAATCTGTGCAAAGTAACTCACTCATTGTACCCCTTTCACAGGAAAAAGCACGCAAACAGGAACAAAATTCCTCTCCAGGCCTTAACCAATTTCTTTCTTTCTACAGCCTTCCTTTCACAGGCTCCATGGTTAATTACTGATAGGGATTTTCTTAACAGGAGGACCCGGTTGCCTTGGTTACCTGACCTAATCTGATTTCGCTATGATAAGAGTTGTTGCCTTCTCATTGTGCTAACTTCTGACTTGTCTTTCCTCCTTTCGCCAGTGGAACTCCCTGCTGGAAATGTTTAACTTGTGTGTCTTTTCATCTTTGTGTGTTATTTCCTTACAGCTGGCACGTCATAGTTGACTTGTTTTTAATAAGTCATAGTAGGTCATATTAAGTATGGCACCTGGCCCGCAGCACCCTCTCTAGTGTGCAGACACATTTTGCAAACTCCAGAGCACAGAGGAAGGATTAGTCCCTGAGCTCCCGAGCATGTGCAGAGTGCCACCCATTAGCCAGGACTGCCTAGGACCATTTTAAGAGTGCAGTCAGGTCACACCTTCAATCAGATACAGGCATTTTTAGGCCACCCCTTCCCTTTTTGCTGCTAGTCTAAGCACAGGCAAAAGGCTAGCCACCATCTGGCACTCTTCTAAAAGTGTGCACGCACACCATGAATGGATGTGCACAGGGGGGCCTCCATGAGAAATTTACCCAAGGGAAGCCTGGCGCTTCATGCGCCAAGGTTTGCCATAAGACCCCAGACTCGTCTCGCTTCAAACGCAGACAGTCACCTTGTGTGAATTTATGTCACTGGTTCCTCTTCGGGGGGGCTAGGACAGTTTTCACTTATGGGGGTCGCACATATTAGGTTCTTACTTGGCAAGAGGACCAAGCTTGGCACACGCTCCTGACTCTTCTGCAAGCGGGCAGAGTTGGCAGCCGTGAACCTCACTTTGCGCACCTTTGCCAAAGAATGCTTCAACATAATTGCTGACAGCCAGTTTCACAGGAATTTGCTTCACAGTCTACCGGGAGCACACATCACTCCCGTGATAGACAAAAATTTGCTAAGTTTGTTCCTCACAACTCCAATTCAGAGTCATGCATTCCCTCTTCAGAATGCCAAAGCGCTCGCAAGGCAGTTCAACCTGCCACTTTCCCAAGCCCAAGGCATAGTCCGTTCCTGTCTGCAACGTGCAGGGACACCGGGGGGGCCCTTGTGGGGGGTCAACCCACGAGGGACAGAGGCCATTCAGGTGTGGCAAATGGACGTCACACATCCCCACATTTTGGCAAATGGCAGTACATGCACGTTTGCATTAATACCCTCCCCCAGTTTGTTTGGGTAACAGCACAGAAGGGAGAAACGGCTCCCCATGTGGAGCAGCATCTCCTTTCCCACGGCCAAGGGCGAACCTCGGTACAAGTCCTACGTTGACAAACAAACAGAAAGGGGGGGAACAACGTCCCATAGTTGCACAGCAATTACTATCCTATAAGTGCAAAAACTAACTAACTCCTTCAGAATTTTTATCTCCCAAACAAGTCTCTTCCCCATGCAGGTCCCAGAGGCCAGAATCAGACCCGGATGATTGCAAAGAGCGGCACCAGTCACTGTCCTGGATGTCATCAGCTGTCCGTCTTCCTTTATGACTTACATCTCCAAAGACATTTCTATGAACATTTTGCACACTCAGTGCCACTTCTAAGGACTTTTCCAAACTCAAGTTGCACATGAAGCCCCACCAAGAAGGGAAGCCTCAAGAAGCAGCTGAATGTCTTTTATTGCTATTGTTATCTGTAGTTGCTATTATTTATACATGCCTTGTACAATGCTCCAGTTGGGATTTGCAAGGGACACTTGAATTTCTGTATATTGTTAATAACGGCCAGCTTCCACCAAAGGAAGCCAGACCGGCCCATGTTTTGCACCGGCCCATTACTTGGAAAGATTGAGCACCCGGTAGCTGGCTATCTCCAGCCATTGTAATTTTCACACCTCCCCATAGGTGTTAGAAAGACATTTGCACAATGCCAGAAGTTGCAGAGAAGCTGCAGAATCACCCCAGGTCACAGTAAATCAATGACATATCTCATTATCTCGCCTTGCTACAGAAAGCAGTCTGAATTCAGACCCACAGCTCTGAAAAACCAGGCTGTAGTCAGTATATTCAGCGTGTCAGGCTTAGCCATAGGCAACGCTCGGAGAATTGGTCAATTGGCTTGCAGATTAGCAAAAGCCATCAACCACACCTCCTCAGCAATAGCGCTGCTCAACCAGGAGCAGGCAGAGCTTCGCCATGCCATACTGGATAATCAAGCAGCTATCGATTATCCCCTTTTGTTACATCATATGGGCTGCAAGTCTGTCCATGGCATGTGTTGCTTCAACCTCACAGACAACACCCACAAGATACAGAGCCAGCTCACTGATCTCCACACCATAGTCCAGGGCATCACAGAAGGGTCTGCATGGGGAACTTGGTGGAGTTCATTGTGGAACTGGATGTGGTCGTGGATTCCGTGGGGGTGGCTCCAGACGGTACTCAAGGTGGTAGTGGGGGTGACTATACTAGGCATAGCGTTATGCTGCTTTGCGCAATGTATTCCCTCACTGATCTCGAAGTGCCGCTCCGAGAAGGAACCCCGAAGCGTCATTCCCGCTCAACAGCTGATGCCGCTCCTACGCAAAGTTGTCGGTCAGGTCCTTAAATAAAAAAGAAAGGGGAAATGTGGTCTCCCCATGCCCCAATGGCATGGAACGGCCCGCACAGAGGCCACTTCGGGGGAACGCTCCTTGAGCCGTGGGCTCTGCGGGCAGATAAATTAAGGGGGGTGGATAAATGATAGGGTTTGATTCACCCAACTCCTGACCTGACCAGCGATTCTGCTGAAGAGAGCAAATACCTAACCCAGTTACCTATTAGAGTAATCACTCATCTCCGTGTCTCAGTGTAATCTCAGGCACAAACAGATGCCATGTTTACCCCTGCCTGATCCCTGAACAAAGGGGACTCCGAGGTCCATGTTTGCCCCAGTTAATTAACTTCCCCAAAGAGGTTCCCAATTAACTTGAGTACACAGGCGATGTAATTTCTGTAAGGTGACAGTCTTGCCACCGTTGCGCTTTTCCTTCTATATATGTTGCAGCCTTTTCTCAATAAAGTACTGATCATATCCTCCTCCATACTGCCTCGTATCGTTCCTTGATCAGTCTCCTCCGGGACCTACGGCCCTCAGCGGCCCCGATTCCTACACTGAGCTACATTGTAATTGTGGTCAGGTTACATTCATACATTTCTTAAAGCAACATTGTACATACACAACAAGTTCTCAGCAAACATTGGGGCAGTTTCCATTTCTAACAACAAACTAGTCCAGAGCTTTGGCTATCCTAGACAATGTAGCTTCCATCTTGGCCTTTCTCCGGTGAGCACAGCTGAGATCAGGGGTTCTCAACCTATGGCCTGTGGGCCGGCCCCGACCCATGACACCATTTCATGTGGCCTGCGTTGCCTCCGCTGCCACCACCAGAAGCGGATGCATTTATGACAGCTGTAAATGCACCCACAGCTGTTGTAAACATGTTTACAACACCTGCAGATGCAATTTACGGCAGCATTTACGGTGGGGGTGGGGGAACCACCTGTCCAGCCCGCTCAGTTTTCAGCCCACGGGCGGAAAAGGTTAAGAACTCCTGGCTTAGATGAAGATCTGGGAAGTGGTGCTCTCAGAAAGGAGAATTCTGGGATTGAAGTCTAAAATAAGAACACATGCAAATGCCAAGCATGGGGTTCATATCTTTTCTACTAGTATAAATTTCTGGCTGTAGCATCCATTACTCGCCTGTTAATTGGCTGATGAGTTGTTGCAATATGTTTTCAATTGGTTTAGTTCCACAGAACTACAGGTCATCAACTGTTATTTTTTGTTTTGCATAAATATTGTTTATGGACACTGAGTTGGATCCAGATATAGGACACATCCAGACTGGGCTGTTGGATCACCCGAAAAAGTATTAATGACCTTTAGCTTTTCATTACAAATGCAAGTAATATTGGGAAGAAGCATTACCTTTTAAACTGTTAAGTGAAGTAGGAATCTTGTCAAAAATAAGGAAAAATTGCCCAGGTTCTGTTCTTCTTATCCACTCTTGGTCATACTTTACAACAATCTGTCACAAATAAGAGTAAAACTTGAAAGACTTGTTATCAGGTCATACAATGTCAGAACAAGGAAAATCCTGTTAGTTACTTGTTAGTTACTATGTAGTGCAGCAAAATCACTCCCACACTTGGAGAAAAAGTCCAGGGGCTATACTTGTCTTATTAATATTTGTGAGTATTAGCTAGTTTCCATGAGTAGCCACAGTACTTCTTCTACTTCAAGTGCCGTGTCCAATTCCGAATATTGACGAACATCATGGTGATTAGCCATGAAGATTGTCCTGAGAATATACAGTAATGCAGTGGCCTTCCATTCGCCTTCTGCATCACAGCATGACACCTGTACTACTGTTCGAGTTCCATGAGTCACTTTCTGGTCCTGAGCCCTTTTGGCATACCAAGTCCTCCTCAGCCCCAGGGCAGGATTGATGAAGCTGCTGCCCTCCATCAAGATGGATTTAAGTGGGATTTAATCCACTTGGGGACCATCATCCTTTCCTGTGGACTTTGCCACCCAAGACTGCCACCTGATGATCAGCATTAAGTTGCTGGCAGTATGGTCTCCTCTATTACTATAGCAGAGTAACCTGGCCAGACTTTAAACCACAGTACAGTGGTACCTCGCTTAAAGAGCATAATGCGTTCTATGGGATTGTTCTTTAAGCGAAACACCATTGTAAGTGACCAATTGTGACTTAGAACATAAGAACATAAGAACAGCCTTGCTGGAACAGGCCACAGCCCATCCAGTCCAGCATTCTGTCTCACACAGTGGCTCACCATTTCCTTCAGGGTATTCCCAAGCAGATGCCTTCACCTGCTTAGGATTGCCTGGAAATGATATTGAGAGATATCCTGCCTATCTCTCCAACCGGAGGTTGTCCTTAAGTATCCATTATTATAGCCATTGATACTCTTGTCCTCCATGAACTTGTCTAATCCTTTCTTAAAGCTGTCAAGACTGACAGCTGTCACCACTTCTTCTGGCAGGGAGTTCCATAGGCCAGTAATCCTCTGGGTGAAAAAGTACTTTCTCTTATTTGTTTGAGAACTAGTACCCAAAAGTTTCATGGAGTGTCCCCTAGTTCTAGTGTTATGCGATAGGGAAAACAGTTTTTCCTTATCTACTTTGTCCACACCGTGCATGATTTTATAAACTTCAATCAGGTCACCTCTTAGACGTCGTCGTTCAAGAGTGAAGAGGCCCAACCGTTGCAGCCTCAGATGTTAAGGAAGGTGTTCCAGTCCCCTAATCATTCTGGTTGCCCTCCTCTGCACTTTTTCCAGCTCCACAATATCCTTCTGGAGGTATGGCGACCAGAACTGTACACAGTATTCCAGATGGGGCCTCACCATAGATTTATAAAGAGGCAAAATGACACTTGCTGACTTATTTTCTATACCCTTCCTAATGATCCCTAGCATTGAGTTTGCTTTTTTCACTGCTGAGGCACACTGGGTTGACACCTTCATTGAGCTGTCCACCAGGACACCAAGGTCCCTTTCCTGGTTTGTCGCAGAGAGTTCAGACCCCATCAGTTTATAAATGTAATTGGGGTTCTTTGCCCCAACATGCATCACTCTGCACTTACTAATGTTGAAACTCATTTGCCACTGTTTTGCCCACTCCCCCAGTGTCAAGAGATCCCTCTGGAGCTCCTCACAATCTCTCACAGTTTTCACTACCCTGTATAATTTAGTGTCATCAGCAAATTTGGCTACCTTGCTATTTACTCCTACCTCTAGATCATTTATGAAGAGGTTGAAAAGCAGGGGTCCCAGTACTGAACCTTGGGGGACCCCACTCTTTACTTCTCTCCACTTGGAGAAGTGTCCATTTAGTGCTACCCTCTGTTTCCTGTCCCTTAGCCAGTTGCTGATCCAGGACAAGACCTGTCCCTTTATTCCATGACTGGTAAGTTTATTCAAGAGCCTTTGGTGTGGGACCTTGTCAAAAGCCTTCTGAAAGTCCAGATAAACAATGTCAACTGGATCCCCCTTATCCACATGCTTGTTGACACTCTCAAAAAAATTCCAACAGATTAGTGAGGCATGATTTGCCCTTGCAAAAGCCATGTTGGCTCTCCTTTAGCAGCGCCTTCTCTTCTATGTGCCTATTAATTCTATCTTTTAGGATGGTTTCCATCACTTTACCTGGGACACATATCAAACTGACAGGTCGGTAATTTCCTGGATCACCCCTGGATCCTTTTTTGAAAATTGGTGTTACATTCGCTACCTTCCAGTCATCAGGCACAAAGCCTGATTTGAGGGAAAGATTATATATTTTGGCTAGGAGATCAGCAATTTCATCTTTAAGTTCCCTGAGAACTCGTGGATGGATGCCATCTGGTCCTGGTGATTTGTTAGTGTTTAGCTTAACAAGACATGCAAGGACCTCCTCCCTGGTTATTTCTATCTGGCTTAATTCTTCGGTTTCCCTCCCTACGAAGATAGGCTCTGTTTTGGGCATGTGGCCTCTGTCTTCTTCAGTGAATACTGAAGCAAAGAATTCATTGAGTCTCTCTGCAATCTCTGTTTCCTCTTTAATAACCCCTTGCCTTCCATTGTCATCTAATGGTCCAATGGCCTTCCTAGTTGGGTTCTTACTTCTAATGTACTTAAAGAAGTCTTTGTTATTTCTCTGAGTATTTTTAGCTATACGCTCCTCAAAGTCTTGCTTTGCTTTCCTGATTGTTGCCTTGCATTTGTTCTGCCAGAATTTATGTTTCTGCCTGCTGTCCTCATTCGGACAAGCCTTCCATCTTCTAAATGAGCTTTTCTTGCTCCTGATCACTTCCCGAACAGCTCCTGTAAGCCACATTGGAGTCCTTGTTAGAGGGTTTTCGAAGGTTCGGCCCAAAGACCCCAGTAGTCATTCATTGCCTTTATAGTTCTTTATTTCCACTGGCCGCATGGCGGTCAGTGAGGATCAGTGGTCAGGATAGGAGAGAGGGTCGTTGGGTAGGTGAGGGTCCTTTAATAGGGTTAGGTGAGGTCAGAGGAGGTCAGAGGGGGTAGGGTTACACGAGCAGTGCATTACGGTACATGTAGTTCATGGCAGTATGATATCATCCCTGACAAAACCCCTTCTGAGATCATACGGACAGAACGTGATGTGATTTGGATTTGTTGTTCTCCTACTCACTAAGGCGTAGGCCATTTAGCAAATAACTGTGTTGGGCTAATGGGAGTGGTTTGGTCAGGATATCCGCTACCTGTTCTTGAGTTTCACAATGTATCAGGTCTATGAAGCCTCCCCCTATGAGCTCCCTTACTTTTTTGTACTTGATATCGATGTGTCGGGATCGCCTGGCTAAACATTCGGCCCTTGCCATGTCTATGGCTGCTTTGTTGTCCTCGTGAATGATAATGGGAAGGCTGGGTTTTTCCCAGATGAGGGAGATCAGCTCGTTTATCCAGATCAGGTCATCTACTGCGTTAGACAGACAGACGTACTCTGCTTCAGCGGTGGAGGAGGAGACCAGTTTTTGTTTTTCAGTGCGCCAATATATGGGGCTGCCATTCAGCATCACTATGTAGCCGGATGTACTCCTTCTGGTCTTTGTACACCCGGCCCAGTCGGCATCAGCATAGCATGAAATGTTTATCCTGTCATTTATTTGAGGGGTTAGCAGTAACTTTCTG
This sequence comes from Bradypodion pumilum, assembly GCA_035047305.1. NCBI lineage: Eukaryota > Metazoa > Chordata > Lepidosauria > Squamata > Chamaeleonidae > Bradypodion > Bradypodion pumilum. The sequence goes on along the minus strand of JAWDJD010000008.1, from coordinate 33,183,015 downwards.
TCCATGGTACCCTTCAAGTACCTCAACAGCCTTTTGACGGCCACCCAATGGTGGGCCCTTGGGTTGCCGGAGTGACGTGAGAGAAGGTTCACTGCCAACGAGATGTCCGGTCTGGTCCAGTTGGCGATGTGCAAGAGTGATCCGATGATGGATCTATAGAGTGTGATGTCCTCGAATGGTTCTCCCTCCTCGTGGGAGTTTTTTACGAAATCCGTCTGCATGGGGGTCCCACATGGGTGGGCGTCGGTCATATTACACTTGTTGAGGAGCTCGATTATCTTCTCCTTCTGAGATATGGCAAAGCCGTCCGTTATCCTTGACACATGTACCCCTAGGTATTTGTTCACCTTTCCTAGACTCTTCAGTGAGAACTCATTTTGTAGGCCTTTGGCGAACTCATCGCATCTAGACTTGCTTTTCCCAAAGTATAACAGGTCGTCGACGTAAACCAGAACCTTTTCTACCCCTTCTGGAGATTTTCTTAAGAAGACACATTTGTCTTCTCTAACTGGAGAGAAGTTCAATTTCTTCATGGTTTCAGCTAGGCACTCGTACCATCTTCTGCCAGATTGCTTGAGTCCGTAAAGGCTCTTGTTTAGCAGCCATGTTTCTCCACTGCTGCGTCCAAAACCGGGTGGAGCCCTGACGTATATCTCCTTATCCAGTTGTGCGTGTAAGTATGCTGTCTGTACGTCGAATTGATATACTTGTTCTCCAAGTACTGTTGCCATTACTAATGCGGCCTTAACACTTTCTGGTTTCACCGTTAGAGAATATGTGTCCTCGTAGTCATCTGGGTATCGTTGAGTGAAACCTTGGGCCACTAGTCTGGCCTTGTACAGGATCTGTTTGTCCTCTAGCTGTTTGACCTTGAATACCCACTTTGTTCCCACCGTCTTTTGTCCTTCAGGTACCCTTGCAGGTGTATATACGTCGAGGTCCTTGAGACTTTTCATTTCCTTCTCCATGGCCGCCCTCCACTTGTCCTGTTCTTCAGGTGGTAGCTCTGCTATGTCTTCGTAGCTCGCTGGTGTTTCGGGGTAGGTCTCCATGCTCAGAACATAATCCTCCAGTCTTCTCGGGGTTTGGTTCTTGGTCGACCTGGTTGACCTTCTAGGCGCTTCTTTTGTGGGACTTGGGGATTCGACGTCTCCTGCGTCTGTGGTGCTTGTGCGTGCTCCTTGTGTTTCAGACTTGCCACATATTGTATCTCCTGGTTGGTCAGGCCTTGCCACGGGCAGTGCTGCCTTGACCCCTTCATGCTCTGGGTCGCTCATCAATACTTCATTCGCGTGTATCTTGCCCCAGTTCGCGTGCTCGTGGAATGTGGCTGATCTTGAAACTACCAGCCTCTGGTTGTGATCTATGAACCGGTACGCCTTCGAACCTGGCTCATAGCCTAGGAACCTTAGCCTTCTGGTTATCTTGTCCCCTTTCTTTCTAAGTTGCTTGGGTATGTGCACGTCTGCAGGTACGCCGAAGACGTGGAGGTGCGCCAGCTTGGGTTTTCGGTTGTACATTGCCTCATAGGGTGTCTTACCGAGAACACTAGACCACAGCCTGTTTAACGTGTAGTTGGAGTACAGCAGCGCCTCTCCCCAATATGAGAAGCTTAAACCTGCGTCTTCTATTGCACATCTGATCATGGTTTGTAGTACCCCGTTTCTTCTCTCAGCCACCCCATTTTGGAAGGCTGAGAATGGTGCAGTCTTGAAGTGCAGCATCCCCTTCTCCTTTATCCATTCTTCAAACTCTTTTGACAGGAATTCTGAACCTCTGTCCGTCATCATTTGCTTCACGTTCACGTTGTGTTGAGTCCACACCCTTGTGTGGAATTCCTTAAACTTGCTGAACGCCTCATCCTTACTGTTAAGCGTGTATACATAACCGTACCTGCTGAAGTCGTCAACTATTGTTAGAAAAAATCTCTTCTGGCCTATTGACCTTCTGAGAGGTCCTACCAAGTCGAGGTGTACGAGCTGGAATGGGTGATCTGACTTCCTGGCCGAAGTTTTTGGTCGTGGCTCAGTTTTGGACTTCGAGCTCTTGCATACAGAACAGTCCAGGTAGTTCTTGCAGCCTTTGACCTTCAGTCCCTCTGAGCATTCCAACATTTTCTTGACGGTGGGAAAACCTATGTGTCCTAACTTTCTGTGTAGTAAGTGTGCACACTCATCATGGTCTGGTTTCCCTATGGTTATCCTTGGTGTTTTTTTCTTCATTTTGTTGACCTCTCCATCCCTGGTGGAGTTGTGGAGGTCATCCGCTTCCGCTTCTGGTCCTTCATTTTGTTGTTCCTCGGGTTCATCTGATGTGCCTTCCTGTGCTTCTTCTTCTTCATTACTGTCGAGCGATCCTATGGTGACTTGTTCCTCTTCGTCTTCCCCTGCAATGAAGTATGGTAGTCCGCCTATGATTTCCACTCTTCCAATTTCCTTTCCCCTTCTTTCAATGGATGCTTTCTTGTTTCCGAAGATTATTCTCAGGTCTGGGTCCTCTGTGAGTTTAGTAGTAGCTAAAACATTATATGGAATGCGTGGGGCATAAAGGACGTTTTGGACCAGTCCAATTTCAGGAATGTGTATGTCGCCTCTGCCTTCTACCTTAGCGTGTGCCTGATTGGCAACCTTGATGCTAAAAGAGTCTTCTTCAAAAGAATCAAATATTTCTCTGTGGCATGATGTGTGTGTATTGGCCCCGGAATCGATCAGCCAGCGTTGCGGGCGGGTGCCCGTGGGCCTGGTTGTCTCATGGCGTCTACTTCCCTTGCCGTGTTTCACTGCATTTATAGAATCAGGCTCGTGTCTCTCTTGGTCTCTTTGGGGCCTAGGGCGCCTGCCTGGACTGGGTGATCTCCACCGTCTATTATCTCTATCCTCGTTGTCTCTTAGTTTGCTTGAGTACTCGTCTCGTGACTCGCGTCTCGGCCTCGGCGTGTCATCATGGCGTGTTCGGTCATGTGAAGGGCTGTATCTCGCATCCCTCCTGTCTTTGGCATATCTTGGGCAGTCCCTTTTTATATGTCTTCTGGAACCACATGTGTAGCATTCCCGTGTTGGGCTGGTTTGCTCTGTGAGTACTGTCCTCCTGTGTGGCCTGTCTTCCCTACGTGTTGTGGGTTCTGTGAAAACTACCCTTTTGTGTGGCCTATTCTCCCTGCGTATGGTGGCCCTGTTTCTCCTGAGGTTGTCTTCGGCTATAAGTTTCCTGGTGACATAGTCCAGTGTGACATTGTCACCGCTGGTGTTGTCTAATTGGGTCAGGAAGTCATCCCAACTTGGGTCAAAAGAATTGTAGATGATGCTGATTAGGTGCTGTTCAGTAACGGTTTCGCCCCTTCTTATGAGATCAGACCTCATGTTGCTTAATCTCATCAGATGCTCACCCATGCTATCTCCCTCTTTAATCTTGTATGCGTACAGCTCCCTCAGCAGTAAGCACGTTGTGCTCCTGTTCTTGCAATAAAACATGTTATACAATTTCCCCCAAACATCATAGACAGTTGACTCACTTGGAATACACCCATACATAGTTGCATCTATGGTACCCAAAAGCAGGCAAAATGCCCTGTGATGCAGTCTGTCCACCTCCATGGACCATGGCTTCTCTGGTGGGTCTTGAATTAGGTGTAAAGCCCCCTCCCTCATTAACAGTACCTGAAATTGTTGGTTCCAGTCCATAAAGTTCTTCCCAGTCATGCCGAGGGTTGGGAAGTTATTTGGCAGTTGGCTCTGTTGGGCTTGGTTGCTTGAATAGTTCTGGTGTCCTGGTCTGCCTTTAAACTGGCAGAAGGGTGTGGGGACGCATATTGTTGGTTTTGAAAGTCCCGCCTGTTCCCCATTTGGTTGCCAGTAGGGGGAGCCCGTTCTCCACTCGGTGCTTGGCTGGTCTGTTGGGGAGGAGCTCTGCTGCCTTATCTGCGTCTGCGCAGAGCTCATTTCTCGTTGGTCTTCGAGGTGGGCGGATCTCTGTTCCGGAGGTCCTGCTTGCCTTGGCTGGAGCCTTGCTGTAAGTGCAGTTCCGTCGCTGGGGCTGCTTTCCTGGTTGGGAGGCCAGGCGGAGTCGTAGGAGGGACGTCTCCTTCTTTGTTGGGCTGGGGGAATTCCGTAGCGCCAGGACTCCGCCTCCTCAGATCGTGGCCTGGCGTGGGGGTCTGCATCATCCTCGGAGCCTCTCCCGCGGTCGGATGGGATGGGCAAAAGGTCCCGGTAGGTTTCTGCTTTTCTCATTTCCCTTTCTTGTGTTCTCAGTTCCCCATGCCCCTCGCGTCCGCTTTGGCCCTTTGTCATGGGGGAGGCCTCTGCCCCCCCTTGAGACTCAGCCATGCTGCTGGTGGTGTCCCTTTTAGGCGCTTGTCTTCCTCTTGGGGTTTCCCACTCCCCTTCTATTGTCTGGGGGCTGAGGATTGGCATGGCCCACGTTTCTGGGGTATGTGCATCCAGGCTCCCGGGTCCCAGGGTCCCTTCCTTTTTATGCATTGCCGGCCCGCTTGGGTTGTCCCTGGGTATCATTGGCCCGATGGGGTTCCCCACCAGATGATTTGAATCTGAGGCCACCATCTGTAATTGGTCGGCCAGATTTGGGATCGGCGTTGTGTCTGGTGTTCCCGCCACAGAGGTCCCCGGGGTGGAGCTTACCGCGCTGTCGTTGGAGCGTTCGCCTCCGTCGTTTATCAGGGCCAGTAGCTCTGCCATGGAGATTGTCTCTTTCCCAGCGATTATTTTCTGGAGCTCGGTTACCTGGATCGTGTGCGGGTCATCTCCGGTTTTGGATCCATCTTTGAGCCCCTTGGGTTTGGCCTGCATCTTGGCCCCCCCTTTGTTCGTCTGGGTCTTCCGTTTGGTCATTTTTGCTTTCTGGGTTTAATTATGGGCAAAAACCAAAAAACTCTGCTACCAATTGTTAGAGGGTTTTCGAAGGTTCGGCCCAAAGACCCCAGTAGTCATTCATTGCCTTTATAGTTCTTTATTTCCACTGGCCGCATGGCGGTCAGTGAGGATCAGTGGTCAGGATAGGAGAGAGGGTCGTTGGGTAGGTGAGGGTCCTTTAATAGGGTTAGGTGAGGTCAGAGGAGGTCAGAGGGGGTAGGGTTACACGAGCAGTGCATTACGGTACATGTAGTTCATGGCAGTATGATATCATCCCTGACAGTCCTCTTGGACCTGGCAGTGCCCTTTTTCCTTTTGGGTATGCATTCTGAGTGGGGTGGGGTTGTGAACCCCAATTCAGTGGTTAAGCAAGTTTTTGGTTGGTTTTAGTTGTTAAGCGAGAAAACTGCTGTTTAAGTGAGTTCGTCTCTAAGTGAGGCGTTCTTTATGCGAGGTTTTACTGTACTACATAATGACATTATTTTACTTTCCTGAGAAATTAAAAGAGCTGGAGATTTTTCAACAAGTGCTTATAAAAATTAGGGAAAATCCAGAAGATACAACCAATATTTGTTATTTTTTAGTTTTCTTGTTTTTCATTGCTCTTTTGTTTAATGTGTGGCAAATTTATACAGCTACATTTGTGAATTACTGTACTATTATGTATACATCTGCAAATTTATAATAATTTTTTTTTACCAGCATATTGTTATCTAAGTAATTTTATTCTTGAGATTTTTCCCTTCTTATTGCCAAAACCTGATACAAATAAATGTATTTATGGAGATTTTTATTACACTCTCCCTTTCAGGATACATGTATTTGGCTGGCATATATGGTTGTCCTCTGGATAACATGAGCATCCATCTAGTATGTGTGCTGGCAGAGTGTGGCAGCTCATGAAAACTGTGTATCCTTGTCTCGTCTACAATGTCTGGAAGGCTATCACAAGGCCATCTGGGAAAGGGGTAACCTTTTAAGACTACAACTACCAGAATCCTCCATCCGCTATGGCAGTTCTCAACCTTTTAAAGCCGGGGGCCAGGTCACGCTCCTTCAGACAGCTTTGGGGGGGGGGGGTGGATAGCCATTTTGCCCTACCTCCACTACACAGCACTTTCTGGTGCAGTGCTGGGCCACATGAAATGACTCCAATGGCCACATTTGGTGCATGGGCCGCAAGTTGAGAATCCCTACTCTATGACTTGTTTTATGGTCCCAAAATATAATTTTTGAAAGTCTACAAAAGGCTCCCAAGTGCTCCTGGGAGCTCTCTTCTACAACTATAGAGATTGATATTTAATAACACATTGCCTCTGAACATTCTGTACAGCCATTTTATCTTCAGAACAACCCTAAGAGGTACGTTGGGCCAAAGATTATAGTTTAGGCTGTGCTGTTTGAATGATTCAGGAATGAAACCTAGATCTCATTGGTCTTAGTCAAATACACTAACAACCGCAGCAAAATGATCTATGATCTTCAGGTGAAGATACACTGGGGGCTACAGAGATTATCTGCATGCAGGCAAGATATTACAAGATCTTTACAATAGAAAATTAGACATAATAAACAAAATAAACGAATTATAAATAGCAACAAAAAAACATAAATTACCCCCTTTCCCATTAAAAAATCTCAACAATAGAGAAACCATCTTGGTGACAGAAAAAGTTAATCAAAACCTAAGTAGGTAGAAGTGGAGACGGCTGAAACTATTCCTTTGAATTCCATTGACCAAAGCCACTCATCATTCTCAAGTGAGGTAGACATTGGCCTTCTGAAAACCATAATGTAGCTACTTAAAAACCATAATGTAGCTACCCTTAGGTTTCTATCGTTTTCTTCTGTGTCTAGGACAGATGTGAAACTGCCAAAATGAAGGCACCTTTTTGGTGAGTTCATTCTTTAGTTGCTTTCACCTGACCCAGTGTGAGAAAGATGTGCCGGCAACTCAACATTGCTGTTACCAGGGTACGCCTGATTGTGGTTCAAGAATACCACAATCTTCGAGGAGGCTCTTTTTGTGTACCCCTAGGTTTCTATACCTCAACAGAGTAAAGCCAACAGCTAGAGCTGTCTAAATTGCTCCCCTACAGTTATATGCTGAACTGCCAACTTTCATTATGGGAGCTATGGTTCAACACATCCAAGGATATGGGGTTGGACTACAACCTATTGGATCTCTGTTTAGAGCACAGCTCAGAAACACTGCTCTTTTGGACCAGCACGACTACAGGACTCATAGTCCAAAAAAGTAACATTTCCAACCTCTGATCCAGAGAAACTGCAACCTTTCCTCTCATATTCATGGATATAGGTTGGCAGCAATGCCATGCTATCTAGGAATGTTGTGTGCTGTAGTTGAGAAACAAATGTTTCCGGGGTCTTATTGGAAGGGACTCAGAGCACTTCTAACTCCACCCCCACCCCACCCGTATTTATAGATACAGTACAAGTCAACAGCAAGGTCACAATTCTGGCTTAAATAGCATAAAGGTAGAATTGAGTTATCAAATGCTAGCTTCTAGTGTACCCCCTACTATTTCTACTTACATCATACAAATATTTGTTACCACGCTGTTTAGTTCAAGGACTTTCTGTATGTCTAGCAATTGGTAACGTTCTAACATTTTAAAGTAATTAGATTTTAGAGAAATAGGGGGAGAATTTCATGTGAATGTTTTAGTAAAAGGGAAAGGAGAAAAACCAAGACATGAATATACATCATTCTGGAAAGAAGGGATAACTATAGGTTAAAAAAGGTTTGAAATAGATTGCGGATTGAACAAAGTATATAATTATATACATTATGCTGCTGGGTGATGGGTGCACATATTATTACATAATATGTTAGTATTGTGATTTAACCAAGATTGTATGTTGTTGTTGTTTTCTTTCCTTGTTTTTTGTTTATTTTAATGTCTTTTTCTTTCTTTCTCTTTATTACTATAAAACTAAAAATTAAAAAAGGACAATTTAAAAACTGAACCATAATAATTCCATTTTAAAAACCAGATTTTTTAAAACATAAATAAATAAAAACCTGGGTAATGAAATAGATTTTCAAAAACAAAAACCCAAGCCAACATTGGATAGTTTGATTGGGAGCTGTTAGTCTCTAGTAGTAAAAATAGCATCAAGCCTTAGGGTCCCTTAAAGACTAACCAGTTTGATTTAGCATAAATACATTTTTAGGTTGTAGTTGGTGTCTGCTCATGAAAAATAACATTTTTGCTCTTTAAAGGTAAAGGTCACCCTTGCTCGAAAGTCAGTCGTAGCCAACTCTAGGGTTCAGTGCTCATCTCTCTTTCTAGCCAAAGAGCCAATGCTGTCTGCACGTGCAGGCGTTTCCGTGTACATGTGGCAGGCATGACTAGACACTGGAGTGCATGGAACGCTGTGTACCTTCCCAACGAAGTGGTCCCTATTTATCTACTTGCAATTTCTTGCTTTCGAACTGCTAGGCAGGCCGGAATTGAGACGGAAGCTCACTCCGTCATGCAGCATCCGGGGCTCAAACTGCCCAACACCCATTCCCTGATTGGCAACTGCCAATCAGTTTTCAGAAGCTGGGGGAATTTGGAGAAGGATCTCTATCATCTTAATATTTGAGACGTTTCAGACTGCCTGAAAGTTTCTAAGCAGTCATCAAGGACAATCTATCCTTGGATGAGCCCTCTTACATACTGTACCTTTAATGCTTGCTCAGCACAGAAACAGACAAACTGAGGAGGCAAGTTGTCCAATCTCATGCATTGGACACAGGCCTTGAGCAGGCATTTGCAACCCAGGTTGGGCTTCCAGACATGCTGTTTCTGTCCACCCACATCCACCCACCCTTAATTCCTCCCACCACACCTATACCTTTATTCTGGTACTGACATAACATGCATCATCGCTTATTCCAAGCATCCACTCAGTCTCTAATGCCTTCAGTTTCTTCGCCCAAGGAGATAAGGTCCCACCCGTTTTCTAGAACTTTACAACAATAGGAATGTAAAGAAGCTCAGATTTAGAAAGGATACAACGTGGAAGAAAGGAATGAGAACAGCAATAAAGGGGATAGATAGAACATTATATTATGGCTTGTTAGCCGGAAAATCAAAGGTTGGAGATATTACTTTGTAGTTTTGTATGAATGAATTGATTTGAAGTATAAGAAAGCTGAAATCATCCACTGTATTACTCAGAAGTTAGGGGAGTTTTGGTTTTGTTGTTGTTGTTGTTGTTTTTTTGCTCTGCTCTGGAATACATTTCCAAGAATCTTCAGCCAGATTCTGGATTCAGCCAGATGTTGTAATCTAAAAGGGTCACATTTTAGAAATCGTGTTTTATGGATGTTCTTCTATTGTCTCTCTCTCCCCCCTATCTACTAGGATTGGGGTTCTCTTTCTCTAAGTTTTACACTGTATGCATTCTACTTCCCAGTCTCTCCATATTCTATTGTGTCCTCAAGTAGCCTTGACATCTTGACAGTCAAATTAGCTCATCAGAGCAAACGGTGGCTCAGTGGTTAAGAAGCTTGCCTTGGAAGGCCGGCAAGTCAGCAGTTCGAGAGCCGGGTACTGCATGATGGTTTGAGTGCCTGTCTCTGTCCCGGCTCTTGGGGACATGAAAGGAGCCTCATTCAGGCATCCACTGAGCCGAGTTCCTCCAGTAAAAATCCTTCCAACTCAGAATAATTTTTGACATGAAATTATTATTATTATCAGAGCAAACATCAAACCATAATTGCCCTGCAACCTACAGATATACCTTAGCATCAAACACTGTCTTCAATGTTCCCTCCTTAGATACCTCTTTGCAAAGAAACTACTTACCCCATTGCACTTGGGCATCCCTGTATCTTTCTAGTTTCTGGGTCAATTTTTCTCTTCTTCAGTCATGCTGTTATGTCCCTAGACCCCTTTCTCTTCTCCACCTTCAGTTCTCTCCTTCTGGCTATCAAGAATTCTCCTGCTTTTTCTCTCTCCCTTGTTCCCTCACACCAACTGTTGGTAGTGCAGATCCCAGCTAATCCCTGGAGTATCTGCAATTTGCCATGAGTTGAAAAAGAAGCAAGGGCAAGTCCCTCCCCTGCCCTTTGGGGATTGGCTGCATTTGGGTGTCCCTCTCCAGCTGTTTTTGGACAGCTGGAAAGACAGTGTGCAAGGTTTTTGTAGGAAGGGGAGAAGAAGTGTAAAATCAGAATGAAAATGGGGTAGTGGTCTTATCTTCTCCCTTATCTCTTTGTGGGCTCATCTCTGCAAATTATAATTGTATTAGCCTTTTTGTTTTCTATTTACGGAAGCTCTTTCCTCTCGTTATTTGTTCTCTCTCTACCCTCAGCAATAACTTGTCATGGCTTGCAAATCAATACATGGAAAATGCTCCCAGGGGATCAAAAACATCCTGGTGGAATCCGCTAATGGTCCAGTTTTAGGCAGCCTTTCTCTTCTCTTCAGCCAGATTCTGGATGTTGCAGTCTAAAAGGATTTACCCCACCTGGCTGGTGATGATGCCAAGACATAAATATTAAAGGGAACAAAAAAATTATCTCCCCATTACAATCATTACAACCAGGCCACTTTCAGAATTTACTGTCTGCCTTCATTTGCCTCGGAGTGTTGGTAAATGGTGAAACTAGCACGTTAGTTCAGATTTGAGCATTTTGTGGCAACTTTCAAGAACTACCATTTATTTTTTTAATACATGACACTGCCATTTCCCTTGAAAAACTGAGAAATGTATAAGGGTGAAAGCACTTGAAAACTCAGATTTCTCTTGAAATAATCAGCCATGTGTCTTAGAGAATATTGAGATTTACCTATAAATCATTAAACATGCGAATGAAATGTGGGCATTAGCTACAATAAGTTTATACGTCTCAAGATCTGCTAGTAAATATCAGACATTTCTCAATGGCTTTTTGAAATGTTGGAACATGTTGAATTTTAAGAACATTTTGAGATTTTGAGCATTCAGTATAACAAGGTCTTAGTGAAAACAACTCACAATGCTTTAGTGAACATTTTTGTCAATGCTAGAAGTTTTTTCTTTAAAAAGAAACACACACCTTTTTTTAACTTTGAGACGCACCTTACAAAAATTGTTGGTTATTCATTTGGCCTCAGATTTATGTTGCCTTCAGTGATGTCTTTAGACTGCCAAATCTGAATGGTTTTGTTTGAGGAATGAGAGGGGAGCATCTCTCACAAAGAATTACAATCAAAAGAAAATGTAAAAGAGTAAATACTTACAGTCTAAATTTCTTTTAAGGGACATTTCTAAACAACCAAAATGACTAAGTTTCCTAAAAGTCGAAAATGGCGAGTATTTGTTGCAGCATGAAACAAAGTATATATGTACAACTCATAAATATAAGATAACTAGCAGAGGTTGCCCGGCGTTGCCGGGCTGTTTTAAATTGTGTTGGAAGGTTAAATTGTGTTAATGTTTTTTTAAAATTGCTTAGTCTGTAATTTTAAATTTTAAAAGGTTTATTTATGTAATTTTTTTTGGCTTGGATGTTATTAACTGTGATCTGCTTTTTTGGGGGGTTTTGAGGATTAATAAAAGAACAAAGTATGATATAATTTTTTCAAATTGTTTTATGTAAGCGAATAATGTTTTAGTTTTTTGAAAAAAAAATTAATTAGTTGTACCGTAGGTAATAATTTTAATAATGTAAAAGTAAATGTTTTTTACATTCAATGTTTTAAAAATTTGTTTAGATGTTTTGGGTTTTAATTTGAGTTAAAACTCAGCACAGGATTTTTAAAAGTTTCTATTGTATTTTATTGACATATGTTTGTGATTTGTGTAAAAGTGTGTTAATTTTTTTATTTGTTTTTATTGGTGTGACCTTTTGTGTGTGTGTGTGTGTGTGTGTGTGTGGAATTTGTATTTTTGTCTGTTTGTTATGTTTTTGATTGTGTTTTTGTTTACTTTGTATTGTTTTTTGGTGTTTTTGTTTGTTTTTGTGTATTTTTGGATGTTTTTGACTGTGTTTTTAGTAATTTTTTAAAAAATTATTTATTTATTTGGTGGTGGGGAGGGGGGCGTGGTAGTTGGGGGTTAGGAAGGGTGGGCTAGGTGGTGGAGAGGGGGGCATGGTCATTAGGGGTTAGGAAGGGTGGGCTAGGTGGTGGGGAGGGGGCATGGTCGGTGGGGGTTAGGAAGGGTGGGCTAGGTGATGGGGAGGGGCCGTGGTTGGTGGGGGATAGGAAGGGTGGGCTAGGTGGTGGGGAGGGGGCTTTATTGTGTTATGGTGCTTTGATTGTTTGGAGTCATGAAAGTAGATGGGGTTTCCCCTTTAATATCGGTGGGGGGGTTTGCGACCCACCTCTCCGCTGGCTCCCCTAGGGTTGGGAGGTTTGGGGGGACAAAAGGGGTATGTCCCCCCAACCCTTCTGGAGCCAGGAGACCAGGGAGAGTGGATCGATTCCCCCCCTCCTTAAAACAACTCCGTTTAAGAGAAGAAACCGCTTGGTTTCTTCTCTTTAAAGACGGAGGTTTTTTAGGAGGGGGGAATCGATCCACTCTCCCTGGTCTCCTGGGTCCAGAAGGGATGAGGAAACATACCCCTTTTGTCCCCCCAAACCTCCCAACCCTAGGGGAGCCAAGGGAGAGGGTGCTCACAACCCCCCACCCACTGATATTAAAGGGGAAACTCCAGTCGGGACCTTCAGGCGCTGTGGGTGAGGGAAAGAAAGCCGGCTGGTGTTTGCTTGGCTGTGAGGTGGTGAGTTGTTTTTCTTTTTAATTTTTTGGGCGCCTGCGTCCTCAGCGTCCTGTGCGCTCATGTCGCGCAGGACTTTGGGGCTTGTAGTTATGGGTTTGGGATTTGTGATTGTGGTGTGTGTTTTTTCTGTTGCTCGAGTTTGATTGGCCGTGGCGCGCTTTTCAATGTTCTTTGTGGTCGCGCCTCTCAGCCTGATTGACTGTGGTGCGGCGCGGCGCAAAGAACATTGGGAAATGAAGTTGTTTCCCTTTTTTGCGTTTGTGGGGCTCTTGCCCCACTGGCGCATTTCTCAATCTTGCGTTTACCTGGGTACCCAGTTCGGGCGTGTGCATGAATGGTGAGTGCAGGCTAGTAGGGCCTGGCTAAGGAGCCTATGCAAAGTTCCAACGGTTAACCCTCGATTTTATAGGTTAAGAAGATAAAGAAGCTAGTAAAAGGTAAAGGTTTCCCTTGCTCGAAAGCCAGTTGTATCAGACTCTAGGGTGCAGTGCTCATCTCTGTTTCTAAGCTGAAGAGCGCTATCTGCTTCTGCAGACGTTTCCGTGGTCATGTGGCAGGCATGACTAGACACCGGAGCACACGGAACGCTGTTACCTTCCCACCGAAGTGGTCCCTATTTATCTACTTGCAATTTCTTGCTTTCAAACTGCTAGGTTGGCAGGAACTGGGACGAAGACAGGAGCTCATTTCCGTCCGGCAGTACTCGGGAATCGAACTGCTGATCTTCCGCTTCCCAGTCAGCGTCTTAGCCACTTGAGCCCCTGCAGCCCTAATAAAGAAGCTACTGAAACCATTTTTTTAAACCAAAAACAAATAATAAGAGCTTTTGAAGCTCTCTGTTTTGGCCACAGATGAATAGTATTAATTTAGCATACTTAGTGCAGGAAAAGAAATTAAAAGCATCATATGTTTTATAGCCTTATCACAGATCTCTTTAAATGCAAAATAATTTGACCCTTTTCTTCTTTTGCCCCCACCCCATAGCTATTTTTAGAGATGGGAAAAGATGATGAGCCAGGTTTTGGCAGTAAGGAAAGATTACATCATGATGGTTAATCTGGCTCTGGATGCATTAGGTTTAAAACAATGATGTTCCATTGCATCCACGTGAGTCTTAACTCAATAGTTTTTTCTTATTGTTAATTCCGTTCCCATTTATTTTGCCCTGAATGATCAACTATAGCAATCTGTTCATTCCCCATTATTCCATTCCAGTTTTAATTTATACCCTGCCTTTCTCGGCCAAGGCTGACTCAAGGCTGACTCAACGATCCTGAGATATTCTAGCATTTGGTATGCTGTGTGTTCTTGAAATTTGTTGATTTGCCTTAGTACAGTACTTCTTCATTGGGTTGCTTTCAATCCAGGAAATTCTTAGCATCCCATGGTAAAACCACTATATATAGTGCATTCTCAAGGCCAAATTTTAGTTTTTTTAAAAAATTGTATATTATATTTTTCATCTTAATGAAGCTTCTCCGGACCATCTCTCTTCTGGCTTTTTGCTCTTGGCTATTATACCATTATTCATTCAATATGGTGCCCTTTCATATCAGATCTTTAACTTCACATTTTTTGGTTGCTATGGAATAGTAGTAATCCAATGAGATAACATTACAGTGGTAGCTCATTCAACGATTTTAATCCGTTCCACAGGGCTCGTTGTTGTATGAAACAACTGCTATGCATGCATCGTAGAACGATTTTCCCTATGGGATGCATCGTACAACAATTTATTTCGCTAAGTGGTTTTTCCCACTGAAAAACTGTTGTACGGATTTTTTCCATAGAGAAAATATTATACGGGATGCCATTTCCCCCCAAAACCTAATTGTTATGTGATTTCGTTGCTATATGGGGCGATTGTTGTATGAGGGTCCACTGCATTTCATTTTTTTCATATCAGTCTTGGTTTTTGTCTGAAGTTGCTTTATCTTTGCACTTGAGAAGATTTCTTTGTGCAGGAATCACTTAATGAATAGTGACGTTGGAGTTCACATAGATATTAAGAATCAAAGCTGGTTTCTTGTAAGGCCAAATATCTTATTCATAAACCAATGGTTCCCCCTTGTGGAAAGGCAAGAGATCTGAATTAAAGGCTAGAAATTTTCTTCCTTCTCCCCATCCAGACATTTCCCTTCCATCTACTCTGAAAGTACAACTTCTGCTGTGGTCTGTCTGTTATAGAGTTCTTCTATTTAACTGGATTAACTGCAGGGTTAGATTACTCCTGGGTGAGAAATGGCATGACGTCTGCTTCCTTCAACAAAAGGCAGGTTGAGTAATGAGTTAAACAATGGGGAAGCAACTGAGCCAGGTACTGACAAAAACAACAGAAACAAAACTAGTTTGTAGGCTAAAAACTGATTAGTGTGAAGGGAAGAGAGCAGAAAATGGTATCTTGCATGCCATCTGGATGCTGGATTAAATTAAGGGCGATCTCTCTCTAGAGCAGTGTTTCCCAACTTTTGTTTTTTTGAACTTCAATTCCCAGAAGCCTAGGTCAATTCCCCAAAGCACTGATCAGCCTATGTACTGGCTTAGGTTGTCTGGATTTGAAGTCCTCAAGTGGGGTGTGGGCCCCACACTGGGAACCACTGCTCTAGAGGCAAAATGACTAAGAGCATGTCCAGACTAGGAGGACATGTGTCACTTTGGAAAAGTTCCTTATCATTATTTCCTCACTATTTCTTGAGCTTCCCTACCATTCACACTGTAGATGTTCATTGTTCTGTGCCAACGGCCCAAATACATCTTTTAATCACTCTGTCTTGCCCCCGTGTTCACTTATTGACCTTTTTCTACTATCTTACACATTCAACATTCATGGGCCCACATCCATACTATTTGAATGCCACAACCAGTGACATATGTAGACTCAGGCGACCTGGGTTCAAATCCTTGCTCAGCCATGGAAGCTCATTGGGATTGTGAAATTGGTAAAAAGGCTCTTTAAATATCTCACCTTGAAAGTCCTGTTATTTTCATTATAAGTTTGTTCCAATTTGAAGGCACGTAACATAATAGTGCACTACACAGATGTAAAGATCCAAAAAATGTATAAAAGATTATGCATGACTCACAGCTTAGAAGCATAACCCATTAGAATCAATACAGGTCTCTCTATACCATAACTCTATAAAGATATAATTCAGACAGACATACTTTTTAAACCTATATTGTTGCTATGTGCTGTCAAATGGCAACCTTATTGGGGTATGAATTATGGACCCTATAGCAACCACATATTGAGGACAGTTGGATTCTGAACAATTATCGGTCTCTATTGTTCAGCCAACATCCATCACCAGATCCAAGTCTGAAAAGATAAAGAATACTGATGAGCAAAGCTTTCTTTCTTTTATTCATAGATATTAATCTACCTAAACCCAATATCTTTCTGCATTCTAGCAAGATTGTATTTCTGAAAAGCAGTGTCATGATTGAGTGTAGAGTTCACAAAGGTCAGAACAAAATATTTCTGACCCTGGGACTATGTGCTTGCCCTAAGCTATACAGGTTGGCTTTTCTCCCAGGAGATCCAGAGGGGAATCACACGCTGACCTTTCACTACACAGCCAGTACCCAACTCAGCTATTCAGCCACTTCTATAAAACTACAAAGCTAGTCCAAAGAATGAAAACCAAGCACAATAATATCAGGTTTGGCTTGTTTGAGATTATGATTCTTCTTGATGGTTACATATATGCAGCATAGCACTGCAAAATCCAGGGACACCTTGAAACCAGGACTTTGACCTTGGTGGCAGGGGTCTATTGCTTTTGTTATCCTTTACCTTCCGTTATTGGGGTGATGGGGTGAGTGCTGGGTGTCATCTGTGGTTTTTTTTGTTGGTGGGGCGATTAGCGTCTATTATTTATTATTGTATTGCATTGTATTCTATTGTTCTTGTATTATGCGATTTGTGATTGTAATGCTTTTGGAGACTATGTATTTTTGCTCTTACGCTTTGTATTTGTATTGTATTTATGGATTGTAATAGTGTGTATATTGAATTGTCGTAGCCGCTCTGAGTCGGCCTTTGGCTTGAGTAGAGCGGGTTAAAATCCAATAATAATAATAATAATAATAATAATAATAATAATAATAATAATAATAATAATAATAATAATAATAATAATAATAATAATAATAATAATAAATAGCCAGGTACAGGTAAGAGAAATGAGAATAAATGTGCATCTGAGTTGAACCATGTAGGCTATGATTGGCATCAAACAGATCCCAGCTCTTTGAGGCTTGAACATAATTCTACAGGCAGCCATTAGAGGGCCCTAGAAGTACTGTATTATTAATTTAAATGTTTTAGTCACAGTACTGTATATAAAGGTGAAAATCTCTGCCTTATTAAAAACCACACCTCAGATTGCAATAAAATATAGTTTTAAAAACCCCAGAATAAAAACATGTCAAACCTCTTGAGCAAAACCAGAAAAAATTGGTTTGTGAACTCACATAAGAAAATTTCAGGAGGAATCCACATTTCAGGGAGGTATATGAGCTTGATTAAGCACCTGATAGGCAGGTTTGGAAGGAAATGTCTAGAGTAGCTCTCTTGTGGTTATTGGAGATCAGATCCATCTGCCTCAACTGTCATGATTAGTAGTAGAAGATGTACTCTACCATTTAGAGTAGGGGTCTCCAACCAGACGGGTTTCATGCTAAACAATTTTTCCATGGACCGGTACATGGGGGTGGTGGGATTGGACGGTGCAAACGCATAATAAAATACGATAAAATGCATGATATATGATTTATTACATATATAATTCTTTTTCAACCTTGATTGACTCAGGCAGTGAGGTATCACACTACACACAGGCGGGGGCAGAGCCCTGCCATAGTTAAGCAATCTGGAGGAGGCTGCAACACCTGCCTATCTGCTGTGTCTGAAGCCAGTGCTCTTGCTCTGTTCGCTGGGCAGACCAATTGCAGCACATTGATGGAAGAAGGATGCCATTGGGGCTCCCAGTGCTGCCAGCTCGCAGCCTAGTTCAGGACAGCCCGTGGCCTGGTACTGGTCCACGGCCCGGTGGTTGGGTACCCCGATTTAGAGAACTCAGGATTTCCAGCCTTTACTGACACCCAAAAGAAAAACAATCAAACCAAAATTCAGACTTAAGAGACAGAGGGGACAAGATTCGTGAACTTCAGGACCTGGGAGAGTTCCTATGGAGAAGGAAACTGTTGCATCAGGGATCTGGAATTGGATCCATGTACATGGATCAAATGGGAAATCCCCCGCAAAACAAAAATTGGGGATCCAGGGCACTGTGTGGTCCTGGTTTTCCTCATTTCTAAAGTACTGATTAATTCGCCAGTTGCGCCCGTTCCTGGACAGGGACTCCCTGGTCATGGTCACTCATGCTCTGGTCACCTACAGACTAGATTATTGTAATGCGCTCTACATGGAGCTGCCCTTGATGGCCATTTGGAGGCTACAGCTGGTCCAGAATGCGGCAGCCCGGGAGGTGACGGGGTGTGGACGTTATGTCCATACCTCGCCACTGCTTCGGGAGCTGCACTGGTTACCAGTTTGCCTCCGGGTGCAATTCAAGGTGCTGGTTTTGACCTTTAAAGCCCTATATGACAGTGGGCTAGGCTACCTAAGAGACTGCATCACCCTAAGGAGGTCTGTCTGTCCAACCAGTGTGGACCGGAGGGGCTCTCTTATTGTACCATCTGCTAGAGGGGCTTGCCTCTCTAGCACAAGGAGGAGGGCCTTCTCTGTGTCCACACCAGAATTCTGGAACCTCTTACCAACAGAGCTTCTTTTCCAGATGGAATTGCTGCCTTTCAGAAAAGAACTTAAAACCTGGCTGGCAGGCCAAGTATGGGGTGCAGGTGGAAAGTTGACTTCCGTTGGGTGGCTGGTATAGTGAATTCTGGCCCCCTCGGTCCCTGCACCCTTTTTTTAGGGAGAGGGTAGTTTTTAAGCAGTTTTAATCATGTTTTTATTATGATTGTGAACCGCCCTGAGTTGGCCTTGGCCAAGTGGGCGGTATAGTAATTGAAATAATAAGTAAATAAATAAGTAAAATATCTATGATTGCATCTTCTCTGACATATAAGTAAATTTTGGTATAGCAAGTGTTTTACAATGTGGATAAACTGAATTTTATTTTTATTACTCTACAGAATTTAGTTAGAAATCTCCTGATGAAAGGTATTCTGAAAAGCCAATACACCGGAAAGGCTTTGAGAGGACTTCGAGAAATTATTGAAGATTATATTATAAGAGGATTTGCGGGAATTTTTGAAGATTGCATGAATATTTTTGTTTGAAAATAACATTTTTGGTCACAGAATTTATGATATAAACCTTGTGAGTTTTTGTATAAGGACACAACAATACTGATACAATTTACTTTGAAGATGGATGATTAAAAGAACTTTATTAACAAACTTGTTGGATTTATAGTGTTATAAAATGAAGAAATACACACACACACACACACACACACACACCAAGCAGGTTTTTTTCTCCTTGTGTGTTTTGTACACCGTTTGGCCATCTATTCTTTACTTTAAACTATCAAGCCATTTCTGCCTCCTTACTGTACCTTTAAAAGATAGTTGTTTCTTATGAGCAAATTACTCGACATGTAATATATATTGCAACATCGTACCATATGTTTTAAAGTCTTTAGGCTCATTATGGCAAAAAAAGTTTGTTATACAGGGTTTCTGTTAACTGGGGTATACCCCGCTTAGCAGAAACCCTGCATAATGAAATGTTTTTTTTTAAATTATGTCAGGTATCGCTTTTGCATAACAAACACGTTGTTGTATGAATTTTTCATTAAACGGAGCTTTTGTTATGCGGGGTTTCACTGTACTGTATAACTGTGGCTGTGGTGGCTTAGTGGTTAAGATGCTGAACTTGACAACTGGAACATCAGCAGGTCCGCAGTTCGTGAACCGGGTGCTGCATGATGAAGTGAGCACCCGTCATCTGTCCTAGCCCCTGCTAACCTAGCCGGGCTCCCTCCTAACATCGTGGCCCTCATGGAAAGAGGTGGAATCCAAATTCTTATGTACAGCTCTTCGGACTCCTCAGAAATGTATCTAACACCATCCTTCATCTGGAGATGGGCATGATAAAGATTGAGATGAGATTGTGGTTAGTTTTGCCAAGAAGGGAGGAGAGAGAAGAGGAAGGCTGGGTGAAGCGTGAAGGGGATTCAATCACCAGGCAGCCGCTGCTCACCAAACTCTGGATCGAGGGCAAGGGTGAGGAAGGAAGGAAGGGAAGAGAAACAAAGGTTTGTTTTTTAAGCGCTAGGACCTGTTTTGTTACCTGGATCTTAATGGTCTCTGGCTGGCTTGTGTTGTAGGCTGTTTTGGTTTCCCCAGGCCTGGTTCAATGCTTCTCTCTCGAGTAACTGACTCAGACTTCAGTAGTTGCAGTTTGAATTTCGCTCGCACAGTTTCCCGCATGCGCAATTGAGCACCCACGATTGGTGGTAAGCTCGCTCTGGAGGCTAGTGGCTGCACACGCAGCCAGTCTTCCCCACCACCCCTGCTCCTCCGCCTCCCTTCTCCATGCCCCGTTTCTCTTTCTCCATTCTCCAGTCTTTCTCCCCGCCCTGTTTAAAAAAAAAACCTGCAAAAGGAAATCCAAAGACAGCAGCAGGCAGAAAAACGTGAAATTTATGGGAAATAATTTATACGGGAGCCTAGCGGGAAAGAGGGGTGAAAAATGGTAATTTCCCAGCCAAAACGGGATACTTGACAGGTATGCAAAAGTAGAGGGGCTACTTTTGGGAGAGGGAGGGTTACACCCCCCCAAGGAAACTCCCTGCTCAGTTGTAGGAGGGTTGGGGTGGGCGTGCGTAAACAGAGACACCCCTGTTGGATTGGGGCCGCGAAGCGGCTGTTGGGTCCCGGAGGAGACTGGCCAAACAATGAGACACGAGGCAAGATGGAGCGAAGACCAGTGATTTAATGAGGCAAATCATCAGTATTTATTATGTATCGGCTGCATGCAAAAGAACTGCGATCTGGCAGAATCCATACGCCATGTTTACACGACTTAATTGGGAAACTCTACAGGGGAGTTAATTAACTAACTTAACCAATGACCGGGGAACTCCATTGTTCCAAGCTATCAGGGGTAAACATGTGGCTGGTATTGGTTTTAGGGCTCAAGGTAACCTGCAGATGCGAGATTACCTATTACATGACTAGCGAGTTAGTCATTAGCTTCCTATTGTTCCAGCTGCCTGTCAGGTCAGCTGTGGGTGAATTAAACCCTATCTAATATTCCACTCCCCCAATTTCTGTCCCTTCAGGAACCCCTGGTAACGAGGTGATCGCCCATCACCGGGGTTCTGTCAGGGCCAGTATACTAATTGTGTGCGCGGATACCACACTCCCCCTTTATTTGTTTAATTGGACCTGACAGATGGCTCGGCGTAGGAGCGGCATCAGCTGACGTGGAGTGAGGACATTCCGGGGTTCTCTCCATGGGGGACATCTTGACATCAGCGAGGGAATACATTGCATGAAACAACACACAGTCGTTCCCAGTATTATCACCCCCACAATCACCTTGAGTGTCGTTTGTAGCCAACCCCATGTGAACCAGGACCATAACGAATTCCACCACGCCCACGTAGCATCTTCCTTGATGTTTTTAACCAAGGTATGGAGGTCTGTGAGTTGACTCTGTACCTTGCACGAGTTGTCCATGAGGTTAAAACAACACATGCCATGGACAGACTCGCAACCCAAATGATGTAACAATAAGAGGTAATCAATGGCTGCTCGATTATCCAGTATGGCATGGCGAATCTCTGTCTGCTCTTGATTAAGCAGCGCTATCGCCGAGGAGGTGTGGTTAATGGCTTTTGCCAAAGCACAAGCCAATTGACCAATTCTCCGAGCGTTGCCTACGGCTAAGCCTGGCACGCCAAACAAGCTGACTGCTAATGGAACATGCTCAGCTTTACTCAAAATTCTGATGTGGCTATCACATGAGCTGTCTAACTGGGTGGCACGAGTGTGCCGTATGTGTGAGGGTACATTTATGCTTGGTGCAACCATGTCTCTAGTGGGAAGCCACTATGTCAAACGACTGATACAGCAAAGGGAATCAAATACATTTGCAGGAATGTAGTTCCAAGTATACTGGTTACATGTAAAAAAACATCCTGAAGGCAAGGTAACATGAGCATACATTGAGCTAATAGTCTCTGGGTTATTGCAAGTCCAGTTGCTGCTGCCGGGGTTGAGGCAACGGGGCTGTGGCCCTTCGACCATGGAACAGCCGGTCATACGAGCACAAGTAGAGTTCGGGCTGACCGCCACTCGGGGAGTGTAGAGAGTGGCCGCATCAACCGGTAAGACTTTGGTGACTTGGGTTCCCCAATGCGCATACGTTGAAAAGGCAGTCTTGTAAAATGGACCAAATATCCGCTTCACCAACCAGTCACCATTCCTGATGCGCGCATCTGGGGAGTGACACACCGGGATGAGACAAATGCTCAGAATAGAGGCAGAAGCGGTGGTTTGCCTCAGGCAAAAATCAGACTGATTGACGAGGTTCGCCAATCTTTCCCAAATGTTGTACTGCAGCCGGGCAGAGAGATCTCCGCCTGGCATCAGGTTGTTGGCTTCCAATGAAGCTGCTTGACCCCCCCCCCCCCGCAAGCAGGGAAAGGATCAAGATGATGGTGGTCATCATGGAATTAGCTGTAATCAGGGAAAAGGCTGCAATCAAGATGTTCCCCGGTTTCAGCTCCTTGTCCTCCCACCGAACGGCATCCGCCGCCTCCTGGCGCAGGGACTTGGCCATCCCCCAGGTGATCTTTGGTGCTGTCATCTGCTGCCGCCGCCTCTTCCGCTTGGCTCTCCCCGTCAGGGTTAGTTCCTCCATCTCCGGGATTGGGTCCGGAACTGCCTGGGTCCATACAATTGGACTCGAAGTGAGGCTTGACACACCGGGCTGGAATCCAGATGACACCTGTAGGAGACATAATTGCAGCATACCCTCTTCCCCATGTTATGAGTGGCGCCGGGCCCTTCCAGGAAGGATCCGGTGGCACTGAGTAACGCACCATCGGCCGCGGGAGAGCCTCCGAGTGACGGAAGTGCTTCTCCTGCCGAGTGCAATCCAAAAAAACATTAAGGTGATTGTACGTAAACAATACCTTGTTCAGACAATGTTGTGCCTGACCCTGATTTTTGGGGAGGGCTGGTGGTTCCCCTCTTTCTGTTTGTTTGTCAATGTAGGACTTAAGCATCCGATTGACCTGTTCCACAATCGCTTGCCCTTGCAGATTGTACGGAACGCCAAAGGTGTGCTTAATGTCCCAGGTGGCCATGAAGGTGGCCAGCTGCCTGGAGCTATAAGCTGGAGCATTGTCAGTCTTCACGTGCTGTGGTTTGCCCATGGCCGCAAAGCAGGAAAGGAGATGCTGCTCCACATGGGAAGCTGTTTCTCTCTTCTGCGCTGTAGCCCAAACGAACTGTGAGAAAGTATCAATGCAAATGTGCATGTACTGCCATCTGCCAAAATGTGGGGCATGTGTGATGTCCATCTGCCACACCTGGTTGGCCTCTGTCCCTCGTGGGTGGACCCCCCACGAGGGCCCCCCTACCGCCCCTGCGCAATGTGGGCAGGAACGGACTATGCCTTGGGCTTGGGAAAGTGGCAGGCTGAACTGCCTTGCGAGTGCTTTGGCATTCTGATGAAAGAATGCATGACTTTGAATTGGAGCTGTGAAGACTTCCAAAACTGACCGTTGCTGAATTTCCTTTGCGGCCGCATCCGCTCTGTTATTGCCCGTGGAAATCGGACCAGGCAAATCCTGGCGTCTTCTGATGTGGGCTATATAGAGCACTTTGGTGCGGTTCCGCAAATGAAATTGAGTTGTGAGGAAAAGACTCAACAAGTTCTTGTCTATCGCGGGAGTGATGTACGCTCCCGGTAGACTGTGAAGCAAATTCCTAACATACTGACTGTCAGTAATTATGTTTAAGCGTTCTTTAGCAAAGGTGCACAAGGCGAGGTTCACGGCTGCCAATTCCGCCCGCTTGCGGAAGAGTCAGGAGCATGCGCCAAGCCTGTCGCTCTTGCCAAGTAAGAACATCATATGTGCGACCCCCATCAGTAAAAACTGTCCTAGCCCCCTGAAGTTGAACCAGGGACATTGATTCACACAAGGTGACTGTCTGCGTATGAAGCGAGACAAGTCTGGGGTCTTATGGCAAACCTCGGCGCATGACGTGCCAGGCTTCCCTTGGGTAAATTTCTCATGAAGGCCCCCCTGCACATTTCCGCCCATGGCGTGCATGCGCACAATTCCTGGAGCTATTCTTGTGCTCCTGTGAGAAGGGTACCAGATGCTGGCTTAGCCTTTTGCCTGTGCTTAGACTAACAGTAAAAAAAGGAAGGGGTGGCCTGAAAATCCCTGTGTCTGATTGAAAGTGTGACCTGACTGCATTCTTAAAACGGTCCTTGGCAGCTCTGGCTAATGAGTGGCACTCTGTACATTCTCAGGAGCTCAGGGACTAATCTTATTTCCTCCCTTTGTGCTCTGGAGTTTGTGAAATGTGTCTGTTCATTTAGAGTGGGTGCTGTGGTCCAGGTGCCATACTTAAAATGACAGACTAAGACTTATTAAAAACAAGCCAACTATGACATGCCAGCTGTAAGGGAACAATAGGCAAAAATGAAAAGACACACAAGTTAAACATTTCCAGCAGGCAGTTTCAATGGCGAAAGGAGGAAAGACAAGTCAGAAGATAGCACAATGAGAATGCAACAACTCTTATCATAATGAAATCAGATTAGGTCAGATAATTAAGACAGCTGGCTGGGATCCTCCTGTTAAGGAATCCCTACCAGTAATTAACTCAGGAGCCTGTGAAGGGATGCAATTTAAGACTATAGAAATAAATAAATTGGTTACTTTCAAGGCCTGGAGAGGAGTTTTCTTCTTGTAAAAAGGTAAAAATTAAGCATTTTCTGAATATACAGAGCGCAAGAATGTTTGCGTGCTTTTTCCTGTGAAAGGGGTACAATGAGTGAGTTATTAAAGTCAAAATACTAGAACAACAGCTTTCTTAAGAGAATGAAGGAGAGTTAGAATAATTCTCAACCTGCTGGCCAGATGCGGCCCACATTGCTCTGCCACTACCTCCACCAAGCCAAGGAAGGCTGTGTGGGGAAGGAAGGGCAGGATGACTGTCCAGACCTCCAGAGCTGCCTGAGGCCGCGGAACTTGGCCCCTGACTTTAAAAGGTTGAGAACCTAGGTTACAAGATGATAACACAGTACACACATGAAGACAATGCAATTCTCTCATTCCTAGTGAGATATGTGACTTAAAGATGCTAAGGGACATTCAAATGACCTTAAAACACAGAAATAGTGGTTTGAGAAACACAGACGTAGGGAGGGGCCCCATAGTTTATGATTTAGTGAGGAAAACTCATAGAAGTGATTTTTGTTTTCAGATCGCGCTTCTGAAAAGAAAATCACCTCTTTCAGGCAGGTTTCTTCAATGCAAGGCTTTTATCATTTCCAATTATCTGTTTGCCTGAGTGGCACGGATTGCAAAACCAGATCTTAAGAGTGGCTTAATCCTTGAGACAAAGAAAAAAGTCTCCCTTGCACATCCAAAAGAAAAGCCTTTTGGCTGAAGGGAAGAAGGGGGGTCACTTTGCCCTATTGCAGGCTAGGATTCCCCCTCCCCCTCCTGCTTTCATTGCCCTGGGTGCCTTAAGCTGCTAAGCAAGCAAGGCAAAGAGGTCTTGCTCACCATGCTTTCTCAAACTTTAAATGCTTCCTGCCCATTAACAGAGTGCAAACTGTTTAACACACAATGCCTGATATTTCACAGTGACATTACCACACAGTTACACACAAGGAACACTTTTGCAATCATATTGTGGTCATAGAGACAAGGCTTTTGCAATCATACTGGTTCTTGCAGTCATACATTCAGTAGTGCACCACGCATACACACATTTATTTACGCATTCGCACATTCCTCCCCTGATCTGCAGTGTTCTATCCTGCACATGAGGAGATGACTTATACACAGCTGGCTATCAAAACCATCTGGGTGCTTCTACTTAGGGGTGAGTTTCTCTGGGCTACTCCGAGGCGATACAAGTGGGTTCTGCCTGTGCCTTGGGAGAGCTTGGGGTACTATTGCTGGGATGGTTCCTCTGGCATAGCCAGGGTGATGGCTGACTCCTTTCGAACCTGGGCCAGATGCATGCCGGAGGGCCAGATTCCCGGATCTCGGTGCTGTCTCGCTCTCCAGCGCCAGTGTGGCCATTTGGTTTTAGGCTTATTTGGACAACCTTTTGAAGATCTGCCTAGTCTAGATTGGCATTTTCTTCTATGGTGTCTCATTTTTCCACACTGGAAGCAGGCGTCTTTGGGTTTTGGCACTGCTCGGTGCCTGAGTGTGGTAATGGGTCTGCTCTGGAGACCTGCGTGGCCAGGGGCCGTGCAGATTTCCGTGAGCAGTGGGCGCTGAGCAGGCAGGTAGACAATAGTCTGTCTGCCTGAACGTGTGTCTGCCTTCAGACAGGCTGAACACAGCAGCTGGGTGTTAGCTAATTGTACTGCTGGCAATTTCCCCATGAATGGATCTTCCTCATCCATGCGCTGGATGGAACTCTTAGTTGGCAGGGAACTTTTAACTGTCAGAGAAGCGCCAGGGCTTCTTATGCCATGAATTCCTTTAGTGACGTCTGCAGCTGTCACTGAGGGAAAGCTCCCTACACTGCCCTGCCTGAGCTGAAATGACGGATAGAGAGCCGTTGGGGCTGATGGCTCTGACTGCGCTGGGGGTTCCTGGGTCTCTATCCGGACTGGGTCTACCTCTTCTAAGAGCTTCCTACACTTGCTCCATGTGCTGATTATGCTATCTGGAGCTCTCGGGGCTTGCTGAATGCAGGCTCCTATCCTGTCCCAAAGTTGGGGGTTAAGCATGCCTGTTTCTGGATAAAGCAGACAATTGTCCCCCAAGTACGCCAAGAGATCTGCTAACTTAGTGCTGTGAATGCGTGTCTGGTATACCCTGGCCAGGGCCTTGAGTTCCATTAAGTGAACTCTCTGGTTAGCGGTCGGACATTGCCTCTGAGGACAAGTCCCCATATTAACTGCCGGTCCTTTGAAGTTTTCCTCCTCGGGACGATGCGACACGTCTGAGTTCTAGGTAACATGCTTGGTGTGACGAACCTCTGGGAAGGTGCTTGGAGTGTGGACTGCTGCCATGGGCCCTCGGTGGCCTCTGCGCTGAAGTCAGGGTTTCACAGCCGACCCTGAGCGGAACACGTTTCCACAGAGCAAGCTGCCTCAGAGCTTTGGAGCGTGCTCTGCCTCTCTGGAATGCCTCGCCGCGTAGCTGTCACTCAGATCGGATGGCTTTCCGACCAGAGCTGCCGCGCTGTCCTCCGGGACGATTCGGACACGGTTCTGGCATAGAACCGGACCACGAAGATCGCTTACTCACGAGTAGAATCACGTTGGGGTCACCAGATGTTGGATCGGGACCGCGAAGCAGCTGTTGGGTCCCGGAGGAGACTGGTCAAGCAATGAGACACGAGGCAAGATGGAGCGAAGACCAGTGATTTAATGAGGCAAATCATCAGTATTTATCATGTATCGGCTGCATGCAAAAGAACTGCGATCTGGCAGAATCCATACGCCATGTTTACACGAGTTAATTGGGAAACTCTACAGGGGAGTTAATTAACTAACTTAATCAATGACCGGGGAACTCCATTGTTCCAAGCTATCGGGGGTAAACATGTGGCTGGTATTGGTTTTAGGGCTCAAGGTAACCTGCAGATGCGAGATTACCTTGGCAACTAGCGAGTTAGTCATTAGCTTCCTATTGTCCGAGCTGCCTGTCAGGTCAGCTGTGGGTGAATTAAACCCTATCTAATATTCTGCTCCCCCAATTTCTGTCCCTTCAGGAACCCCTGGTAACGAGGTGATCGCCCATCACCGGGGTTCTGTCAGGGCCAGTATACCAATTGTGTACGCGGATACCACACACACCCCATCCTCCACAGTTTGGGGGTGATTGCAACGTTGGTGGGGGAGTCACCCTTCCCTTATTTCCCTCTTTATTTCTTTTTCTTTCTTCCCTTCCTTTCTCCTTCTGTCTTCCCTCTGATTCTTTTTTCCCCTCCCTTCATTTCTCTTTCCTTCCTTCCCTTCCTTCCTTCCTCCCCCATGCCCGTGATCCAGAGTTTGGTGAGCAGCGGCTGCCTGGCGATTGAATTCCCTTCATCCAGCCTTCCTCTTCTTCCCCCCTTCCTAGGCAAAAGTAGAGGTGCTATGAGCGGATGGGAGAGGGCGAGGGAGGGTTACCCCCCCCTTCAAGGAAACTCCTTGCTCAGTTGTAGGAGGTTTGGGGTGGCCGTGTGTAAACAGACCCCCCCCATCCTCCACAGTTTGGGGGTGATTGCAACATCGGTGGGGGAGTCACCCTTCCCTTATTTCCCTCCTTCTTTCTTTTTCTCCTTTCCCCCTTCATTTCTTCCCTCTGATTCTCTTTTTTTCCTCTCCCTTCGTTTCTGTTTCCTCCCTTCCTTCCTCTCCCTTGCCTGCAAACCAGAGTTTGGCGAGTGTGAGTGTGCGTGTGTGTGTGCAAGACTCATTCTCTTAAACAAACGTGTGCCAGTAAGCCCTGGTGCCAGTTGGAAGTGGGGGAGATGTGAGCGTCCAGGATTTTTTAAACCATCCACTATTGCATAGCAGTTTCCCAAGACTCCAGCCAGTAACCTAAGGGTTGGCAAACCCACGTAATTATGCACAATAGCTACAAGAAATTAAGCAATCTTGTTAATTGGCTCAGAATGATGGGGTTCTTTTTTCTTTCTTCCTCTGACATCTTAGTAGGGTGTATTTGATCACTCTTTTGCCTGTACTAGCAGCACATGTGAGGGATGTGTGATAAGTACCCAAGGTAGTTTAAAACCAGGAGGTCCAGCCCATTGTATGGAAAGAGACATTCTTGTCTGGAAAAAACCCTGCAAAGTCTTCACTTTCATGCTGGTTGCTGACCATAATAAATAAATTCAGTTCTTCGCCCTTTTTGTCAAGCTGTAGGTTATAGGTAGTTGTCATTAGAAGCTGAAATCCACTCATGTTCCAGAGACAAACTTTTGTGATTAAGCAACCATACTTGTCAATAAGGATGCAGATTATCTCCAGATGAATATGTCAGTCTGGCTTTATTGTGGTTTAAAATGTTAAACCAGAAAAGATGTGATGCAATTGCAAGCAGAGGGAGAAAGAGAGAGACAAAAGGAAGAGGCTGAGCAGGCATCAGTGAAGGAGGACAGTATGCAACTCACTTGAAGAAACAAGTTTGTTGGCTTTCATGCTGCAAAATGTCTGATTAAATCATCAAACTCTGTGCTGCTTAGAGGGGACTATTTTACAGCCAGGACTGTGGTGGCTAAGTGGAAAAGAAGCTCGCTTTGTTAGCTGGAAGGTTGGCAAGTCGGCAGTTCAAGGCCTGACTACTGCATGACAGAATGAGCGCCCATCTCTGTCCCAACTCCTGCCAACCTAGCAGTTTGAAAGCAAGAAATTACAAGCAGATAAATAGGGACCACTTTGGTGGGAAAAGATCATGGGGACATGAAAGGAACCTCCTTTGGGCATCCCCTGAGTGGAGTTCCTCCAGAAAAAATATTTTCAACCCAGAATAATTTCAACATGATATTATTATTATTATTATTATTATTATTATTATTATTATTATTATTATTATTATTATTATTATTATTATTATTATTATTATTATTATTATTATTATTATTATTATTATTATTATTATTATTATTATTATTATTATTATTATTATTATTTCACAGCTGGGCCCTCTGTAGGCCCCAGAGTCACTGAAAGAGGAGGAAGTCCAGGAGAGAGAGAGAAAGGAAAAGGAAAAGGTAGATGATAGAAAGTTATAAATTGGGTTTGTTTCTGAGCAGGGAGTTTCCTTGATGGGGGTAACAGAGACACCCCCTCCCCATCCTCCACAGTTTGGGGGTGATTGCAACGTCAGTGGGGGAGTCACCCTTCCCTTCTTTCTTTCTTTTTGCACTTTTTTAATTTTATAACATATAACATAAAACATATAGCATATAACATGCAACATGTAACATATAACCCTCCACCCACCAACACGCAAAACTCAAAAATCTCTCACACACACACACACCCCGCCAGGTTAATTATTGCCTGGCCGCTCCCATTTGGGGAATGGGGTGGGGAGGAGGGAGAGCCTATCCCTTCTATTCTAAATTCCTTCTTTCACTATCCCCCGTCTCCTTCTCTTATTTCTCCTCTATTTTAATTCTTTTGGTCCATATTTATTCATATTCATATTCCTAAATTGTTAACACTTTCTTGCCTGTGCCTATTTATATTTATATATTATTTTTAATTTTTGGCTTTTGGCTTTATCTTTGCACCAGACAATTATGCATCCTTTTCTTCTCTTATTTCCCCTCCACTTCCATAACCCAAAGGTTTCTCCCTTTGTTTCTCCCTTGAATGGTCTCTCCACTTTGCTTGATACTCCTCTTTCCCCTTTGATCCTTCTGAACCTTCTCCATAGAGATTTTTTACCAGTTTTTCCCAGTTTGGATCTCCCATCGCTATAATTTTAAGTAATTCAAGTTGCCTCATTGCTCCCTTTGGGTCCTCTGCTCTAACCACCTTCCCATCATGAAATACCTTTAAGAAGATAGGGAAACCCCATTGATATCTTATATTGCAATTAAACAAAATTTCAGTTATCGGCTTCATCTGTCTTCTCCATTGAATAGTCTCATTACTTAAATCATGATATACTTGTACTTTTACTTCTCCTATCTTTAATTTAATTTAATTTAATAGTCATATTTATATATGCCGCCCACTCAGGCAGAACCCGACTCAGGGCGGCATATGCAGAGTCACCATGCTTCCTTAAATAGTCCATTACTTGATCTTTTTTATAACCTGATAGAAAAGTAATTATCATATCTCTGGGGCATTGACCTCTCTTGAAACCGACCTTAAAAATTGCTTCGATCTCTTCTTCTTTAATTGGGCCAGAGTCCAAAGCAAAGGTTTGTAACCATTTAACCACTTCAATTTTTAAATTGTCTTTATCCATGTCAGGGGGAAACTTAATCCTGATGTTTTTCTTTTTCAATTGATCCTGTAGCTTCACCAATTGCTTAAATCTTTTGTCCATAGTATTTTCATGCCTTACTGCAATCTCCACCAAGTCCTTAACCTCTGACTCCAAAGTATTGGTTCTCATGTTTAATCCAGAAATTGATTTTTCCAGAGATTGCACTTCCTCTCTGACCACCTCTTTAACAAACTGTTTAATTTCTTTTTTATCTTCATTAGATTTTGTAGTTATAAAGTCTTTTAATTCCAACAGAGTCAGATCTCCACTCTGTTTTTTCTTAGAGGGTAGTCTTGCATCCATATTTTCAGATTCTTCTTTGTTTATTGGGCTGTCTTTGATCCACCACCACTGCAGTAACTCTTGTAAAAAAAAAAGTCTCTTACTGTTGTCTCTCTTCCAGTACCTGATATTATTTGCTTAGCAACTTGCAGCTATCAATAGTCCACAAATATTTTCCCACCAGCTACTAAGAGACTGCAGTTTTATTTTAATTTACAACCACAAAGCTTTATCTTATCACAAAAAGCACCTGGCTTCATGCCAGCTCTGTCTGCTCAGCCCAATATGGCGGTTCCTTCCTCTGAAATTAGGACGGCAACAAAAAGAAACAGATTTCGTGGATAAACTGTAAACTTTTCCAAACCAATCTTGTATGAAGCCTTTTCCTCCAAAATTGTATCAGAGGTAAAGAGGTGAAAAAGAAAGTCCTCACAGCAACAAAAGGGAGATGGCAGGTCTATTGCGTTAAAAGCCTTGCAGCCAATGAAAGCGCAGTGCCAAAATGGCCGCTGCGCTCTTTGCAGGGCCCCCCACCCGGATTCAGACATCCAGGTGAGTTAGGGGGAGTGGCCACTCCTCTATAAAAGGGGTGGCCACGAGGCAGCCGAGCTGCCATTTTAGAACGCGACGGAGCGGAGAAGTTTTCTCTGTCGCGTTTCCCTTGATTTGGGTGCTCCTTTGCTTCGGCTGATTGCAAAGCAAAGGGCTTGGTGTGGGAGCCCTGGCTAGGGATCGTTGAGGAGCAGCTTATTCTATTTACTGGGAGTCATGGCTCCCAAGCGCAAGGTCCCGGCTTCCAAGCCGCGGCCGAGGGGAAGGGCTCTCCCTACCCCTTCTTCTGCCGGGGGGCAGCCATCGGGCCGGAGGGCTCGGGCAGCACCTCAGCAGCAGGGCAGTGGGATTGCTTTGCCCACTGCCACCAATGCGGCTGACCAGGCTTCCGCCTGTCAGCCTGGCACAAGCTTTCAGGCGGGGCCGGCGATGGTTGATTTTCCTGGGCTGTTGTGGTTGGCTTACGATGAAGAATTCAGGATGAGAGTGGCCCTACATCCTGAGATGAGGTGGGACGAGCCCTGCCAGCAATTGTGGCTCTTGTATATGACTCCCACGCGGCCGGCGCCTGGTGATAGGTATCATTGCGGCCATGCCGTGCAGCAGGCTGCTGCGATGCAGGTTCCCCGCCAGCCGGCGGGGCAGGGGGTTCCAGCCCGCCTGCTGTGTTGGAGCTACTCAGCTAGCGGCGTGTGCAACAAGCATCAGTGACGTTTCCGACACGAGTGTCCCTCTTGCTCTGGCCCTCACGCCGCCTCTGCGTGCCCGCGGGCTGGTGGGTCACGAGGCAGAGGTAGGGGTGGGCAGGGGGCGGTCAGAGTTCCCTCTGATGGTGCTGGCCACGCAAAAGGCCCCCTCCCCAATTAATGTCTCTATGCTGGAACGATGGCTTTCCGCTTATCCTAGACGGGATGATGCGAGGTACCTGCTAGAAGGTTTCTAGTTTGGTTTTCGTATACCATTTAGGGGTGTTCGGGGACCTCAGGATGCCCCGAACTTACTTTCTCTGAAGGGTAATGAGGAGGTTGCTGCACAAAGCATAGCTAAGGAGGTAACTGCTATGAGGGTTGCTGGGCCCTTTACTGAACCACCATTCCCTAACTTGAAAGTGTCTCCTCTGGGGCTAGTCCCGAAAAAGTCCCCAGGTGAATTGCGCTTAATTCACCATCTCTCTTACCCTGCGGGTTCCTTGGTCAATGATGCAATTCCTGATGACCTTTGCTCGGTCAGGTATATGTCATTTGACCAGGCCTTACAAATGGTACGCTCCTGTGGTCCCGGGGCGCTTCTGGCAAAGTGCGATATCAAATTGGCATTCCCATTACTGCCAGTGCACCATGTACTTTGAGCTGTTGGGTTTTCGTTTCCGGGGAAAGTTCTACGTAGATAAGGCCATGCCTTTTGGCTGTTCTATTTCATGTTCAGCATTCGAACGGTTTAGCACTTTCCTCCAATGGGCCTTTGTTTGCAGGTCAGGGTCCCAGTCTGTAGCCCACTACCTCGATGACTTTTTGTTCGGGGGTGAACAGGGCTCAGACACGTGTACACGTCTCCTTATCACATTTCAAGTGCTTATGTGGCAACTGGGTGTCCCCTTAGCACCTGAAAAGATCAAGGGCCCAGCCACCACGCTCACCTTTTTAGGTATCAAAATTGACACTGTCGCACAGGCATCCAGGTTGCCCATGGACAAGGTGACTCAGATCTCCGTGGCGATTCGGGCAATGATTGCCAAGCGTAAAGTGTCTCTTCAAGAGTTACAGTGCTTCACGGCCACCTCAATTTTGCTTGGAGGGTGGTAACCCCGGGCAGAGCTTTTGCCAGGCGTCTGTGTGATGCCATGGGTGGCCTATTAAAACGCCACCACAGGGTCCGGCTGACCAGGGGCATACGGGCAGACCTTTCGGTTTGGCTCACATTTCTCCAGGATTTTAATGGGGTCTCTTTTTTGAGATCAGACCTTCTGGTCAGCCCTAAATTTCAAGTACAGTCGGATGCCTCCGGCTCTCTGGGTTATGGGATTTATTTCGAGGGGCGGTGGGCATATGGCTGATGGCCTCACGCATGGCAAGGCACGGATCGCCTACACGATCTTACTTTCCTGAATTTTTTCCCCCCATTTTGGGAGCACTAATGCTGTGGGGCGACAAGTGGGCCAATTCGGTGGTCCACTTTTGGTGTGACAATGCTGCAGTTGTGCACATTGTTAACGCCCAAATCCCCCAGGGTCATGGCATTGGTTCATCAATTTGTTTTAAGAACCCTACGCCTCAATGTGCTGTTCAGGGCCAGACATGTGCCAGGCATTAATAATGATATTGCCGATGCTTTATCCCGCCTGCAGATCTCCCGGTTCCGTGCCTTGGCTCTGGAAGCAGAGGAATTTCCCTCTCTACTCCCGGCCGAGATTTGGACATTTGGCGAGGAGAGGTGAACCGGGTGATCGGCATGTCCTTGGCACCTCGCACGCGTAAGGCGTACCTACATGCTTTCATACAATTTAGGACCTTTTGTGGGCAACAACAGTTGCCCGAAGCGTGGCCGATACCAGTAGACCAGATTTTACAATACATGGTTTCTCTTCACGGTCAGGGGTTGGCCCCCCGCACCATAGCCTCTAGGCTTTCAGCATTGGCATTTATGGCCAAGGCATGGGGCTTCGCTGACTGCGTGAATGACTTCTGCATACGTCATGTTTTGGAAGGGTGGACACGTGAACGTGGCCGCCGCCCAGACACACGTCACCCCATTTCACCAGATGTTCTTACCCACCTTGCATGAGGCTGGCATAACTGGTGTTATGATAGTTACGAGGTGGCTCTTTCACGCAGCTACCACTGTAGCTTTCTTTGGAGCACTCCGCAGCAGTGAGTTGGTACCATTGTATAAGGTGGATGTGTCTCGTAGGGCACTGGAACTCGACGATGTCTATGTTACACAAGAGTGGGCTCAGTTGAGGATACGGTCCTCAAATGTTGATCAGCACGGCGTAGGCAGTGGAATAAGACTGCTACGATGTTCAATTGCAGACATCTGTCCGGTTGGTGCTCTACATGAGTTTTTGGCAATGCGTGGCACGCACCCTGGCCCGTTTTTCTGCCACCAGGATGGGTCTCCCCTTACTAAATTCCAGTTTTGGAAGGTGACCGGTATGGCACTTCACAGTGTTGGCCTCCCCGGGGCTCGTTACGGC
Organism: Bradypodion pumilum; assembly: GCA_035047305.1. Classification (NCBI taxonomy): domain Eukaryota; kingdom Metazoa; phylum Chordata; class Lepidosauria; order Squamata; family Chamaeleonidae; genus Bradypodion; species Bradypodion pumilum. Next base: position 33,148,203 of record JAWDJD010000008.1, on the reverse strand, counting down.
ACCCATTCTTTTAGGATAGGCGCCGCGTCCACTGCGGCTGCATTTGGGTACTCTGAGGCTGATATACACCGGATGGGCAGATGGGGGTCCATGCTTTTTGCATTATACGTACACCCCCTACAGGCATGAGTACCAGTTAGGTCATTAATCCCTTGCTCTTTGTTTTACAGACCCTGTGTGTCCACGCACACCGGTGGCAGTATGGCTGGTGGGCCATAGTTACGTGCACTGGGCAGCACAGATGCTGCGGCGACAGAGTGGGGACCCCATCTCAGGCTACGTGCAGCCGCACGTATGTGAGGGTACGGTAAGCACGGCATGAGATGGCGTGAACTGTTGCCATTCCTGTTTTCCATCATGGATGCTGGACCGCCTGATGTCCTTATCCTGCACCTCGGCGGCAATGATCTCGCACAGGTCACTGGCCTCTCTTTAAAATTGTCGATTTGCAGTGACCTAGCCTATTTACATCACGTATGGCCGTCCACGCGGCTGCTATGATCGGACATCGTGCCGCGACAGGCTTACAGGGGAGGCATTGACCTCCACGCCTTTGACCGCGCTCGCCGGTCGGTGAACAGGGCTGTTGCCCGGTTCCTTGTGGACAATGGCTCGGGGACAGCCATTCGGCATCCTAGGATAGGCTTGCAGGTTTATGATCTCTATGCAGGAGATGGGGTCCACCTGTTGGCCAGAGGTATGAACCTCTTTCTTGAGGATGTGCAAGCAGGCCTGGTGACCGAGCTGACGGTCTGGGGGGGGGCGGTGAGTCATCATGGACGCCTCCCCGTGTGGTGGGTAGCACTAGTAAGGTAAAGATTTATGACCCATAGGTATCCGGCAGGTTCGCAATTGACTGGCCAACACGTAGACAGGTACAGGGGAAATAGGTTTGGCCGGTCAAGGGTGAACCAGGCAAGGGGTGATGTCAGGAGCTTCACAGCCTGCATCACCTTGATATTTAACGAATACACGTCATAGGGTGGGGTCAGTAGATAGTTTATTGACTGTGTCAACAAACAAATTAATACAAATAGATACATGTAGCCAATTGCCATTGGCATTTTGGGAGGAACCTTACCAGTGTTACTGCGGCCTGCTTGCCTTAAAGAATTACAATTGGATGATTACACCAATTGAAAGTTATAATTCGGACTAGGGCATTATTCAATAAAAGTGGCCCGATGCCTTTTATCCATGTCTGAGTCTTTCTTTGGGGGGTGCGCCTGCAATGAAAGCGCGGCCCCAAAATGGCCGCCTCGCTCTTTGCGGGGCCCCCCACTCGGACTCAGACATCCGGGTGAGTTAGGGGGCATGGCCACTCCTCTATAAAAGGGGTGGCCACGAGGCAGCCGAGCTGCCATTTTAGAACGCGACGGAGCGGAGAAGTTTTTCCCTCCACCCCCTCCCTAGTGAACAATGTGAATTTTGGTCGCTTCGGGGCCGGGTGGGAATTTTTGGCTTGAACCTACAATTGGCTCTTTGGTTCTCGCTTTTTTGCCCATCCCACACTGTTGCTAGTGTTTGAGAAAAGGGGTAAGTTGACTTTGGTCACTTTCGGCGGGTAGCACTGGTAAGGTAAAGATTTATGACCCATAGGTATCCAGCAGGTTCGCAATTGACTGGCCAACACGTAGACAGGTACAGGGGAAATAGGTTTGGCCGGTCAAGGGCGAACCAGGCAAGGGGTGATGTCAGGAGCTTCACAGCCTGCATCACCTTGATATTTAACGGATACACGTCATAGGGTGGGGTCAGTAGATAGTTTATTGACTCCGGTCAACAATTTGTTTGTGTCAACAAACAAATTGATACAAATAGATACATGTAGCCAATTGTCATTGGCATTTTGGGAGGAACCTTACTAGTGTTACTGCGGCCTGCTTGCCTTAAAGAATTACAATTGGATGATTACACCAATTGAAAGTTATAATTCGGACTAGGGCATTATTCAATAAAAGTGGCCCGATGCCTTTTATCCATATACCGGTGTCTGAGTCTTTCTTTGGGGGGTGCGCCTGCAAAGGCCTCTGCTTCTTAGCACTTTTCTCTCCTGTATTTTTCAACAGAAGATTTATCAGCAAATAGTTTTTCAACAGGACCTTCAACACCTCCCATGGTATCTTATCATCCAAAGGACTGCAGTAGCTATCTTTTAGCAAGTTCCATGGTACTTTTAACCCAAATAGGACCTATCTTAGGCTCCTCCCTCCTCCCCCTTCTTTCTTTCCTTTCTTCTCTTCGTTTCTTCCCTTTGCTTTATTCTGTGCAGACTAACTGCTGTATTTTAATGTGAGCTTTTGTGGATCAAGTCCACTGTTTCTTTGGCTTTAATCAGAGATGAGCACTGAACCCTAGAGTTGGATATGACTGGCTTTCGAGCAAGGCCAACCTTTACCTTTAGCTAATAACAGAAGATCCCGGATTGTTATTCAAAATTGCTGTAAGATTTTGCCTCTGTTAGTTCCAAGTGGTTAGCAAAGGTCTCCCTTTCTCAAAAGCCAGTCGTATCCAACTCTAGGGTGCAGTGCTCATCTCCTTTTACAGCCAAAGATCCAGTGCTGTCTGTTTGTAAATGTTTTCATTGCCATGTGGCAGGCATGACTAGATAGCCCACTCAGTCACATGACCATCCCCAGCAAGTCACATGGCCACCAATTTGGCCACGCCCACAAAAATTCCCTTATTTTCAAAACCAAAACTTGACAGGTATTGGTTAGCCACTCTAAATCTTTGGCTCAAAAATCTATGTGGCCTTAATTCCCTAGGATAGCTTTCAACCAGCATGGAAAAGAACAATTCAATCCAGACTGCAATAACTTGGCTTCCCCCAACCTCTCATACAAGCCAGGAGTCATGACCAGGCAAAACTGGCCATTAAACAACCTAGCCAGAGCCCACCCTTTCTGGCTGTAGAGTCTTAGACACATTGTTGCCCTGCCCAGTACCTGCTCCAATTTGAGATGCTTAGTCATCATCCTCAACATAATCCAGCCCCAAGCATTCACTCAAATGTCTGACAACATCTGGGACCACCCTTTCCTAGAAACCACACCACAAAAAAATTGATCTCCTGTTGTGTTCTGTAAAGCTGTGCCTTTAACAATGTACCTTTGCCATGTGTTAACAATGTAACCTTTCTGGTGCAACATTATAACCATCAGCTGTATCAATGTAAACCTGATAAGGGGACGCGAGCTAGTGACCACTAGATGGCAATAGCGAGCGTCCAGCTCTCATGGCTCAGATTCACCTGGTTCAGCAGCGCGGGAAGATTCCCCGCGACCTCTTCACCTGGTCAAGAAGGGCGTGACCTTCTACGACGTCACGCAGGCAGCAACCAATAGTCTGTCGACGAGCCACATTCAAATGTATAGCCAGCTGTATATATTGAGCTACTCATCCGCCATTACCACATGTTCCTCCGGATCATCATGCAATAAACCTGTGTTAAGCCAACCCTTCGGCTGTTTCATTGTCTTTGGTCCCTTACACTAAATTGGCGACGAAGGTGGGATATGGCAGCCCACGGGACCAAGACATGCGCCGGTTTCGAAATCAGGAAACCGGGCGACTGGGAGATCTTCGAGATGGACTTCCAGGCAGCACTGATCGAGTCCGAAGTCATGGAAGAGGCAAAGAAAAGGGCCATCTTCACCAGGATGCTCGGACAAGAAACCAAAAGGACCTTGGTGGACCTGATTGCACCGAGGAGGGTGAGCGAATTCAAGGCCAAGGAACTCATGCAAATGCTGCGTGAGCACGTCCGGCCCGCCACGGCGATGTTTCCCGCTCGGAGTGCGTTCTGGAGGCGAGTCCAAGCACCCGGGGAGACGGTCGCCGCATTCGTGGCGGCCCTGCGGCTGGCGGCCGGCCCGTGCAAATGGGAGAATGCCGACATCACCCTCCGGGACTGTGTGCTGTGCGGCCTGAACGACGCCGAGACCCAGCGCACATTAATGAACCAAGAGCTGCCTCCCACGTTGCAGGAGGTCGTCAGAGCGGCCCAGGCCGCAGAAGCTACGAAGGCCGGGGTCCAAGAACTCCAGGACTGGCGGCCAAAGTCGAGCAAGGCAGAGGCTCCGGTACAGGCGGCCCGGCGAACTTCGAGGTCGTCCACAGAGAGCAGCGACGACGAGGACGTCCGGAGGGTCCGGAAGGAGAGCCGGCGATGCGACGGCTGTGGAGCGGCCCACGACCGCGTAAAGTGTCCGTTCCGGAAGGCCGAGTGCCACAACTGCGGCCGCCGCGGGCACATCACCAAGGTGTGCAGGAAGAAGCGCGAGACCTGGAGGAGCTCCGCAGACCGCTCCGCAGGACAAGACCGCTCAACGAGACCCAAGGACGGTGCCCAGGCCACGCGGAAACAGGACGGCGTGGGCCGCATCTCCGACGGCAGTGAGGACGACGCCCCAGTGTTCAGCGTGTCTACAGGACACCCCCGCTACTTTGTTGAGGTACTAGTCCAAGGGGTTCCCATTAGGATGGAAATTGACTCGGGGTCCTCATATTCTATCATTTCCCAGAGGGAGTTTTTGGGAATTGCCCCCCACAAGCGACCCAAGCTCAAAGCGTTGAGGTCCACACTACGGGACGTGCAAGGGAACAGCATTCCAGTGTTGGGGGTTGGAGAATTTCAGGTTCAATTCAAGAAGCACGCCGCGTCCCTCCCCCTAGTCGTGCTCAAAGGGGGAGATTGCAGCCTCCTCGGGACTCAATGGTTCCAGCCCCTGGGTTTGTTTATTGGGGGGGGGTGCACGCCATTGGGATGCACGCCGTTGGGTCTGACCCGATTCAGGAGGTGTGCAAGGCGCACCCCGAAGTCTTCAAAAAGGGACTGGGGAAATTCAAGGGGCCCCCAGTGACTTTCGACCTGGACCCGGAGGTCCGCCCAATTCGCCTTAAACCACGCCGGGTGCCGTTCACACTCAAGGACAAGATAGAGGCGGAACTGGACAAATTGGTGGGCCAGGGAATCCTTGTGCCTGTTGATTCTGCGGAGTGGGAAACTCCAATTGTAACCGCACTAAAGGCCAATGGGGAGGTCCGCATATGCGCCGACTACAAGTGCACCATCAACAAGGCGATCCGCCCGAATGCATATCCGGTGCCGGTAGTCAGCCATCTGCTGGCCAGGTTACACGGGGGGAAGTGTTTCGCTAAGCTCGACTTAGCACAGGCCTACCAGCAGCTTACGGTGTCCCCTGCCGCAGCTGCTGCGCAGACCATAGTCACCCATAAGGGGGCGTTCCAGGTGACGCGCCTCCAGTTCGGCGTGAATTCGGCGCCAGGAATTTTCCAGTCACTCGTGGAACGCCTCCTGAAGGGACTGGAGGGGGTGTTGCCTTATTTTGATGACATGTTAATAACAGGGGGGAGTCGGGTTGAATTGGCCAAGAGGTTGGGGAAGGTCCTGACAATATTCGAAAAGGCGGGGCTGAGACTGCGAAAGGACAAATGCGTCTTCTTCGCAACCGAGGTTGAGTTCCTAGGGTTTTGTGTGACTCCTGAGGGAATAAAACCATCCAAGTCCAAGGTGGCAGCCATTAAGAAAGCCCCCCGCCCCACCTCCAAGCCCGAGCTGCAGTCGTTCCTAGGGCTGCTCAACTTTTACCACTCCTTCCTCCCCCGGAAGGCAGCGGTGGCTGAACCGCTACACAAACTGCTAAAGAAAGACCAGGCATGGAAGTGGGGCGATGACCAAGAAAGGGCATTTAGCGAGCTAAAAAGCCTCCTAGCGTCCGATGCCATACTGACCCACTTCAACCCCAAACGCCCAGTAGTTCTGACCTGTGATGCATCTCCAGTGGGGGTGGGGGCGGTGCTGTGCCACGTGTTGGAAAATGGAAGGGAGGCCCCGATAGCATTTTACTCCAGGTCCCTGTCCCAAGCGGAGAGAAACTACGCACAGACTGACAGGGAGGCACTAGCAATAGTCGCGGGGACAAAAAAATTTCACAATTTTCTGTACGGCCGCCCCTTCACCATTGTAACGGACCACAAGCCCCTGCTAGGCATCTTTACCGCGGATAAGCCCACCCCTCAGATCCTGTCCCCGAGGATGCTCAGGTGGGCCATTTTTCTCAACGCGTATCAGCACGCGTTGGTCTACCGGCCCGGGAAAGAGATCAGCCATGCGGACGCTCTATCTAGGTCTCCCCTTCCCCTAACGCCCAGCCAGGTGAGCAAGGGGGAGCGGGACCATCAGGTTCTCATGATAGAGGTGCTGGATTTGCCCCCCGTAGTGCCCGCCGACATTGCCAAAGCGACGGAGAAGGACAAGACGTTAGCGGCAGTCAGCTCCTGGGTGCAGAAAGGGTGGCCGGCGTCCTCCCCAGCGGAGAAGTTCGCCCCATTTTTCAGAAAAAAGCTAGAACTGTCCCTAGAGAGGGGGTGCCTCTTGTGGGGGCAGCAGGTGGTGATTCCCACTTCCCTTCGGCCGCGGGTGCTCAAACTGCTGCACGTCAGCCACCCCGGCATCGTGCGATCCAAGGCGCTGGCCCGGAGTTACTTCTGGTGGCCCCAGCTGGACGCCGACATCGAGCACATGGTCGGCACTTGTGAAAGTTGCCAATGCTCCAGACCAGAGGAGGCCCGCCTTCCCCACAGGGAATGGGACGCGGCTAAGGGGCCGTGGTCCCGGGTGCACGTTGATTTCGCGGGCCCGTTCAGAGGCACCCTGTTCCTTCTCGTAGTGGACGCCTTCTCCAAGTGGTTGGAGGTTATCCCAGTCACGAGCACCTCCTCGGCCCAGACCATTAGGCATTTGCGGAGGCTCTTTTCCACGTTCGGCATACCCGATACACTAATTAGCGACAACGCTAGTTGCTTCACGTCCTCCGAGTTTAGGGCATTCATGGAGATCAACGCCGTTCGGCACATCACCTCCGCCCCGTTTCACCCGGCCACCAATGGCCAAGTAGAGCGCCTCGTCCGCACCACGAAGGACGCGTTGCGGCGCATGGGCCCCGGAGATCTGAACCTGCAAGTGTGCCAGTTTCTGCTAGGGTACAGGGTGACCCCGTTGGCGTCTGGATACTCCCCCGCAGAACTCTTAATGCGTAGGAAACTGACCACCATCCTTACTAGGCTAGACCCCACGAGGGTAGAGGACAAAGGAAGGAACATCGGGCTAGAGGCTACAAAGAGTTTCAGTGTAGGCGCCCCCGTGCATTGCAGGAATTACGCCAGCACGGGCCCAGCCTGGGTACCAGGCGTAGTTGTGGAGCAAACCGGCCCCGTGTCGTACCGCGTGGAAACCAGCACAGGGCTCCTGTGGAGGCGGCACGCGGATCAGCTCCGACGCAGGGTCCCTGACGAGCAGGGCACAGTCCAAATAGAGGAAAAATCAGCGTTAGGGTTCTCCCCCACCCGTTCAGCCCAAGGGGGAGGGAAAGGGGGCCGCGGGTCCCCACCAAGGGGGGAGGGGAATATTCTCGTAGATATCCTAGGGGATCTTTCTGAGGAGGAGGAGGAACCCGACCCCATACATATCTCGCGGAAGTCCCCCACAAATGCGGATACCCCTACTAAGTTAGATTTTGATTTTCAGAACCGGGGGGGGGGGGTTTCGGAGTGGTCCCCCACCCGTCCAAGCGAGAAGAGGGGTTTTTCGTTAGCCCCGACTGCCCCCGGTCTGCCCACAATGGAGTTCTTCCCTTCCCCTAAGGCCGCCAGACAGCGGCAAGCCACTAACAAGTCTCCCTCTCCCATTTCAGGACAAGGGACCAGGGAACAAAGAAGCAGTAGCGCCCCCGGGGGGGGGTCAGCCCTCTTCACGGCCCAAACGCACATGCAACAAGCCATCTTGGCTGAGAGACTTCGTCTCATCCTAGGGGGGAGGGATGTTGTGTTCTGTAAAGCTGTGCCTTTAACAATGTACCTTTGCCATGTGTTAACAATGTAACCTTTCTGGTGCAACATTATAACCATCAGCTGTATCAATGTAAACCTGATAAGGGGACGCGAGCTAGTGACCACTAGATGGCAATAGCGAGCGTCCAGCTCTCATGGCTCAGATTCACCTGGTTCAGCAGCGCGGGTCAAGAAGGGCATGACCTTCTACGACGTCACGCAGGCAGCAACCAATAGTCTGTCGACGAGCCACATTCAAATGTATAGTCAGCTGTATATATTGAGCTACTCATCCGCCATTACCACATGTTCCTCCGGATCATCATGCAATAAACCTGTGTTAAGCCAACCCTTCGGCTGTTTCATTGTCTTTGGTCCCTTACACTAAATCTCCTCAGTGATTATACCAGTGAGCAGCTTCCATGTTGGGAATGCAGAGTGGACTCTTGTGTAACAAGGGTGTGGCAGCAAAAGTCCGAGAACTCAGTAGAAAACACAGCGACACCGTGTATAGTGCAGAGAGTTGTTTTACTGGTGATAAACTCAAAGATTCAAAGCAATTGTCCAAGGTACAGTACTGTATATACAAAAGGCAAATGTTGTTTCAAAGCATACAAGATACAGAACCCTGTTCCTCTTACCAGACAGATCAGTCGCTGAATAAAATAGCCCAATAGTATATAGTCCAGTTGTATAAACAAAGAAGCTATCTGTAAACTGTGCAGAAGTAGCAAAAACATTCAGTTTTTCAGCAATGAGTCTTTTAGCACTCCTTCAGCATTTGGGCCTCGAGCGTTTGAGCTAAAGTGATTGTGGCTGAGACCATACTTTTAAGCACATAATGAGCTGACTAATGAGCTAATTAACCTGTTCTGTCACACATTCAGTACACTTAAAGCAATACAGTAGAAGTATATTACCCTACCCAATACATTAGGCAAAGACTTATGACCTAACATTCCTCCACTAAAGTATGGGTTTTAGACTTATGAAAGAAACAATGACCATACCTTGACTCCAACTTTTTGGGCTCTGAATCTTTGGTTTCTGGCTCATTTTATTTTGTGGAATTTGTTTAGTAATTGAAATAAGCTGTTGTAAGATCCAGCCCTGAAGTCTTCATGCATACAATGAAGTACAAGTTTTTAATAAATAAATGTCCACAGCTACACATATATTATGAAAACCAGTGGGATTGGCAATTGAATCTTACGGATGTTATTTGGACAGCCCTGCTCTCCTTAATCTGCTGTGTGATCCTCAGGTGCCATCGAGGATGTTATCTTGTTACTAGTACTGGAGTAAGATGTAACTGAAAATATGCGATGCTCCTTGGGAATAAAAGAGCCTCCTAAGAGAATGGGTCTCTTTGAAACCAGGAAACCTAGTTTTGGTCTAAATCAGGGTTTCCCAACATGGGGCACATACCTCACAGGGGGAATTCAATTCCCAGAAGCCCAAGTCAGTACATTGGCTGATTAGTGCTTTGGAGAATTGACTTGGGCTTCTGGGAATTGAAGTCCCAAAAGCAAAGGCTGGGAAACACTGGTCTAAATACTTGCCGTTTCATTTGGGTCTGATCTGAAGTCCCAGGTCACTTCAATGACACATTCTGACTTTTTGTTTTGTTACTATTTCCCTTATTCTTGTTGCAAGCTGGCTTTAGTCACTTGGAGGACCTTGAATAGGCTGAGGGTCGGAGTCCCTAATTTTAAGACCAGCATGCTTAAGTGGGGGCTGTTGGTGGATAACAACATGTGTGAATGTGGAGAGATACATAATCCAGCTCATAGTTACTTCTTCGGGTAATCTCATGGCATGGAATATGTAGTTCCAGCCAGGCTTCATTCTTAGATGTTAAATGGGAAAATTTTAAAAAAGTTAAAAATTATTTCATGGAATGTCAGAGGCCTGGGGAACCAGATTAAAAGGAAATATTTGGAAGGAGCCTTGAAAAGAGAGAAAGCTGACATCATTTTCCTCCAGGAGACTCATCAAAAAAGCGAAAATAAAAATAATATATATGTAAAAGGGATGGAAATTTATGAGAAGAGTCTAGGAACAAGTAATTCAAGAGGTGTAGCTATATTAATATCAAACAAGATAGGCTTCCCAATGACTAAGAGCATTAAAGACAAGGAAGGCAGATTTCAATTAATAAAGGGAAAAATAGAGGAAGAGGAATACACATTAGTTAATGTTTATGCACCAAACAAGGATCAGGGGTTATTTTTGGATAAAATTTTGCCCATTATAAAAAAAAGAAAGCTCTTTAAACTTGATTATAGGAGGAGATTTAAATTTAACAAGATCAGAAATAGATACTACAAATAACTCTAGGAAGATTCAATATAAAACAATCGACAAATGGATGGGAAAGTTAGGGCTTAGGGATGCGTTAAGAGTGGTAAAGGGCAAAGAAAGAGTATACAGTTGTTTTTCTTTAAAACATAAATCATATTCTCGTTTGGACTATTTTGTGTATCAGAAAATTTGTTAAAAAGTTTAGAAAATTTCAACTCAGGAAATTTTAGTCTCTCAGATCATGCAATGATAATTCTTGAATTGCAGTAAAAATAGAATTTATTAAAATAGGACATGGAGGATGGATACAAAATTATTAAATAATGATGATATTTAAAAAAGATTAATAAATAAATGGACAATGAATTGGGGGGAAAATGATAATGGGGAAGTGAAATTACATGTTCCATGGGATGCAATGAAAGCAGTTATTAGAAGGGATTATATACAAGAGAAAGCCATCTATTTAAAAAAATTGAATAGTCAAGCAATTAAAAGAGATCAAGATATAAGAGAGCTAGAATGAAAGCATGCAGATACAGGAAGTGAGGTAATTTGGAATAGGCTACAAACATTAAAAAAAGGAAATAATTGCAGCAGAAATTGATAAGGTTAGGAGGGATATGGCATATTTAAAGAGAAATGATTTTGAATTCAGCAATAAAGATATGAAATATCTAGCAAAAAAAGTCAGACAAAAAAGTAAGGGGCAAATAGAGCTGTTAATAGATAAAGAAGGTAAAAGGCAACATAAATTGGAAGATAAACTATTAATAGCAGAAGATTCCTATACAGAATTATATAAAGAATATAAAATAAATGACGACACATTAAAAACATATCTGGATAAGAACTTAACAATCCATTTAAAAGATGAACATATAAATATAATTGAACAGGAAATTAAAGATAAGGAAATTGAAGAGGTGATCAGTAATTTGAAAAAGGATAAGACGCCTGGAGAAGACGGTATCAAATCTGAATTTAATAAAGAATGTCGGGAAGTATTGATCCCTAAATTTTTAAAAAAATTATTTAATTATATATTTGAAGAGGGGGGTGGAATCCCAAAATCTTGGAGTAGTTCAATAACGGCATTAATACCCAAACCAGGGAAGGATAAAGAAAGGATAGATATGTATAGACCAATTTCGCTACTAAATCAGGATGCAAAAATTTGGACAGTTGAGGTGGAAAACTCCACAAGTGCCTCTTTCTTTCTTTGGCAGTAAAAATAAGACCACAAAGCACTGAGTAGCTAACAATTTGCTACCGTTTTATGCTCCCAAATACCTGCTGTCTGTGGTTTTTAATAAACTACAAAGAAAGTAAAACCAAAATTAAAATGAATAATCAATTAAGTAAGGAAGTAATTATTAATGCAGGGACAAAACAAGGTTGTCCACTATCCCCATCATTATTTAGATTGGCAATGGAATTGTTAGCTAACAAAATAAGGCAGAACAATAAGTTGACGGGAGTAAAAAATAAAAAAAATAGTTTATTTGCAGACGATACTCTGTTGGTGGTAAAAGACCCTCTAATTAACCTAAGTAAAGTACAAACCCACTTAAAGGGTTTTGAGGAAGTAACAGGGCTAAAGATTAATTGGACAAAAACTGAAGCCATTACTTGTAATTTATCCCAGACAGAAAAAGGAAAAATTGGGGGAAAGTATAAGATTGCAATAAAGGACAAACTAAAATATTTGGGTATTTACGTTACAAAGGAACTGAAAGATTTATACAATATCAATTTTAACAAATTAAGAAACAATTTAAAATCATCAATAGATCAAATAAAAAGGTTAAAAGTATCATGGTTTGGGAGGATTAATATTTGTAAAATGAAAATTATGCCAAAACTGAACTTTCTATTTGAGAATTTGCCAATTAAAATTAAAGAGATGGAACTTAATAATTGGCAAAAAATGATAAATGAAATTTGTAACAATAAAAAAATTCGAGAATTAGTAAAAGCCTATGGTATAAGAAGAATAAACAGAGTGGTTTAAATATTCCAAATGTTAAAGCTTATTATTACGCTTTTCATTTAAAGAGAATAACAAAATTATTAATGCAGCAAAACGAGACAGCATATAAAATTGAGCAAGATGAGTTCCAAAAGTTAAAAGGGGAGATATTCTTATTATAATGCATGGAAGAGAATTAAAAGGAAATTAGCAGCAAACCAATCCCCAATAATAGAAATTTTGGATTTCAAGAATTGTCCTTTAGTATCTTCAAACAAAACAAGAAATATTTTAATGCAAGGGAAAGTGTTATTAAAAATAGAGTGGTTTAAGAAATGTGATACATATCAGAGAAGGAAGGAAATATATAATAAATTGAATCTAAATTGGCTACAAGAAATGCAAATAGAGAGATGGGATAAATTTACAAGGGGATTTATGGTAGAAATAAGAACAACTACTCCTTTTGAAGATTTACTTTTGGAAATAAGAAAAGGGAAAATAAAATTACAAGGTCTAATCGGGAAATTCTATCAATTACTTATACCAGGGGAAGAAACTAAATACACACTTAAAAGAATTTGGGAAGAAGATCTGAATATTAAAATTGAGGAGGAAAGCTGGAGGAAAAAGTGGGAAAATAGAATAACAAAAAAAAAGTCAGTTAAGGAAAAGGAACACGTCTGTAAAGTACTGTGGAGATGGTATCTCACCCCGATTAGGTCTAAACAAATGAATAATAACAAAACTGACGTGCTGGAGATGCAATGAAGATAAAGGAACATATATGCATATGTGGTGGTTCTGTAAAAAAAATAGATTCTGGGAAAGAGTTGAGAAGGAAATAAATAATATCATAGGCACAACAATAAAATTAGAACCTAAACTTGCCATATTAGGAGAAATAAGAGAATTAAAATTAAAAGAGAGTAAAAAAGAACTAGTTCTGACATTGTTACTAGTTGGCAGATGGATAATAGCAAAAGAATGGAAGAATAAGGAAGGTTTAAATAGGAATAGATGGTATGCAGTGAGTTTCCAGCAGTGCACACAGGTCTGACTTTGGTGCGATTCCCCAAGGCAGAAGAGACACAGACTGTGCCCGTCAGACGCTGGGAATTTCTTCAAGCAAGAAGAACACTGCTTAAAAGCCGCAGCCATGAAAAAATTCTTCCGATGGAAGTGGAAAGTCCGAGAAGACGAACAACCCCAAAGGGCCGGCCAGCCGCTACCTCCTTGAGGGGGGAAACGGTGACCGAAGCGAAGACCGGTGGCTGATTCTTCAGAGAAGAATAAGTACTGGGGTGGCAATCCTGCCCGGAGGACAAGATTGCCGAAAAATAATTGTACGAAAAGCGATGTCTTTTCCAGTGGAATCAACGAAAAAATTGAGCAAGCTCTCAACAATTGTCCTGCTGCTGAGGTGGAAAGAAGAGAACTGGGGTAAAATGGCGGACTGGCGCCTAAGGGTGGGCGGTACGGTGGGCGGTCTTACCGCCAAAACTTTTAGCCAATCAGCTTTAAAGTCTCCGATCAATGTTCTGCGCAGGCGCATAACCCAATAGTGGGGATTCACAAACTATACGAAGGAGAAGTGAGGCAACTAGCATTGAACGAAAGATTAACTACTGAATTAAGGTTAAAACAAGGATTAAAGGTTAAAATGCCCTTTTGGGAAATCTGGGAACCATTTGTACAGTATGCTTTATCCAATGAAAAAGGAGTTAAACCTGGTCCTGAAATGATCCAGTTTTGGAAGATATGAATATGTGGTGCTCATCAAAACACACTGCAGATTTAATGTAATCATGGGTGGTGGGACTCCAGTACAGAGATGAAGAGTAGAAAATTAACAAAGGGTCTTATAGCAGTGAAATTCCTCTGGGAAGGGGTAAGCCTCTTCATTTATTTATTTATTTTGTTCTTGTTTCATTTTAATAAGTTTCAAATGTTTAATTGTTTTCTTTTAATGTTTATATGTTGTAATTATGATGTGTCAATAAAAATGATAAAAATTTAAAAAATTATAAAATACATAATCCAGCTCAGAGTTACTTCTTCGGGCAATCTCATTGCATGGGATATGTTGTTCCAGCCAGGCTTCATTCTTAGATGTTAAATGGGAAAACAGGCAACATCTACATCCTTTTACAATCTAAATTTAACATCTAAGAATGAAGCCAGGCTGAAACTACATATTCCATGCGATGATATTGTGCAAAAAAGTAACGTATGAGTTACAAAAGATTGCATTTTTACAGTGACCTAGAAGAAGTATTGTCTCATTCCAGCATTTGTTTGAATTTATGGATGGGTCACATGGCTGGATTTTGTTTATAATCCAGCTCATCTACTGCTCTGCCGATTACTGCCAGGAACATGCACTGATGGGGACTTATGTTTGGCCAACAACAAAGCCAAGAAAGTGGCTTCATTTTGGCAGTCCAGGAGTTGATCAGGACAAAAAAAGAAGATGCTGGCTTTTCCATCAGCGCGCGCCCCCCTCTCGCCCACCTAAGGCCTGGGTGGGCAGAAGAGGAGCCGTTGGGGGGAAAGAGGCGACTTTTCCATCAGCACTGCCCCCCCTCTCACCCACCTAAGGCCTGGGTGGGCAGAAGAGGAGCAGGAAAGAGGCGGCTTTCCCATCTGTGCTGCCCCCCCCCGGACTTTTGTCCACCTAAGGGTCTTTGCCGCGTCTCTCCTGGGCTCATTCCACCGGCCCAGGATGGGGGACGAGCGACAGCTGAAGCCGCCGGCAGTCCGTTCCCTCCTAGCCCCACCCGCCAGGAGGGCTTCAAAAGAGAGCTGGAGCAGCTGCAGCTGTGTAAGGGCCAGGTGTTCCCTGGCTTTGCTGTGGTTTCGGACATTCAGCCTTTGGCTATGTTGCGGACTTTGGTAGCTGAAGACACTCTTAGGCTTGTTAAGGTCGTTGAGCTTGGGCTCCGACCTCCCCCGCCCCCTGGATCTTTTTGCTTATTCTGATTTAACTTGTACTGTATGATTCCTGACTTTGTTTTTTCTTCCCCCATTGTATTTATGCATTATGTTTTACTGTAATTGATATGTTGTATCATTGACATTTTGTATCTTATTTGTATATTGCTTTGTATTATTTGTATCGTATTTTGTATTGTTTAGCATTATTATTGTAAACCGCTTCGAGTTCCCTTTTCGGGGAGTAAAGCGGTATAGAAATCTAAACAATAAATAAATAATAAATAAATTACTGTCTACTGTTGGAGCATGTTCACAACAAGTTCGCTCCTAAGGTTTTACTTAGCCGGCGACATAGGCCAGGACATGAATTTCAGGAGGTCATTTTTTGTGCAGCAGTGGGGAAAGGTCAGCTGCGATACCAATCCATTCAGGTAAGAAGGCAGCTGAAGGCCTGAAGACCTTGAGGAAAGGAGAATCTGGCAGGGTGTAGTTGGCCAAGTAGATAGTTTCCCCACCTGCCAGGTATGCAGCCCAGATGCCAAAAGTCCCTATGGTCATTATAGTATGGTTGCAATGAGCAAGAAGAGCAAAATCCCTCCCTGGAGATGACTCCCGCCCATCCCCAGCAAAATAAACATCGCCCCTAGAAGAATTAATATTTTCCTTACACCATGCCATGCCATTGCTGGTCACCACAAAGATGGGTTTTTTGTATTTCCGTCTAAAGTAGTCCATGGCTTTCTCCAAGTAGCTTCTATCAGCCACCACACCTTTCCATGTCTTGGGCATCACATGGACATAATCCCCTCTCCGGACATGGACTCCAACATATGTCACCTCCTGGCCTTCTCCCCTAAGATCCCGTAAGTATTTATTGGCCTCTTCCTTGATATGATCATGGAAGGTGAACTCCCGGAGGATCTCCTGGCGGATGTGGTGATAAAAGGTGTAAGAACAAGGGTAGCCTGACAAACGAACATACTTGCCCTTGATGTGACGATAGTCCTCAGACATCCAGTCATGCAGAGGGAAATTTCTCCAAGGGATCTTGGCAGCCACATTAGCAGGGATGACAGGCAGTGTGAGGAGGAATATTGGTGACAGATAATTATGCATGGCTGGAAGGATATACGCTTGGTGTCCATTAAGTTTTGCTAAGGCATAGAGGGTAGCATATTCACCCATCTGGTTCCCTAAGCGTCCAATGGAGTTCACTGTCCATATACCAGGATCTTCAGCTTTAAGTGTTGTTTTTAATACAGTAAAAGCGATGTCAGATGTGTTTTTCCTCTTGATTATCCAGGACTGGTCTGGAATCTTGTCATACAAGTGCAAGAATGTGGAAAAAGACACGAGACTAAAGAAGTACAAGGCATATAAACAAAGGGTTTTCTCAAAAGTGTATCTTTCTGGGTGATTCATAGTTGTACGAGAGGAGGTACCTAAAAGAAGAATAAAGATTCAAATGAAAGCAGAGGTAGTGACTAGCCCAACTTCCCTACAGTAAGCCAAGAGTGATGACACAGTCATCTACAACAGGGGTTCCCAACCTAAGGCCCATGGGCTGGATCCAGCCCCCGGTGCCATTTCATGTGCCCCTCCATCCTTTCAAGGACATTTGAGAAACAAAATGGCCACACCTTTGAAGATGTTGGGTCAAAATGGCTACCCCCATTGTGCAGGCAGGGCAAAATGGCCATCCTGCCCTCAAAACTGACTGAGAGAGCGTGACCCGGCCCCTGACTTGAAAAGGTTGGGAACCCCTGATCTACAAGTTTAGTGAGAAGCGATTCACATTGAATTTTTCCCCAGGTAAATATATGTATATGATTTCATTTTGGATAAACTAATCTGATTTCCTACATACAGTAACTACCAGAAAGGGTGCTTGTATTATATTCAGTGCCTAGTCTGAAAGCCCATGATGGAGCAAGCTTGTCTTGGGTTCATCAACCTAGCAAGCCTAGGTTGATCAATCAGAGCCGGCTCTACCATTGGGTTCAAACTACCTAGCCAATTGCTTCTTCCTTTCTGAGTCTGCTTGACTCTTACAATTATTAAAGGAGGCCTTTCTCTTAGTCTTACACCCTGACAGCCAGGTGAAGATATAAGCGAGAGCTTTCTTTATGGTAGCTCTCAAGCTGTGGAACTCCCTCCCACAGGTCCTTTGTGGTCCTTCTGCAAGCAGGTAAAGACCTTTTTCTTCAACCAGGCTTTTCCTCAGTGACCGCCGCCTAAGAGGAGGTTCCTAAAAACAGGGCTGCTGTTTTAATGTTAATGTTTTGTTTTAATCTTCAAAGGTATATTAGTCAAGGGCTTCTGGGACATTAGCAAATTTAAAATGCCACAACAAGAGGTTGTAATTGACCTTGCAAAGGAGACTTTTAAAAAAAGGGGTGGGTGGGTCCTCAGGACAGTTGACAGAGGAGGGTGGGTGATTAACCTTTAGCTGGGTCTCACACACAGGATCCACAATTAACTCATTAGCAGATTATAATCCCAGAATGTTTATTTTGTGCCCACTACACATTTACAACACAACAGAACCAAGCTTCATGGTAATCAAACTAATCCCTATCAGGGATCTTCTGTTATTACTGTTGTAAATAGCCATGCCGATCTTATATTATTGCTGGTTGTACATATCACACTGATTTGAAAACGTGTCTGTTATGCCTGCCAACCATAGTATATCTCTGTAGCTGGTAAGAATAAATTGATACCATGAAGTCTCTCTCTCATGTCTGACAAAGTAGACTTGATCCACGAAAGCTAACATTCATATACAGGTGTTAGTCTTTAAGGTGCCACAAAGGGGTTTATTTTTGTCTTTTTGTTTTGTTTTGTTTACTCTCTGATATATTTCAATGTTGTTTGTTTTAATGCTTAATGAAAGCCACCTTGCGTCTTCTTGAGAAGAATTGTGGGGATACTCACTTAAAAATAAATAGTGCAGTATAAACCACAGGCAGCAGGTATTTGGGAGCATAAAACGGTAGCAAATTGTTAGCTACTCAGTGCTTTGTGGTCTTATTTTTACTGCCAAAGAAAGAAAGAGGCACTTGTGGAGTTTTCCACCTCAACTGTCCAAATAACTTGACTTAGAGTAAGGTACTCTCCTCTTTGAATTGCATAGTGTAGAAATTCAACTTGCTCAATAGGCAGCAAAATGTTGACTAGCCAGTAACTGGATTAAAGCCTGTCTACATTTAATACCTAAGGGTCCAGGGTCATAAAGACTGTGGAGGGAATAATCGGGTGTACTCTTCTCACTCTAGATCAATTCTTTGCCTCCAGGTGTAATAAGAAAGCTGTAGAGATTGTGCAGGATCACACGCACCCTGGAAATGATCTCTTTCAGCTTCTGCCTTCTAGGAGGAGGTATAGGGACATAAAGACCAGGCCAAGCCACTTGAGAAATAGTTTCTACCCAAAAGCGGTTCTGGCTTTGAATGCAGTGAAATGCAATACCCTCCCACCCTCATAATAAAAACAGCAAACACAATAAAATAAAAATGCAATACACAGGATCCCTCAGACAGACTATACGAGCCAGCGGGCTTGCGGGGTGGACTCAAGCATGCCCCACACCCGCTGGCATAGCCAGGTCTTTAACAATTTCCTGAAGGCTAACAGATCCTACTGGAGCCAGAGTTTTGGTGGTAGGAGGTTCCACAGGGCTGGAGCAGACATAGAGAAAGGGTCTCCTCCTGGCCCCGGTGAGATGGACTTCTTTTGCAGATGGGACCACCACTGAGCCCCTCCTGTCTGCCCTGGTGGGACAGGCTGAATACCTTGGGGAGATGCGGTCTCTAAGGTACCCCGGACCAATGCCATGAAGGGCTTTAAATATAATGTCATCCTGTGCTCCAGAAGGAGAGGAGGGGGAAATCCTCTGGTATGAAACAAATAAGAAAATAAAATATCCACCCACAGACTGATATAATAATCATTGTGGTAACTTCAGTGCAAGACATGGCATGACTATAACTACTTCTCTTGCACACATTTTCTTTGTGCTGCTGCTTTGTGTTGATAAATGGCTGTAGTTCCTGGAAGCCCAGTTGCTCTTTGGATAAATTCTCTGTCAAAATCTCCAGAACAGAGGCCAAGGTCTGTTTGGCTCCAGGATCTTGTTCTGGCACAGAGGTAAGGTAGATTAGGCTGGGAGAGAACATATGCACTATGCAGGCTAACAGT
This sequence comes from Bradypodion pumilum, assembly GCA_035047305.1. NCBI lineage: Eukaryota > Metazoa > Chordata > Lepidosauria > Squamata > Chamaeleonidae > Bradypodion > Bradypodion pumilum. The sequence goes on along the minus strand of JAWDJD010000008.1, from coordinate 33,128,936 downwards.
TTGTGCCAGTGAAACTCAGAGTGGGCTGCAGATGAGGAGAGGTGGATGTCCAGGATTGAAAGACACCCCACATGCAGAGTTCACACGTTCTCTTCTTCTAGCTCTGCTTGCTCTGGGATCTATCACGTTACCTTGGCAACTACAGTGATACCTCATACAACGTCCAAACTTGGTTCCACAAGTTTGGACCTTATACGGATTTGGACTTTGTATAAGGCATGCAAAATCCTAGCCGCGATGCCTCATACAACATCTAAATCCTTGCTGCGATGCCTCGTACAACGTCGTTTCCATTGAGATATATTGTACTGTAACAGCTCAGACTTCAGGGTAAAGTCAAGGAAATAGACAGGAAACTGTCTTACCAGGTAAGAGTACAGGTCGAGACACTTTCAGGAGGGGAGAAGTTGTTTTGTTTATTAGTTTTCTATCACAGCCATATTTGAATTTTAGTAAAGGTAAAAGTCTCCCTTGCTTGAAAGCCACTCGTGTCCGACTCTATGGAGTGGTGCAAAGAGCCAGTACTATCTGCATCTGCAGACATTTCTGTAGTCATGTGGCAGCTGTGAGTAGACACCAGAATGTGCAGAACACTGTTACCTTTCCACCAAAGTGGTCCCTATTTAATTGCAATTTCTTGCTTTCGAACTGCTAGGTTGTCAGGAGCTGGGGTAGAGGCGGGAGCTCACTCCGTCATGCAGTATCCATAGGGTTGCCTTACATCCCGGAAAACCAGGATTGTCCTGGACTCAAAATTGGAAAAATTGTCCCTGCCAGCTCAATAAAAATCATGTTAAAGTCTCAGATTTTTAAAACTTACTGGTTGTGTATTATAATACACCTTTAAAATAAATCTGAACTCTCGCCATCAAACGAGCTATTTCCTGCCACATTAGAGTTGGAGTACACCTGGAGACAAATCTTAATATTCTCGCCTCATACCACCGCCCAATAAATGTGACCAGTGTGTTTCCTGGAACTGAGGACATTGAAAGTTGACGTGACTTCTCAGAAGTAAAACAGATGGCATTGATATATTTAATATGAAAGTGTTTTATAGCTGTCATTATACATTATTTGTTTTTGTTTTGGGGGGAAGCTATTTTGTAGATAACCCACCCATTTTTTGTCAAGTATACTTCTGTCCCGGTTTTGTGGGAGAGAATTATGGCAACTCTAAGTACCCGGAAATCGAACTCCAACCATCCAGTCAGTGAGTTCAGTGTTTTAACCACTGGGACAGATGATGGGAGCTTACTTCATCGTGCAGTACTCGGGTCTCAACCTGCTGACCTGCTAACCTTCTAATTGTCAAGCCCAGCATTTTAGCCACTAGGCCCTTTGAATTGTACAGATGTGCATATTTGGATGCTCAGTACAGTATAGGGCAGTGGTGGCGAACCATTTTGAGACTGAGTGCCCAAAAAAGGAGGGGCGATGGGTGGCAGTCATCTCGGGTGCCGGTGCCTTCCTATGTTTACTCGTGAGTAAGCACCCACAACCCACTCTGAGTTTCCTCTCAAACCATAAAATGCATATTTTAGAAAGCCAGTCCTATCTGACTCTAGGGTTCAGTGCTCATCTCTGCTTATAGCCAAGGAGCCAACAATGTCTGTATCTGTAGTCATTTGTATGGACATGTGGCAGGCAAGACTAGACAATGGAGTGCATGGAATGCTGTTTACCCTCTCACTGAAGTGGTCTCTATTTATCTACTTGCAATTTCTTGCTTTTGAACTGCTAGGTTGGCAGGAGCTGGGGCAGAGAGGGAAGCTCACTCCATCATGCAGGATTAAATCAGAGCCTTAAATCAGAAGGAAACAAAATTTAGGTAGTTTGAGCCCAGTTTTAAGTAAGCTTAAATTAGTCAGCGAGTTCAGCATCTTAACCTCTTGAGCCACTGCAGTTCTTTGTAGGAACTGAAGGCAGTCCCATAAAGATAAAGTAGTTGGTGAATCACTTCTGCCAGACTAGCCGTGCATGGCTAAATATGGATACAATTAATAAAGTTCACCTTCAAGGGAATATAAAACAATTAAACAATTCAGCAGGTCAAAGTCCAGCAGAAATTAGAAGAATTTTAGAAGGCAGCTGCACACTAGGGCAAAATGATCTTAATGCAGTCATGCCAATGTAAAGTAAATATCAGCACTTCCCCCATAGGCCAGATGTGAACAATTGCTCCAAGCAAGCAAGAGGAGAACTTTGCCACCCACTAGCAAAGGCTGCCTCTAACTCCCCCACCACCAACACCAACTTTCCTGGGCAAAACAAACGAATGGGAGGAAAAAATTAGAGGCGACTTTTACCAATGCAAAGCAAGGCTCTTTGGAGCGACTAAGTTGATCAAAGAACAATTGCTTCAAGCAAGCAAGGCGGGGAATAAACCTCAACCTCCCATTGCACCAGAAGGCGCCCCCAAACAAGATTGTTTAGATTTAAAAATGAATATGTTGGATCCTAAATATATAAATTCAGTTCTCAGACCCAGCATTATTCCAACACAGCTAATAATAATTTCATGTTAGAGGATTTTTGCTGGAGAAACTCCGCTCAGGGGATGCCCAAATGAGGCTCCAGTGGTGGGCATCAGCAGGTCCGCACCAGTTCGCCAGAACCGGTAGCAGAAATTCTTGCTGGCCCCACCCATCCAAGTTTTGAAATAAAGTAGCCCTAATTCGGGTGCAACACAGAGCTTCCCCCTGGCCACGCCCATCATACCACGTCCACAGTGTGGTAGCAATTTTTTTTGGAGCCCACCACTGTGAGGCTCCTTTCATGCCCGAAGAGCTAGGACAGAGACAGGCACTCAATCTGTCATGCAGTACCTGGGTCTTGAACTGCTGACTTGCTGGCCTTCCAGCTAGCAAGGCTAGCTTTTTAACCACTGAGCCACCGCAGCCCCTCCTACATAGCTATCATATTAACCAATCTAGGTACCCAAAGTATTTGAAACAACATTGGCTGGAATATTAGATTTTTCTGCCACTTGGTGGTAAGGAGAAAAAGATAGTCAAAGAAATAACAAAAATTACCATGCAAGGGATTGAAATGGCACCAACTCTGGATTTGCAGTCTGTATTCAGCCTACAACCATGGCAAATTTGGAAACAGCAGCATCCTGGATAGATCATAGGAAGCAAGTAAAAAAACAGCAACACACTAAACTCGAGTCAATTGCCTTGATGAAGAAATTTGCAAATGAATTCTTCTGAACTGCAGATGAATTAAAGGTGCATGATATGATCAGCACCATTTCGAAACACACTGAATCAGAAGACATCCCCTGTTTATTGGGAGGCATTTAGAAAGATTTATTAAGTACTGTATCAGAAAGATTTATTAAGCACTCATTCTCCATATTATCACAACTTAGGAAAAAGGACCAGAATTTTTTCTTGTTAATAAACGTCTACTAAAAATCAGCAATTTCCTTTTTAAAAGCAGTTAAAATTATAGGATTTAAAGGAATCAAAAAGGATATTGATCTAAGTCTCTTCCTGGCAGGGCATCCCAGACAGCCCTCCATCTTGATTCTTCTTGCAAGATCACAGCTTGAGAATAGGTAGAGATAAAATGTTAAGCATGTTAACAGGTGCTACCATAGTTACTGTTACCCTGTCTTATTTCTAGTAGTGGACTGGGAGTTATGCTAAAAGCTAAGAGCTCTCAGTTCTCTGCCAGTAGGATTTAGGTGGCTTAAAGCAGAAAAGGCATAGGGGAAGATGACAGGATAAATTTTATCTCCTTCTCTTTTCCTGCTTTCCACAACTCAAGCAAAATAAATAAATAGCATTAAAGACATTCTGTGGTCATGTGGCAGGCGTGAGTAGACAATGGAGCGCAAGGAACGCTGTTACCGTCCCACCAAAGCAATACCTAATTTATCTACTTGTAATTTCTTGCCTTCAAACAGCTAGGTTGGCAGAAGCTGGGACAGAGTCGGGAGCTCACTCCGTCATGCAGCACTCGGGGCTCAAACTGCTGACCTGCCAATCTTTCAGCATCTTAACCACTAAGTCACCACAGTCCCCCTTAAACATCTAAGCAACCTTGTTAACTCTAGCTTATTTTGCACCATTCTTTCCCCAGGCTGTAGAAGTGGCACTTTATGGATTTTTACCCCCACCCACCAAAAGAAACCTCCTATATTTAACTCAATATGTACCACCACCCCATCCTTCTACATTTTAGGAGCCAAGATAGACCCTCCATTCTTACCTTGAGCCCGAGTTCTTCTCCTTATCCATTTATCAGCATAAGGGTGTTTCTCATGAGCTTTGCGCATGAATGATTATAGGTAGGCAAAAGTTCCTTTCTTGTTCTTTCCACCGTCTCTCCCTCTCCCTCACCTAAGCTTGCTTTCTTAACCTCAATTAAACAAGGAAGTCTATCTAAGGACTGAAGATATGTAACATCTTTTCTGCAAGGAAGTTACTGTTTCTATGTGGATTTAATAAGAAACCTGTGGACCAATCATAATACAAAAATCATGTTTGAAGATTATTTAGGTTTCCCCCTCCCTATTGTACATATACACTGCACAACAGCCTGTGGCTTTCTGACATTTGTACAGGTGAAACTCGGAAAATTAGAATATCGTGCAAATGTTCATTCAGTCCAGTAATGCAACTTAAAAGGTGAAACAAATATATGAGATAGACTGATTACATGCAAAGCGAGATAGTTCAAGCCTTACTTTGTTATAATATTGATGCTTATTGCTTACAGCTTATGAAAACCCCAACCCCCCAATCTCATATACCCCATAATCATCACATAATCTCATGTATGCTGTACGCCATGATCATTACAATTATAACCAATTAAGACATGGCATCTCTCGCTTTGCATGTAGTGAGTGTATCTCATATATTTGTTTCACCTTTTAAGTTAAATGAATGAACATTTGCACGATATTTTAATTTTCCAAGTTTCACCTGTATATTGTTTGTACGTCAAGTCAAATTGTTTATATACCCCCTTATCTTTTGTTCCACATGGCTAGTATCCTGCTTGGACCATGGGAATGACTGCAAAAGCTTTCCCCCACTTCGGCAGGCTTCCTGGCATGCAGCTAGTTAAATCCAGTTGTGCAACAAGTACAATCAGGAGTGCAAGCCTGGGCACTCAACGAGAAGTTGTCCAGAATGTAGGAAATGTTTGCACAGCCAATTTTTCATGAATGTGTAATGCAACAAGGTGCTGGCTCATGTCTTTGAAAGTATCACACAGTCCTAAACCAGTGCTGCAAACTCTCCATAACTATAGATTAATTCATATTTTGGTACTGGGTGCAGAATTCTGAAACACTCAGATTTGGTTTTCTGTAGCAATAAAAGGTCAGGCATGTGTCCCTTTGGCATAGTGGCAAGATAATGAAACTTGGTGCACGTATAAAGTGGACCCAGCAGGTGTATATCTCGTTGTTGTTTTTAAAAAAACTATACATGTCTCCTTCTTTTTTTTCAAGTGCTGTATCCGATTCCAAATATTGGCTATCATCATGGTGATCAGCCATGAAAATTGTCCTGGGAACAATATAATACAGTGGCCTTCCATTTGCCTTCCACATCGCAGTATGTCACCTGTACCACTGGTCCAGTTCATACCTGTCAAATGTGGCTCCGGAGATTATGGGACCTGCACAGAACGTTTCTGTGCAGGTCTGTTCTACGCATGCGTAAAAGGCTTTTACGCATGCGTAGAACGGACCTGCACAGAAACGTTCTGCGCAGGTCGCTTCTTCACATGCGTAGAAGGCTTCTACGCATTCCCTTCTGCACAGAACCCTTCTATGCATGCTTAGAAGGGTTCTACGCATGCTTAGAAGGGCTCTACACATGCATAGAAAGGACCTGCGCAGAAGGGATGTGCAGTAACTATTCTCCGCCACCTGCCAAATTATGGGGTAGCGGCAGCTCCGGGCAGGAAATTGAGAAAATTGGCGCGGAATTACGAGGTAATCCCCGCCAATATGGGGTACTTGACAGGTATGGTCCAGTTCCGCGGGTCACTTTCTGGTCCTCCTCGGCCACAGGCCAGTATCAATGAAGCTGCCACCCTCCATTTGGGGACCATCACCCTTCCCTGTAGACTTCACCACCCAAAGCCATTAATTCTCAGGATTGTCGGGTTAGTTAACTGCCACCTACATTCATAAGGGATTCTACAGACTTTATATCACAGGTGGAAGGCTTTGTGGTACCTGAAGGCGTGGGCCTTTTAACAATGGATGTAAATTCTCTTTACACTAACATACCTTTAGAGGAAGCTAGGTTGGTAGTCGATGATGTTCTATCTTCTCGCACTCATTCCATTCCACCCACTCACTTTCTGCTGGACTTACTAGATATTTGCTTAGAAAAAAAAATTTAGGTTCCAAGAGGACTTTTTTCTACAAATCAGAGGAGTCGCTATGGGTAGCCACATGACATCTAGCATAGCGAATCTTTTTATGATTAAGGTTGAAAAGAGCACCACTTTGAATCCAGCTATTAATCCTTTTTTAAGGCACATTTTAATCTTTAAGAGATTTATTGATGATTTGTTTTTCGTTTTTGATGACTTTAATTTTATTAAGGATTTCATTGAGTGGTTAAAGGCCCAGATTTTCTCACAATGTAGACTTAAAATCAGTTCCTTTTTTAGACATTTCAGTATACATTTTGGAATATCGTAGATTGAATGTGAGGTTATACAGGAAGGTGACAGACAGGAATACATACCTGCAGTATAATTCGTTCCACTCTCCCCATTTAAAAAACAAAATCCCTTTCAGCCTCTTTTCCAGGGCGAGGAGGAATTCCACTTCAGATAAGGACTTTGCTGTTTCAGCCATGACCATTAGAGAAAATCTTTCCCGAAGGGGATACTCTTTAGGGATTATTGATAAATCTATGCACAAAGTAAAGAGTATGTCGAGAAACATGTTTTTCACGAGGAGACGAAAGGATGGTAGGGTAGGTTTACATTGCTCACTGGAGTCCTCCTTGTTAGCGAGGAATATTAAAAAGATTATCTTAAAATATTGGTTTCTGCTAGAGGAAGTTCCTGGATGTGAAAAAAGACCAACTATAGGCTTTAGGAGGACAAGAACTATAGGAAATATGATTTCACACACTGATTGTTCTCATTTAACATCAGAGAGGAGTTTAATACCAGGCCATTATAAATGTTACAACTGCAGTGTATGTAGATTCACTTGGGAAACAAACATTGTTTCTTTTCCTGAGATAGGTTTTAACCACGCCCTTAGGGAATTCTCAAATTGTAATTCCTCTAACTGCATCTATTTATGGATATCTCTGTGTGGGATGAAGTATGTGGGAAAGACTACAAGATCTCTGAGAATTTGGTTAGTAGAGCACAGACCAAGAATACGGAGCCAGAACATACAGGCTCCGCTAGTAAATCACTATTTAGAGAAAAATCATTCAGACAATCAATTCAGATTTGTAGTGCTCGAGATATTACACCCCAGGGTCTATGAAAAAACTGACATCAAGAAATGACTTTTACAAAGGGAGGTGTTTTTCATTCATGCATTAAGATCGGTTACACTACACGGACTGAACCAAGAAATGGAATTATCTTGCTTTCTATAAAAGAACTGTGGAATGGGTTGACTGTGGGACGTTAGGCATTGTATATTAAGTGGTTCTGACTCAAAGACTATTACTGTCCCTTTAAAGTGTGTATTTGCAGAGAAGGTGGTAACACATCTGAATAAGTCTTTACATCAACACCGGGATAGCTTCCCTTCCAGATGGACTGTAATTGTTTGAGCAGGTGATACAATTGTGCTCTGCAAGTATCATTCTATATATGGGCTGTTGATAATGGAAGTTTTCTAATGTCAGAAAGCATGGTCAAAATGTTTTGGAGAGGCTTGTGTGACGCGGTAATATTAAGGTAATGAATAATTGCTCTATGTGGGGGACTTCAATTTGCCGTCGCTGGGGACTGGCTCTGAGGCTGCACAGGAGTTCATGGCTTCCATGGCAGCCATGGGCCTGATTCAAGTAATTCGGGATCAGACCAGGGGCAGTGGTCATACACCGGATTTAATTTTCTTGTCGGAGCGGTGGCAGAGTGATCTGGGTTTACAGAATTTAGATATAACACCTGTGCCATGGTCAGATCACTATTTGGTGACTCTGGACTTCCTGGGGGCGAAGGCGGGGCCTATTAAATTGGCCTGCCCCTGGCGACTAATGGATCCTATTGGATTCCAGAGGGAACTGGGGGATCTTCCTCTGGATTGATGACACGATTCATCCGAGGCGTTTGTTGACCTCTGGTGTAGGATGAAATCACGCCTCTCCGAGCCCGTGGGGCACATCCATCTCCGTGGTTCACAGAAAAACTGTGTGAGCTCAAACGGGCGAAGAGACGCCTAGAGCGCTGCTGGGTGAAGACTCAGAGCAATTCTGATTGGACACTAGCTAGAGCCGCTATTAGGGCCTACCTAGTGGCAATGGGGGTGGTGAGGTGGCAATACTTCACCACCCTTATTGCCTCCGCTGATAATTGCCCAGCCACCCTGTTCCGGGTGACCAGGTCCCTCCTTGGCAGGGGGGGGGGGCGGTGCCCAGTTGGCAGGGGTCGGCTGAGGACTTTGCTGACCATGTGGTGGAGAAAATCGATCGGATTCACTCGGGGTTTAATCCTGGCGTGGATGGGGAGAGTCAGGGGTTGTCCGGAGGAAACTGGAGCACATTCTTGCCATGTCATTTGGGATCAGTTTGATCCAGTTGGCCCTGATGAAGTGGACAGACTCCTTGCAGCTGTTCGTGCCACTGCCTGTCCATTGGACCCCTGTCCCTCTTGGTTCGTGAAGGCCTCCCAGACAGTGACAGCTGGCTGGGTCGAGGTGATAATTAATGCATCTTTGTAGGAGGGGGTGTTTCTTGCACCATTAAAACATGCCTTGGTGCAACCCCTCCTGAAAAAACCAACCCTAGACCCAGCAATTCTATCCAATTACAGGCCCATCTCCAACCTCCCCTTTATGGGAAAGGTACTGGAGAAGGCAGTGGCGCATCAGCTGCAGGGGGTACTGGATGAAGTGGATTATCAAGACCCCTTTCAGTCTGGCTTCAGGCCCATATATGGTACTGAGACGGCACTGGTCGTGCTGATGGATGATCTCTGGCAGGAGCGAGATGGAGGTCGTCCGTCTGTTCTTGCTCTCCTTGACCTCTCTGCAGCTTTCGATACCATCGACCACAGTATCCTTCTGGAATGGCTCCGAGGATTGGGGATCTAGGGCACTGTGAGGTCCTGGTTTTCCTCATTTCTGAAGGGCCGGACCCAGTCGGTGTGGTTGGAGAGTGGGAGATCGAGCCCTAGGTCACTCAAATATGGGGTGCCTCAGGGTTCGGTGCTCTCCTCTCTCTTATTTAACATCTACATGAAGCCGTTGGGTGTGATCATCCGTTCCCACGGGGTGCAGTACCATCATTATGCGGATGACAGTTGTACATCTCGGCCCATGGTGATCCCAGCGATGCTATCAAAGTCCTGTCTGGGTGTCTGAAAGCTTCGGGGGTCTGCATGGGGGCCAACGGGCTACAACTGAATCCCAGCAAGACTGAGTGGCTGTGGATTGGGGGTCCTGGATTGCCCATGGAATTACTATCTTTGGTTTTGGATGGCACAGTTTTGCCCCAGACAAACCCGGTGCGCAACCTGGGGGTCCTTCTGGACTCATGGCTGCTGCTAGAAGAACAGGTGGCAGCCGTGGCAAGGAGGGCTTTCGTACAGCTTCGATTAATTCGCCAGTTGCGTCCGTTCCTGGACAGGGACTCCCTGGTCATGGTCACTCATGCTCTGGTCACCTACAGACTAGATTTTTGTAATGCGCTCTACATGGGGCTGCTCTTGATGACCATTCGGAGGCTACAGCTGGTCCAGAATGCGGCATCCCGGGTGGTGACGGGGTGTGGACATTATGTCCGTGCCTCGCCACTGCTTCGGGAGCTGCACTGTTTACCAGTTTGTCTCCGGGTGCAATTCAAGGTGCTGGTTTTGACCTTTAAAGCCCTATATGACAGTGGGCTAGGCTACCTAAGAGACCGCATCGCCCTAAGGAGGTCTGTCTGTCCAACCAGTGCGGACCGGAGGGGCTCTCTTATTGTACCATCTGCTAGAGGGGCTTGCCTCTCTAGCACAAGGATGAGGGCGTTCTCCGTGTCCGCACCAGCACTCTGGAACCTCTTAGCAACAGAGCTTTATCTCCAGACGGAATTGCTGCCTTTCAGAAAACCTGGCTGGCAGGCCAAGTATGGGGTGCAGGTGGAAGGTTGACTTCCATTGGGTGGCTGGTATAATGAATTCCGGCCCCCTCAGTCCCTGCACCTTTTTTTTAGGGGGAGGGTAGTTTTTAAGCAGTTTTTAATCATGTTTTTATTATGATTGTGAACTGCCCTGAGTTGGCCATGGCCAAGTGGGCGGTATAGAAATCGAAATAATAAATAAATAAGTAAAATATCTATGATTGCATCTTCTCTGACATAAGTAAATTTTGGTATAGCGAGTGTTTTACAATGTGGATAAACTGAATTTTATTTTTATTACTCTACAGAATTAAGATAGAAATCTCCTGATGAAAGGTATTCTGAAAAGCCAATATGCCGGAAAGGCTTTGAGAGGACTTCGAGAAATTATTGAACATTATATTATAAGAGGATTTGGGGGAATTTTTGAAGATTGCATGAATATTTTTGTTTGAAACATTTTTGGTCACAGAATTTATGATATGAACCTTGTGAGTTTTTGGTATAAGGACACAACAATACTGATACAATTTACTTTGAAGATGGATGATTAAAAGAACTTTATTAACAAATCTGTTGGATTTATAGTGTTATACAATGAAGAAATATACACATATATATACATATCCAGCAGCCTCAAACGGTTTTTTCTCTCCTTTGGCCATCAATTCTTTACTTTAAACTATCAAGCCATTTCTGCCTCCTTACTGTACCTTTAAAGGATAGTTGTTTCTTATGAGCAAATTACTTGACATGTAATATATATTGCAAAATCGTACCATGTTTTAAAGTCTTTAGGCTCATTATTTTAAAAAAATGTTTGTTATACAGGGTTTCTGTTAACTGGGGTATACCCCGCTTAGCGGAAACCCTGCATAACGAAATGTTTTTTAATTATGTGATGTATCGCCTTTGCATAACGAACGCTTCGTTGTATGAATTTTTCATTAAACGGAGTGTTCGTTATGCGGGGTACTGTATAGCAGGGGCTGCGTTGGCTTAGTGGTTAAGATGCTGAACTTGACAACTGGAACATCAGCGGGTCCATAGTTCGAGAACTGGGTGCTGCGTGATGAAGTGAGTACCCGTCGTCTGTCCTAGCTCCTGCCAACCTAGCAGGGCTCCCTCCTAACAACGTGGCCCTCATGGAAAGAGGTGCAATCCAAATTCTTATGTACAGCTCTTCGGACTCCTCAGTTATGTATCTAACACCATCCTTCATCTGGAGATGGGCATCATAAAGACTGAAATGAGATTGTGGTTAGCCACTCTAAATCTTTGGCTCAAAACTCTATGTGGCTTGGCTCCTTTAACTCCCTAGGATAGCTTCCAACCAGCATGGAAAAGAACAATTCAATCCAGACTGCAATAACCTGGCTTCCCCCAACCTCTCATACAAGCCAGGAGTCATGACCAGGCAAAACTGGCCATTAAACAACCTAGCCAGAGCCCTAACCTTTCTGGCTGTAGAGTCTTAGACACATTGTTGCCCTGCCCAGTACCTGCTCCAATTTGAGATGCTTAGTCATCATCCTCAACATAATCCAGCCCCAAGCATTCACTCAAATGTCTGACAACATCTGGGACCACCCTTTCCTAGAAACCACACCACAAAAATTGATCTCTTCAGTGATTATACCAGTGAGCAGCTTCCATGTTGGGAATGCAGGGTGGACTCTTGTGTAACAAGGGTGTGGCAGCAAAAGTCTGAGAACTCAGTAGAAAACACAGCGACACCATGTACAGTGCACAGAGTTGTTTTACTGGTGATAAACTCAAAGATTCAAAGCAATTGTCCAAGATACAGTACTGTATATACAAAAGGCAAATGTTTCAAAGCATACAAGATACAGTACCCTGTTCCTCTTACCAGACACATCAGTCGCTGAAGAAAAACAGCCCAATAGTAAATAGTCCAGTAGTATAAACAAAGAACAAAGTAGCTATCTGTAAACTGTGCAGAAGTAGCAAAAATATTCAGTTTTTCAGCAATGAGTCTTTTAGCACTCCTTCAGCATTTCAGCTTCAGCATTTTTCCAGCAGTTGGGCCTCCAGTGTTTGAGCTAAAGTGATTGTGGTTGAGACCTTACTTTTAAGCACATAATGAGCTGACGAATGAGCTAATTAACCTGTTCTGTCACACATTCAGTACACTTAAAGCAATACAGTAGAAGTATATTACCCTACCCAATACGTTAGGCAAAGACTTATGACCTAACATTCCTCCACTAATGTATGGGTTTTAGATTTATGAAAGAAACAATGACCATACCTTGACTCCAACTCTTCGGGCTCTGAAACTTTGGTTTCTGGCTCATTTTATTTTGTGGAATTTGTTTAGTAATTGAAATAAGCTGTTGTAAGATCCAGCCCTGAAGTCTTCATGCATACAATGAAGTACAAGTTTTTAATAAATAAATATCCACAGCTACACATATTATGAAAACCAGTGGGATTGGCAAGTGAATCTTACAGATGTTATTTGGACAGCCCTGCTCTCCTTAATCTGCTGTGTGATCCTCAGGTACCATAGAGGATGTTATCTTGTTACTAGTACTGGAGTAAGATGTAACTGAAAATATGCGATGCTCCTTGGGAATAAAAGAGCCTCCTAAGAGAAATCTAGTTTTGGTCTAAATCAGTGGTTCCCAACATGGGGCACCTACGTCACAGGGGGAATTCAATTCCCAGAAGCCCAAGTCAGTATATTGGCTGATCTGAGCTTTGGAGAATTGACTTGGGCTTCTGGGAATTGAAGTCCCAAAAAGCAAAGGCTGGGAAACACTGGTCTAAATACTTGCCGCTTCATTTGGGTTTGATCTGAAGGCCCAGGTCACTTCAATGACACATTCTGACTTTTTGTTTTGTCACTATTTCCCATATTCTTGTTCCAAGCTGGCTTTAGTCACTTGGAGGACCTTGAATAGGCTGAGGGTTGGAGTCCCTAATTTTAAGACCAGCATGCTTAAGTGGGGGCTGCTGGTGGATAACAACATACAGTGGTAATATGGAGAGATACATAATCCAGCTCATAGTTACTTCTTTGGGCAATCTCATGGAATGTCAGAGGCCTGGGGAACCTGATTAAAAGGAAACGTTTGGAAGGAGCCTTGAGAAGAGAGAAAGCTGACATTTTCTTCCAGGAGACTCATAAAAAAAGAGAAAATAAAAATAATATATATGTAAAAGGGATGGAAATTTATGAGAAGAGTCTAGGAACAAGTAATTCAAGAGGTGTAGCTATATTAATATCAAACAAGATAGACAAGATAGGCAGATTTCAATTAATAAATAGAAAAATAGAGGAAGAGGAATACACATTAGTTAATGTTTATGCACCAAACAAGGATCAGGGGTTGGTTATTTTTGGATAAAATTTTGCCCATTATAAAATAAGAAAGCTCTTTAAACTTAATTATAGGGGGAGATTTAAATTTAACAAGATCAGAAATAGATACTACAAATAACTCTAGGATGACTCAATATAAAACAATCGATGGATGGGAAAGTTAGGGCTTAGGGATGCGTTAAGAGCATACCTGTCAACTGCGGCTCCGGAAAATACAGGACCTGTGCAAACGGTTCTGCACAGGTCGCCTTCTAAGCATGCGTAGAACGGGGCTACGCAAGCGTAAAACCCTTCTATGCATGCGTAGAAGGCTACACCGCTTGTGTAGAAGGTGACCTGTGCAGAAGGGCTGTGCAGGACCTCCTTTCCCCCTGCTGCCAAATTCCGGGGTTTCGGCAGCGCTGGGCAGGAAATGGCGCAAATCGGCGCAGAAAACCGTGAAATCCCTGCCAATCCGGGAAGGTTGACAGGTATGGTTAAGAGTGGTAAAGGGCAAAGAAAGAGTATACACTTGTTTTTCTTTAAAACATAAATCATACTCTCATTTGGACTATTTTTTTGTTTCAGAAAATTTGTTAAAAAGTTTAGAAAATTTCAACTCAGGAAATTTTAGTCTCTCAGATCATGCAATGATAATTCTTGAATTGCAGTTAAAAATAGAATTTATCAAAATAGGACATGGAGGATGGATACAAAATTATTAAATAATGATAATATTAAAAAATGAATTGGGGAAAAATGATAATGGGGAAGTGAAATTACATGTTCTATGGGATGCAATGAAAGCAGTTATTAGAGGGGATTATATAAAAGAGAAAGCCATCTATAAAAAAAAAATTGTCAAGTAATTAAAAGAGATCAAGATATAAAAGAGCTAGAATGAAAGCATGCAGATACAGGAAGTGAGGTAATTTGGAATAGGCTACAAACATTAAAAAAGGAAATAATTGCAGCAGAAACTGATAAGGTTAGAAGGGATATGCATATTTAAAGAGAAATGATTTTGAATTTAGCAATAAATATATGAAATATCTAGCAAAAAAAGTCAGACAAAAAAAGTAAGGGGCAAATAGAGCTGTTAATAGATAAAGAAGGTAAAGGGCAACATAAATTGGAAGATAAACTATTAATAGCAGAAGATTTCTATACAGAATTATATAAAGAATATAAAATAAATGACGACACATTAAAAGCATATCTGGATAAGAACTTAACAATCCATTTAAAAGATGAACATATAAATATAATGGAACAGGATATTAAAGATAAGGAGATTGAAGAGGTGATCAGTAATTTGAAAAAGGATAAGACGCCTGGAGAATGTTGGGAAGTATTGATCTCTAAATTAAAAAAAAAATATTTAATTATATATTGGAAGGGGGGGGTCCCAAAATCTTGGAGTAATTCAATAATGGCATTAATACCCAAACCAGGGAAGGATAAAGAAAGGATAGATATGTATTGACCAATTTCGCTACTAAATCAGGATGCAAATTTTTTTACTTCTATAATGAATAATCGGCTTAATAATTTTTTAAATAAATACATCGAAGAAGATCAAACAGGGTTTATTAAAGGGAGACAAATGTATAAATTAATAAATCGCTTGGTCAATATTATTGACATGCCTGTCAAGTTTTGGATTTGGAAATAAGGGAAATTTCCCGGCAAATACGGGATACTTGACAGCTATGCTCATCCTGTGCTGCCCTCCAATGGTGGCAATAGAAATGATTTAAAATCATCAATAGATCAAATAAAAAGGTTAAAAGTATCATGGTTTGGGAGGATTAATATTTGTAAAATGAAAATTATGCCAAAACTGAACTTTCTATTTGAGAATTTACCAATTAAAATTAAAGAGACGGAACTCAATAATTGGCAAAAATTCATAAATGAAATTTGTAACAATAAAAGAATTTCGAGAATTAGTATAAGGTATAAGAAGAATAAACAGGGTGGTTTAAATATTCCAAATGTTAAAGCTTATTATTACGCTTTTCATTTAAAGAGAATAACAAAATTATTAATGCATCAAAACGAGACAGCATATAAAATTGAGCAAGATGAGTTCAAAAAGTTAAAAGGGGAGATATTCTTATCCCAGCCGTTTAACAAACCAATAATTGAAAATTTTCCAATTCAGAATGTTTATAATGTATGGAAGAAAATTAAGAGGAAATTAGCACCAAACCAATCCCCAATAATAGAAATTTTGGATTTCAAGAATTGTCCTTTAGTATCTTCAAAAAAAAAAAGGAAATATTTTAATGCAAGGGAAAACAGACAACATCTACATCCTTTTACAATCTAAATTTAACATCTAAGAATGAAACCAGGCTGGAGCTACATATTCCATGCCACGAGTTACAAAAGCTTGCAGTTTTGCATTTTTAAAGTGACCTAGAAGAAGTATCATCTCATTCCAGCATTTGTTTGAATTTATGGATGGGTCACATGGCTGAATTTTGTTTATAATCCAGCTCATCTACTGCTCTGCCGATTACTGCCAGAAACATGCACTGATGAGGACTTACGTTTGGCCAACGACAAAGCCAAGAAAGTTGCTTCATTTTGGCAGTCCAGGGGTTGATCAGGACAAAAAAAAGAAGATGCTGGCATTACTGTCTACCTTTGTTCACAACAAGTTAGCTCGTCAGTTTTTATTTAGCTGGCCACATAGGCCAGGACATGAATTTCAGGAGGTCATTTTTTGTGCAGCAGTGGGGAAAGGTCAGCTGGGATACCAATCCATTCAGGTAAGAAGGCAGCTGAAGGCCTGAAGACCTTGAGGAAAGGAGAATCTGGCAGGGTGTAGTTGGCCAAGTAGATAGTTTCCCCACCTGCCAGGTATGCAGCCCAGATGCCAAAAGTCCCTATGGTCATTATGGTATGGTTGCAATGAGCAAGAAGAGCAAAATCCCTCCCTGGAGATGACTCCTGCCCATCCCCAGCAAAATAAACATCGCCCCTAGAAGCATTAATATTTTCCTTACACCATGCCATCCCATTGCTGGTCACCACAAAGATGGGTTTTTTGTATTTCCGTCTAAAGTAGTCCATGGCTTTCTCCAAGTAGCTTCTATCAGCCACCACACCTTTCCATTTCTTGGGCATCACATGGACATAATCCCCTCTCCGGACATGGACTCCAACGTATGTCACCTCCTGGCCTTCTCCCCTAAGACCCCGTAAGTATTTATTGGTCTCTTCCTTGATATGATCATGGAAGGTGAACTCCCGGAGGATCTCCTGGCGGATGTGGTGATAAAAGGTGTAAGAACAAGGGAAGCCTGACAAACGAACGTACTTGCCCTTGATGTGACGATAGTCCTCAGACATCCAGTCATGCAGAGGGAAATTTCTCCAAGGAATCTTGGCAGCCACATTAGCAGGGATGACAGGCAGTGTGAGGAGGAATATTGGTGACAGATAATTATGCATGGCTGGAAGGATATACGCTTGGTGTCCATTAAGTTTTGCTAAGGCATAGAGGGTAGCATATTCCCCCATCTGGTTCCCTAAGCGTCCATTGGAATTTACTGTCCATATACCAGGATCTTCAGCTTTAAGTATTGTGTTTAATACAGTAAAAGTGATGTCAGATGTGTTTTTCCTCTTGATTATCCAGGACTGGTCTGGAATCTTGTCATACAAGTGCAAGAACGTGGAAAAAGACACGAGACTAAAGAAGTACAAGGCATATAAACAAAGGGCTTTCTCAAAAGTGTATCTTTCTGGGTGATTCATAGTTGTACGAGAGGAGGTACCTAAAAGAAGAATAAAGATTCAAATGAAAGCAGAGGTAGTGACTAGCCCAACTTCCCTACAGTAAGCCAAAGGGTGATGACACAGTCATCTCCTTGTGTGTTTTGTACACCGTTTGGCCATCTATTCTTTACTTTAAACTATCAAGCCATTTCTGCCTCCTTACTGTACCTTTAAAAGATATGTAATATATATTGCAACATCGTACCATATGGTTTAAAGTCTTTAGGCTCAATATGGAAGGATGTTCTCCCCCTGAAGCTGATAGACACGTTAAGATTTCTTGGTATGTATTGTGTTTAGACATTTTTATCTTGGTTTAAAGCTCACAGCCAAATTTGAAAATGTTCTTTTATTACAATTTTGTCAGAGTGTATGACTTTGTTTTAATTTCATTTTATTGCCAATAGACAAAATATTTAAGATCAAATCCTGATGAAGATATTTTTGAAAAAACATGGCATTACCAGAGTAGTTTTGATATATAACCTCATCACTCCTCCACATTCTTCTTGCAGTAAAAGATATTTAGCAACTATTCCTTCCTCAAATGTTTTTTTTTCTTCATCTTCTCCACTGACAGCCTGGAGTGGAATGGGGAATGTTCAAACTAGCCATTAGATATGGTTGTCTATATGTAGATATAGTGCTCTCTCAAGAAGCAAAAGATGTCTCTTTTCCTCTAGTGCTAGCTTTTTCTCCCCTCTGAATCTCCTGCTTCAAAGTACAATAGAACCCCATATAATGAATGCCTCGTACAGCAATTAAATCGTACAACAAGGATTTGAAAAAACATTGTGCACTGTATAACAACGAAAATTGTTATATGATGCAATGCATCTCTATGGGGAAAATCGTTCAGCGAATTTTTGTTGTATGATTTCTCATAGAGATATTCGTTGTACGATGCATCCCATAGGGAAAATTGCTATGTGATGGTAGCAAACTACTACAAGGGATTCTGACCAGCAGAATGAAGAGACAAGATTTGTGGGGGGGTTGCTGTTTACTACGGAGTCTTCCCTCTCCTCCTCTCCATCTTCTCTCTCTCCTTCTCCCAGCTATGCTGCCCTAGCCATACTCAAATAGACATTTACACAAGTGATGATAGATGAATACAACCTATTTCTGAATCCCCACAATTGTAGAATGCATATAGCTAATAGGAAGGAACATTATGTGGTTCATCTGAACAGGAACAGGCATTTCCACCATCATAGGGAATGAACAACCTGTGTTATTGATCAGCTCATCAAAGAATTTATTCTCACGATTAAACTGGTCAATTTCACAAGGATGCATGCATCCTATAGCAAAAAAAAATTGTACAACAACAAGCCCCCATGGAACGGATTAAAGTCATTGTATGAGGTACCACTGTATTTTGTTTTGTGACTGGTCACTGGAGGTGAGCAAAATAATAATTACTTTGTGATGTCAGTTACAGCAACCCTGCTGGATTTTCTGCATTTAAAGTAGTGCCTTCTACTGGCACAATCCATTAGCCACACACACTCCAAGAGGTCTCCATCATGTCCCGCCTCCACCACACCAGAAAGTGCCATATGGTGGAAGAAAGGCAAAATGGTTGTCCGGACCCCAAAACAGCCTGAGGGAGCGTGACCTGGCCCCCAGCTTTAAAAGGTTGAGAACTCCTGACCTAGTGGAAAGAGAAATAGCAGGCAATGCACATTTTTCTAAATGTCTAGTTTGACCCTTAATCTCAAACAGTAATCTTCCACAGCGGGGCACACAGAGAGAATCACTGCCTTTGGCCTCCAACCACCAGGCTAAGTTTATCTCCTTCCAAACAGCTGAGATAAAGGCTCTCGTTACAACTGAATTCCATCTTGGACACAATGGAAGGAAGAGGAGAGTGTCACATTCCATTGTTGTTTCTATTCTCTGCTTGGCTGATGATTTTCAGTTCTTCTCATTCTTACGAGAGTCTCCAAATAGAAAACTTCTCTGTATACAATGCGATGCCATTACCCAAGGACACTGCTGCTACAGCAAAGGCCGTTGAACCAGGAGCTGACCTTCAGAGGTGGATGCCATAAAAGGTAGGTTGGGGTGGGGGCAATCTTTTGCCTGCTGTGACCCACCTCCCTCCACCCATTTGGTGTCAGACTCCACATGATTCTGCTTCAAGGGACATCTATAGGACTGGTCAACTTCCTGATTCTTCAACATCCTTCACACAACCTGGTAACCTGGACTGGAGCTCAGAAGGAACAACAGGAAAATTGCCACCCTTCTCCTTTTGCCTCCAACCTTTCCTAGTATTAGGGCCTTCTCGAGTGAGTCCTCTCTTCTCATTTGGTGGCCAAAATACTTGAGTTTCAGCTTCAGTATTTGTCCCTCCAAGGAGCAGTCAGGGTTGATTTCCTTCAGGATTGACTTATTTGATCTCTTTGCTGTCCAGGGGACTCTCGAAAGTCTCCTCCAACACCACAGTTTGAAGGTGCCTATTCTTCTGCGCTCAGCCTTCCTTATGGTCCAGGTCTCACAGCCATACAGTGGAACCTCATACAACAATCGCCCCATATAGCAACAAAATCGCATAACAATTAGGGGTTTTTTTTGGGGGGGGGGAGGCGTTCCGCATAACAATTTTGCCTACGGAAAAAATCGTGCAACAATTTTTCAATGGGGAAAACCATTTAGCAAAAAAATAAAATTGTTATACAATACATCCCATAGGGAAAATCTCTATACAATGCATGCATTGTATAGCAATGGTTTCGTACAACAACGAGCCCCAGGGAATGGATTAAAATCGTTGTATGAGGTACTACTGTACCTTACTACTGGGAAGACCCTCATTTTAACTGTGCAGACTTTTGATGGCAGGGTGATGTCTCTACTTTTTATTATGCTGCTTAGGTTTGCCATAGCTTGCCTCCCAAGGAGTAAGTGTCTTTTTATTTCATGGCTGCAGTCTCCATCTGCAGTGATCAATATAAATCACTATACTATAGAATCCATATAGATCTCTATAATTTATCAGGTGAATAAGGACGGAGGAGAGATCTCAGTGTGCAGAAAAATCTTCCCAAACTCACTGCTCCCTAATATGTTGGGCTACAATTCAGTTGTCACAATTCAGTGCCATGATGACAAATGTCACCTGAAATTCCATCTTCTCTATGACTATTAAACATATTATGAGCCCTGTTCCCCAGTCTAATGTCACATGTCCTAAACAATACAAATTGTTCACTTTTGGAAGCCCAGTCATTTAATATTCTGCTGTCTAATATGCATTGTCCCCAGGGGTTTCTTGCTGGTGGCCCTTGAATCTTGAACACACCTTTAAGGAGATATTTCCTTGGCTCCCTCATTACTAAGATTCGGATAGTAAATTCAGATTTTGTTATTTTGGAGAAGGTTAAAATCATGCTCCATTTAATTCTTTTCTCTCTAGCATAACCTGACCTGTTAGTTTTCTGTAAAAAAAAAAAGAGAGAGAGAGAGAGAGAGAGAGAATCATGCTAAGACCACTGGAGTTGTCTTTTTCTTCTTCTGTGTCTAGACATCAAACTGCCAAAACAGAGCCACGTTTGGGTGAGTTCGGCAGTTTCTTTCACCTGACCCAGTGTGAGAAAGATTAGCCAGCACAAGGTGGCCGTTACCTGGGGTACGCTTGATTGTGATTAAAAAATGCCACAATCTTTGAGGAGTCTCTTTCTGTGTACCTCACCAGAGTTGTTTTTCCTTGATTGATTTCTTGATTGAGCAGACTATATAGACCAGCGGTGGTGAACCTATGGCATGCATGCCAGAGGGGACACTCAGACCCATCTCTTTAGGCACATGTGCTGTTGCCCCAGCACAAAGTTCGCCCTGCCCCTCTGCCCAGCAGCCCAATGGGAGAGCTTCCTCCCCCCAAGCACAGGGTTCACCCCATCCCTCTGTGGCACAGACGGCAGCCTGTTGAGTTTGGGCACTCAGTCTCTAAAATGTTCGACATCACTGATATAGACTAAGGTAAAGGTTTCCCTTGCTCAAAAGCCAGTCGTATCCGACTCTAGGATGCAGTGCTCATCTCTGTTTCAAAACCGAAGAGCCACGCTGTCTGCTTCCACAGATGTTTCCGTGGTCATGTGGCAGGCATGACTAGACACCGGAGTGCGCAGAACGCTGTTACCTTCCCACCAAAGTGGTCTCTATTTATCTACTTGCAGTTTCTTGCTTTCGAACTGCTAGGTTGGCAGGAGCTGGGACAAAGATGGGAGCTCATTCCGTCCTGCAGTACTCAGGAATCGAACTGCTGTCCTTCCGCCTCCCAGTCAGTGTCTTAGCCACTTGAGCCACTGCAGTCTTTGATATAGACTATATATAGGGTTTATATCAGGGGTTCCCAATCTTTCAAGTCAGGGCCCAGGTCACACTCTCTCAGTCAGCTTTGAGAGCCAGATGGTCATTTTGCCTTGCCTGCAAAATATAGATGTCTGAGGAAACTTGGCTGTGACTCCATGAGGTTTTGTCGTTATAAGCAAAACACACTTGTAGAAGTTGATATTTTACTGCTTTCTTTTTCTTTGTATTGACTTTTACTGAAGGTTTTGTTATCTTTGTCACTAATGTATTACTTGCCTCAGGGTTTTGTTTGCCTTTTTAATATCAGTTTTAAACCACTTCCTGGAGCAGGCTAGATAAGGTAAGGTCAATAGCTTCATACGTATAAAGATTTACACAGTGGTAAAATGTACACGGTCCGCTACCCGTCAGGTCCTACCCCCTGGACTGAAGAGTCAGCGAGATTACGGTATCGCCTGATAATGTAACTGATACCTGGTAGTGCTACTTTCTGCAACTGATCCGTTGTGATCTTATCAATGGCAATTGCACTCAGATGTTTTTTTCAACTCTTTTAGGATAGTGCCCCTACTACTGCTGGTATCACTGTTGCTCTTTCTCCCAGAGATGCTGTATTTTGGTTCTCAGATCCTGATATCTCACAATTTTTAAAACACCTTTTCTTCCCTCTTATCTTCACATGGGACCACCACATCAATCAGCTTAACCTCCTCCTCCCCCTCCCTCACATTGATCTCGGGCGTGTTGTATTAGAGCAGGTGCTACCAAGCTTTTCAAGCCAGGGGCCGGGTCACGCTCTCTCAGTCAGCTTCGAGGGCCAGATGTCCATTTTGCCCTGCCTGCATGATGTGGGTGGTCATTTTGTCCCAAAAGCTTCAAAGGGCCTGGCCATTTTGTTTCTTGGATGCCCTTGGAGCGGTGGGGGCCACATGAAATGGCACCGGGGGCTGGATCCGGCCCATGGGCCTTAGATTGGGAACTCCTGTGTTAGAGTTTCTTATCAGTTTGGTTTATTTATTATTTTATTTAGTCACATTTATACCTTGCCTTTTTGATGCGAGCACCATTCATGGTGGCTTACAATATATAAAAAATACACATAATAATATATATACTGTATATATAAGTTCAGAATAAAATCATCCAGTAATAACCAATAATAACCCAAAAGACAAAACCAGATGGCATTAGAAAATCTTAAAACCATAACTATATTCATAGTAAACAATATCAGCAGCAGTAAGAGGCGGTAGTAAAGGTAAAGGTCACCCTTGCTCGAAAGCCAGTTTTATCCAACTCTAGGGTTCAGTGCTCATCTCTGTTTATATCCAAAGAACCAGTGCTGGCTGTGTCTGCAGACATTTCTGTGGGCATGTGGCAGGCATGGAACGCTGCTTACCTTTCCCACTGAAGTGGTCCCTATCCATCTACTTGCAATTTCTTGCTTTCAAACTGCTAGGTTGACAGGAGCTGGGACTGAGACGGGAGCTCACTCTGTTTATGTTTATGCGATTTATACCCCGCCCTATTCAGCACAGGCCGACTCAAGGCGGCTAACAACATATAAATAACCCCAAGGTAACCCAAGGGGTTTACATACAGGATATAAGATACAAAGCAATTTACATACAAAATATAAAATACAATAAGATAAATAGATATACAATAATGCAGTACAGGCCGGCACAAGTGCTCCCACTCCCCCCATCCAATGCAGTACCTGGGAATCAAACTCCGGCCTTCCATTCAGCAAGTTCAGCATCTCAACAGCTTGAGCCACCACAGTCCCTTAAGAGGAGGTAAATAATAGTACAGCTATTCAGGGATACTGCCACTGGACATGGAAGTTCTGTACTTTCAGCAGGAGTACATGATTCCTGAACCAGGATGGTCATGAGGTTGTTGTGGAGACATTTTAAATCATCTTTTTCTGACATTCATGGCAGTATGTTTTATTGCTAACTTGTGCCTATCGTATTAGAAAAGACTTCTTCCACCTCACACACTCCTGATATATTGGACTAGAGCAGGGGCTCCCAAGCTAAGGCCCAAGGGCCGCATCTGGCCCATGGTGCTATTTCATGTGGCCCCCACACCTCCAAGGGCATTCATGGAACAAAATGGCCACCCATTTGAAGCTGTTGGGACAAAATGACTATCCAACCCTCAAAGCTGACTGAGAGAGTGTGACCTGGTCCCTGGCTTGATAAGGTTGGGAACCCCTGGCCTAGAGCCCCATCACCCACAAACCCACCCCATCATCAGACCCTTCGATCACGTTGGACAGGAGTTCTTGTGAGAACTTCCACAGAGAATCCACATATATGTGTGTGTAGGAATCTATACCTATAAGAAGGTGGATGGGTGGTGAGTGTCCGGCATTAGCGGCCACACCCGGCCCAACCATCCTGTATCGAGCCGCCCACACTTACCTTTAGACCCAACTAACATTGCCGCAAAGATTCCGAAACAGAGAGTGGGGTCTAAGCCCCACAAAATGGGGACAAGAATGAACTACAACTCCCATGGTGCCATGGGAGAAAAACGGCAGTATATTAACAGCCAGGCCTAAAAATGGAATGTTGGAGAGAGCTGATTTGCACGTTGGACTGTGATTGGTTGGGAGAAAATCTAGCCAGGCCAAGAAACAGAATGTTGGAGAGAGCTGATTTGCATGTTGAACTACAATTGATTGAACTTGAGAGTGAATGACTGATGGAGCAAGGCCCTGATGCGGATGGAACAAACCCATTTCATTTAAGTCTCTACTGCCCTGGAACGAGACACTTTCAATGTATATCAATGCTGTATGAGAGAGAGACAGGGAGTGCGTGTCTGTGTGTGTCTGTGTGTGTGTGCAAGACAATGCAGAAGACAGTGGGTTCCGGATCAGTCACTTGTGGGTGTGGGTGTGCCTGAATGAGAGAGAGAGAGAGAGAGAGAGCGAGAGAGAGAGAGAGAGAGAGAGTCTGTGTGTTGGGGTGTATCAGGGTCCGAAAAACCTAAACATGCACACACACCTGCTGGGCTGCTCTCTCTCTCTCTCTCTCACACACACACACACACACACACACACACACACCTCTGCTGGGCTGCTTCTCTCTCTCTCTCTCTCTCTCTCTCTCTCACACACACACACACACACACCTGCTGGGCTGCACATTCATAAGAACATAAGAACAGCCTTGCTGGAACAGGCCACAGCCCATCCAGTCCAGCATTCTATCTCACACAGTGGCTCACCATTTCCTTCAGGGTATTCCCAAGGAGATGCCTTCACCTGCTTAGGATTCCCTGGAAATGGCATTGAGAGATATCCTGCCTATCTCTCCAACCCCGAAGTTGTCCTTAAGTATCCATAATTATAGCCATTGATACCCTTGTCCTCCATGAACTTGTCTAATCCTTTCTTAAAGCTGTCAAGACTGACAGCTGTCACCACTTCTTCTGGCAGGGAGTTCCATAGACCAGTAATCCTCTGGGTGAAAAAGTACTTTCTCTTATTTGTTTGAGAACTAGTACCCAAAAGTTTCATGGAGTGCCCACTAGTTCTAGTGTTGTGCGATAGGGAAAACAGTTTTCCCTTATCTACTTTGTCCACACCGTGCATGATTTTATAAACTTCAATCAGGTCACCTCTTAGACACTGTCGTTCAAGAGTGAAAAGGCCCAACCTTTGTAGCCTCAGATGGTAAGGAAGGTGTTCCAGTCCCCTAATCATTCTGGTTGCCCTCCTCTGCACTTTCTCCAACTCCATAATATCCTTCTGGAGGTATGGCGACCAGAACTGTACACAGTATTCCAGATGGGGCCTCACCATAGATTTATAAAGAGGCAAAATGACACTTGCTGACTTATTTTCTACTAGCAAAGGTTGCCCGGCGTTGCCGGGCTGTTTTAAATGGTGTTGGAAAGTTGTTGTTGTTGTTGTTGTTGTTGTTGTTGTTGTTAATGTTTGTAAAGAAGAGGTTAATCAATATTTGAAATTTTTTAAATGTTTATTTATACAAAAAAAATTGATGGCCTGTTTTAAACTGTGATGAGTTTTGTTTGGTGTTTTGGTTTTGTGGATGAAAAAAAGAATAAAGGATGATATACTTTTTTGAAAAACTCTTGGGGCCTTTTGTGTGGGGCTATTGTGTCTTTTTGTATTTTTTTTTGTTATTGTGGTCAGCAAGTGCTGCTGGTAGGGGTTATCTTGTATTTTGACTGTGTTTTCTCTCGTGGCCTCTGGGTGGAGCTTCTTCCAGCAAGTAGTCTCTTTCTTTATTCATTTCTTTTCCAGTCGTTGTGGTATGAGGTCGTGTGGTGGTGAGTTAGCTGTTTTTCTTTATTTGGGGTGGTGGTGGTGGTTGGATTTTGTGGTGTTTGGCTGGGGGCTGGGTGTGTTTGGAAATGTTTGTTGTTGTTTACTTTTTGGTGTTATTTTTGTTTGTTTTTGTGTATTTTTGAATGTTTTTGATTGTTTGTTTTTGTGATTTTTGGTGTCGGGGGGGATCCCCTCTCAGATAGACTCCTTTGGTCCCCCACCCACCCTCTGAACCCCAGGGGAGCCAGTAGAAAAGGGGATTCCCCCCCCAACTCCGTTTTTAAAGAGAAGTAACCACTTGGTTTCTTCTCTTTAACATGGGGCGTGTGGGGGGGGAGGGAATCCCCTCTCTGCCGGGTCCCCTGGGGTGAGGAGGGTGGGGGAGATAGACTCCTTTGGTTCCCCCCACCCTCTGAACCCCAGGGGAGCCAGAAGAGAGGGGGATTCCCCCCAACTCCGTTTTTAAAGAGAAGTAACCACTTGGTTTCTTCTCTTTAACATGGGGCGTGTGGGGGGGAGGGAATCCCCTCTCTGGTGGGTCCCCTGGGGTGAGGAGGGTGGGGGAGACAGACTCCTTTGGTCCCCCCCACCCTCTGAACCCCAGAGGAGCCAGAAGAGAGGGGGATTCCCCCCCAACTCCGTTTTTAAACAGAAGTAACCACTTGGTTTCTTCTCTTTAACATGGGTCGTGGGGGGGGAGGGAATCCCCTCTCTGGCGGGTCCCCTGGGGTGAGGAGGGTGGGGGAGACAGACTCCTTTGGTCCCCCCCACCCTCTGAACCCCAGGGGAGCCAGAAGAGAGGGGGATTCCCCCCCAACTCCGTTTTTAAAGAGAAGTAACCACTTGGTTTCTTCTCTTTAACATTGGGCGTGTGGGGGGGAGGGAATCCCCTCTCTGGCGGGTCCCCTGGGGTGAGGAGGGTGGGGGAGACAGACTCCTTTGGTCCCCCCCACCCTCTGAACCCCAGGGGAGCCAGAAGAGAGGGGGATTCCCCCCCCCCAACTCCGTTTTTAAAGAGAAGTAACCACTTGGTTTCTTCTCTTTAACATGGGGCGTGTGGGGGGGGAGGGAATCCCCTCTCTGGCGGGTCCCCTGGGGTGAGGAGGGTGGGGGAGACAGACTCCTTTGGTCCCCCCCCACCCTCTCAACCCAGGGGAGCCAGTAGAGAGGGGGAGCACAACACCCCCCACCCACCCAGTGATATTAAAGGGGAAACTCTGATTAGGAGCTTCAGGCGCCGTTGGAGAGGGGGGCTTTGTTCCCCGCGGCTTGGCGGACTTGCTCTCCCGGTGTTTTTGTTTTTGCTTTATTTCTTGGGTGCTGGCTTCCTCAGCGTTCTGCGTGCTCATGGCGCGCAGGACGCTGGGGCTTGTAGTTATGGGTTGGTGCTTTGTGTTTGTGCTGTGTTTTTTTAAAATGCTTTTCTTTTGATTGGCTGCGGCGCGTTTCCGAACGCTGCGCCGTGCGAGAGCCTCTCAGCCTGATTGGCTCTGGGGCGGTGCGGCGCAAGGAATGTTGGGAAGTGAAGTTGTTTCCCTTTCTTCGCGTTTGTGGGGCTGTTGCCCCACTGCCGGTTTTCTTAATCCTTTGTTGACCTGCGTACCCAGATCGGCCGTGTGCACGAAGGGTGAGTGCAGGCAAGTAGGGCGAGGCATAGCAACCTATAGCCAGTTCCAATGGTTAACCCTTGGATTTATAGGTTAAGATACCCTTCCTAATGATCCCTAACATTGAGTTTGCTTTTTTCACTGCTGAGGCACACTGGGATGACACCTTCATTGAGTTGTCCACCAGGACACCAAGGTCCCTTTCCTGGTTTGTCACAGAGAGTTCAGACCCCATCAGTTTATAAATGTAATTGGGGTTTTTTGCCCCAACATGCATCACTCTGCACTTACTAATGTTGGAGCTCATTTGCCACTGTTTTGCCCACTCCCCCAGTGTCAAGAGATCCCTCTGGAGCTCCTCACAATCTCTCACAGTTTTCACTACCCTGTATAATTTAGTGTCGTCAGCAAATTTGGCTACCTTGCTTTTTACTCCTACCTCTAGATCATTTATGAAGAGGTTGAAAAGCAGGGGTCCCAGTACTGAACCTTGGGGGACCCCACTCTTTACTTCCCTCCACTTGGAGAAGTGTCCATTTACTGCTACCTTCTGTTTCCTGTCCCTTAGCCAGTTGCTGATCCAGGACAAGACCTGTCCCTTTATTCCATGACTGGTAAGTTTATTCAAGAGCCTTTGGTGTGGGACCTTGTCAAAAGCCTTCTGAAAGTCCAGATAAACAATGTCAACTGGATCCCCCTTATCCACATGCTTGTTGACACTCTCAAAAAATTCCAACAGATTAGTGAGGCATGATTTACCCTTGTAAAAGCCATGTTGGCTCTCCTTTAGCAGCGCCTTCTCTTCTATGTGCCTATTAATTCTATCTTTTAGGATGGTTTCCATCACTTTACCTGGGACACATGTCAAACTGACAGGTCGGTAATTTCCTGGATCACCCCTGGATCCTTTTTTGAAAATTGGTGTTACATTCGCTACCTTCCAGTCACCAGGCACAAAGCCTGATTTGAGGGAAATATTATATATTTTGGCTAGGAGATCAGCAATTTCATCTTTAAGTTCCCTGAGAACTCGTGGATGGATGCCATCTGGTCCTGGTGATTTGTTAGTGTTTAGCTTAACAAGACATGCAAGGACCTCCTCCCTGGTTATGTCTATCTGGCTTAATTCTTCGGTTTCCCTCCCTACGAAGATAGGCTCTGTTTTGGGCATGTGGTCTCTGTCTTCTTCAGTGAATACTGAAGCAAAGAATTCATTGAGTCTCTCTGCAATCTCTGTTTCCTCTTTAACAACCCCTTGCCTTCCATTGTCATCTAATGGTCCAATGGCCTTCCTTGTAGGGTTCTTACTTCTAATGTACTTCTAATTCCAAACCTGCCTGGCAAGGTCGGGCAAAAAATGCTACTATTATATAAGTATGTGCAGCTTTCTAGAGCTGCCCACATGCGAGGGCAAAGTTGTACAGCCAAACTTGCCACCCCATCCCCGCCTTCCCTTACACATGTCCATTTTATTTGACATCTGAAAAGAGCTTCCAGTGCCAACATGAACAAGACAAGACCTCTTCTTTCCCACCCACTTGCTTCTTTCCAGCTTTTGGGACCATGAAGCCTTGTTCCAGGAATGCTGAGATGAAGTCACAGTAGTGTCCCTTTCCTCTCTCAACACATCACATCTGCCCCATTGTGGGAGTGGAGAAGACAGGGGTGTCTGATTACCTCACTATAAGTCCACCGAGTCTCCCACACAGCTCCTGCTTCTGCAGCACACAGTGCCGGTTCAGGGAAAGAGATAGATCTCTGCATTTTCAGTCTCCAGGTAAGAAGAATATGTGTATAAGGGGGTGGGTGGCAGTGGTAGCGCTTCTCCGGAAGGTGATGACTGACCTCCATAGCAAGGGCACAGAAGGATGGAGATTGGGGGGGGGGGAATTCTAGGATGTTTTGTAAAGTCATCTCCTTGCAAGGCTGCCCGAAGGTGCCAACACTAAGAGGGCACTGAAATCTAGAGGTAAATCTACTAATGAATTTTAGGAAATCAAGTGAAATATCTCTTCACCCTACATACTCCCTTTCTTTTTCTGGGAGCATAAATTCTCAGGGACATCAATTGAGGGACATCAATTTCTCCTTCTTCCTTTTCTTGGGGCTGGAGTTGCACCCATGTT
The DNA here is from genome assembly GCA_035047305.1 of Bradypodion pumilum. NCBI lineage: Eukaryota > Metazoa > Chordata > Lepidosauria > Squamata > Chamaeleonidae > Bradypodion > Bradypodion pumilum. Next base: position 33,099,174 of record JAWDJD010000008.1, on the reverse strand, counting down.
CCAGGGAGGAGAAGGTGGGAGACAGTATCATTAAATTTAATTATGTATTATCATGCTTATGTCTTGCTTTGATTATTTGTTCTTTTTATTACATCATTTCTTATTTTTGAGTTATTTCTTGTAGATTATTATGTTGTAAGCCACCCAGCTTTATACTAGATGGATGGAATTTAAATCGAACAAAGGAATGAATGAACGAATGAATGAATGAAAAACAAACAGGTGGACCCAAGTGCCAATATCGTCAGTTGCAGCTCTGACCTTTTATCTTGAAATACCAAGGTGTGAAATGAAGTTGACTTTCATGTGTACTTTACTGTTTTGTTCTTTAACTCTCTTTGACAGCCGTCTACAGGAAACTCTACTAGCTGAATTTTAGTCCAATTTCCCATAGTGCAAGAGAAATGTTGTAATAGAAGGAAATGGCAGAATTCTGGTTCTTAGTTCTAGACCAGCATCCTTGACTCCATAGATGGAGGAACAGCATCTACAGAGATGTGTAACAATACTTGCTGAGTCAACATATGCTAAGTACTTTGAACATTCAGAATAAAATATGCCACATCTGTGCAAAGTATTCCTTTGTCATGAATGGTATCATATAGGTGCAGGGCAACAGTCCTACCTTACAGGAGTGTTGTAGGATGTGCTGGTGTGATGAATGAAGTGAAGTGCATGGAACAATCTGAAACACTTCCGACAGGCTAAATATTATTATTCAGAGTGCTTCCGCTCACTTTCTGGTTCTTAGTTCTAGACCAGCATCCTTGACCCAATGTTCTTCCCGATGTGCTAGATTATGACTCCCAACCAGCACAACCACTGGCTGAACTTTTGGGGTGATAGAAAATGTAGTCTAGCAACCTAGAGAGGATTTGATTAAGAATTATCTATTCTAGATTGCAGTTAGAAAAAAACAGAAAAAGTTGCCTTACACTGAGTAACACCATCGATCCATCTAGCTGCATGTTGCCAATGCTGACTAACAGTAGCTTTCTTGGATACCAGGAAGAGCTTTTTTCTGGAGATCCCTGCCTGGAATTATCTGGTGGCCTCCCATCCTAATACTAACCAAGCCTGACCCTACTTAGCTTCCAAAATCAGATGTTTGGTATGTTCAGGGTGTTGCACAACAGTTCTGTCTACAACTTTTAAGAGGCAAATCCCACTGGATTTAGTTGGAATAGAAGCTGGCTAAACAGCTCAGTGAATTAGGTATCAGATCACAGAGCAAGAGATTGGGAATTCAATTCCCCATCGTGCCTCTACAGAATAGAGCAGGGGTGCCCAAACCTTTCAGGCTGTAGGCCAGTCATGTGGTTCCTCAAACCGGAAATGGAAGTAAAAACGTGCATGCATGGGCACATAACGCTGCCATAAATTACCCGCGACTGTCGTTTTACCTCCATTTCCAGGATTGGTGAGGTTGGCGCAGGCCGGATGATTTGGTGCAGTGGGCTGGATCTGGCCCACGGACCATATTTTGGACACCTCTGGAATAGAGCATGTGTTTCCAGACAAGAGTGTGATTGAACAAATAATAAAGCAATTCAGGGATCCTAGTACAGGAAGGATGTGCTAACTTAGGTTTGCTTCCCATATGCTAAGGAGGTTTTCCTTCATTTCATTGAAAATCATATTTGCATGGCTAAAAATGTAAGGTAATTGTTGGAAATTGTTCTTTTCAAAGTTTCCATCAGATAAATAAAGTTGGTTGGCATGGCGTACTGCAGAATGAGGGGAACGGATGTTCTGGGCTTGGCAGCAGGTTGGCAAAAGATGCCACCTCAAACGGGTCAAAGTTATTTAAAGAAATGGTATGGAGGGAGTTGACTTAAACGAGACACTGAGAAACAATAGGAGGAGATTTCGAAAATATCTGTGACCTTTTACGACAGCTGCTCAGAAATGCGAACACAAAATATTCCCTCTTCATAATCACCTCGGCTGCATTAAGCCAAACTACAAAGGACATGGGAAGGACAGAAAAGTTGTGCCCCTATATGCCCTGCTCAGTCCCACGTCCTCAGCATCATTGTCTTCTATCAAAAGTCTACAATTTGGAATGGAGAATAGAAGCCTAACTTAGTGGGATGAATTAATATCCTCAGCGATGCAGGGCAGAAAATGTACAAAGAGGCTGGAATCCTGTTGCTTAGCATTGCACGGGGGGTAGGTCCAATGAGTCAGTGTGGGTTTGATAACTCAGTGTCTCTGTAAATTAGCATTGTAAACCACAACCATAGTAGGCCCATTTGATTCAAGGGAACTTACAGAGGAGTTGACTCACTATATTCCCACTTATTCAGTGCACCTACTTTAGGGTAATAATAATAATTTCATGTCAGAAATTATTCTGGGTTGAAAGGATTTTTGCTGGAGGAACTACACTCAGAGGATGCCTGAATGAGGCTCCTTTCATGTCCCCAAGATCTTTTCCCACCCAAGTAGTCCCTATTTATCTACAGTACTTGCAATTTCTTACTTTTGAATTGCTAGGTTGGCAGGAGCTGGGACAGAGACGGGCACTCAAACCATCATGCAGTACCCGGGTCTCGAACTACCAACTTGCCAACCTTCCAGATAACAAGGAGAGCTTCTTAACCAATGAGCCACTGCGGCCCCTGACTTTAGGGGTGATTTACTGTGCTAAACAACAGGCTTTTGGCCAGAATTGAATTGTCATCTCACTAAATGATGAATACCATCTGCTGGATAAAACAACAGCTGAACTAACATAGATATACAGTAAAACCCCGACTTACATATGCCTCGAGTTACATAAAATTCAACTTACATAATGATTTTGTGCTAAAACCATGTCCCGATTTACACGATTTCCTATGGGTTTGCAGTTCGAAAGCAAGAAATTGCAAGTAGAAAAATAGGGACCACTTCGGTGGGAAGGTAACAGCATTCCGTGTGCTCTGGTGTCTAGTCATGCCTGCCACATGACCATGGAAATGTCTGCAGCATACCTGTCAACCCGCAGCTACGGAAAAACGGGACCTGCGCACATCACTTGTGAGCAGGTCGCGTTCCACGCATGCGTGGAAAGGTTTTACCCCTTCCATGCATGCGCGGAAGCGCTATGCCACTTGCGCAGCTCTTACGCAAGCGACGTAGCGCTTCTGCACATGCGTGGAAGAGGTAAAACCCTTCCTCGCATGCGCGGAAAGCGTTTCTCCCGCTGCCAAATTACGGGTTTTTGGCAGCGGGGGCCGGGTTATGACGTCAATCGACGTCAATTTACGGGGTAATCCCGGCCAAATCGGGAAGGTTGACAGGTATGGTCTGCAGGCGCAGACAGCGCTGGCTCTTCGGTTTTGAAACAGAGATGAGCACTGCACCCTAGAGTTGGATACGACTGGCTTTCGAGCAAGGGAAACCTTTACTTTACATAAAGATTATTTTTCCTATGGGTTTGCTTCGATTTACATAAAAATTTCATTTTTCCTATGGGTTTGCTTCGAATTACGTAAAAAAACAATTTAAGCAAAAGCCTACGGAAAGGACTTTTTTTTCGTAAGTAGGGGTTTTACTGTAGTAGCAATACTTTATGTTGCCAGCCATGGTCTATCTGAACCCTCTGAAAATAGATTATACTCCTTCTAGAAGATTCTTCCTTTTCAGTGGTGTAACTGTCTAGTAAATTTCTGGAGCACCATTATAGCTGAGAAATTAGTTCTCTTATCAATTGTTGGAATATTTGGAACTTGGTGGTGGTAGTAGTCATTTGAGATTTGTACACAATAGAGGCCTGAGTCTGGCCAGACATCCTGCTACTGTAATGTGGAGTAGGCCGTACAGCCAGCGACTCAACACCGAGTGTTGGGTGGCGGTAAATAGCCTGACTCCCTAATGGGGCCAACACAACGGCTATGGGTGGATAAGCCCCTTTAGGTGGGGTGATGGTTCCCCTCAGTGGGGAAAATGCCACTGGAAACTGCCATATTGGGCCTAATGGCAAAATGAGCAGAGGAGGAACCCCCTCTGATTCCCAAAGGTCATGAAGAAGAGGCCATGCCAGATGGGCTGGCTGTGAAGATGCACCTTGTTAATGTCCTCAAGGTTGCAGCAGTCCATTGCAGACCTGGTGTTAAATCCTGCATGTCTCATTTTATATGTGCTGCCTACAGGAGATGGCTCCGCTCCATGATCTTGGTGGGTGGGTCACTTCATGGCAAGCTGGGATCCACCTTAAACAAATTCACACCAATGGCATTTTTTCTGCTTGTTGGGGGATGTATCCTCGGATACCAGTATTTCATGTACGTGCCATAAAGCTCCTTTAAGTCCTCTTCCCTCCCCCCACCCCCAGTGTTGCAGAAGGAAGCTGTGAAAAAAAATGTTATATGGTACAACATAGATTTGCAAATATAATCAACTAATAATCTGCATCAGATCTGCACTTAATCCTGTATAATCTTAAAGTAAATGAATATACTGTATTCCTGGCAAAGCAGGAAGACAGAAAATCTGATAACCCATATTCATTAAACAGCCAACATATAGTGGCAGTTAGGAGCTGACGTGCCCAGGAAGACATCCAACATGTTATGGAAGACTAGCATATTTTGCCCGGCACACCGGGCAGGTTTGGGTTGTGCAGCCCAGCAGAGGTGTGTGTATGTGTGTGTGTGTGTGTGTGTGTGTGTGTGTGTGTGTTTATACTCAACACAAACATACACACAACTCAAATACACGTGTGTGTGTGTGTGTGTTTATACTCAACACAAACATACACACAACTCAAATACAGACACAATACACACACACAACCACACACTACACAACCACACACACAACTCAAACACACACATCACAATCACACACACTCAATACACACACACTACAACCACACACACAACCATGCACTCACACAATACACACAGACACACTGCACACACAACACAACCACACACACAACACAACCACACACACAATACACACACACACACGCCATAGCTCCGTGGGGAGAGGAAGTGCTCCCCCTCCCTCCCGAAGCCTTGGCGAAGACACACACACACACACACACACACACACACACACACACACACACACACACACGCACACACACATTTGCCGAAAGCTGGGGGGAGGGGCTCTCCCCCCCCCAAGCTTCGGTGAGGACACCCTGAAGGGCGCCCTGGGGAAAGGGTCAGGCGGCAAAAGGTAAGTGGGGTGGGTTACAGGGACTGGGGGGCAAGGGGGGGTGGACGGCGTGATTCCCGGACCTGTTCCAACACCACCACCCCGGTCCCTCTCCCCATCCCACTTACTTTTTTCGGGTTTTGCCTTTCCCTGGCACGGCCTTCTGAGCAGGGACGCTCAGCGGCCGCCCACTCCCTGCTTTCTGGCCAAAGCCTTTGGGGGGAGATGAGGGGCTCCTCTTCCCCCCAAGCTATGGCAATTCTAGCACCAGCCTCCGGGGCTGCGGAGAGACGATTTTCTCATCCCGTTACCTCGCCAAAGCCAGGGGGAGAGAGGAGGGGCTCCTCTCCCCCTCCAAACTACTGCAAGGCCGGCACTGGCCTCCGGGGCTGCAGGGAGGCGATCGTTTCTCCCCGCTACCTTGCCGAAGCCAAAGGGGGGGGGGAAAGGGGGTTAGAGGATGGGCTCCTCTCCCCCCCCCAAGGTATGGAGAGGCTGGCGCCGGTCTCCAGGACTGCTGTGGGGAGATGATCAGCGGTTTAATTTTTGATGCGCACAACGCCGGCTGCCCCACCTCCTCCGCGCTCGCACCCTTCAGCCTGACAGTTTTTTTCTTCTGGGTCCGGTTTGTGTGGCAGTTGCCCCACTCTCAGCGACCGGACCCTTGCGGCGACCCTCACAGGATGGTACAATAAGTGCGGGCGGCTCTGTTCGGGATGGTTGGGTGGTGTTTTGGCAGCTTTTGCCAGACACGCACCAATCTAGTCCCTCCTTATAGGTAAAGATTGCTGCTTACTTTGGGCCAGTCACATTAACTCAAACTAAAAGGGTTGTTGTGATGATAAAACTGTTTGCTCGTCTGTTGCACCAATGCCCTATATTTCTTTCAGTGAGCTCAATGTGACTTACAAGGTCCCCCACCCCCACTCAGCCTTCATTTTATATTCACAACAACAGGTAGTTCAAGCTTAGAATTCCTGATTGGTCCAAAATCATCCAAATAGTTGCATGCATACCTGTCAAGTATCCTAGATTGGCCGGGAAATCCCGTATTTTGGCGTGCGTTCCTCCCCTTTCCCGGCGCCGTCCCGTATTTAGAATGGTGGAGAAAGGGGTTACTGTGCATGCGCACATGTGCAGAACCCATCTGCACATGCACAAATGTGTTCTGTGCATGCACAAAGGGGTTCTGTGCATGCCCCAAAGAGTTTTTGCTGCGCATGCGCACCCAGGCCGGAGCAGCGCTTGATGGATATGGTTGCATGGTCAAGTTGGGAATCTGAACCCACATCTCCTGCAATACGGAATAAAACTCCTAACTCTTGGTTCTCAAGCTTTTTCCATGTCAAGGAACTCCAGAAGTTCACCAGACAGTTATACCAACTGAACAGGAAGATTCTTATAGAATGAGTATACAGTAAAATCCTTACTTATGAAAAAAAGTCCGTTCTCATAGGAAAAATGAAATTTTTATGTAAATTGAAGCAAATCCATAGGGAAATGAATTTTTACGTAACTCAAAACAAACCCATAGGAAAAAAGAATATTTATGTAACCCGAAGCAAACCAATAGGAAATCATGTAAACTGGGACATGGTTTTAGCACAAAATCATTATGTAACTTGAATTTTATGTAACTCGAGGCATTTGTACGTCGGCGTTTTACTGTAATCTGTTTTCCGAGGGTTCAAATAGACAAAGAGCTGGGAGTTTGATCCCTTGGTTCTGGAGTCACAACCAAGATACTTACCACTACCGATGTGCGCACCACTATGGCTCTCTAGTCTAATGCAGACGTTCTTAAGGTGTTCGGGTTGCGGGCTGGATCACTACCCCTCAGATGGCTGAGCAGGCCGGTCACGTGGTTCTGCGCGTATTCTCATGTGTTTTCGGCGAGTTCTCGTGTGTTTTCACACGTTTTCGGTGCTTCCGCTACTGGCTGCAGGAACAAGGGCGGAGGGCCACATGAAATGGCTCCGTGGGCCACCTCCAGCCCACAGGCCATAGGTTGCAAATGCCTGGTCTAATGGGTAGGAGGTATCATACTAGCCCCATCAGCAGTCATTTTTATGCAGCTCTCCAATGTACAGGAACCTTCTTCACTTTCCCCATCCAAATGAGGGAGAAAGAGAATAATTTGCGCTGTGCTGAGCACCAAGGAGAAAGGGCAGGAACCAAACTTAGTAAATAAAGTCACACTCAGTTGAGTACGAATATATTTAAGCCTCATGCATGACAGTGTCCCGTAGAAAAATGAAAGTTACATCACATTACATTTGAACTCCCAAAAGTTCAAGTTCTTATGCTCTGTTCCAGGTTCCCCAGATGGCAGTCTCTGCTGCCTACATGGGGGAAAGCACTTGCGTCCCCATCCAAATTAGCTTTTTAGTGATGAAGGTTAAAAATAGATTATGATGGAAAGCAGGGAGCTATTATACTCTCTAACCTTGCTCCTGTGTTTCCAGCCCCCTGCTTTTAATCACAATCCTTCTTCGTCTGACCACTGCCTGGGCTTGTGAATCATACCCTACAAGGCAAGAAGCTTCCACATGGAGTTAGGTTGGGCTCTCCAGAGAATTGTTGAGGGAATCTGGAATGAGCTAAGTGTGCCATCTGACTCAGACATGCGATGGTCTCCTATTTAATTGTTGCCCTAACTGGATACGTTTGAAGGTGTGTTTCTTAAAACGAAAACAGAAGCACACTACATTGAATCCAAAAAAAGATAGCTATATTTGGCTGTGGTTTTTAAACAAAAAAATTAGTAAGCTTCTATAGACATCTGTCATTGCGGAGCGATTCCAGAAATTTAACTCTGTCATGTATATTGTTAACAAATGCTGTTGTCTGTTTCTGGGTTCCAGGTGAGACACCAATATCTGTCATCATGTCCGATGAGGAAGTTGAATACGAGGAGTAAGTAGAGTAACATTGCAGTGTTGTCACAGATTTGTAACAGTAAATTCTTGGGGGTAGGACGGGGATTCAAGCAAACTCAAATTTTGATTTTCCATGTGTCATTTATGTATGGCATTCTTCATTGCAGATATTTTCAAATGGTGGGGCAGAGTAACAAAATACATTTAGAGAGCTAATATTACTTCACTTAGCCATGACACGTAAGGTCTGGTTGTCTCCCTCAAGAGTAGGCTGCGAAATCCACATATTGTAAAGTGTAAGCATTTGAAATAGCAGCTCTAAATCTTGGGAAAGGGCCCAGTTTCACATACATATTTCAGCAATTCATGTTTTGACTCTAAGTTGGGCTGAATTCCCATCCACCTCATCCCCTCACCTTATACAAAAGGCTAGATTGCCTCTTAAAGTGTTTAGTCTACCTTTATACAAGTGGTTGTTAGAAAGAAATACCCATAAAAGTAAACTCATTTCCTAGTATTGTAACTCAGTTTTAAAACACCCTGAATAGGCTGAGGGTTGGAGTCCATAAATGTAATACCAAGATGTTCAAGTGGAGGCTGCTGGCCGACAACAACACGGTGTGTGAATGTGGAGAAATACAGAATCCGGCTTATTTGCTGATCTGCCAATTACTACCGGAAACATGTACTGACAAAGATTTAAGCTTGCCCAACAACAAAGCTAATAAGGTGGCCTCATTTTTTGGCAATTTAAAGTTTAACCTGGGCACAGGGGCTGCTGTGGCTCAGTGGTTAAGAAGCTCACCTTGTTAGCTGGAAGACTGGCAAGTCGGCAGTTCAAGACCTGGGTACTGCATGACAGATTGAGCACGTATCACTGTCCCAGCTCTTGGGGACATGAAAGGAGCCTCATTTAGGCATGCCCTGAGCAGAGTTTCTTCTGCAAAAATCCTTTCAACCCAGAATAATTTCTGACACAAAATTATTATTACCTGGGCACGAAAGAAGAAGTTTTAAAAACAAGGTTACATGGAATGCCACATTGTGGCTTTAGATTTTTAACAAGCCTGATTGACTTATGGTCCTTTCTTTGAAGTGATATTTAAATGTACAGTACTTCACAAGTCAGATGCAATGAGCTACTGGGATTTGTTTTTCTGTAGATATTCAGTTGATCTCCACTGTAATGGAAAGCTTCAATGGATGGGAAGGAATTCCCATCTAATCGCACCCTTAACAAGGCTAAAGTTGCAACTAGAGCCCATTTAAGTAAGTGGAATTTACAGAGGAGTCGCCAAATCCCCATTGAGGCAATGGGCCAATTCTAGCACCACTCATTATGCTAAGCAATAGGATTTCAGCCCATAGCCATTTGCTGGTAGGAACCTGATCCAGTCTAACTGGACTACAGATGGCTTGAGCTTGACAGGGAGCTCTTTATATAGTGCAAAATTGCAAGGATGTGATTCTATCCTTCTGTTGTCTGAACTCTGAAGTGGTTTAGTCTACATTATCCACTTTGCACTGTTACCAGCCACTACATGTGCCAGAGAAAATGGGTGTGGAGCAGTAATAATAATTTTGTGTCAGAGACAACTCTGAGTTGAAAGGATTTTTGCTGGAGAAACTCCACTCAGGGGATGGCCAAATAAGGCTCCTTTCATGTCTCCATTTGCAGCTCTCGGACATCGAAACCCAACATTCCAGTCTCCAACTTAGCATCTTAACCACTAAGCCACAAGGGGAGCTGCTAGTAGAGAGATGTAGAGCAACTCAGTGGTATAGGTTTGGCTAATGGGTCACGTGCGGTGGCTTAGCACTTAAGACACTGAACGTGATGACTGGACCCAAGTGCTGCACAACAGAATGAGTTTTTGTCTCTATCCCAACTACAGCCAACATAGTTCGAAAGCAAGAAATTGCAAGTAGATAAATAGGTAACACTTTGGTGGGGAGGGTAACAGCATTCTGTGTGTCTAGTCATGCCTGCCACATGTCCACAGAAACATCTGCAGACACAGTTAGCACTGGCTCTTTGGCTGTAAACAGATGAAACAGATGAGCACTAAACTCTAGAGCCGGATACAACTGGCTTTCAAGCAAGGGTGACCTTTACCTTTACTAATGGGAGACATACAAACAAAAGGGCTTTCTAGAGTATGTGTACATTGCAGGTTTGAACCAATCAAGCCTGTGTGGATGCCATTATTCCCAATCCCAACCAAATAACCATGAAGGAATCTGGAGTTTTTTCTTTCCAGTTTGACAGAAGCCATGGCTGCTAATCTGGTTTACAGCTTATTTCCAAAATAATTACCCAGTTCAATTGTATCCATAGAACTGCAAAGGACAGATGCACTAATTCACATCTCCATTTCTTTCTCTTTCTCTCCCCTGGCTCATTCTTTTCCCACACACCTAGGGAGCAGCAGGAAGGTAAGGGAGATTTCAACCAACCACTATTACTTTCTATTAACTTTTTTTTAAAATTAAACACTAAAGCTTTCCACAAGCTGGTGCCCTCCAGATCTGTTAGAGTATAGCCCCCACCATCCCATAACAGTTTGCATGATGGTGACACAGGGTCGTAGTGGCTCAGTGGTTAAGATATTGAGCTTGATGACTGGAAGGTCGGGAGTTCAGTAGTTCGAGACCCAAGTGCTGCACAATAGAGTGAACACCCATCGTCTGCCCCAGCTCCTGTCAACCTAACAGTAAGAAAGCAAGGATGGCAAATAGATAAACGGGTACTGCTTCAGCAGGAAAGGTAGCAGTGTTCTATGTGCTCCAGCATCTAGTCATGCCTGCCAAATGACTATGGAAATGACTGTAGACGCAGACAGCACTGGCTCTTTGGCTGTAAACAGAAATTAGTACCACCCCCTAGATAGTGATGGGATTCAGCAGGTTCACACCAGTTCGCCATAACCATTAGCAGAAATTCTGGCTGGCCCTGCCCATTCAGGTTTTGAAGTAAAATATGTAGTCCTAAGTCAGGTGCAATGCAGGGCTTTCCCCCCCCGGCCATGCCCACCATACCACACCCACAGAGTAGGTAGTAATTTTTTTTGAATCCCACCACTGCCCCTAGAGTCAGATATGACTGGCTTTCGATCAAGGGGGACTGTTACCTAGTAGTAAAGCAACACATCTGGTAGAATACAGATCTGAGGAGGCTGGTGCAGTATGCATTTTTTACAAATAGGCATTTTCTATAGACAGGTATGATTTTTGCTTGGCGTTCTCAAAGAATGGTAAATGCCATTTTAATTAAGTAGATTAATGATTGCCTCTATATCACAGATTTCCCACTTTCTCAGTTAATCAATTCATCATTTTTAATTTGTTGTTTGTTTTTAAAAAGAAAAAAGTCATATCATGTCATTTTTACTGGCTTGCTACACTTGACATGATTGATGTATTTTTTTTCCTGCACCTTTTAAATGTATAGAGATTGGGGTTATTCAGTGCATGTCCTTTCTTTTATCTCTCAAACTTTGTTTCTACTTTCATTTGCTTAACAGCAGTTTCATCTATCCAGGAAGAAAAACTGTGTCTTACTGGACAGGCCAGTAGCAGGAATATCTCCTAGACATATTCCTGAGAACTTTCCTTAAACTTCAGTCGTTGACAACCAATAAATTTCTGATATATTTTGACACACCCATTGCTACTAAATTAAGAACTTTTCTCTCACACACATTCTGTTTTTAACTTTCTCTCCCTCCCTCTGACTCCTCCTGAAGAAGAACAACAACATGAAGAAGAAGGTGAGACATCACTTGTCTATTCCACTCTGACCTTCCCCCAATTGTTTAAAGTTCCATCCCAAACAGAACATAAAAATAATAGCCAAGCCAAGATTGGAAACCCCAATAAAAACCTAGAACAGAATGGAGGGGAATGTTACTTTTTTCGACTGCAACTTTCAGAGCATGACTCTAGCTCAGGGGTTCCCAACCTATGGTCTGTGGGCTGGATGCGGCCTGCAATGCCATTCCATCCAGCCCGTCGCCGCTACCACTGCTTCCCACACACCTGGAAGTGGAAGCGGGTGCATTTACATCAGCCATAAAACACGCCCGCGCATGCGCAAATGCACCCACGGCTAGCATAAATGTGGAAGTGGGTGCATGTATGACAGCCGTATATGCGTCCGCTTCTGGGGTGTGTGGTCCAGCCCGTTCAGCTGTCTGGAGACATGGTCAGGCCCATAGCATAAAAAAGTCGGCCACCCCTGCTCTAGCTTGACAGCTATTATCTCCATCTCTAGTGGCTTGCATGGTGGAGAACTAGGAATGTGCTCATCCCTATATTGTCCATATTTCTCTTCTTTCTAAAGAAGGTGCAGCATGAGTGCTTGGTGAGCAAGATTTGGGAGGGGGTAGGTGGTCTCAGGGAAAAAACTGGGAATGTGTAATTGGAACAAGATAGATCTGGTTTTTCTCTATATATAGTGGAACCCCAACATATAAATAGTTCGACTTACAAAAAATTCGACATACAAATAGAAATCCTGGCTTAAAAATTGACATACAAATTTTTAATAGGAAAAATTTGACATACAAAAATATATATATATGGTGACATCTAGTGGACTCTTCTGGTAATGCAATGTGTTTTCAACATACATGTTTTTCGACATACAATACTGTACTATACAAATAACCTCGTGGAACGGAAAAAAATGTATGTAGAGGTTTTACTGTTTTATTATTCCTTCTGGCTCTCATCTTGGAAAGGTCACTGGAACTCAGACATTTGTACTGTACTTGCAATTCTTTGATTACATCGGATTTTTCTGATATTGTTTTGGCCTTCAGCTCTCACTGGTAGCAATGTTGGCTGGAGATAATAGAAGTTGGCCAACATACTTCAATGGTCTCCTGAGTTGGGAAAGTTTGCTGTTGGTCCGATATTGCTTCAAAAAACTTAACGTTTATTATCTCTATTTCTTCTCAGATGTTTGAAAGTGATAACATAACTTACCTACCTTTCTTTTCTTTCTTTGTCGGTTTGCCAGGGTCCAGTGCTTGACAACAGCTGCCAATTTCCCCATTAAAACCAAATGTTTTCCTTCACCCTTTGTCTTCCAGTATCATGCCAGAAAACCTCAGAAGTTCCAGAACATCCTAGTCATGTAGTTGGAGTCCCCAAAAGTAACTTTTCCAGTATCAGCTCTAGTGCTAGTTCTAAATAATGTCTATGATTTTAAATAAGAGCAGAGTCCAAGTCAAAAGGTAGGGCTGGATTTCATAAAAAGATGTTGAGCTCTCTGAAAAGGCTCCCTTTAGTGATTTATTTTTGCAGGGAGATGGCAACAAGGGGAGCCAGAAGTATGTGGTGGTTGCAGATAAAGCAAACATGATTCCTATTGCTGGTATCATCTGCTTTGCTCAGACCTCAGTTGGAGTTTAACAGGGCCTAGCTATGAGCAGCACAGTTTTTATAAGGACACCAAAATAAGGGAACAAGTCCAGAGGAAGGTAACGACGATAATAAACATTCTGGAACCCAAAACCTCTGCAGGATATGTTTGAAGGAGTTATGTTTACCCTAGACAAGGAAACATTGAGAGGTAGTATGATACCCCTCTTTAAATATCTGAAGGGTTGTGTTATATGGAGGAGGGCATTTCTTTTAATGCTACTCCAGAGTTCAAATTAGAAGATGAGACTTGAACTAAGCATGGGGGAGAATTTATCAACTGCAAGAGCGGTTTGACAGTCGAAAATATTACCTCAGAAAGTAGTCCTTTCAGGGGGAAGAATACACGGAAATAAGTAATATGGACCTCAATCCAACTGTTATCCCCAAATTGAATAGCACCATTGAATTGAGAGGGACTTGCAAAATCAATACTTAGTTCCATTGATTTCAATGGGTATATATACAAATTAGTACTCATAATTTGATTTAGTCCATGGCCTGCTTTTTGCGTGGATATAGCCCCATCATAAGGAGGGAATTGTATGGTATAATTCAGTGGACTTCAAACTTGCCCCAGACAAACTTTGGATCTCTCCATAAGAGCGGGAAACAATTTGCCTGCTACTGTTGGTTTTGCCTAGTGACACAGGGCCAACACAAAGTGATTTTTTCTGGTTTTCTGGATAAATGTTGAGGGGTGTTTCTAGATAGAGGTTTTCCCTAACATCAAGAAAAGGGTCCAGATGATATTGCTGTCCATTTGTAACCCGACTGTGTTTTCTCATTACTCCCATTTTGTTTTCTTACAATAACAAAAACTCATTTTCTTTCATGGAGGAAGTTGCACAATGTCTGCTCATTGAAAGAGTTAGAAGCACTCTCCGGTCCCTCAGCTTTCTCATGGCCCATGTCGTACAAGGACTCTGTTCCCTGAAGCATAGTCCAAGAACTCTTTTCATTAGTTTCCTCATTCCACAGAGGAACAGAAGATTATTATTATTTAGGCTGAAAAGTCTTGGAGAGAGAGGGGGGGGGGGGGAATCAAATGCTACTATTTAAAACCTATTGCAGAGAAACAGAAGTTCAATTCCTCCCTCTTATGGGAGGGCAGGACTCCTCTGAGTTGTTACAAATGTCAGCTCGATCCAAACCTCCCCATTTTCAGGAATACAAATTGGGTCATTGGTAAATCCTTTTGGAACAGATGGTAGGGCAGGTAGCAATTGCTCCCAATGCAGAGGCGGATATGATGGATGAGTTTCCTTCCCTTTGATACTGAGCGGTGTTTTTAATGACCCTTCCCTCTTCATCCTTGTCATGTAGATCAGCCTCCCCCAACTAGCACCAGTGTGTTGTTCTAGAACTCCTATCATCTAAAGCCAGCACAAGCAATGCCCATGCTAGCTGTGGCAAATGGGGTTTGTAATGCTACACACCTGAAGAGTGTCAGATTGTGTTATGCTGCTGTAGATGGATTGACCTAACCACCTTTCCCTTTCTTTTTCCTGGGTTTGGTTCCTTTCTGACAACTTGCCTCCCTTCTTGCCTGTCATCTTTCACTCAATATGTGTTCCCTGTTCCCTGACCCTGTATCTGTGTTGTTTGCAGTGGCTGAAGAACCTGAGTCAGCTCCCGAACCAGGTATATTTCACCTTCACTCCGTTCTTCCCCAGGGAGGGAGAGGGGGAAACAACAGAGGAAAAAGCAAAGTGTAAAGGAAGAACCATTCTTTCTCTACTGCTCGAAAACCTGGCACGCTGGAATAAATTGGGCAACAGGTTGACAAATAAATCCATAAGTAACCAGGGTCCAGTCTATACCTGCAGTGATAGAATAGACCAGGAGTCAGCAAACCTGGCTCTTCGGGTATTCTTGGACTTCAATTTCCAGAAGCCCAAGTCAGTCTATCTGCTGATCAGGGCTTCTAGGAATTGAAGTCCAAGAACATCTGGAGAGCCAAGTTTGCTGATCCCTGGAATAGACTATATCACTTCAGATTACTGAGGGTCTCCATATGCTTCTTTTATTAATTTAAAAAGATGTTCCTTTCTTAATTTGAAAATACTATTATTTTAGGAATAAATAAAGAATTGCTCCTTGAATTCAGAAACTAGTAGCAATCCTAACAATGCAATCCAACATGACTATTCAGAAATGTACTCCATTAAGTTCAATGGGACGTGTTCCCAAGTCAATGTGTATAAAGTTCATATATCCCAAATATTGTACTGTAAGAATAGTAGCTCAGAGATTCGTGCATCTAAGAATGAGCATAGTGTGTGTTTTCTAGAGGTCTGAGGGTATAAATCCTCCAAAAATGTGATAATTAGCACCAAAATATACCAGTATGTCACCGCAGCCTGTTATTTATAGTTATTACCTGATTGAAACATCTAGTTTTCCCTCCAGGAAGTTTTTATACTTCCCATAGCTTGCAAATTAGCTGGCTTTGTTTTGTGCTTAGTAATTGGGAGGGTAAGCAGAGTCTTCATTTCCAAGTATAACTGTTCCAAGGTCTGCCTCAAACAAGTCAAAATGAAGACTGGACAAATGGGCTTGTGAAAATGTGTCTATAGGTAAATGAAAGATGGCAGAGATGAAGAGTTAGGTGTGTGGTACCAAGAATATTTAATGTCTCATGCTTTACTTGATATCTCTGACTTTCTTCATGAGTAATCTAAAATCAGCTGAGAGAAAGATATAGATCTGTCCAGTACTGTTAAAATATATTGCGGATTTACTTTCTGTATAGCCCAGTGATGGTGAACCTTGGCACTCCAGGTGTTCTATGACTCCATTTTCCAGAAGCCCTGATCAGCAGGCGTGCTGACTTGGGCTACTGGTAATTGAAGTTCAAGAACACCTGGAGTGCAAAGGTTCACCATCATTAGTATAGCCCATAGATTGAACTAGATGACCTCTAGGGTTTTTCATAGTGCTTCAGTTCTGTTTTTGCACATTTTCCTGCAAACATCCATATGCCCTAAAATGTGGAGGATATGCACAGGTTCCTAACAGAAGAGACCTTTGAGATATATTTTATTTAGATATATCTATTGGTCCCTCATGCTGTGTGCTACACATGTTCCAGATACATGCAAGCTGTGTGCAGGAGTATGTTCTCTCTATGTATCTACTCTGAGAAACATGTGTACACCTACCATGCCTATAAGGGAAGCAACATATCTAAACCCGGACAGGGGTCATAGATATTTTCTAGTACCTATAGACATGCCTCTGACCAAAATTGTGTCCTTGAAAGTCTTTCATTTGGTGTCTGTCTGGACTTACCCACCAACTGCATTGGGATTCAGATTAGACTCTAAAGTTAAAATCCTCTAGGTCAAGGCCAGTGGTTCCCAACCTTTTTTTGGCTTTGCCCCACCTAAGCATCTCTAAAATCCTGATGCTACCCCCCATCTATATCTATAAAACAGAGGTGTGGGTTTGTATGTGCTTGAAAGGCTCCCACACCCCTGGTCCGATCCCACTGAAATTTGGCACATATGTACCTTGGGCCAGTGAGATCAGCACTGTGGGGGTCACAAGCCCCAGGGGGGGTGTACACCCCCAAATTGCATCCCAATTGATCTATACAATGTGTGTGTTTCCCAGTGATGTAATTGGCTAATGTCATAGTCCCAGATAGGTTGAGATTGTGACATCATCTGACTAGCTCAGCTGTAGCCCTCTGAGCTCAGCTGTAGTTTTCACAGTAGGTGGAAGGCAAATGGGCATACAAGTTCAGCACTGTGGGGGTCACAAGCTCCATGTGGGGGTGTATGCTGTTGGGCACCACTGTTGGAGACATATGTATTGGAAGGATAAGGGCAGTAAGTGACCGTCGATGGAGAAGCGGGACAGGTGAAGGAAGAGAGAGACAGAGGAAGGGAGGCAGGAGTGACCCACATACACCCCACTAGGTTTCCAAGAGGGAAAGGTTGGCCTACGTTAAAAAAAAGAAAAACCCGAGCGAAGGCGGGTAATCAGCTAGTAACATATAATTCTTATTATTCAAAAATGTAACTCCTATTCATGTGGAGGAAGCCTAAAAGGCCATTAACTTTAATTACTCATTCTTGAATTGCCCCCCCTTAAGAATCAAATTGCCCCCCTGTGGTTGGGAACCATGGGTCTAGTCTAATCCTGGAACATTCAGCTGTCCTGAGCTTGGAAAACTTGTTTTTATTTCTTTTATTTTAGTTACCACTTTTAGATGTTTGGGGAGTTCTGGTATTTAAAATAAGTAACCTTTTCATGTTTGGCTTAAAAGTACCTATCTCTGTAACAACATAAACATTTTTCCTTCCCAATATTTATTCCTAGTGGTTCCTGTATCTCATTGACTTCCATGGCTATTTCCATACATATGTCCTAAAGCCTTGACAGATAGTCCTCCAGCCTAACAGGAGAGCTATTTCCATTTTAACAGGGCACACAAGAAGTTTGGAAGTAGCAAGAGAGAATTCTCAGTTTCTGCTCTCTCTAGCAAGCTCAAGGAGTCTCAATGATGGTGCTTTTGCTGGCAGACCCGCAGATCTGAGCACCTCAAAACTAATATTTTTAAATGGTGGATTTCCCCACTCCCTGTTATTCCTAATTCTGCTTTTCCTTTTCTGAGTTAAATCCAGACTTTTGGTGTGATCAGACAGCTTGTGGCATGGTGACTACACACTGTACCGGAAATCACAATCTGTTCCTTGCCCCAATCCAGTACTTTTTGATCCAGCATAGGATATTTTTTTTTTGAGCTGAGCTGGAATTACAGGGACATTGTGCAGAGAAAGATTCCTTAGGGCAGTGGTGGCAAACCTATGGCACGCATGCCAGAGGGGCTCTCACAGGCCTGAGCTGGCTACCGTTGGGGTGTGTGTGCAGAAGTCATTGGGTGGTACCTAAGGAGGGATTGGCACTTCCTGCCATGCCCACTGCCTTGTGATTGGATGGTGTCCCTTTCAAACTCAGCTCTCCGTCCACCCCCTTGTCCCAAAACACCTCTCGATTGGGGCACTAAGGGACATACCTGTCAAGTTTGGGATTTGGAAATAAGGGAAATTTCCCGGCAAATACGGGATACTTGACAGCTATGCTTATCCTGTGCTGCCCTCCAATGGTAGTAATAGGGCATTGCAGTCTAATTAATAAGGGATGACGGTAAGAAAGAGGGTAAAATAAGGGGTTTTCCCGGCCAATAAGGGATACTTGACAGCTATGCTAAGGGACCAATCAACTATTGGCATGCCCTTGTGTAGCCAATGACATAAGCTGTTACCAGGCAGCCTTTGCCTTAGAGTACTCGGAAGAGCCAAGTTTGAAAGGCACCACTTGCCTTCGTTTAAAAAAATCCACCTGCCCGCCTCTTGGGGCGCATTGGAACTTATCCCTGTGTCCCAAATATCCACCATGGGCCTGGGCACTCAGAGCCCTCTCTGTGGGCATGTGCATCATCGCCCCAACACTGAGTTTGCCTGCCCCTCTGCCCAGCAGCCCAATGGGAGCGCTTCCTCCCTCTCCCCAGCATAGAGTCCACCACGCCCCTCTGCCCACTAGCTTAAAGGGAGCACTTCTTCCCTCCCCCAGCACAGAGTTCACCCCGCCACCTCTGTGGCACGGATGATAGCCTGTTGAGTTTGGGCTCTCGGTCTCTAAAATGTTCACTGCCTAAGGGAAACTGCACTCGGCAAACTGATGCTTTCCAGCATAATGCAAGGTGCTCCTCAGTCACCTCAACATTTTCATCAGGTTCCCTTAGTTTTGCCTATCTGTGATTTTCCAAAGCTTTCTTCCCTTTCAGAATTAATTAATGATCTTTCTCTATCTTCTGTTTCTCACAGAAGAAGAACGACCCCGACCAAGGTAAGTGAAATGAGGTCTTAAATTCAAGCCAGTGTGTTGTGTATGAGAACACTTGACACTGAAACTTCCACTGGCCAAAATCCTATTCTTTAGCATATTAAATCACATTAGACTAGTCCCATTGAATCAATGGTGATTTGGTGAGTCAACTCTTCAACAGCTTCCCTTGATTCAAATGGACCTAACTCCAACTATGACTTACTTTACCATAGTCAGTCATGGGTAGAGTAGACCTATTTGAATCAGTGGAATTTACAGAGAAATGGACTCACCAAATCCCCATTGATTCAGCGGGCCTATTCTAATGCAATATACTATCCTAAGCAACGAGATTTTGGCCACAGAAAGGAGTGAGAGAAGCGGGGGGGGGGGAGGAGTGGGATACAAAATTAAGAGCTGCCAAAGGTTTTTCTTTGCAAGCTCCTATTTGTTTCTAAGTTGAAAAATTCATCAGTCTCACTTGCAATCCTGAAATAAAGTAATAATCCTCCAATAACTTCTTCACGATGCAGTTATTCAAGGCAGAGAAGCTATGAAAACACAAAAGTTGCAGTAACCAATGCAAAGTTCAAAACTTACACTCAAGACAGATTTGTAATGCTGATATGCGAGTTTATAAAATAGGGCTCCTCAACCTATGGCCTGTGGGTCAGATCCAGCTTGTGGAACCAAATAATCCAGCCCACGCCCTTGCTCCAGCCACCGCTTCTGCCGCTGCCTCAGTCATTGTCTCCCCTGCTTGGCTTTGCATGTCCCTGCCAGCGCTTCATAGCAGGGGGGATGTTGTAAGGCTTACAACATCCACCATGATACGGAGCACTGGCGGGGACATGCCTAGCCAAGTGGAGGGGACAAAGATTGAGGCAGCAGCAGAAGCGGTGGCTGGAGCAAGGGCGTGGGCTGGATTATTTGGTGCCACAAGCTGGATCTGACCCACACATGTCCGGCAGCGTCTTTCCCGGCGGCGGCTGTGGCCAAACACGCCTTTCCCTGCAGACACCTGTGGATGCCTGCCTCTTTCCCAGCAGACGCTCTGGCCGAGTGCGGGTGAGAAGGTCAGACTGGACCTTCACCCACGCCGTGCAGCTCCTCCAGGCCAGTAAGCAGGGAAGCGGTGTGGGGTGGAGTGGTGGGTGGTTCAGGG
Source organism: Bradypodion pumilum (assembly GCA_035047305.1). NCBI lineage: Eukaryota > Metazoa > Chordata > Lepidosauria > Squamata > Chamaeleonidae > Bradypodion > Bradypodion pumilum. The sequence goes on along the minus strand of JAWDJD010000008.1, from coordinate 33,078,711 downwards.
TGGTCCTGCCACCGCTGCCGGCGGTGCAGAGTGGAATGGGGGGGGGGACTCAGAATGGTCCTGGTGGAGGCGGAGGTGGAACCACCAGTCCAGCTCTTCAACAGTCTGAGGGGGCGTGAACAGGCCCCCAGCTTTAAAAGGTTGAGGACCCCTGTTTTAAAATCCACCAAGGAATAGTTATTTCCTCCCACACTCTGAACAATTCGTTTTAGCTCTAATTGCTTATTAAGTAAGTCAGATTCAAGGACAGAGGGAGTGGAGTTATTGAAACATTTGTAGCTGTTCTTTCTTTCGCCAAAGCTGACTATATGTGTTTCTTTTTATGACTGTGTCTGTCCACACAAAGGCCAGTAGTTCCACAGCTGGCACCTCCAAAAATACCTGAGGGAGAAAGAGTGGATTTCGATGTGAGTATTAAGCCTTATTAAATCTTATTTTTACATGTCTATTTTTCAACACTCCCAAATTTCTCCAAGGAACAACCTTTTGATAGATGATCCAACCACAACCCCTTCAACACTATCTAGCAGTAGTTTCAGAGTCTGACCTAGGATTTCCTAGGACTATGATGGCGAACCTTGGCACTCCAGCTGTTCTTGAACTTCAATTCCCAGAAGCCCTGTTCAGTAGGTATGCTGACTTGGGCTTCTGGTGATTGAAGTCCAAGAACACCTGGAGTGCCAAGGTTCACCATCATGGTCCTAGGCTAATGGATAGGATAATCTGGAAGCTAACATCTCTTTTTCTTTCTCTGACCAATGGGCAGGACATCCACCGCAAGCGTATGGAGAAAGATCTCCTGGAATTGCAGACCCTCATTGATGTACACTTTGAGCAGAGAAAGAAAGAAGAGGAAGAACTTATTGGTCTCATGCAAAGAATTGTGAGTACCATGCAGCAAGGGATTATGAGAGAAATGAATGGGATCTGTTGATTGCAAGAGAGGATATTTCCTGTGCTGCTTTCACAATGAACCCTCACCCCCTTCAGAGAGATGTCTGGTTTACCCAAGTAAAGGCGATGTATAGATAGGCAAAGCTGCTTTTGGGGGAGGGGTGCGTCTAAAGATACCATTGTGTTTTTTATCATCTTGTCGACAAGAGGAGTCAGAAAGAAGAATGCTGGATTTGAGAAAAATAAATATTGATCATTGTGTTACCAGAACAGCTAAGTAACTGTTGAAAGAGGAAAAGAGTTCTGAATGGTATCTGTTCTTCAAAGTTGCCACGTGGAGGTCGAGATAGTTATCAGAGGTAGAAAAGTAATTAAAGAACAACAGTTACACGTAGGTTTTTGTTTCAAGTGAAAAGTAAAACATATTAAACTTGTCCTATGAGTGGGGCATATCTTTCAAAATACAAACACAGTATTAGAACATTTTACAGCGGTTTAGAATATGAAGAACAAGAGGAGTAGATGAGAAAACACACTGTTTGTTTGCTAAAAGGCAGGTGCAAAGTAGATGGAAAGACAGAAGTGAACCGGACATAAGTTGTGTTAGGATGTTGTGCTTGCTTGATAGCACAAGAATGAGCAGCCCCAGGTTTTGGACTTACATGCTCTGTACCAGTGGTGGCAAACCTATGGCACGTGTTCCAGAGGGGACACTCAGAACCCGCTCTGTGGGCTTGTGTGTCATTGCCCCAGCAAAGAGTTTGTCCCACCCCTCTGTCCAGCAGCCCAATGGGAGTGCTTCCTCCCTCCCCCCAGCACAGAGTTCGCCTCACCCCTCTGTGGCGCAGACAGCAGCCTGTTGAGTTTGGGCACCAGTCTCTAAAAAGTTCACTATTACTGATCTGTACCCTCCTAGTCTGATTGACCACATTGACCTAGTCTGATTGACCTAGTCTGATTGACCACATTCCAGACATAGGGGAAACAATAAACTATGCATAATTATTGTCTTTCAATTTGCCTGCTCAGATACTTGAGCAGATTCAGAAGCCATAAGTCTGCCATCTTGAAGTTGGAGCAACCAGTGTCCAAGCACTCTAACTTTGAATGCCATGGTCTATCTGACTTGCCTTTGATTGAAACATAAATACGTACCACCAAATCTATGCATACTAGAAGAAAGGGAATATTTCTTGAATTACATACTTGCTACATTAATGCGTTTATGCCTTGAACCAAACAATGAAAATAAGGAACCCATAATTATATTTTCATCCAGCATTTACTCCTTAAATTGCCTATTATCAAGTTATTAAATATCCAATCACAGCCAAACAAGTTAAGAAAAATCTTGTTCTTTACTTCCGCTTAGTTGTACTTTCACAAACTAATGCAAAACTAAAACTCATGGAATGTCTTGCTAACATGGACATTGGCTAGGAGAGTAATGGCTAACTTTGGCACTCCAGGTGATCAGGGCTTCTGGGAATTGAAGTTCAAGAATACTTGGAGTGCCAAGGTTAGCCATCACTGGGTTAAGATGACCAAACAAAAGAGGGGATAGGCTTTTTGTACCTTTGGCAAATGCCTAAAAGAGAAAGATTCAACATGTGCAACTTCTAATACTAGCTGCACATGTTGAAATTTTCTCTTCCACACAAGCATTAAAGGTACAGAAACCATTTCATCTTCTTCATCTGCTCACTAAAGTAGTGAGGATGGTGAGTTCATTATGCAGTTCCTTTCGCCTGACCTAGTGTGAGAAAGGTTAGCTGGCAACACGGTTGCCATTACCGGGGCATGCCCAATTGTGGTTCAAAAATACCACAATCTTTGAGGAGGGTATTTCTGTGCACCCCAGAGGAAGGGATGCAATGTATATTGTTGTCTCTTTGGCTTTAACCATCCTGTGTTTATTTTATTGATTCATGTGAAGGTTTGAGATATATTTTGTGCTTTTGGCAGGAAAGCCGGCGGGCAGAACGGGCTGAACAACAACGGATACGCACTGAGAAAGAACGGGAGCGTCAGTCTAAACTTGCTGTGAGTGCTTTCATAATTGAGAAAGAGGCTTAAATGCTGGCTCATAAGCAACATTTCAAAGAGGCAAAGAAGCAAAACAAGATTGGAACAAAATTTGAGATGTTTCACTGATCTTGAGTTCACAGGTCAGACTTCTGGAGCCAGCTCTCTCATTAGGCAAAGTGAAATGTTTGCCCTGGGCAGCAGTTGCTAGATAGTAAGGTAAAGGTCACCCTTATATCATATCCAACTCTATGGTTCAGTGCTCATCTCTGTTTATAGCCAAAGAGCCAGCGCTGTCTGCGTCTGCAGATGTTTCCATGGACATGTGGCAGGCATGACTAAACACTGGAGTGTACAGAACGCTGTTTACCTCTCCCCCCCCCCCCTCCGAAGTAGTCCCTATATATCTACTTGCAATTTCCTGCTTTCGAACTGCTAGCTTGGCAGGAGCTGGGACAGAGACGGGAGCTCACTCCATCATGCAGTACTCGGGTCTTGAACTGTTGACCTTCCAGTAATCAAGTTCAGCATCTTAAAAACTAAGCCACTGCAGCCACTGCTAGATAGTAGGCAGCACCAGTAATGTCGATGAAGAAAAGGGTGCAGGACCCATCTGGCCTACCTGTCCCATTGCCAGTGTTGAATCACTGTAGAAATGGAAAGCATACCAACTTGCCTTTGCCTCAGGCAGCAAAAGGTCTTGCGCTAGCCTTGCTGGGCTCATAGTTGGATCCCTACTCATTTTAGCAGCAGCTTCCACCACCACCACCACCCTACCAAATTTGTTACACCTTGGCTGAAAGTCACAATTTCCTTTGAGAACAAGTTGCACACGGAGCATAGCTGTACAGGCCTGATTTCAGAGCAGAATCGTGCTCATTAATACCAGTAGCAATTACACTTCTATACCACCCCATAGCGTTTAGTACACTCTTTGGATGGTTCACAGAGTAATTAGCATTTTGTCCCCAACATGCTCATACCTGTCAACCTTCCCGGATTGGCCGGGATTTCCCGGTTTTTGGCGCCGATTTGCGCCATTTCCCGCCCTGTGCTGACGAAACCCCAGAATTTGGCAGCGGGGGAAGAGAGGTATTGCACAGCCCTTCTGCGCAGGTCGCCTTCTATGCATGCGTAGAAGGGTTTTACGCTTGCGTAGAACCCTTCTACGCATGTGTAGAATGCTATGCATGCGTAGAAGGCTACGCATGCATAGTAGGGGGCTACGCAAGCGTAAAACCCTTCTGCGCATGCGTAGAAGGCAACCTGCGCAGAACCATTCTGCACAGGTCCCGGATTGGCCAGAGCCGCGGTTGACAGGTATGCATGCTGGGTACTCATTTTACCAACCTCGGAAGGATGGAAAGCTGAGTCAACCTTGCTCCCCGCCCGGATCAAACTCACAACATTCTGGCTGCATTACAGCAGTTTAGCCACTGTGCCACCAGGACTCTTGAATGCCTCCTAGATGTGAATTTTGCTTTACTGCAAGGTGCATGCTACCCAGAAGGTTTGTTTTTGGAGGAAATGTTGGCTTTTTTATTCCTCTGCATCAACAAAATTCAGCAATATAACAACAGTATTTAGCCTCCCTCCATCTCTGGGAGGTGATTCACATGTTTTACAGTGAAATAAAATAAGAGAGAAGGAAGATTATCATGTATGATTCAAATTTATCCTCCAGTGCTGGATATATCTTGGTTCCTTCCCTGTAACTAAATCTCCCTGGGATATCTTCCCCTAATTTGGAGTTAAATCCTGCTGCTCTCACTCCATGAACATGTACAAGAATTGTCATGCTAGATAATCCAACTATTTGCCACTGGCCAGGATCAGCCCAACATGCTTGGAAAGGTCACAGAAAGGACACAATGGATAATTGTTGTCCTTCCCTTCTTGTAATCAGAGGTCTGCTCTAAACATCATCAACATTCCTGCAGTCTTGCAATTTTAGCCTTCCCGTATGGCTAACAGGTGTTTATAATCCTGACTACCACAAAATAACAATACACTGTCTCCCAAAATAGGCAGGAGGCTTTCTCTCAGTCTTGCAGTTGGTGAAGACCATCACCAGGATCTGACGTGGCTTCTGGAAATATCACTGAATCACAGACTGGTAGGATTAAAAGGAACTCAGGGGGCTATTTAGCCCTAACCTCCTTTTTTTCCATGCAAGACTCTTGTAACAATGACCTATATCTCATTACGTCTAATGAGAGTGGATATAAGTCCATCAAAGTGAATCTCACTAGTCAAATGCTGCTAGTTTAGAGGTCAGCCTTTGCCTTTTCTCTCACACACCAGTTGTGCGACATGGCACACCACTGTCAGCACTTCCTACACTGTACATGTGCCAACGTTACCATAACGTTACCTGGCACTAAACTCCTTCCGCCTAAGTCCTCTCCTGGGTCTCCCATACACAGGCAGCTCCAATTTGGGACTACTGGTCCAGCAAAATATTACCTTTTGCTGCAACCTGGAAGATCCACTCTAAAAGTGATCCCCAGAAAATATTTAAAAGGAGAGAATGGTAGCAGTGTGGCCTCTCCTGGCTTAAGATGGCTTTACTCTGTCCCACTGCCTTAAATAAACAACAATTTGTTAAAAGAATTGAGGTTTATTTCTCACAAAGAATATTCAAGATGCATTGTTCACAAAATAGATGACTAAATATACACATCACTACTCAGAAATATTCAGGAAAAATCAATACTTAGGTTTTCCCCACAACATAAAATAACCTCTCACTAACTTATCCTAAATCTTCTGAGAGAGCAGGTTTTCCTTCATTATTCTTTTGATTCTCTTCTCAATCTCTTTAGATTTACCCCAGAATCACTTTAGATTCACCTCAGAATATCTTCCTCTTCACTCTGAGAATTTACCTCAGAATCACTTTAGATTCACCTCAGAATATCTTCCTCAGCTTCACTCTGAGGATTTATCTCAGAATCACTTTAGATTCACCTCAGAAGGTTTTCCTCAGCTTCTTTAGAATATCTCTGAAGTTCACTTTCTGAATCTCCTCAGAAATTCATATTTTTCTATGATCTTGATTCATTTTTGTATTGTATGTGAATTTTTTTCCTTCTTTTATAAGCATTTTGTATTTTGTATTACTTTTAAATTTAATTTAATTTAAAAAGAAAAAAGAAATTCTCCTTCAAAATTCTAAACTGAATCACCTTCCGAACGTTCCTCTCAGACAACTGAGAACTGGCTTAGAGAAAGTTTTCTGAGAGGAAATTTCAGAAAGGAATTTTGAAGGTGATTCAGTTTAGAATTTTGAAGGAGAATTTCTGAGGAGATTCAGAAAGAGAACTTCAGGGATTATTCTAAAGAAGCTGAGGAAAAACTTCTGAGGGGAATCTAAAGTGATTCTGAGGCAGAGACCCTGACTTTCTCTTCAGTTCTCTAACCTTTCTCTACTCTCTCTCTTTCCCTCTCAAACACCCTCTCTCTGCCTTTTTATACCTAACCACCCCCTCCTGCCTTACCTCCTTTACATGAGCCAATCAGATACCTCCTGGTATCCTTCATGTATTCTGCCCGGCAACAGGGTGTTATAGTCCAGCAAAGAGAGATAACAAAGCCTAACATAAGGACTTTTAATTACAATTGGTGTAACTTGTGAGCCCATGGTAGGCTCTACCATGACAACCACAACAGAGTGCACATATCAGTTTCTCCTGTTGTGACAATTCACCATTGAAGTGCATGTTTGTTTATGAATTAATGTTTAGTTTTTATACAGTCAAACTACGTCCTGTGGCCCACAATGCCAAATCATCCAACCAGCGATGCCCTCACTGCTCCTGAAACCAGAAGGAAAATGTGCCCGCGCATGCACAAAACGCTGCCATAAATGCACCTGCGACTGTTATAAACACATTTAAGACAGCCGCAGGTGCATTTGCAGCAGCATTTTGCACATGTGCGGGCACGTTTTACTTCCACTTCTGGTGGGAGGAACCATAAGACTGGTCCGCTGAACCACATGACTAGCCTGCTGCCTGAAAGGTTTGGTTACCCCTGGTTTATATATATTTCCTTTTATATGTTGACTCAAGATGTACAAGTGCCATACACTAAATAAATAAATATCATGGCAAAATAATTCAGTTTCATAGATATATTCCTTAAGCGAGGCAGTGGAATATGAACTTTCTTGGCATAAGGTAGCATCCTGACTCTTTTTCTTCTCCAGGGCATGACAAAGGTCACATTTTCTTCTTCCTAACTCTGGATAATGACTTCCATCTTATTACTCTTAACAGGAAGAAAAGATGAGGAAGGAGGAGGAAGAGGCTAAAAAAAGAGCCGAAGATGATGCCAAAAAGAAAAAAGTCCTCTCCAATATGGGAGCTCATTTTGGTGGATATTTGGTAAAGGTAAGTTACTTTGGAAAAGTTAGGGTAACATATTTCTTTGGGAAGTCACAATCCTTAGCATCCCACCAATCCTGAAGGTGATATTGCACATAAGTGCCCAATATCATGTCAAAATAAGAAAGCATTCTCATAGAAAATATGTCCCAGTCAGTGGTAAATTAGGAAGGGCAGGTGCTCAGCGTAAAAGCCTCTATACTCAGCTCCCTTCCACTCAAAGAGAGTCTAAAAATGCAGGCTTCCTAATCCATCTCTGGAGAGTAGGATGTTAGTAACACTAATGAATCCTAACTGCAACCTGTCAAGTCAGTCCTACATAAAGTATAAACAAAAGTGGTTTACCATTCCCTTCTTCTAGAGCCATGGTGGTGAACTTTGGCACTCCAGGTGTTCTTGGACTTCGATTCCCAGAAGCCCAAGTCCCTGTGAATCCACACGAATGGGTTTATTGGCATTCCAGGTATTCTTGGAATTCAATTCCCAGAAGCCCAAGTCTCTGTGAATCCATTCACAGTAAACCCATTCTTGTGAATTCACAAGGTCTTGGGCTTCTGGGAATTGAAGTCCAAGAACACCTGGAGTACCAAGGTTCACCTTCATTGTTCTAGGGTGTCCTGAGACTGTGTAGCTTGCCCAGGGATACACAAGCTGGCTGCTCCCCAAAGAGGCACAGTGGGGAATCAAACTCCCAACCTCTGGCTCTGCAGCTAGATATCTAAGCTACTGAGCTATCCAGCCAACTCTCAAGGCAAAACCACCCTCAAATATTTTGCATTACAACAGGGATAGCTTGCAACAATATTGGGTCTGTTTCTTCTCACTTACTATAGTAATTGGGTATAGATCATTGTAGCTAAGCTCATAAGGAGCAATAAATCTTAAAGGACATGGCAGATGATGTCACATTCCCTACTACTTAAAAAGTCCTGGGATGCTGATCCAAGCCATGGCTCCACTACATCATCGAGCATCATATGTACTATAAATGGAAGTGATCATGTGACATAACGTTTGTCAGAAGGAATGCTGGAAGAATCTTAACCTATAAAACCAAGGGTTAACCGTTGGAACTTGGTATAGGTTCCTAAGCCCCGTCCTAATAACCCACACCCACCCTTTGTGCACATGGACGAACTGGGTTCGCAGGTCAACGAAGGATTGAGAAAAGCGGCAGTGGGGCAAGAGCCCCACAAACATGAAGAAAGGGAAACAACTTCATTTCCCAACGTTCTTTGCGCCACGCCGCGCCACAGCCAATCAGGCTGAGACACGCGACCACAAAGAACGTGGAGAAACGTGGCGCAGCCAATCAAAAATAAGCTTCAGAAAAAAACTGCAGCACGAACTACGAATCCCAGAGTCCTCTGTGCTGCACAACCCCTCAGCCATTCAGGCTGAGGGACGCGAGCGCAGAGGAGGCTGGCAAAGCGTGGCACGCCAAAGTTAAAAAATAAACAGCTGGGAGGGAAAGACACTTTTAAAGACCCAGCGGGACTCAGGAGGTAAGCATGGTAGCGCCGATTAGGGAGTGGGGGGCGAGGCACAGCCCCAGTAACCATGGTGCCACCCCCGCCCCACCACCTAGCCCACCCTTCCTAACCCCCACCGACCATGCTTACCTCCTGGCTCCGACTGGGTGTTTAAAGGTTTCCCTCCTGGTGTTGCCTTCTACGTCTCGCCCTCGCTTCTCTGTGGACTGCCTGGAAAGGAAGCTCCTTTCCAAACAAACCCAGAAAGAAGCAAACCCCCTCCCTGCTGGGTATTTCTTCTCCCCGGGAGCCAAAGGTGTCTTTGCCTCCCGAAGAGAAAGAATCACTTCTCTCTGGGCTGCCTGGAAAGGAAACTCCTTTCCAAGCAAACCCAGAAAGAAGCAAACCCTCTCCCTGCTGGGAATTTCTTCCCCCCAGGAGCCAAAGGTGTCTTTGCCTCCAAAAGATAAAGAATCGCTTCTCTCTGGGCTGCCTGGAAAGGAAGCTCCTTTCAAAGCAAACCCAGAAAAAAGCAAACCCGTTCCCTGCTGGGGATTTCTTCTTCCCAGGAGCCAAAGGTGTCTTTGCCTCCCGAAGAGAAAGAATCGCTTCTCTCTGGGCTGCCTGGAAAGGAAACTCCTTTCCAAACAAACCCAGAAAGAAGCAAACCCCGTCCCTGCTGGGGATTTCTTCTCCCCAGGAGCCAAAGGTGTCTTTTGCCTCCCGAAGAGAAAGAATCACTTCTCTCTGGGCTGCCTGGAAAGGAAACTCCTTTCCAAGCAAACCCAGAAAGAAGCAAACCCCCTCCCTGTTGGAGATTTCTTCTCCCCAGGAGCCAAAGGTGTCTTTGCCTCCCGAAGAGAAAGAATCCTGTGCTGAGTTTTAACTCAAATTAAAACCCAAAACATCTAAACACATTTTAAAAACATTGAATGTAAAAAACATTTACTTTCACATTATTTAAATTATTACCTACGGTACAACTATTTAAAAAAATTCCAAAAACTAAAACATTATTCAGTTACATAAAACAATTTGAAATAATTATATCATACTTTGTTCTTTTATTAATCCTAAAAAAAACCAAAAAAACAGATCACAGTTTATAACAGCCAAGCCAAAAAATTTTTTACATAAATAAACATTGTAAAAATTAAAATTACAGACTAAGCAATTTTTAAAAAACATTAACACAATTTAACATTCCAACACAATTTAAAACAGTCCGGCAATGCTGGGCAACCTCTGCTAGTATGTTATATTATGTCTCCTTCCACCAGTATGAAACTGAACTCCTAATAAGATATTTAGGTTTGCTTCAGACCTTTAACATTCTCCAACATATACCACCAACTCCTGAAAATCTCTGAAAAGTACAAAAAGGCAATTCCTTTGACCAATGACAAGTATGCTAAATGTAAGATACATTGTTGAGTAAAATAGCATAGTAAACAAATTCGTGAACTAATTCAAGTGGTAAGTGTCTGTAGGTCTCTTTCTCTGTTTGATGGGCTGCAGTTTCTGGAAACAAAAGGTATTGTCTAATTTGACCCTGTGAATATTTCATTCCACTTCACCTGTCATACCACACCATCAAAGTAGCCATACCTGGTTCCATCTGTTTATTATTATTATTTTATCGTTTCATCTTAGGCAGAGCAAAAACGTGGCAAGAGGCAGACAGGCCGTGAGATGAAGGTCCGGATCTTAGCCGAGCGGAAGAAGCCACTTAATATTGAACACATGAGTGAACAGCAGCTGAGGTTAGCCATGGAAAAGGGTTTTCTTTGCAACTTTCTACCTGGGAAGGGTGGGAGAATTAATCTTCTCATGAGATGAGGAAGGCTTCATCAGAGAGACCCCAACAAAGTTTGCTTCTCTCTGTCCAGGGAAAAAGCCAAGGAGCTGCATAGCTGGATTGAACATCTGGAATCGGAGAAGTTTGACCTGATGGAGAAATACAAGCGTCAGAAGTATGAGGTAAGGCGATGAGAAAGCTTTTCCATTTAGTTATTTTAATTAGAGATTAAGAATCCCTTTGCTTGTCATCCCCTCCCTGTTCACCACCCTCAGTCATGCATTGGCCCACCCTCAGCCCTTTCTTCTTACAGTTTGACAGGTATACACCAAAGCCAGAGTCTGAGTTTGTATAGTGGGCACCATTTTTAAGCTGTAATAGGGCTTGGCATGGGACTGCAGTGGCTTAGTGGTTAAGATACTGAATATGATGATTGGAAAGTCGGCAGGTCAGCAGTTCGAGACCCAAGTGCTGTACGATGGCGTGAGCTTCTGTCTCTGTCCCAGCTCCTGCCAACCTAGCAGTTTGAAAGCAAGACATTGCAAGTAGATAAATAGGCACCACTTCAGTGGGAAGGTAAACAGCGTTCCGTGCACTCCAGTGTTTAGTCATGCCTGCCACATGTTCACAGGAACATCTGCAAACGCAGCTCTATGACTATAAACAAGAGATGAGCACTGAACCCTAGAGTTGGATACGACTGGCTTTCGAGCAAGGGTAACCTTTATCTTTACTAGGGCTTGGCATTTTGTGCAGTGACAGCAGCGCCTATGGATTTTGCCTGGTTTTTCCAGAGTGTCGTTTAGGCCTCAGTGTGCACCAATTCATGAGCTACACACTTGTTGCACCTGGTGAGGTTGACAGAGTCTGCGTGTGAGGTGCCCTGTCAGCCAGTATATAAAATGCAACTGGACAACTGTTTTTTTTTTTTTTTGTCCTCTGTAAGGTAAAGGTAAAAGTCGCCCTTGCTCGAAAGCCAGTTGTATCCGACTCTAGGGCTCAGTGCTCATCTCTGTTTATAGCTGAAGAGCCAGTGCTGTCTGCGTCTGCAGATGTTTCCGTGGGCATGTGGCAGGCATGCCTTATCACCGGAGTGCATGGAACGCTGGTTCATTTGTTTATTTATTTTATTCAATTTGTTTATTTATTCAATTTGTATGTGGTTACCTTCTGTACATAAATATAAAATAACTCTTGGCAAAACACATTCTCCATACTTGGCTAACTGCACATAATAAATGGTCAGTGGGCATGTGTCTCTTCCAATACAGTAGACCCTCACATAACGACGTTACTTGGTTCCCCAAGTAGCGTCGTTATGCAAAAAAACATCATTATGCGGTTTCCTATGGGAGATCTCCCGCAGAACGACAAAAAAATCGTTATTGTCATGACGTTTTAAAAACCGTTAAAATTCACACAACGATGTTTTTTGTTGTGCGGGAGATCACATGGGGTGCGTCGGTAGTGTCGTTAATAAAAAATGACGCTATTCGAACGCGTCGTTAGTCGGGGGTTCACTGTACTGTCAAAATGTGCCTGTAATCTCTGTGTACAGCTGACACTTGGTTTGTATTTAGGCCCTCATGATTTGGGGAAAGAGACCCCATTGATTGTTTCCTACGGGGAAAGAGAAAGCTGCTTTTCTGGACTGCAGTTCACCAAATTCACCCAGCCAAAATGGCCATTAAAGTCCTTTTGGAGAGGTAGTCCAAAAGAGTTAATTTTCCAATGTCCTAGGGTAGGATTCCTCAAACCTGACTCTCCAGGTGCTCTTGGATTTCAATTGCCAGATGCCCAAATCAGCACACTTGCTGATCAGGGCTTCTGGGAATTGAAGTTCAAGAACATCTGGGCTGGGGCCCCAAGGATAAGAACCCACAGAGTCTATTCTGGCAAACATAGCTTTGCTTTTCTCCCCTCCTCCCCCATTCTGTTTCCCAGAGGGAATGGCTGCCACAATATAAGTATTAGTGGCCAAAAATCCTGTTTCTCAGTGTAGTAAATATTACTAGAGCAAGCCCTTTGAATCAAAGAGAATTAAACCAATCCCTCTGATTGTCCCATCAATTCGAATGAATCTACTCTAGCTGCAACTTACTGTGCTACAATAAGGTACAGTTAAAGTAGGCCCATATGAACTTACACTGAAATTGACTCACCAAATCCTCGCTGATTAAATGGGCTTACTTTGGTGAAATTTATTACTTTAAGCAATAGGATTTTGGCCATTGTGAAGGCGTGCGGGTATAACACTCAGTTACCAAGGCTTAATGGATCAATGTCATGTGCTGATAATGGAGATTTTATATAAGGTAAAGGTCACCCTTGCTCGAAAGCCAGTCGTATCCGACTCTAGGGTTCAATGCTCATCTCTTTATAGCCAAAGAGCCAATGCTGTCTGTGTCTGCCGACATTTCCTTGGACATGTGGCAGGCTTGACTAAACACTGTAGTGCACGGAACGCTGTTTGCAGTAGTGTTCTGGCCTATAGAGATACAGGGATTGTCCCGGCGTGCCAAAGTGACTGGTGCCCCCCAGAGGGCACTGGAGGTAATGGGAATGTATGGAATTTCTCCCACCAATCCCCCAAATAGGTGTCCCCATCACTCCCTGCCCACCACCCACCCAAGGTGCCCAGCACACCCCTGGCTGTTTACCTTTTCACCAAAGTGGTGCCTATTTATCTACTTGCAATGTCTTGCTTTCAAACTGCAAGGTTGGCAGGAGCTGGGACAGAGACAGAAGCTCACTCCGTCATGCAACACTCGGGTCTCAAACTGCTGACCTGTCGACCTTCCAGTCATCAAGTTGAGCATCTTAACCACTAAGCCACCACAGTCCTTATATTTTTATATACATTGGGGTTAATATTAACACTCAGCTCAAAGTATGAAAACATGGCCTTGACCCATTAAGCTATGGTGACAGGATCATAATTTACCATTTTTAAAAAACTTCAGCAAAAAGTGTGAGAAAGTTAGATTAACTGGTCATTGTAATGAAGAAGAGGGATGTTTGCCAACAGTAATTAAAACATTTAAAAATAATTCTCGAGAAAATTCATGTCGATTTCTTTCTTTTCCCGTTTCTTTCCCTTCTCCAGATCAATGTTCTTTACAGCCGCATCAGCCACGCTCAGAAATTGTAAGTAAATTGTGAAATGTATATTCTTGCAGTGTGGAAGTAGCAAGTAGACTTGACTTAGAGATCAGATGCTAGAACTGAAATGGAAGAGACAAACCTTAATTTTTCCAGTCCAACTATTTCCGGGTTTTGAAAATGAATACTGTACATGTATTTGAGTTTCATCTCATCCATGGCTAAAATCAGCATCAGCAATTACACTTATATACTGCCCCACAGCGCTTAGTACACTCTCTTGGTGGTTAACAAGGTTATTAATATTTTGCCCCCAACATGTTGGGTACACATTTTACCAATCTCGGAAGGATGGAAGCCTGAGAGGTAGACAATTATTATGATTACTAGCAGAGGTTGCCCGGCGTTGCCGGGCTGTTTTAAATTGTATTGAAATGTTAAATTGTGTTAATGTTTTTTAAAAATTGCTTAGTCTGTAATTTTAATTTTTACAATGTTTATTTACGTAAAACAATTTTTGGCTCGGCTGTTATAAACTGTGATCTGCTTTTTTGTGTTTTTTTAGGATTAATAAAAGAACAAAGTATGATATAGTTTTTTCAAATTGTTTTATGTAACTGAATAATGTTTTAGTTTTTGGAATTTTTTAAAATAGTTGTACCATAGGTAATAATTTAAATAATGTGAAAGTAAATGTTTTTTACATTCAATGTTTTTAAAATGTGTTTAGATGTTTTGGATTTTAATTTGAGTTAAAACTCAGCACAGGATTCTTTCTCTTCGGGAGGCAAAGACACACCTTTGCCTCCTGGGGAGAAGAAATCCCCAGCAGGGAAGGGGTTTGCTTCTTTCTGGGTTTGCTTGGAAAGGAGTTTCCTTTCCAGGCAGCCCAGAGAGAAGCAATTCTTTCTCTTCGGGAGGCAAAGATACCTTTGCCTCCTGGGGAGAAGAAATCCCCAGCAGGAAAGGGGTTTGCTTCTTTCTCGGTTTGCTTGGAAAAGAGTTTCCTTTCCAGGCAGCCCAGCGAGAAGCGAGGGTGAGACGTAGAAGGCAACACCAGGAGGGAAACCTTTAAACACCCAGTCGGAGCCAGGAGGTAAGCATGGTCGGTGGGAGTTAAGAAGGGTGGGCTAGGTGGTGGGGCAGGGGGGGTGGCAACGTGGTTACCGGGGCCGTGCCTCCCCCCTCCCACTCCCTAATCGGTGCTACCACGCTTACCTCCTGAGTCCCGCTGGGTCTTTAAAAGTCTTTCCCTCCCGGCAGTTTATTTTTTAACTTTGGCGTGCCACGCTTTGCCAGCCTCCTCTGCACTCGCGTCCCTCAGCCTGAATGGCTGAGGGGTTGTGCAGCACAGAGGACTCTGGGATTCGTAGTTCGTGCTGCAGTTTTTTTCTGAAGCTTATTTTTGATTGGCTACGCTGCGTTTCTCCACGTTCTTTGTGGTCGCGTCTCTCAGCCTGATTGGCTGTGGCGCGGCGTGGCGCAAAGAATGTTGGGAAATGAAGTTCTTCCCATTTCTTGCCGTTTGTGGGGCAAGAAATGGGCCGATTTTCTGAAACCTTCGTTGACCTGCGGACCCACTTCGGCCGTGTGCACGAAGGGTGGGTGCAGGTCAGTAGGGCGAGGCATAGCAACCTATAGCCAGTTCCAACGGTTAACACTTGGTTTTATAGGTTAAGATTAGGAACATGGCAGGCACACTCCAACCATGTTTTATCAGTCTTCCAGGTACTACAGTATTTCTGTGAAATGAAAATCTTGTCAACTAAACCTGAGCAGTTGGGCCTCATCCAAAATTGAAATACAGTAGAACCCCGCATAACAAAAAAGCTCCGCTCCATGGAGCTCTTCGCTATGCCGTTTTTTCTGTTACGCAGATCAAATGGGTGATACCCTGCATAACGAAAATAAAATGTTAGTTATACGGGGTTTTCATTAACTGGGATATTGATTGCCGCACGAATGCTTCATTGTACGAAATTTTAGTTATACGAAGCATTTGTTATGCAGGGTTCCACTGTACAGTACATCCCTGGCTCTGAGCATTCTCTCGATACTCAAAATACAACATTAAAAACTTAAGAGGTGTTCTAGAAAGTGGGGATTTTACCTCAGCACAAGGAACTGGTTTATATAGAGCTGGACAGTTGCACATGTATCAGTGTATTTGTTTGTTAAAAGTTTGAAACATGTAAAATATTTCATGTTTTAATATGCACATCCTTTATTTGCAGCAAAAAAGGGGCTGGAAAAACCAGACTTGGTGGCCGCTGGAAATAAATCAAACCAATCCCATGGATACTCCTAGGTCTGGAGGCATCTTTGGCAGCTTCTGTTGCATCTTTAGTCTTGTTTTCTGTTAAAACTGGAATCCCTTGCCCCGGGTCACCGTTCTACTCCCTGTTATGTGTGCCTGTAACATGCTACGTGTCAAATGCCACACACAATAATAAACCAGCCTCTCCCTGCTGTTGACTGCATTCTTTTCTATGAATAGACACACTGGAATGGTATAATGACAAATAATGGACGATAAATTATCAGAGAAGTAGATAGTTTTAATGATTCAAAAAGTGAGAGATGGATTGGACATAATCTGGGAGGGAGAATTAGTTTAACTGACCTTCATGTATAGTTAGTTATTCAATGCTATGCTTTTTGTAAAAAGTAAAGGTTACCCTTGCTCGACCGTATCCAACTCTAGAGTTCAGTGCTCATTGTTTATAGCCAAAGAGCCAGTGCTGTGTGTCTGCAGATGTTTCCGTGGACATGTGGAAGGCATGACTAGTTGCCGGAGCACACAGAACGCTGTTACCTTTCCCATTGAAGTGGTATCTATTTATCTTCTTGCAATTTATTGATTTCAAACTGCTAGGTTTGCAGGAGCTGAGACAGAGATGGGAGCTCACTCTATCATGCAGTACTTGGGTCTTGACTGCTGACCTGCCGACCTTCCAGTCATCAAGTTCTTGACCAACCTATTAAGAAAATCTTTTTCTTTTAATTCTTCAAAATCTGAACTTCAAATTCTGCAATGGGCTTCTCCAATCTAGCAAATGCTCTTCCCAAAATGGCTGCAAAATGGAAACAAACATAGAGAAATGTGGGTGTTTTTTTTAAAAAAGCTTTAAAATTATATTAGGAAAATCACTTGCATATATGACATACTGTATTAGAGAAATGTGTGTGCACAAATGAATGTTGCAAAAACAAATTGCCCTCATTTTTAAAATATTCATGGAAGCTTTAAATGTGATCCTTCATTTTGGTGTGAACTAAACATAGGACCAAAAAAAATATAAGAAATTGGGAGACGCTGAAACTGTCAGAAATAAATTTCCATTTTAATAAAATTTCAGACAACTGTGAGAAAATCAATAGAGCCATCCATCCCTGCACCAAATGGAACTAAGCAGATCTGGGTGAAATCCTAGTTTTAGCTGACCAGCTTTCTTTCCTGCAAATGTGGGTGTGACCACCCTGGCTCTTAAGCTCCTTCTACTGTCAATTAAACACTTCTACTGCTTCTTTGTGGAGGGTCAGAAGAAGTGAAATTACAATTTTTGCCTGATGCAGTGAATCACCACCGTAGATTAAATATTTAAATTATTTTTATTTGCCTTGTGTGGAATTCTGATCGAGAAATTGCCCTTGGCTATTGTTTCAATCAGAACTTCAAACAAAATCAAATAAATGATTCTTACAGAGATGGTCTCACAGAGTAAAAAAAAATACTTCCCCTGTCCCGCTGCAGAGAGACAGGGAAAGTGTTCAGTTGACAGCAGAAGGTGCCAAAGGGCCACATGAGTTCACAGAGAAGCAAAGAGTTCAGTTTGCCGATATCCTGAAGTGGCTCATTTATTAAGGCACTTCATGATACCAGAAAGTAGCAAGGCTCAAATTTGATTTATTCCCAGCGATTGCACATGCTGCTGGAGAACAGACTAAACTAGAGTGCATCTATTCACCACCCAAAAGTAGAAGACCCTGACAGTGGCTCAGAAAGGTGCAGGTTGGGACACTCTGGGTTTAAATTGGCACACTCCAGGAATTACATTTTGTGGTTGCCAGAAAAAAAGTGGACCAACACACCCCACAACACATAGACACATGCCCGTCTGATCGCACCCATCTTCAGCTCTGTCATTCTGTCTGGTTATGCCTCTTGAATGGGCATGTAAAGTACAACAGCACTACACTGCCATCTACTGCAATGTTTTTATCATTACAATTATTTCAGGTGCATAGATTTGTGATTCTGGACCACAACTCCCAGAATTTCCCAAAGTACCACATAATTCTGGGTCCTGTAGTCCAATACATAAAGCTGCATCACATATTCTTCTCTCATTTTGCTCCATGCTTTGTCTACAAAGTTACAGCGGTGGCTCAGTGGTTAAGAAGCTTGCCTTGTTCGCTGGAAGGCCGGCAAGTTGGCAGTTCGAGACCTGGGTACTGCATGACGGATTGAGCGTCCGTCTCTGTCCAGCTCCTGCCAACCTAGCAGTTTGAAAGTAAGAAATTACAAGTACAACCCAGAATAATTTCTGTCACAAAATTATTATAGTTACAGTAGAGCGACACGGGAATGGTGTGCCTTTCCCCCCAAAGTTGCAAGTGGTCAGGAGTTATTTCTGGTTTTGGAAAACAAACGCAAAGGCCTGAAACAGATTTTGTTGGGTGAAAATGGGACAATATTGTCCCCTGTGTCCATGAGAGAAGACTGGAGGCCTTTTAAGCCAAAAGGAAACAATTCTTCGGGAAAGATGCTAGGGGACCCGTTGCAGGCTACATGTCGACAACCTTTGTAATTTTCAAGGATGCTTGAATCTGTATAAATAAAGCAGGAGTGTGCGCCCGTGTGTCCCGAATGCGTTTCCATGCCCCGGGACACAGCCCCCATTCAACCTTGTACCATCCGTGTCCCAGTTTGCATAACTTTAAACTCAGAACGGCAGGGGGGGGTCCCTACGCCCCACAATCTGTGAAAACCACAAATCGAACGAACACAGTGCCAGCGCAAAACTGGCCTTGAACCAGCGCGGAGGAGAACCAAAGGCGGCAGGCGGGTGTCCAACAGGGAAGGCCTTCTCTGGTGGGCAAACGCCTGACGCGCTTCCTTGCCCCTCCTCCGCACTGGTTTGAAGCTGGCCTCGAACTAGCGCGGGGGGCGGGACCAAGGTGACAGATGGGTGTCCAACAAGGAAGGCGCCTTCCCTGCCGGGCACCTGCCTGTCTCCCTTCCTTGCCCCTCCTCTACGTTGGTTCAAAGCTGGCCTCGAACCAGCGTGGGGGAAAACTAAAGGCGGCAGGTGGATGTCCAACAGGGAAGGCGCCTTCCCTGGTGGACAAACGCCTAATGCCCTTCCTTGCTCCGCCAGGCAAAGGCCAAAGGCACCGCTCCATTCGGGCCTTGCCTGCTGGGGAAAGGGAAGGTGACAGGCGGGCCACGGTCTGCTTTTCGCCCGGGGACACATGACCCCGGACGGATAGCAGCCTGTCAGCTTCCCTCTTCGCCTCGCTGTTTCGAGGCCAGCTTCGAAACAGCAAGGCGGAGAGGGAAGGCGACAGCCTGCTTTCTGCCTGGGGACGCTCAACCCCGGACAGATAACAGCCTGTCAGCTACCCTCAAGGCGGCGCTCCGTTCGGGCCTTGCCTGCCGGGGGAAAGCAAGCACCTTCCTCGGAAGGCAAGGGCCAAAGGCGGCAGTCCATACACCGGCCAGGCAGGCCCGGATCCAACCTGTCCGAAGGACGGGCACCTAGGCTAGTAATTTCTAAAGCGCAGTTATCAGAGAGAAAGGCAGTGTCTTGAATATATGGTGCTGCAGAAAAGTCACACCATTGATGCACCTGGGTCAATACTACCCATTCTGGTTGTGTATATCTTTAGGAAACCTCATCCCTATTCAAATGCCACAAGCTATTGGGCAGAACAAGACTATATTTAAATGCTTTATCATCTTTGCCATCCTCTGTAGATCAGAATAGATAAAATGACATATTATATGTGTCCATGTTAATTTAGGGTTTCTAATCCACAACATATTGCCTCTGAAAAACCCATTCAGTGAGGCCTTTGCCACGTGGGACTTCCAAATGAAAATTAATGGGGAAAACAGTATAAAGAAGACAAAAGACCAGGATAAGAAGATGCGGGTGATTTGACTTGTGGATGCAACACGAGAGATTAAATCAAAGCTTTTGCAGAGGAAAGGACTTTTGAGAAGGGATTTGTAGTCAATGATATTTTATAAGGGAGCCTCCTTAGATAAGAACATAAGAACATAAGAACATAAGAACAGCCTTGCTGGAACAGGCCACAGGAGCCCATCCAGTCCAGCATTCTGTCTCACACAGTGGCTCACCATTTCTTTCAGGGTATTCCCAAGCAGATGCCTTCACCTGCTTAGGATTCTCTGGAAATGGCATTGAGCGATATCCTGCCTATCTCTCCAACCCCGAGGTTGTCCTTAAGTATCCATAATTATAGCCATTGATACCCTTGTCCTCCATGAACTCGTCTAATCCTTTCTTAAAGCTGTCAAGACTGACAGCTGTCACCACTTCTTCTGGCAGGGAGTTCCATAGACCAGTAATCCTCTGGGTGAAAAAGTACTTTCTCTTATTTGTTTGAGAACTAGTACCCAAAAGTTTCATGGAGTGTCCCGTAGTTCTAGTGTAATGCGATAGGGAAAACAGTTTTTCCTTATCTACTTTGACCACACCGTGCATGATTTTATAAACTTCAATCAGGTCACCTCTTAGACGCCGTCGTTCAAGAGTGAAGAGGCCCAACCGTTGCAGCCTCAGATGGTAAGGAAGGTGTTCCAGTCCCCTAATCATTCTGGTTGCCCTCCTCTGCACTTTCTCCAACTCCATAATATCCTTCTGGAGGTATGGCGACCAGAACTGTACACAGTATTCCAGATGGGGCCTCATCATAGATTTATAAACAGGCAAAATGACACTTGCTGACTTATTTTCTATACCCTTCCTAATGATCCCTAGCATTGAGTTTGCCTTTTTCACTGCTGAGGCACACTGGGTTGACACCTTCATTGAGTTGTCCACCAGGACACCAAGGTCCCTTTCCTGGTTTGTCGCAGAGTTCAGACCCGATCAGTTTATAAATGTAATTGGTTTTTTTTTGCCCCAACATGCATTGCTCTGCACTTACCAATGTTGAAGCTCATTTGCCACTGTTTTGCCCACTCCCCCAGTGTCAAGAGATCCCTCTGGAGCTCCTCACAATCTCTCACAGTTTTTACTACCCTGTATAATTTAGTGTCGTCAGCAAATTTGGCTACCTTGCTTTTTACTCCTACCTCTAGATCATTTATGAAGAGGTTGAAAATCAGGGGTCCCAGTACTGAACCTTGGGGGACCCCACTCTTTACTTCCCTCCACTTGGAGACGTGTCCATTTAGTGCTACCCCGTTTCCTGTCCCTTAGCCAGTTGCTGTTTTTTTGCCCCAACATGTATCGCTCTGCACTTACTAATGTTGAAGCTCATTTGCCACTGTTTTGCCCACTCCCCCAGTGTCAAGAGATCCCTCTGGAGCTCCTCACAATCTCTCACAGTTTTCACTACCCTGTATAATTTAGTGTCGTCAGCAAATTTGGCTACCTTGCTTTTTACTCCTACCTCTAGATCATTTATGAAGAGGTTGAAAATCAGGGGTCCCAGTACTGAACCTTGGGGGACCCCACTCTTTACTTCCCTCCACTTGGAGAAGTGTCCATTTAGTGCTACCCCCTGTTTCCTGTCCCTTAGCCAGTTGCTGATCCAGGACAAGACCTGTCCCTTTATTCCATGACTGGCAAGTTTATTCAAGAGCCTTTGGTGTGGGACCTTGTCAAAGGCCTTCTGAAAGTCCAGATAAACAATGTCAACTGGATCCCCCTTATCCCCCTTATCCACATGCTTGTTGACACTCTCAAAAAATAGTGAGGCATGATTTGCCCTTGTAAAAGCCATGTTGGCTCTCCTTTAGCAGCGCCTTCTCTTCTATGTGCCTATTAATTCTATCTTTTAGGATGGTTTCCATCATTTTACCTGGGACACATGTCAAACTGACAGGTCGGTAATTTCCTGGATCACCCCTGGATCCTTTTTTGAAAATTGGTGTTATATTCGCTACCTTCCAGTCATCAGGCACAAAGCCTGATTTGAGGGAAATATTATATATTTTGGCTAGGAGATCAGCAATTTCATCTTTAAGTTCCCTGAGAACTCGTGGATGGATGCCATCTGGTCCTGGTGATTTGTTAGTGTTTAGCTTAACAAGACATGCAAGGACCTCCTCCCTGGTTATTTCTACCTGGCTTAATTCTAGATACAAAGGTAATTTATTAAACATACTAACAAAGAGCTGGCAAAGGGACATTGGGAGTGAGATATGTTTTTTATATACAACTGCTGTTGTAACTACCCCAACCTAGCAACCTGCACATTTACTGTTTCTATTATCAAGCTCAGTGGAAATGAATTTAAAATCTGGAGTTACTGGATTGCCGCCTAGTGCAAAGAACTGCCCAACATATTTCTCCAAATGATTTTTTTCTCATGGATTTGTCTGCTAGATCTGTTTCTCCCACCACCCCTCAGCCTATTTCGCAATACACACAAAAGGCCTTTAGCTTCCCACTTACATCGGGGGTTCAGTCCACTTAACTGCTTTTCTGCTTCAAATCTGGAAAAGATTTTGCTGCAATGTGAGAAACATCACTGCTGTGATTTACATTAGCAATAAAATAGATCAAACCATGCATGTGACATATTGCATCAGTTTCCTTACTAAGGTATGCCCTAGACAACTTCTGTTTATTAAGTTATGTAGTAAAAATGGAAAAAAATGCACAAGTCATAAATTTGTGGTTTACAAGGCAGAAGCCATTACAGCTTCTCAGTTCATTCCCAAAATGATAATACAGTAAAACCCCGACTTACATATGCTTCGAGTTACATAAAATTCGACTTACATAATGATTTTTGCACTAAAACCATGTCCACATTTACATAAATGACTACATAACACAATTTCCTATGGGTTTGCTTCGAGTTACGTAAAAAATTCATTTTTCCTATGAGGTTGCTTCAATTTACATAAATATTTTCCTATTGGTTTGCTTCGAGTTAAGTAAAAAAACCGATTTACATAAAAGCCTACGGAACAGACTTTTTACGTAAGTAGGGGCTTTGCTGTAATAATAATTTCATGTCAGAAATTATTCTGGGTTGAAAGGATTTTTGCTGGACAAACTCTGCTCAGGGAATGCCTGAATGAGGCTCCTTTCATGTCCCCGAGATCTTTTCCCAACAAAATGGTCCCTATTTATCTACTTGCAATTTCTTGCTTTCGAACTGCTAGATTGGCAGGAGCTGGGACAGAGACAGGCGCTTAAACCATGCAGTACCCGGGTCTTCCAGCTAACAAGGTGAGCTTCTTAACCACTGAGCCACCGGAGCACCTTCCCAAAATGATAGCATCACTGTATTAATCTTAGTTTTTTCATATTGCTGAATAATCCAAAATTTTGCTTTTTGAAAAACAATTACAGCTGTGTTTGTATGGAAAAATAGACAACTCACACCTTCCCCCCTGAAGTGTAGGCCTAGAATCACATCTGAAGATTCGTCCCTTGTCCCAATTAGACTTTCCTAACCTGCTATCCAAATATTAGTTTACTCCAACTCACAAATAAATAAATAAATACATTTTCAAACATTTATCTCCTTGGAATGTGGTCACTGGAGACTTTTGGTGTTCTTGAGATATATGTTTATTTACATACATACATACATACATACATACATACATACATACATACATACATACATACATACATACATACATACATACATACATACATACATACATACATACATACACATTAAAAGCCCCTGATAAAATGTGGGTTTACAGTCCAATATTCCAACTTACTGTCTCCTATCAAGTACTCAGGATACTTCTTGAAGGTGCTTCCATGACTCCAAGCTCATCTGTCTTCTCCAGCCTGAATGTGATCCAGGCTATGCCACAGAAATATATAATTCACAGATCTGATGACATTCTCTCCCACAGGAAGAAAGTGATTCTCAAAAGGCTTTCTCCTGCCAGAAGTTTAACTATAGTTAAACAGTTGAGATCCTCTCTCTCTCTGTCTGTATGTGTGTGTGTGTGTGTGTGTGTGTGTAGGGTTTTTAATGGGGCTTTATGTGTTTTAATGGGGTCTATGTGTTTTTAGTGGGTTTTAACATTGTCTATTTCTGTAAGCCGCCCAGAGTCGTTGTCGAGTTGGGCGGCAATAGAAGTATGAATAAATAAATAAATATGAAAAATCTCAACAATACAAATAAAAGGTACTTGAGAGCTAATATGGTACAGTAATACCTCATACAAAGTCCGCTTCATACAACATCGGATTCATACAACATCGCCTAATTCCTTGAAAAAAATTGCCTCATACAAAGTCGTATGACGTTGTATGAGGCATTGGAGTTTTCCCAGGTTGCATTGTGCCTGGGCAGCATAAAAGGCAGGACCCATGCGTGCATTGCTCTTGTGGGTTTTGCATGAGGCAAAGAGTGCTTAGGAGTGGTTTTGAGCACAATTCCGGATTTTTTTTTTATTTTTTTCGTCAGAATTTTTGGAAGCATTCCTGGGATTTTTGCAGCATTCTTCAGGTTCTTGGACAATCAGGGTTGCTTGACATGTTTTTGTAATGTTTTTAGCCTTTAGACAATGATTTCTTAAAGTTCTGTCAGTTTCCTGTCTGTTTCCTTGACTTTGCCCTGAAGTCTGTGCTTACAGTACAATGTATCTCTATGGAAACGACGTTGTATGAGGCATCGCGGCAAGGATTTGGACGTTGTATGAGGCATTGCGGCTAGGATTTTGCATACCTCATACAAAGTCCAAATCCGTATAAAGTCCAAACTTGTGGAACCAAGTTTGGACGTTGTATGAGGTATCACTGTACAGTGGAGGGCTTGGATTCAGGAGACCAGAGATAAAAATCTCTTCTCAATCATGGAAACTCACTGGTGAGTGACATTGATAAAATCATTTTAATAGCCCACAGAACCTTGAAACCTCTACTTGGGTCCCCATAACTTGGATGCAGCTTAATGGCACACAACAACTAGAACACTGACACACACACACCAACAATAGCTACACCTGCACAGCATGTTTGACCATTTCAGGTTTTCCCCAACACATACTGCTCAGAAATGGTGGTGACCCTGTTGCAACTGCAGGTTTTTAAACTACAACTTCCACAGTCCTTTATCATTAGCAATGCAAGCTGAAGATTCTAGGAGTTTAAATCCCCACCAAAATCTGGTGTGTCAAAGGTTCATCATCATTTTTAGGTCCTGAGTGAAGCACATTGGGTAGTGATTTGGTCATTCGAAACTGCTTCAGTACTGTCCTGTTGCTGAAAATGGGCAAATTGCAGTTCTTGTTGATGTGGGGACCAAAAGAAATAAATGCACCAAAAGTAGGAGAGAGTGAGTGAGAGAGAAAGGCTTTATTGTATGTATGCATATGAGCTCCTCTGACAGCAAGAGGGGCAAAGATCTAAACCAGGGGTGGCCAACCTATGGCTCACGGACCAGCCCCTGCCGCCACCCTCACCACTACTGGAAGTGGAAGTGGACACATTTACAACAGTCATAAGCACTGCCGTAAATGCAACCGCAGCTGTCATAAATGCATTAATGAACTCAATTCCTTCAGGATTCGTCTTCTACAAAGTAATAAGAGTGATTTGTATACAATCTTATGTACTCTCATATAATCTTAACCTATAAATCCAAGGGTTAACCGTTGGAACTGGCTATAGGTTGCTATGTGTCGCCCTACTGACCCGCACCCACCCTTCTTGAGCACGGCCGAAGTGGCTACGCAGGTCAACGAAGGATTTAGAAAACAGAAACGGGGGGCCTCAGCCCCACAAACGGCAAGAAAGGGAAAGAACTTCACTTCCCAACATTCCTTGCGCTGCGCCGCGCCAGAGCCAATCAGGCTGAGAGGCTCTCGCACAGCGCAGCGTTCGGACACGCGCCGCAGCCAATCAAAAGAAACGCATTTTAAAAAAACGCAGCAGAAACACAAAGCACCAACCCATAACTACAAGCCCCAGCGTCCTGCGCGCCATGAACACGCAGAACGCTGAGGAAACCGGCGCCTGAAAAATTAAAAAGAAAAACAAGTCACAAGCAAGCAAACACCAGCCGGCTTACTTTCCCTCACCCGCGGTGCCTGAAGGTCCCGAATGGAGTTTCCCCTTTAACATCAGTGGGTGGGGGGTTGCAATCCCCCTCTCCGCTGACTACCCTAGGTTGGGAGGTTTGAGGGAACAAAAGGGGTATGTTGCCCAAACCCTTCTGGAGCAAGGAGACCAGGGAGAGGGGATCGATCCCCCCCCTCCTTAAAACAACTCCGTCTTTTCTTCTCTTTAAAAACGGAGTTTTTTTTAAGGAGGGGGGGAGGGAATCGATCCACTCTGCCTGCTGATATTAAAGGGGAAACCCCGATCTACTTTCACGACTCCACACAAACAAAGCACCATAACAAAATAAAGCCCCTCTCCCCACCACCCAGCCCACCCTTCCTAACCCCCAATGACCATGCCCCCCTCCCCACCACGGGCCGGCGGCGTGGATATTCCAACGTGGCCGGCCTGCGAAAAAACCACCAACCTACCACCACATGGTATTTCAATGGGCCAGCCAGCCACCGAGGCCGCCCCACAGAAATACCCACACCAAAAACACAAACAAGAACATTCAACAAAAATCAAAAACAACAATAAACATAAAAATTACAAAGAAAATCTTCCAAAAACAAACAAAAATAAACAAGGACAAACACAACCCCCCACAAATCACAACACCACCACCCCTAACAAAACAGAGCACACAACTTACCACGACATGTGCAGCCTCAACGAGGTTCTGAATTGAAATGACAAAAGAACAGGAAGAATACACAGCCCAGGACACAGTCAAAATTAAAACATTACGCAACAGCACCACCCAGTGGCCACAGGAAAAATGACACTCAATGAATTCAACTTGATCTCCAACAATTTACAAAAGGGAAATTAGTTTTAAAAACGTTCAAAAATATCCAAACAAAAGAATTATTCAAACAAAAATAAATAAGAACACACTAAAAGAAAAACCAAACATCTAAACACAGTCAAAAACATTGAATGTAAAAAAACCTACACTTACACATTTTTAAAAAATTCTTATCCAAGGTACACCTATTACCAAAAACCACATAGGAACACATTATTTTTAGAAATGCCATTATTGGGGGGGGGGGGGAAATATATCAACCTTTCCTCTTTTTAAAATCAAATTTTTTTAATAACAGTTTAAAACACTACCTACGTATAAAAAAACATTATTTTCAAAAAATAACATAACTCATTTAAATACACATACAACAAAAATCATCCAACACCAATTTTCATATTAAAAAAAAACCCAAAAAAAAGCCCGGCAACGCCGGGCAACCCTTGCTAGTTTAACATAAAATAACATCCATACAAACAAGTCTATTGCTCTCTCGCTCTCTTTGAAATCCTACAGGAGTTAACCATTTATTGCATACCACTTCAAGTCAACACTTATGTTAATATTGACCCATATTAAAATGAGATAATATTGCTTTACCTTTCTTCTAGCGGCAACATTCTTGGGCTAAAGGTTTGCCATTCCCTATAACTTCCATTTTGGCTGAGGCATGTGGTTGTAGTCAGCACATCTGCTATGCAGGAAGGCATGGGGGTTGTCCAGACCCTTGAAATATCCACTGAAATCCTTCCACTTCCTGAATCCCTATAGTCAGAAGTTTTTAAATGAGACAAATCATAGAGATAGAAACCTAATAGACATTTCCCCCATCTTTAGCTACATGCAGTATAAAATCTTATTGGTTTCCAGCTTTGAAGGCAAAGAATTTTCAACACAATAATATCAATTCAGCATGGTGCATGGGAAGCTAGCTGGGGAAGATAGTTCTACCTCAGTTTGTGCAAGAAGGAGGTGGTCTGTTTTTTGTATTTCTATGGGCAATGGAAAACCACACCTGAGATGGATTGATTGTATGAAGCAGGGATTCTTAACCTGCGGCCCACGGCACCATTTCATGTGGCCCTCCACTGCCTCCACCACACCAGGAAGTGCCATGTGGTGGAGGAAGAGCAAAATGCCCGTCTGGTCCCCGAAGCTGTCTGAGGGAGCATGACTTGGCCCCCAGCTTAAAAGAACTCCTGGTATAAAGGAGCCACAGCCTTTTGTTTGCAAGACCTGAGCAGGGCTGTTTATGAGGACACTAATTGAGAGTACCCACAAGTCAGAAACTTTTAAAGCAGGGGTTCCCAACCTAAGGCCCAGGGGCCAGATCTGGCCCCGATGTCATTTCATGTGGCCCCCACCCTTCCAAGGACATTTGAGAAACAAAATGGCCATGCCCTTTGAAGCTGTTGGGACAAAATGGCCCTCCCCATCGTGTAGACAGGGCAAAATGGCCATCCTGCCCTTCAAGCTGACTGAGAGAACGTGACCTGGCTCCCGGCTTGAAAAGGTTGGGAACCCCTGTTTTAAAGGAACATAACAGCAACTAACAGGCATTTTGCAGACCTATTCCTTCCTCCTTTATCTCTCAATTGCACGTTTGGTGTAAACGTAAAGGAAAAAAACCCAGACTCCATTTCATACCATGTTATGCATTTCATTTCATTTATTAGACTTGTATGCCGCCCTACTCGCCGAAGCGACTCAGAGCGGCTAACATACCATGGGGCAACATATATTACAATGTTACAATATCAAATATGAATCCAACAGCATAATATAAATATAACAACATAATGCATCAAACTTTCCTACTTCACAGAATTTTAAAATATAGTAAACAACATTGCTCTGGTAAGAGATAACTTCAGTTTTAATGACTGACCTGGTTTTCCAACCCAAGGAAAATGAACTTCAAAAAATGAATTTGGCATATAAATGAGACAGGTTAGGAAATTCTGCTCTTTTTCGATATTAATTCATGGTTAGGCAATTGCTCAGAAACTGATTCTGCATGCTACTTGTACAATCAGAACAAATGAGTTGGAAGGGACCTTTTAGGCCGTCAAGTCCAACCCCCTGCTCAGTGCAGAAATCCAAATCAAAGCGGATCTGATAGATGGTTGCCTACTTCTCTCTTGAATGCTTCCAGTGTTGGAGTGCTCAAGACCTCTTGATGCAGTTGGTTCCACTGTCGCACTGCTCTAACCTTTAAGAAGTTTCCCCTAATATTCAGCCTATATCTAGCTTCCTGTAATTTCATCCTGTTATTATGCGTCCTGCTGCACTCTGGGATGATGGAGAACAGATCTTGCCCTTCCACTTTCTGATTATCTTTCAGGTATTTGAAGAGTGTTATCATACAAGGGACTGTGGTGGCTTAGTGGTTAAAATATTGAACTTGATGACTGGAAGGTCAGCAGGTCAGCAGTTTGAGACCTGAGGGAGTGAGCACCCGTCGTCTGTCCCAGCTCCTGCCAACCTAGCTAGCTGTTCAAAAGTAAGAAATTTGCAAGTAGGGAAGGTAAATAGTGTTTTGTGTTTAGTCATGCCTGTCACATGTCCACAGAAACATCTGCAGACACAGACTGTGTTGGCTCTTTGGCTGTAAGGTGAGATGCATGAACAGGAAAACCGCTCGAAACAGGCAAAGATCTGTTTCTTTGGATTATGGAACATACTATTTTGGATTACGGAATGACACATTTGAATTTAGAATAAATATTTCTTTATTGCATCTTTGCCTGTTTTGAATGGTTTTTCTGTTCATGCTGATACGCACCGTTTGGCCCCTCTTCATCTTGCTTGTAAGCTGAGATGAACAGCGTCCCCTAGAGTCGGATATGAGTGGCTTTCGAGCAAGGGAGACATTTGCTGTACCTATAATAATAAT
Organism: Bradypodion pumilum; assembly: GCA_035047305.1. Lineage (NCBI taxonomy): Eukaryota > Metazoa > Chordata > Lepidosauria > Squamata > Chamaeleonidae > Bradypodion > Bradypodion pumilum. The sequence continues at coordinate 33,049,041 of JAWDJD010000008.1, read as the reverse complement.
TAGAGCATATAATGTGCAATGCAGGGATGGAGGAATCACAATATGGGATCAAAATTGCTGGGAGAAACATCAACAATTTGAGATATGCAGACAATACCACCCTAATGGCAGAAAGTGAGGAAGACCTAAAGAACCTCTTGATTGGACTGAAGGAGGAGTGCAAAAGCTGGCTTCAGACTTAATATCAAGAAAACCAAGATAATGGCAACAGGTCTAATTAGTCCCTGGAAAATAGATGGGGAAGAAGTAGAAGCAGTGACAGATTTTACTTTCACTGCAGATGGTGACTGTAGCCATGAAATAAAAAGACGACTGATTATGAGGAGACAAGTTATGAGAAACCTGGGGAATAGAGTGAAAAGCAGAGACATTACCTTGAAAACAAAAATTTGCATAGTCAAAGCAATGGTATTCCCAGTGGTAATGTATGGGTGTGAGAACTGGACCATTATGAAGGCTGAGCGCAGAAGAATAGATGCCTTTCAGATGTGGTGTTGGAGGAGAGTCCTGAGAGTCCCCTGGACGGCAAAGAGAACAAACAGGTCAATACTGGAGGAAATCAAACCTGACTGTTCATTGGAGGGACAAATAGTGAAGATGAAGCTAAAGTACTTTGGACATCAAATGAGAAGGGAGGACTCACTTGAGAAGGCCTTGATGCTGGAAAAGGTGGAGGGCAAGAGAAGAAGGGGGCGTCCAAAGATGAGATGGATAGATGGTATTGTGGACACAATGGGCACAGAGCTTGGCGGGCTGAGGAGGATGGTGGAGGACAGAGGTGCCTGGAGGAAAATGGTCCATGGGGTTGCAAAGGGTTGGAATTGACTGTGCGACTGAACAAAATAATAATAATAATAATAATAATAATAATAATAATAATAATAATAATAATAATAATAATAATAATAATAATAATAGTATCAGAAATTATTATGGGTTGAAAGGATTTTTTGCGGGAAAAACTCTGCTCAGGGAATGCCCAAATAAGCCCTCTTTTAATGTCCCCAAGAACTGGGACAGAGACGGGCACTCAATCCGTCATGCAGTACCCGGGTCACGAACTGCCGACGTGCCAGCCTTCCAGCTACCAAGGTGAGCTTCTTAACCACTGAGCCACCGCAGCCCTTATCATATCCTTTTCATACCCAGTTCCTTACACGCCTTGGTTTCCATGCCTCCGATCACCCCCCCCCCCATGTTGCCCTTCTCCGTACTCTACCGGTAATTGGTTTTCTGCACACCTTTTCCTAAAGTGCGGTGCCAAGACCTACTCTATCTTTTTCTGTAAGTTTACGGGCAGAGCGGCCAGGAGGACTTCATTTCCCATCATGCCAAATCACGCCAGGGACCCACCCCTGTCCCTGCTCTCCCTCCCTCCCTCCCTCCCTGTTCCGATACGGAAGCCCAGAGGCGTTGTTCCTGCTCGGCTCGCTGCCCCCCCCCCCCCGCCCTCCCGCTTCTTAGCCCAGGATAGAGCTGGCTGGGAGAGGGAGGGCCGCCCAGCTCCAGCTGGGCTGGCGGCGGCGGCGGCGGCGGCAGGAGGAGGTAGAAAATGGCGGCCCCGCTGCTGTCCCTCTCGGAGGGCGAGGGAGCCCGTGCACGGCGGCGGGAGCAGCTCCGAGCCTGGGCAGAGGCTGAAGCCGCCACAGCCGCCGCTTCGGTCTCGCCTCTCGCCGTCTCCGGCGCACCCTCTCCGGCGGCGGCGGCGAAGGAGACGGCGCCTGCTGCTCCCGGGATGGGGTCCGGCTCGGACGGACGCCTCCGCCGCCGCCCTCGGGTGGTTCGTTTCGACCCGGCCGCCGAGTTCCTGGCGTGCTGCGCCGGGGCCGAGCTGGAAGCGGCGCTGGAGATGCTCCACGCCGACCCCGGGGCGGTGAACGGGACCAACGCGGATGGCATCAGCGCTCTCCACCAGGTACGACGACGGCGACCAGGAGCCCAGGCAGGCAGGCGGGCAGGCGGGCAGGGCGCTCCGTAGTAGTCTGTTCGAATCTCGCCTCTCTCGGGAGGAGGAGCTGCTCTGCCCGCGCTTGTGGTTTCCTCCCGGTCTACTCACAACTTCCCCCTCTCTCCTCTCTCTCCCCACCAATCTTTCTTGACTCCTTCGCCTCTCTCTTTCTGCCCAGAATACGTGTGAACGGACATGGGGATGCGTGCCAAGGAAAGGGTGCCTCTGAGCATGTGTAACAGCGTGTCGACCTTTCAGGGTTGGGATTCTGGCCCACCAGGTTTTCTTTTCCTAATGGCCATGGTTTGTTTGGTTATTACATTTTCATACTGCCCACCCCCAGATTTCCCACTCTGGGTGGTGTACAAAGAATAGAATAAACATGTCAAGATAAAACACCAATCTGACTTATACTACATGTTTATGTTTATTCGATTTATACCCCGCCCCATTCAGCACATGGCCGACTCAGTGCGGCTAACAACATATAAATGACCCCAAGATAACCCAAAGGGTTTACCTTCAGGATGCAAAATTCAAAATACAGTACAATAATAAATACAATATTAAAAAATACAACATAGCCAAAGGCTCAGATACAATATTACAAGCTACAATACATTTTTTTTTTTAAAAAATATTTATTTATTATTTAGATTTGTATTGCCGGCCACTCACTGCAGGACGGAATGAGCTGCTGTCTTTGTCCCAGCTCCTGCCAACCTAGCAGTTCGAAAGCAAGAAATTGCAAGTAGATAAACAGGCACCACTTCAGTGGGAAGGTGAACAGCATTCCGTGTGCTCCGGTGTCTAGTTATGCCTGCCACATGGCCACGGAAACGTCTGCAGAAGCAGACAGCGCTGGGCTCTTCGGCTTGGAAACAGAGATGAGCACTGCACCCTAGAGTCGGATACGACTGGCTTTCGAGCAAGGGAAACCTTTACCTTTACCACTCACCAAAGCAACTCCAGGTGCCTCACAATGCAATTGCACTTCACATTACATAAAAGACCCGACATACCATTAAAAACCTTACATAAAACATATTATAAAATCTTCACAGCAAATAGACAAATTAGACCTAAAACAGCAACATAATGCAACAAAATAAATAACTGATGGTGTCAGAGCAAGCAAGCACAAATATAACCTGGTAACTTATTGGCAAAGGTATGATATTAATAAAGGCTTCCTTGAAGAGGAAAGCAGTGGTGCCACCACCAAGAAGACTCTATTTCTAGTCATAGGCTTTCTTGCCACCTTCGGGGTCCGCACTTGGAGCTGCGCAGATTGTGATGAGCAGGTGATGTGGGGAGTTGTTTTGAGGGTGAGATGTTCTGACAGATAATAAGGTCCCAAACCATGTAGGGCCTCATATGATAACACTAACATCGTGTATCTGATACGGTAGGGAACAGGAAGTCAGAGTAAGTCCGCCAAGACTCGGGAAATATGGACCAATTTCTTTATACCCATCTCCAGCCTGGCCACTGCATTCTGGATCCTTTGCAATCTCCGTATCAGATAAAAGGTGGCCCCACATAGAAAGAGCATTACAACATTCAATCTGTGAGATGACCAATAAATGGACTAGGATTATGAGAGAACGTCTGTCCAAGTAGGAGCACAACTGTGAAATCTAATGAAACTGGAAAAAGGAGGCTTTTAGACGCTGCTCCTATTTTATGTTAAAAAATTTGATGTTCCTGTCTAGGGATGTTTCATAAAAGACGAGCCACTGAACTTGCAAAGAATGCTTGCCTTCTTGTACTAAGACCTGGTGGACTTAGATTTGCGTAGAGTGCCCACGTTAACATCAGTGGAACAAGCTAGCTAGGTCTGCTAAACCCCTAAATCAGGGTTTGAAATCCAGTAGTAAGTTGCACATTGAATCAGTTAGGGGTTTGGTGAGTCAGCGCCTCTATAAATTCCATTGATTCAATGAGCTTGCTTGAGTTGTGATTTACTGCTGGGTTTCAGCCAAGCATGATCACATTTTGGATCAACTCGGTGTCACTAGTACACTGCATCATTTTTAGGAAGCTTGGTATGAAGAGTGTCTATAAACCTGTGGGAAATAGTTTTGCTTCCTAGCACTGAGCTTTCATCCTGATTTGTATATGAAGGCAAGGTTGTCTCTGAGCACTCTTAAAACAGCTACACCCAAATCCATCTGCAGATTGAGACTCTGTTAGATGTAAAGGAAGCTTGCACAATCGGAGTTGGGTTGGGGTTGTTCTTTTGCACTTTGGGAGCTTGCTGTCTGTAAGACAAATGATGCTTTAGACTAGCATAAGTGCCAAAATATGTCATGTGCACACTGAAAACTAAAATGAAGGTTTGACGATCGCCCAACTTGATATGGCAAGCCGGCTTTAGTTCAACAGAGGAGCACACCGCATAATAGGTGTTATGGAGCTGTGGTGGCTTAGTGGTTAAGAAGCTCGCCTTGTTAGATGGAAGGCTGGCAAGTCAACAGTTCAAGACCCAGGTACTGCATGATGGATTAAGTGTCCGTCTATGTCCCAGCTCCTGTCAACCTAGCAGATTAAAAACAAGAAATTGCAAGTAGATAAATAGGGACCACTTCGATGGGATAAAGATCTTGGGGACATGAAAGGAGCTTCATTCAGGCATCCCCTGAGTAGAGTTTCTCCAGCAAAAGTCCTTTCAACCCAGAATAATTTCTGACACAATTATTATTATTATAATAAGTGTTATTTTATTGGAAGGCCTGGACAGGGTTGACTTGCATTGCATGTTGGGAGTGAATTTCTCAGGGAGGACGTGAAACACTTAATCATATTGCTCCCTTAAACAACAGATTTATTAATCCTAATTAATGCTGTGATGCACCCACAGTGTGCTGCTCGAATATTGACTGTGTTGGCCGGCAGCCATTCCTCTTAGTTCCTGTGTAGAATTGTTTCCAGGCCTTGCTACTGAAAGATTTTAATGGATGATTGGAGTCTGTGGTAGATTGTATTTTCCCACAAGTGTTGTGGTGAACACTTCTGGAATATGATTCCACTTTTCATCAGGGCAAGAGAATTCATTTCTGTTTGCAAAGACGGAAGTTATCCCTATTATAGTCCTTTCATGTCCCCAAGGTACCACTGTATTTTTCTAGAGGCCCATAAAAACAACAGGAACAAAATGTTAGGCATTCTGATGTGTCAAATAAAATAAAAATAATTCTACACAAATTAGCGTCCCACATCGTTCCTTCTTGCCACTGTTTATTTATTTGCCATATGAATCACGATTAAAATCATCTGTGGCATGGGGTGGATGCTTTCTTCTCTTTACCTTTCCTGGTGATCTGAAGTTCATTCTTGTTCATGACAGGTGATCAGCTGTTTAGAAATCTGTTTTCCCCCCTATGCTTGAGATAGGTTGCATTTACACATAAGGGTGAGACAGGTTTATTCCATATACACTGCATGTTGGTATGTATAACCTGTTGCTCTAGTTTAGGGATTCTCAACTTGCAACCTGCAGGCCGGATGCGACCAACGGCACCATTTCATGTCCCCACTACCACCACCTCCACTACACCCAGAAGTGCCATGTGGTGGAGGAAGGGCAAAATGGCTGTATGGTCCCCGAAACTGTCTGAGAGAGTGTGACCTGGCCCTCGGCATTAAAAGGTTGAGAACTCCTGTTCTAGTTTAACAACTGCTAGCATTAATGGTAGAACCAAGCAAAAAATTAGAAGTAAAGCAATCACTTCTATACCGCCCCGTAGCACTTAATGCACTCTCTGGGCAGTTCACAAGTTAAGTAGCAATTTGCCCTCAACATGCTGGGTCCTCATTTTACCGACCTTGGAAGGATCGAACTTAAAACCATTTGGTTGCAGGTCAGCAGTTTAACCACTGCAACACAGAATAACTGAATTCCACTAAAAGCAAATGAAGCTGCTATACAATGCATCACTTCTTGAATTAGATTTTTTTACAGCTTTGACAAAACAAGTTTCAAACTGCAACTCTTAAAAAAAGAAAGCAAAACAAACACATAAGAATGAGGTAATTAAAGGTAACTCATTTGAAACTCCTTTCTGTTATAATGTACAGGTATATTCAAATTGAAGAAACCCTGGCTGTTGTTTTATTGCCAGTTAATGAGAGTGTTACTAGAATCTCCAATGCTTTTTTTCTTTATATCAGAACATTCCACAGTTCCAAATTGTGGACCTATATGAATATAGATAATATTCAAGAAAAATGTTTAAATTATTAGACTGTTTTGATCAGAAGTATTATAGGGTATTTACTAGTTCTCCTTTTGCACATGTGATGGGACATAAATGCTGTATTGAATGCATGTCTGTCTATACATTAACAGAAAATTTGTCCGGTTTCTACATAGCCTCATTTTACTTGTTTATGCTTTGATCTTCCTACTTCACTTCAAAGTCTATTAAGTTACCTCCGGATAGTCCAGTCAGAATTTTGTCCTGATGAGAGACACTCTTCAGCATTCATCTATTGGGCAAGCAGAGTTAATTTGATCTATATACGTTTAGCATTGCCTCTTATGATATTTAGAGCTTGAGAGGTGTGCAGAGAAGTTTTTGATTTTAGCTGTTGTTTGGACAGTGTTTCCCAATCTTTGGGTTTGGGACTTCAATCCCCAGAAGCCTAAGTCATTTCCCCAAAGCACTGATCAGCCAATGTACTGACATAGGCTTCTGGGAATTGAAGTCCACCAGTGTTCTGCTGAACATAGTTTGGGAAACACGGGTCCAGGAGTTGGGGTCCATGAAGTGGATGGGTTTGGTGCTGTATTGCCTTATTTCATTACTTATTTGCTAGCAGTTCTTAATGTACTTCTGGAGGAGGAATGCCAGCCAAATAATAGATTTTTTTGCAGTGGAGGTGAGTTTCAGCAGTCAGTAATAATCCTGCACGATTCAGTAAGAGCTACATCCACTTGCTGTAGAATAGCGTAAGGACAGAGTTGTTGCTCTTATTGTTTGTGGAAGTGCATTCCAGTTTGATTCAGCCAGTTTCTGAAGTGTGTTATTTCTGATGGCAACTTTCTGTTTGGTACTTAGACATTGATTTTGTGATTCAATCCAGGGTGATGTCCAAATATTTTGGAACAGGGCAGCTTTCCATAATTTTGCCTTCCCAGCTAACTTGAACCTTCCTTTCTGCTTCTCTTTAAGTGGAAGGCACAGACTTGTGTTGTTTTTTTTAAGCTTTGGCTTTAGCTGGTCATTTTTATCTATATATATAAAAGAGAGGTGTGGTCTTGTATGTTTTCGATGGGCTCCCACACCCCTGGATGGAGTCCAGTGAAACTTGCCACACACCTACCGAGGTCTGGTGAGACGGCAGCGGAGAGGGGCCCGAACCCCGTTTCGGTGTGTGCACCCCAAAAACGGGTTGCGAAGGGCATCAGGATCCTCCCTTTGATCCTCCTCCCAATGATCTTACTCCCCAATGATCTTCCAGCAAGACATTTAAATCACCCACCAAGTTCCAGCCCTCCAAATCCATGAGGTAAAGGAGACACATGGCTCAATGGCTGGCACCATATTTAAAATACTAAAGGACAAAGCATGGGAAAGCACAACTTTGGAATCGCCATCTTGAAGGGGTCAAAGAACACCCTCCCCTCTCTCTTCCATGAGGAGGCTACAGAACAAAGATGGAATTGGCACCCCAATTCTATCACAGCGCAAAAGCAGAAGAAAGGGCAGAACTGCGCATGCGCGAAAGTCCGTGCATACGCCAGACACAAACCGCCATTCGTGGAGCTGTTCGCCTCAGCAACGATGGCTTACGAGGCGGCATCCACAATGAGGGAGGAGGCGAGGATGGACAAGCCGTGACCAGGAGAGGCTGCAGCACAGATGCGTGAGGCCACGCACCCCCGGGACAAGCCATAGTTCAAGAAGCTGTTTGCCTCAGCAGCAGCGGCATGCGAGGAGGAGGCTGTGCCGAAGGAGGAGGCGCAGACGGACATGCCGGGGGCGTTGCTGGGAGAGGCGTGCTGAACATAAACCACCGTAAGAGAAGCCGTTCACCTCCATTAGCCTCAGCAACTCCCACGACTAAGCCCACCAATGAGGAGGCCGCCGGCGGGGAGGACGCAGTGTCCCCCGCAGTGGGGGTGAACCACGCGCCAACGGATGCCGCATCCTGCACCTGGACCACAGCTGCCGGCTCCACTGCCACCCGGGGGGGGGGGAGGCAGTACCTCTCCAGACGACCCCCGGGTGAAGCCAGGCACTCATGCTAGTAATATTATATAAGGCAGTGGTTCCCAATGTGAGGCATCTGGGAATTGAAATCCAAAAATCAAAGATTGGAAAATACTGGTATAAGGAAAGATCTTCTAATGCAGAGGTTATTTATTGCTTGATGTATTGACTACCAAGGCAAGAATATCAGCATAGATGAAACTTCTGCTATATGGGAATGCTGGTTGATCTTTTATGTAGAGGTTAAAATTAATGGCAACAGGATGCTACCCTGTGGGAGGCCTTTCCTTTGATTTCTCTATTGACTATACCTCCCTTGACATTCAGCAAAGTAGAACACTTACCATTTCTGTTACTACATGATCTTATTAAGGAGGTACTGTTTTTTGATCATCAATTTATGGTAGACAATGTTGTACAGTATGTCATTTTAAGATTGACAAATGCTGCTCCAGTTATTTTATATGTTTCACAACCATCTTCTATTGCTGTTAGATTTAACATTTGAGCCATACAGTTCTCACCAAGTCCAAAGCTTGCCTGTTCTGGAATTTGAAGAGGTTCAATTTTAGGGGCTAGATTAGTGGTTCCCAACCATTTTTTGGCCATGCCCCACCTAAGCATCTCTAAAATCCTGACTCCCGCCCCTCCCCGGCATATAATTCTTACCATTCAAAAAGTGTGTTCCTATTCACATGGAGGAAGTCTAAAAGGACATTAACTTGGTCTAATGCATTCTCGAATTGCCCCCTTTGGGGCACACAGGGCTAGATGATTTAGTATTATTCATTCAAACACTTTGTGTAAGCAGCATAGTAGGAAGGTTGACCTTTAGTTTTAGGGTTCTGTTGGTTCTTTTTTGCCTGATTTCAGTATAGCAATTACTTTCATCATCCACCTTAAAACATTGAAGGAGCCATTCCCATGTGTTTTGCCCAAACAATTAATTTGCTCCATCTGTATATAATTAAGTCCCCCTGCTTTGCCATTCCTCCATATTCTAATGGCTTCCTCTTGTTCCATCAATGTGCAGGAAGTAGTAAGACTCAAGTTTGAATATTCCTTTAATGTTTGGTTTTTATTATGTTTTGATTTGTCTTCTCTGCCAAAAGCAGTTAGTGTGCTATTTGATTTGAGATTATATTTGCATACAGTTTCCTTTTGTTTGGATCATTGTTGACATTTTTCAATAGTCTCCAAGCTTTGTAGCTGCTTCTTGCCATGCCAAGCTGTACTATAGTGTCTATCCAGTGAGTTCATTTTGTTTCTTCAAGAGTCAAAATCAAGTTTCTCTGTTTATTTAAGGAAAAGATTTTCTTCATTGTGTGAAATAGTACCTGGGATATAGTTGGTCCCTTTTGGAATGGAGGCACGAAAACATTATAAAATGAAAGTTACAGATTGATTATAGTGCTCTGGCTGAGAGACAGTCTGAAGCACAGCTGCATCTAGCATTCTTGTATACCAGGGGTTCACAACCTACGGCCCACAGGCCAGACCTGGCCCACAGCGCCATTTCATGTGGGCTGCCACCGCCAGAAGTGGCAGAAGCAGCGAAAACAGCCAAAAACGTGCTGTAAATGCATCAGCAGCTGTCATAAACCCATTTACGAGTGCAGCGGACTCGTTTTACAGCGGGGGAAACACATGTCTGGCCCGCTCAGCTGTCTGAGGGGGCATGGTCCATCCCACAGTAGGAAAACATTGAGAACCCCTGTTGTAAACTTTTACTAGTTGGCCTTTCTGAAATTATACCTCCTTACAGGATGATACTGTATAGGTTAAGGTCAAATGGGTGAGTAAATCTGACATAGAATAAGATTGTGCTGACTGTATGAGATTACATGACTTGAACCCTTAATGCATTGTTGAACTATAGGCTCATTAACAAAATTTAGATCTAGATTGTAGCCTCTCTGTCACCTGCCATTGTTAAATGAACTGGGTAATTTAGGATCATATACTGTATAAGGCACATTGAATAGAACTCTGCCCGTTTAATAACAACTTGACATTTTCATTGCTATGTTCATTTCCGCAAATGTTGTTATGTCTGTTGAAATCTGGTAATTGAAGTCCAAGAACACCTGGAGTGCTTAGGTTCACTATCAGTGCGCTCGGATGGTTTCTGGCTTATCCAGGAAGCAGCAGATCAGGATTCTACTAATATCACCATATGTTTTCTATTTCTGGTTGGTTTTGTCACTTGCTCTAACGAAGGAGTGAGGGTAGTATGGCTTGTTTTTAGATTGCAGCTCTCACAACCTTAGGCAACATAGCCAGTGATCAGCAATGCTGCAAGTAGCTGTCCAAGGGCCGTGGTGGCTTAGTGGCTTAGATGCTGAGCTTGACGATGTGAAGGTTGGTAGTTCGAGGCCTGAATTCTGCGTGGCAGAGTCTGTCTCAGTTCCTGCCAACTTAGCAGTTCGAAAGCAAGTTGCAGTCCAGCAACATCTGAAGGTGACAATTTGCCTAACCAGTCCTTTCACAGGCAAAACGAAACAGGTTATATACTAGCCTGTGAACAAGCCCACAGTTCATAAGTGGTGCCTTACCATTTTGTGTGAACTTAGTCAACATAAATCAATTCAATAAGCACATGTAATTCCTGAATTCCTTAGTTTATAATAACTGAATCATCTTGTGATCAACAAGTGTGCCCCTTGTTTGCTCTGATACGTCTTGCTCTGGTAAAACTGTGGTTGCTGTTTTCAGACACTGTGACAAATTTTGGTTTGCCTAAACCAGAATGTAAGGGAGATCATCTCAAATGGCCTGGGGATAATATAAATCCAAAGGCATGATCTGAATTACCAACCAGTGACACAACATGTCAACCGAGATGTGCAGTGGACTTCTTTGCATGTTTATTTGGAAATATTTTCCACTTTGTTTAATCTTTCCTAAGTGTGTTTTTGGGTTAGCAGCGGATGGATGGATGAGGAATCAATACAAGAAGATGCTAGTGTTATTGTGTACAGTACACTGGGGTTGGTTGAATTTCATGCTTCCTTCTTCTTATAATTCATCTCCCATGGTGGTTGATGTACCCTCCCCTTTCCTAGACTGCTTTTGTGTGCACCCCAGACTAATAACTAGCATCCTGTGAGCCAAATCCATCTGTTCACTACATCAGTGATCTTTGAGTCTGTAAAAAGAGCCTCCTAACCACAGACAAGCTTGAGTTATTTGTTTCTCAACACTCTCTCTTTCTAACCCCCCACTTTAGGATTTTAATTTCGCTGGGGGACTATTTGTGGTTTTTAGAGCACTTGTTTAGTCTTCACAAGAGTTGCAGAGGTTATGTGGTCAAGACACTGAGCTTGAGGACCGGAAGGTCAGCAGTTCAAGGCTTGAGTGCCTGTCGTCAGCTCCTACCAACCTAGCACTTCAAAAGCAAGAAATTGGAAGCAGATAAATAGGTACCATTTTGGTGGAAAAGGTAACAGCATTTCAGTCATGCCTGCCACAGTAATGCCTGCAGACATTTGGCTATAAACAGAGATGAGCACAGAACCCTAGAGTTGGACACAACTGACTTTAGAGCAAGGGAGACCTTTACCTCTGTCTTCACAACAGTCCTGTGGGGTAGGTTAGGTGGAGAGGACATTGGCCTCACAGCCCATTGCTCGGCATACCTGTCAACCTTCCTGGATTGGCTGGGATTTCCCGATTTTCGGCACCGATTTGCGCCATTTCCTGCCCGCAGCTGCTAAAACCCCAGAATTGGCAGCGGGGGGAAAGAGGTACTGCACATCCCTTCTGCACAGATCGCCTTCTACGCATGCGTAGAAGGCTTTTACACTTGCGTAGAACCCTTCTACGCATGCGTAGAAGACAATCTGCGCAGAAGGGGATCGTAGAAGCCTTCTACGCATGCGTAGAAGGGTTCTACGCAAGCGTAAAAGCCTTCTACGCATGCGTAGAAGGCTGTGCAAAACCATTCTGCGCAGGTCTCGTCGAAGGCGACTTGCGCAGAACCGTTCTGCACAGGTCCCGTATTTTCCGGAGCCGCGGTTGACAGGTATGTTGCTCGGTATAGATTTGGCAGCTGCTTCCCCACATCCAGACCAGCCCGATCAATCGCTATGATGGACTATTGAGTCTGAGGCTAGTTTGAAGGGGAGAGAGACAGGTTTTAATGGGCTTTTATAATTGAAATGGAGCAAGTAGTGCTCCACTACCTATGGCCCATGGGCCGGCCCCGGCTCGTGATGCCATTCCATCTGGCCTGCCTCCTCCTCCTCTGCACCCGGAAGTGGAAGCGAAGTGCATTTACATCAGCCATAAAACACGCCTGCGCATGTTCAAACGTGCCCGCGGCTGTCATAAACGCGGAAGTGGGTGCATTTGTGACAGCCGTAAATGCTTCTGCTTCCGGGTGTGTGGTCCGGCCTGCTCAGCTGTCCGGGAGCGTGGTCAGGCCCATGGTGTAAAAAGGTTGGCCACCCCTGGCATAGATGGGGGATCTGTAGGGAGGGGTTGCGACAGGACGAGCGTATTGGGAGCTTCTTTGCCTGTGTGCAGAAGAAGAGGGTCAGTTAAAAAGGCCCCAAAACAAGTTGGTTGTATTGGGTGAAAGTGAGCAACATAAAAACATAGACCATGGAGCTTTGGATTACTCACAACTCCTGCTGGATGTGTCCAGCCAGTACTTGTAATGTTCAGTAGCTGTGGAAGGAAGGTTGCTGAGGTCTGAGATAAATGTCCCTTTCTTGGGTTTTGCATTAGGAGACTCTGGGGCCGCTATCCCCCCTCTGTACTTCTCCTTGCTCCATCCCACAAATACACTTCTGGTTGATTTTCCATGACTTCATTTTCTTGCTGTTACTTGGCTTCTTGCCCTGGTCCCCATCCTCCCACCATCTTCAAACAGCAGCCTGTCAAACTCTGGCTTGAGAAGCGGAGGCAGAGATGATGTGGAGTTTCCTCCTGTATGAGGAGTGTTGTGGTGGGGTTTAAGGGGTCTCATAGGAGAAGACATCAAGAAAATGGATCTTTCGAGGCATTGGCAAGGACAGGAAGTGACGCTGTTGATATTGCCATGGATAGTTTGGGGAGGGCAGTAAAGTAGGAATACAGAATTTGTGGCTTAGTGGTTAAGAGGCTGAGCTTGGAGACTGGAAGGTCAGGTTTCGATACCCGAGGGCTGCGCTTGGGTTTTGAAAGGAGCCTCATTTAGACGTTTCCTGAGTGGAGTTTCTCCAGCAAAAATCCTTTCAACCCAGAGTAATCTCTGACACAAAATTATTTTAGTAAGTAAAGGTAGCCTTTGCTTGAATGCCAGTCAAATCCGACTCTAGGGTTCAGTGCTCATCTCTATTTATAGCCCAAGAGCCAGCGCTTTCTGTGTTTGCAGACATTTATGTGGACATGTGGCAGGCATGACTAAACACTGAAATGCACGGAATACTGTTTACCTTCCCACCAAAGTGGTACCTATTTGTGGTACTTGCAATTTCTTGCTTTCAAACTGCTAGGTTGGCAGGAGCTGGGACAGAGTTGGCAGCTCACTCCATCATGCAGCACTTGGGTCTGGAACTGCCGACCTTCCAGTCATCAAGTTCAGCGTCTTAACCACTAAGCCATAGCAGTCCCGGTGAGTAAACAAATCGGCAAAAAAATACAAAAAATGTTGTAGCACTTTAAAGACTAATTCCTGTATTTAAATGTGAGCTGTCGTGTATCAAGTCCACTTCAACAGTGGATTTGATTCATGAAAGCTCATATTTACATACAGGAGTTAGTCTTTAGGTGCCACAACTTTTTTGTCCCTCCTTTTTTTTTTTGATGTTTTTTTTCCTGATATGCTTGCACAGACTAACAAGGCTAACATTTCAAAGAATTTTATAGAAGTGATAGGATGTAAGGCTACTAAAACAGCAGGAGGAGTTTGTAATCCACAATTGCAAAATTGTGGGGGTTGAAATTTACTTCTAAAAAGAAGGGTTTTTTTAGATTGTGAAATTTCAGCAAGTGGTAGGATGGTTTAAGAAGAATTCTCTTGGCTTATTTCTTCAGTGTTCATGTAGCTCTTTTCCTTTCCCTCTAGGCAGCTGAAAGCGGGTAAATGACGCACAGAATGAACATCTGTTCAGTGTGTACTTCTGTAATTTATACAGGTTGTGGAATTCAGGTTTTCCCAAAGGTGGGATTTGGGCAGCTTGGAAATAAAATGTTAAAAACACACACAGCCCTGAGCAATCTTAACCTATAAGGAAGGGATGTGGCCATGCGTTTGCAGAAGGTGTGTCCACACACGTGCAGCCTATCCCATAATGCACCGGCTACACTTACCTTTTGTCCTGGACATCATCACCGCAAGGGTCCGGAAGCTGAGAGTGGGGCCCACGAATGCGGAAAAACAAAAAAAATACAAGTCCCAGCATCCTCCGCGCTGCGGCTCGCCTCAGCCAATCAGGTATAAGGACACAAGCGCGGAGGAGGCGGGACAGCCAGCGTGCGTCGGTGGAAAAATGGCCACAGAAGAGGTGGGGCCAGGGACGCGCGCAGCGCAGACCGATCGGAGAGAAAGCCTGTTGGCGCTCTGTTCGGCCTCCCCGGTAAGCCAGGGCCAAAAGCGGCACTCTGTACTGCCCTCGCCTACCGGTGAAAAGCGAGCGCCTACTCCAGGGTGAGGAGGCTGAAAGCACGGCTGCCTTTGGCCCCCGCCTACGAGGGGAAGCGAGTCACTTCCCTGGAAGTCCAGGGCAGAGAACGGCACTCTGTTCTGTCCTGGCCTCCCAGAGGGAAGCAAGCACCTACCCCGGGGGGCGGAGGCCGAAAGCACGGTTGCTTTCGGCCCCTGACTACTGTGGGAAGTGAGCCACTTCCCCGGAAGGCCAGGGCAGAGAACGGTGCTTGGTTCTGCCCTGGCCTGGAGGGAAGCTAGCACCTCCCGGGGGGGGGGGGGGGCGGAGGCCGAAAGCACAGCTGCCTTTGGCCCCTGCCTGCCGGGGGGAAGCGAGCCACTTCCCCGGAAGGCCTGGGCAGAGAATGGCGTTCTGTTCCGCCCTGGCCTTCCGGAGAGAAGCGAGCACCTACCCTGGGGGGCAGAGGCCGAAAGCCCGGCTGCCTTCAGCCCCCGCCTACCAGGGGAAGTGAGCCACTCCCTTGGAAGGCCAGGTCAGAGAACGGCGCTCCGACGGGTGACCCGACCGGTGAAGCTGGGTAGCAATGCTAGTGATGGTTAAGAAGGGCAGCCTGTGTGATCCAGTGATTAGTGTTGCACTTGAGTTTAGGAGATCCAGGTTCAAGTTGAAATTCAGCTATGAAATTTGATGGGAACCTCGGTCCACAGGCATGGTCCACAGACCATCCTTAGAAAGGTAACTGTGGATCAGTCCTTGTCTCTACAGTCTAGTTTATTTCGTGGTATTGTGAGAATAAAATAAATGGATGCAGTAGTTTTAAAATGAAAAAAAAAATATGGAGCATATTTGCTACTGCTTTAGGCTCAACAAGGAAAAAAAGTGATATAAAACAGCAAACCATCCTGTAACAGGCTTCATAGACAGAAAGCACTAATTTTTTGTTGCTGGTCTCCTTGGCTAAGTTAGAAAGCCTGGATGCTGCACATCTGTGTACATGCTTCTTGGAATTTCCCATTGTCAACATTCTTCTATGCATTTAGTCAGGAGAAGGGAGAGTTTGAAGTGATATTTATTTAATTAGCTATTTAATTTATATCCCACCAACAATTAGTGTTAAGCACTACTCTGGGTGACATACAATAATTATTTGGTTAGTGCTTGAAGGATTGACACATAGATGATGAAACAAATGCATTTTTGACACATCAAGTGATAGATAGGAGTTGAACAGATGTGTTCAGGTTATAAGGGAAATGATTTAATCTATGCGTAGGAAGGTCTGTCTCATATTAAGAGCTATTTGGCAATGGGGCAGACTGCTTCAAAAGTTGTGCTCTCTTTCATTAGCAGTTTTAAAGGTTTATAGATATCTACTTGGGTTCTGCTGTAGTAGCAATAGCAATTACCGTATTTGCTGGTGTATAATACCCACTCCCCCCTTAAAATACACTGGAAAATGGAGTGTGTCTTGTACTGTATATAGTGGGCTATTTTGGTAATAACGGGGTGCGTCTTATACGCCGGCAAATACGGTATATACTACCCTATAGTGTTTAGCAGCACACTCTGGGCAGTTCACAAGGTAATCATAATTTCCCCCCAAACATGCTGGGTACTCATTTTACCATCTTGGAAGGATAGAAGGCTGAGTCAACCTTGAGTCAGGGTCGAATTTACAATGCCAGCAATTTTGGCTGCAATAAAGTAGTTTAACCACTGCACCACCACTAGGGCTCTGTAGTGGATTTCTTATGGATTGACAAGATGATCTTTGTAGTCCCAATTATATGTGTGGAGCTAATTTAGACTCAAAACAAGGCTGTGAATAAGCACACCTCATCTAATTTTGTTCTGCTTCTTGTAATGCCTTGTAGTTATGTAGCACAATAACCATTAATTGGTGTACTGTATGTGCAAAAGAATTCTTTCCTCCAGACACTGGTGGGAGGGGCATCAATCTACATACTCAAGAGCACTCCTTTCATTAAAGATATAACCACTGGTTGCTTGTTGACACATAAATGTGCTCACCCTACTCATCTGAGTTGAAAAACGCTGGGCTGGAGACTGGAGTAACTTGGCTCCATTAAACTGTATTCCTAGGATTCTGGATGGAAGTGATCCATGTCTTCCAGTCATCTCTTACCCAAAATACCTGGGTGTTTCTCTTCTGCCAGGTTTCCCCTCTGTTGCTTCTCTGGCTGTTGGCCAGGGCAATATTTAGAATAGCCAGTAGAACAACATGTTTTGTGAAGAGCAATGAGCATGTTGTAGTGTGAGACCTTTTTCAAGAATGTTTTCCCTTAATTCTACAAAAAGCCTGGGAGCTGGATGCGGAACCGGTTTCCAAGGTATCATTAAAAATAGCAGGCATGGGACTGTAGGTTGGTTTTTTAAAAAGTCAGAATTGGGAACATTTGGCCTTTAGAAATTTTAGAGCACTGCTAGCCAATGCTGGGTGGGGTTGGTTGGAGCAGTAGATGGCCAGAGTGTTTGCACTCCCTTTAAAGCAGGGGTTCTCAACGTTTTCGCACCACGGGCCAGACCACGCCTCCTCAGACAGCTGAGTGGGCCAGACACATGGTTCCCCCCCCCCGGTATAAACGCTGCCATAAACCGCAGCAGGCATGTATGCACAGATGCATTGGCACAGGCACATTTATGACTGACGTAAATGCTTCCAGGGTCGTTGCCGTGGGCCAGGTCTGGCCCACAGGCCATAGATTGTGAACCCCTGCTTTAAAGTATTATCGTATTTAGAATGGGCATAGAATTGAAAATTCACCGAAGAGAAAAAAGAACAACTGCTAGATAATTTTTTATTGACATTCATGCCACTGAATGCCATATTTGCCACTGTAAGAGCACACTTTTTTCGTCTTAAAATACACCGGACAAATTGAGTACGTTTTAATACTCCGAAACACTTTATATGCCAGCAAATATGGCAGATGACATCTCATATCTGACGCTTGAGATTATCACTGGTTAAAGGTAAGTGTTTCCCTTGCTTGAAATCCAGTCGTATCTGACTCTAGGGTTCAGTGCTCATCTATGTTTCATAGCCGAAGAGCCAGCACTGTCTGCTTCTTCAGACGTTTCCGTGGTGATGTGGCAGGCATGACTAGACACCGGGGTGCACAGAACGCTGTTACCTTCCTACCGAAGTGGTCCCTATTTATCTACTTGCAATTTCTTGCTTTCGAACTGCTAGGTTGGCAGGAGCTAGGAGGTAGGACAGAGACAGGAGCTCACTCCATTATGCAGCACTCTGGTCTCAAACTGCTGACCAGCCGACCTTCCAGTCATCAAGTTCAGTGTCTTAGCCACTAAGCCACTGCAGTCCCATTATAGACCAATACTGTACTTAGAAGCAAATAGACGTTGTCTTCTACCATGGAAACATATGGTTATGGGTTTCTGGTATGGTAGAGGAATTGTACAGAAAGGTAGAAAGATTAATTTATTCAGTTATACAAGTGTTACATTCTGAATTCAAAAGACTGGTTATATTTTAGGTAGCAAACATCCTTTTGTCAAGGGAATAGTTTATACTTAGAAAGTACAGTTTTTTGTAACAGACAAATCCAATCCTCTCCCCCTCGTCAGATGTCTTCCCCAATAATTTCCAAAGAATGTGGCCTCTAAAAATATACATAATTCCCCAGATGAAGGGAAGTTCTGCAGGTGGGAGAGTTGTTGATGCTGTGAGAAGAAGCTTGATCAAACGTAGGCCTTCGTGTGCTACCGTCTTTCATCTTCCAATCGAGGTGAAGCTCCAAGACTCTTGAATTCAGTGGAAGGAGGAAAAGCCTAACAAGGAAATGCACAGTGCGCTCACTGCATACTCAGCTAGGGGAATGTTTCTGAGGAGCTTCAGCCAACACCAGCCAGTTGCATTTGTTTGTGGAAAATGAAATCTTTGCATTCCAGGCAGAAGCTATTAATATCAGTGCTCAGCTGGTTAGGTTAAACAGCTGGCATCTTTCTCTATGTCTCCCATCGCCATGAGGATTGCTTATATTCGAATACAGCAGAAGAAGAAGAATCGCTCGCCAGAATGTACCCTCATAACTTAATTTGAATGTGGGTGTTTAATTTATTTATTTGGGGTCAACTAGAAAATTGGAAACCAGTATTCACCCTCCAGTTAAGCTGATCTGCTAGCCTTCTGTTCTCTTTCAAGGCACACATGCTGTCCCCTTACAACTGCATTTCATTCACCTGGTCTGCTTACCCATGGAGAGTCACCAGGGTGTTGTTGTAGTGTGTAACTTGAATCTGGGATGCAAGAGTAGGTGACAGCTTTATTAGACTATTGGAAAATCAGGGAGACACCGATCCAGGTCATAGCTTGGTCAAGAAATCTGCTATGTAATTTTGTTGTGATGATAGACAGAAGACAACTCAATAAACGCCCTTGAGTTCCTGGGAGGAAGCCCAGGAGAAACAGAGTTAATTAATTCAATTTCCCCAAGGACACAATACATTTAATTCAAAACTGAACATAGCTGAGCAATGAAGCTATTGTATTCTACAGTTCCAAGGGACTGCAACACCTCAAGGTTTGCAAGTTTGTTTTTTAGAAAAGCATGTTTCTAGTCCTTGAACCTAGAAATGGATGCTTTGAATAACAACAATTTTGCTTTGCTGTCACACCAGTTCCAACATATGGTGACACCTTTCCATGGCTTTCTAGGTAAAAAATACATACAAGAGGTTTACCATTCCTTTCTACTGGGAGCACCCTGGGACTATGCCGCTTTCCCATGACTACATAGACTGGCCCTTCTCCCTTGAGGCACGGTGAGGAATCGAATTCCCAGCCTCTGGCTCCAGAGCCAGATACCTAAACTGTTGAGCTAACCAACCAACTATGTGGACTATACCTAGTATAATCAACATTTACCCTTACGCTTTACCACCTTGTGTACTTCCACTTGTTATCACCTACAATGATTATCTGAGGACATTGTGCAACATAAGCAAATGTGTTTCAGATTTTCTTAATTCCATTATACAAATAAATGCATGTATTTGACGTAATGCATTTAGTTGGCCTTATCTGTGTGATCAGAAAAAATCTGATTTCTTGTCAGAAGATTTTGCAATATTCTCTTGTGATAGGAGGGTGCACACTTCTTTTTTGTGATAGCATGGATGCTTATATGTGTATATGAAGTGTGGGGTTCAGTCTCTGACATCACTGCAGGTTGCAGATATGAAAATCTCAAACAGATTTGAGAACCATGGCACTTTGAAAGCAATAGTCTAGACCAGTGGTTCCCAATGTGGTGCACACCCCCCCACAGGGTGACTTCAATTCCCAGAAGCCTAAGTCAGTACGTTGGCTGATCAGTGCTTTGGGGAATTGACTTAGGCTTCTGGGGATAGAAGTCCAAAAACCAAAGATTAGCAAACACTGGTATAGACCGTGTGATATAATTTATATATTTTGTGATTTCTAGGGATGTAACAGCTGGGTTTCAGTTTCCAAAATTCTCCAAGAATTCCACAGGGAGAATTTTGGGAATTTCAGTCCAGAGACCCATCCATGCCTTCATACACCTATATTTTGCTCATCTGAAGTAGTAGCCAGTTTAGATGCTTTGCAGTTTACTGTATTTGCTGGCTTATAAGACACATTGAAGTATAAGACGCACTTTGTTTTTCCGATGTATTTTAAGGGGCAAAAAGTGTGTCTTATACATTGGCAAATACAATACTTTGGCTTTACTTCCTTTAGTTAAGGAACCTGCTGCCGTTTGTCCCATGAGTGTAGTCTTGCTAATTTTTATGCTCTATGGAGGGTACCTCCCAAAGAATTAGGATACTGAGAAACCATTACAGCAGCTTCCTTTTGTGTACATTATTTATTTTATTTATATTTTATTTTATTTTATTTTATTTTATATTTAACCTTAGATACTGCTTTCCTTTGTCAATGACAAACTCAAAGCGGTTAACAACATATTCAAAAAACAACAAAACAGAAATACAGTACAGCATCAAAATTACAATATAAAATAACAAAACAAAAATAATGCAAAAATACATTTGAATATTCGAAGAACAAAGTCAGTATAGTACAGTAAAAATACAACAAAACAAAAATTCAAAAATAGGCATCATAATGCAGTATTGTACAAATTTCAAAGCAATAAACAATACATATTTCAAAATCAAACAGTACACAGTTCAGAGCAATACTATACGCAAAAATACACAGTAAATACATTGCAGAGACTCAATCCACTTCCCTCCAGGCTAAAGACAGCCGAGGGAGAAAAAAGTCCGGCAACAGTTCCTTCTTTCCTCCAGACTAAGCCAGCCGAGGGGAAAGTCCGGTAGCGTTGACGTCGGCATGGGTGGATTTATGGCCTTTGATCCTCTCAGGCCACAGCTGAGGCTGGTCTTCCTGACCGCCCGCCAGTGAGTAAAAGTCCATCTCTCGTGGCGGCGGCAACGGAGGTGGGGGGCGACTTTTGTAGCCCTCCGAGGCCACAGCTGAGGCTGGTTTTCCTGGCATCTTAAGGATGCTGGGAAGGGAGGCGCCCCCGGGGGTGCAAGTTCCGCGCTCAGCTGCGCATCCCGACGCCTGTACAGAGTCTCGCCAGCCAGCCAGCACGGTCGCTGACTCTGCGGCCCCAGCCAAAGCCCCTCCGCCTGGGCGGCTTCCCTCGGTGGCCTCGCCGTGCGATCCCTGAGCATGCCCAGCCGTGGAAGGCACGCAAAAGAGCCAGGGGCGTGTGGAGCGGAGTAGCTGGGTTGGGTTGGGCAGGGCTGGGATGCCCGCCTCCCTTCCTCCCTCCCTACAGGAGATCAGCCTGAAACAAGCCATAGAGCAGTGATGGTGAATCTTGGCACTCTAGCTGTTCTTCTACTTCAATTCCCAGAAGCCCTGATCAGGAGTGCTGACTTGGGCTTATTGTAATTGAAGTTCCAGAACAGCTGGAGTGCCAAGGTTAGCCATCCAGGGTCATAGAATCTCCAAACCAGGCTGTTCCACATGAGCAAAATATAGTTGTCTTTAGCTGTGGCTCTGTAGGCCGAAACTCCCAGAATTCTGCCTAGAGTCCCCAAAAAATCTGAACGGAATCTTTCTAGTGAGTATCCACACTAGTAGATACAAACATTGTGAAGGTGTAACTCAAAAGTTGACCACATGCTGTCCAGAGGTATCTATTTTGCATGTAAGGTTTGTGATATAGACTGTGGGAGAAATCTCTGCCCAGAGTCCCAGAAAACTGCTGCCAGTCAGAGTAGATAGTATAGTTCAGTGATGGTGAACCTTGGCACTCCAGGCATTCTGGAACTTCAATTCCCCAATAGCCCCGAACAGCAGGATTACTGACTTGGGCTTCTGGTAATTGAAGTCCAAGAATGCCTGGAGTACCAAGGTTCGCCATCATGGGTATAGTATATAGTGGTTAGAACACTGGACTGGGACTTTGATTTCAGATCTCCATTGAGTCACTAAAATTCAGTGGATGACCTTAGAATAGAATAGAATAAATCTTTATTGTTATTTTCCCCTTGCAGGAGCAACAAAATTTCTTGGTTAACTATATCAACTCAGATTTGGCACTCCAAATAATTTAAAACAGCTGCAAAACACTAATTAAAACAGTACAATACAGTACAATATAACAAATAAAATAAGATGACTTCAGAGTCCAGAGTTTCCATTTAAGGCCAAGATTGCTCTAGAGAAGAAACTGTTCTTGAGACGGCTCGTTCTCGCCTTCATTGTTCTATATCTCCGTCCCGATGGCAGAAGCTCAAAGAAGCGATGACCAAGATGCGATGGGTCTCCTGAAATATCTAATGTTTTTCTATGGCACCTAACGGTGTAAATTTGTTCTAAAGTAGAGAGTGAACAACCAATGATACTCTCCACTGTTTTAATAATTCTATGCATCACTGACCTATCCCGATAGGTACAACTTCTGTACCACACACATAGACTATAAGTAAGCACACTCTCACTGGCGCAATGATAGAAGGCAAGCAGCAGCTTTTGCAGAAGAGGTTTTTCTTTAAAGTTCTCAAAAAAATACAATCTCTGCTGCACCTTCTTCACAAGCCCGCTTGTGTTGACACTCCAGGGCAGATCCTCCTGTAACTCACTGCCCAGAAATCTAAACGTTGTTACCTTGGATGACTTCTGATCCCTACCAGACTTGCAAGTTGTTGTAAGGTTACAGGAGGTAGAATGCAACCACAGGATCACCACTGGAGGGGGAAAAAGATCCTGTATAAATGTTATTGTGAAGAAGCTGACCCTACATGGGCAAAACATCTTATGGAGAAGAAGTGAAAGGTAAACAACCAGCTTCCAGGTGTTAAGTACTACCCAAAAGGGAGTTAGGATATTGCCCGTGATTCCTCTTAACTCTTCCTGTCCACCCTACATGGGCAAAACATCTTATGGAGAAGAAGTGAAAGGTAAACAACCAGCTTCCAGGTGTTAAGTACTACCCAAAAGGGAGTTAGGATATTGCCCGTGATTCCTCTTAACTCTTCCTGTCCAAAGGCCAAACTCCGAGGACAGAAAAGTCCAGTTGAAGAGAGCCTGGGCCAAAGTTGAGGAGGTTTGGTGAGGGCTATATCAGGGAAGAATTTCCCTTCAGCTGTGGTACCCAACCCTGATGAGCCAGATAAGATCAGGAAAGGGGAGGATGGTTATAAGAGCAGTTAGTAGAATAAGGCATGATAGTTAGTGTTTTTGGGTTTTCCTTAGTCAGTGGTGGCAAACCTATGGCACACGTGCCAGAGGGGGCACTCAGAGCCCTCTCTGTGGGCACGTGCGCTGTCGGTCCAGCACAGAGTTCACTCTTCCCAGCAGCCCAATGGGAGCGCTTCTTCCCTCCCCTCTCTGGGGTAAGGCGGGTGGCTCACATGCGACGTGAAGGTGCAATGTGGACGGCAGCCTGTTGAGTCTGTGGCGAAGGTGAGTTTGGGCACTCGGTCTCTAAAAGATTCGCCATCACTTTCCTAAGTGAAACACCATGTGGCCAGGTCCAGCCGACTGGCTCTTTCCCGCCAAGGGGCTTTACACAGATTCAGTGCCTACAGAGCTTAGAGTAGGTTAGGTTATTTAGCCAGGCAAGGCTGGCACTTTGGTCTAGTGGACAATCAGCCATTGAGGCTTGAAGGATTCACATTTTCACTCCTTCCTTTTAATGGTAGATTTTGTTGGACCCTATGAGTGTGCTCAGTGGGTTCATTGGGCACTTCAAGGTAACTTAAATTCAGTCCTTGGCTCCTAGCTTTAGCCAGAGTATTTGGGAGCAGTTACTGCTTGGGCCAACTACCAAGGAGGGGCAGCTACGTATATACAGAACCTTGCCTGAGAAAGCCTTCCTTTTTGCCAAGCCAACTCCAGCCAGGGAGTGGAGGTACAAGCGGAGTAGAGAGGTAGTCCCATGGCCAAGGCACACCAGCAACCTGAGAGCTAATCTGGGTGCAGGAAGCTACATACTTGGGAGGCCAGAACGGACCCTCCTTACTAGCGTTACTTGACAGCTACAAATAAATGAACTACTAGTCAGCACTGGGAAAATTAAATAGAACTTTTGACAATGTACAAAACAGTTCCATATGGTTTCAGTGATTCTTCCTCTCCCCCCCCCCCCACCCTAAAGTGTGTCTCTTTTGAAGATAGCTCAAGATGTCTCAAATTTTTATTCCAAGTGCACTCAGTACAATACACCCCCAATGATCTTGCTTGTTGCCTGAACCAGTTTTATCCTCCATGTTCTCTTGACAATAAATCCAAAACCTGTTATTAAATGCAGATGAAATCTAGCACAAACTGCTGTCTTGAGTTCTGACATCTTTTGTGCTGGAAGCACAGAAAAGTAGCACAGCTGCATATTCTTGGCAGTGGAAAAGACATCAAAGCCTTTCTGTCCCAAATCTTCTCCCTTCCTGCCCCCACCTCATCCTTTGCAACGAAGACTTCATAGCTCAGTGGAAGTCTCCCGGTGATTCTCATGTTCTGTTATCTTGATGCTCATCTGGTATCCAGCATGGGATGAAAGGTTTCTGGAAATCTGGTTTAGATTTGTAAAAGTTGGGGTGTTTCTTTGCATATTTGTGGTAATAATGCTGCTCACGTTGCATCCTTGTCACTTAACTGGTTGTCGATTTGTAAATAATAAGAGTTAATGATGGCTTGATTCTGCAGAGCTTTGCATCTGTGTGATCCTCCCCTTATATTATCCAGTTTAATTACTTATTCTTTCATAGAAACCATAGTTTGCCTATACATTTCAGCTATATTTTCGTCAAATGGCTCACAGCTCACCTAAGCCTCTGACTGATGCAAGTTAAATCATCATTTGCTGTTGTATCCAAAGCAGAAAATTGTGAGTAGTGCTTGTTCTCCAAACTATAGTTTGCACTTCTGGACTTGGAGATCAAGTTTAAATCAGTGCAGCGGCAAGCCAGGGTTTGGCTTCTGGGTGAGATGTAGCACCATTGTGAGTTGTTCAACAAGTGGAGCAACTATGGCCCCACTTTAGCTTCAACCATTATCTGTCACTGCATATTATACCACCCATTTTCCCTTGCCTCACCCCATGGTATCTTGCCCCACCCCGGGTGAAACAGAGACAAAAAGCTCAAGTCTTAACTTGTGTCCACTGAAAACCCAACCATGCAGCCCTACAGTCGAAGCAAAGCACATCTAGCAGAACACATAGAACATGGACATTAAGAGACTGTGCTTAGAGCAAGGAGATCCCTGGTTCAAATCTTGTCTTTACTTCAGGGGTACAATATCTCCAGTCTGTAGGACAGTGTTTCCCAACCTTTGGTTTTTGGACTTCAATTCCCAGAAGCCTAAGTCAATTCCCCAAAGCACTGATCAGCCAGTGTACTGACTTAGGCTTCTGGGAATTGAAGTCTCTCTGTGGGGCGTGTGCTCCATGTTGGAATCACTACTCTAGGACAAATTCAGCCCAGGGTGAATTCTCCATTTAGATATTTTGAGGTGCTTCCATTCTCAAGGACCAAGGCAGTCCCATGTGTTAATGAAAAGAGAAGATTAGGGAGTTGAGCATTTCAGGAAAGGAGACCTGGGCAAAATGTTAGGAGGAATTTCCTGATGGTAAAAAATGTCATGATATTTACCCTCTTTCAGGGGGAGTTTAATCATGCCTTCCTGGCACACCTCACCATTTGCCTTCTTACCAGCAGCGTCTGCCTCCTCCTCCATGGGGCAACCCCCCTTATGAGTTCCCCTTGGCTCCGCTTGGCCCAAGCTATCAAGGGTGCAGGGAATAAGAATTAGGTAGCATAGATGTGGCCTCTCAGTGTGGTCCAGTCAACCCCCAGTCCCTATTCAATAGACACAAAGGGTCTATGATTAATAAGGTTTATTAAGTAGGTTAAGAAAGTGAGTATAGCATAAGGAAGCAAACTTGCAAACGTAGTCATTCAAAGTACATACAAAAATAAAGCAAACTTAACTGGTTATCTGGGCCCTCTGGCCCTCTCTGACTCACAATTGCATTATGTGAGGCCCTCCCACGACTGGTCCACGGTGAAAGAGAGTGAGCAGTTTCTTGCACAGTGGTTTTATTATCCTGATATCAGTCTTCCCACGTGGGGACTTCTAGCCAATTGAAATTAGTTTACATGCTTCTGTCGCTCATTGGAATGTCATATACAGGGACTCCTACATATGAAATTCTCCATCTTGAAGCACTAGGCAATCAAGTGGCTGCACAGGGATCAGGGGAATGCACAGTCAGAACGGGGTTTTTCCATGACAAAAAATCAGTTCAAAGGTAGAATAAATTACTTTGGAAGTGATGGGCTCTCTTTCATTCAACGTGTTTGTAAGGGTTGCTTCATCAATGCACTTCTGTATTTTGATTGTCCCTGGGATTCATTCCAAATGTATAGCTCTATAGCTCTCTTGATGAGAGGTTTTCTGTCTCTTCTAGGCCTGCATTGATGAGAACATAACGGTGGTTGAATTTCTGTTGGCCAATGGAGCTGATGTGAACCAGCCTGACAACGAGGGCTGGACTCCGCTTCATGTTACTTCTTCCTGTGGCTACATGGAAATCGCACAGTGAGTGTGGGGAGGCGATGGGTATACCAAAACAATGCCAACTCCCAGGCCATTTTTCTGCCCTTGTGACAGTTGTGCCTTTGACATAGCACTGTTAGAACAACAGACCTATCCTCAGTCAGTGGTTTTTAACTTTACTGCTCCAAAAACTTTGGACTTCAATTCCCAGAATTCATTCCAGCTGAAGCTTCTGGAGGATGAAGCCTGAAACACCTAGAGAGCCAAAGTTTGAGGACCACTGTCAGCTTTTTGGTGTTGCTCATCTGGGAGTGAATGGCAATGACAAAGCCTGTGTCTGTCCCAATATCTTGGTTTAGAGTTGGGACTCTCCAGAGGATATGAAATCATCATTAGCCCCTGCTGACCAGCCAGTGGTGACAGAAGTGGTTGTCCATTGACATGTTGGGGTGTGTGTTTGTTAATTTCATCATTTGTGTCCTATTTGCCAAATTAGTTGCCACAGTGCCCCCTAATTTTCCCACTGTAGGGGACCCTGATAGCCATTCATGCCCATCTATGCCCTGCACAGCAAAAGAGTACTAGAGAGACCCCAGTGAAATTACTAGCCAGAGCTCCCTGTTTTAGTTCACTAGCCAACAGGAGCTCTCTTACTGCCACTTCCCATATCAAATGCAGCAGGAGAGGAAGAGAACAGGCCACTCATGGGAGTCAACAAGATGCATCAGGCCTGGGGCATGAGGGTCACAGTGGTTGCATTACTTGCCTTTTCTGAAAGTGAAGGTGAAAGTAGCACCAAGTAGCCTGAGGCAACTAAGAGCTTTATTTCCATGTTCTCTTGATTCTGTTACTTTCATCAGAACTTCTTTGTTTGTTTTTTAATTGTGTAACAGTCCTGCCACTAACTCTAAATCTACTCCTCTTTTTCTCCACACTCTTGTTTTGAGCAGGAAGGTCCTGGCTGGACGTTGGACAAGTGGAAGGTGTCTTAAAGCAGGGGTGCCCAAGCTACGGCCCATGGGCCAGATCCAGCTCCCAACACCAATTCATCCGGCCTGCACTGACCTTGTCGCTCCCGGAAGTGGAAGTAAAATGCGCCCGTACAGTAATTCATTTACCAATGAGGGCAGTGCGGGCTGGATAAATAGGCATCAGGGGCTGGATCCAGCCCCTGGGCCGTAGTTTGGGCACCCCTGGTTTAAGCAGAGAAAATGGCAACTTAAAAAATCTTATCTCATCCTGTTGCAAAACATCTGTTGTAAAACAGATTGCAAGGTGCATTTTACTTCCCCTTCCAGTGGGAGGAACCACATGACCGGACCACTAAACCACGCAACCAGCCCACAGCCCAAAAAGTTTGGGCCACCAGTCTTAAAGGATAAGATGTTAAATTATAGTTTATATCTTAAAATAATTGGCCATTCTTTCTCCTAGCAATAGAGGCTTATTGTCTAGGAATGTGTGGCAGTATATTAGCTCTAAAGATTTCAGCACTGCTTGGGCCCCCAAGGAACATAGGTCAGCCAGATTAGGCATGGCAGAAAAAGATCTGTTGGGTGTCTTTGGTCTAATCCAGGATTGCAGAGGTGAGAGGCCTGATGTAGGGCTAGAAGGGCCCAATGGTTTGACTCTGGCTTCATTGTCTGGCCCAGATACCTCTTGGACCACGGTGCCAACATTGCTGCGGTGAACAATGACGGAGAACTGCCAATGGACATTGCCGAGGCTGACAACATGGAGGCCTTTCTGCGCTCAGAGATTTCAAAGAGAGGTAAGAAAGGAATGGAAACCATGAGCTTGAAGAGAAATGTATTTCTTCTTTCTCTTAGGACGCTATTCCCTTATAACACTGATGCCATTCAGGGTTCACCAAGTGTCTGCGTCCATACATGGATGCTGTATTCCCCACCCTCGCCCTTGGCCACTGGTGCTACATTATGGAATTACTGTATTTGCTGGCGTATAAGACTCATCAGAGTATAAGATGCACCCTGTTTTTTATACAGATTTTTATGGAAAAATAATTTCCAACATTTTTTCATGAATTTCCGAAATTAACACCAGTGGGAAGTGAGGTGGAAACAGGGTTGAGGGATCTCTTTTTCCTCCCCTCCATCCCAGTTTCCCTGGCTGGTGGTGGGAAGTGAGGTGGAAACACCCCTAAAGGAGCCCCCCCCATTCCACTTTCCTCTGCTGGTGGTAGGATATGGGTGTGTGGAAACAACTTTAAAGGGTGGGGGGAGAGGGCTCCTTTAAGCCCATTTCCACCTCACTTCCCACCACCAGCCAGGTGGGATAGAGGGGGGAAAGAAGGATCTTTTAAGTCCGTTTCTTTTCTCCCCATCCCATTCTCCTCGTTTGGTGCTGTGGTGAAAGGAAAAGAAGGATCCTTTCTGTAGGCAGTGGTGGGATTGGCCGGGATTCAGCCCAGGTGATATTGCTCCTTTAAGGAGCCTCTTGCCAGCTGATCCCTCCCACCGCCACTGGCCATCAGGAGGTGGGAAAGGCTCGGCTGGGCAAGAGAGCTCCTTTGGAAGCTGTCTTTTGCCCAGCACCGAACTGCACCGGGGGGGGGGGGGGGTTACCAGTGTATAAGACGCACTCCGTTTTACCAGTGTATTTTGAGGGGGTAAATTGTGTCTTACATGCAAGCAAATACAGTATCTCTTAAAGTTTTCATTTTAAAAACTGTACTATCCATCAAGGGGTAGGCTGCAGGATTGTAATTATGGCCCATGCTGTTCTTTTCAGCTCAGAAGATTCTGCAGGTAAAGCAAAAGGATAACTTCAGAAATATTGGGCAGCCTCCCAGACTCACTGAGCTATGTTAAGAGAACGATAGGATGATACAAAAAATAAAATAAAATCCTTTACCAGAGTAATTTGATGAATTTTGCAAATGTGCATATATTTGCTTAATGTGTGTGATTTGTTTTGCATTTAAATCCATTGGAAGTGAAGGAATCAGGGCACTTGTTTGAAGTAGTCATGGAATCACAGAATACCAATCTCATCAGTGATGACTCTAAGCTTCTGAGAGATGGCGGATGGGGGTGCGGTGGATTTGGGGAGATGAGAATTACCTTCCTTTGAGAATTTTACAGCCATGTTGGAGAAGCTGCATTCAACTCCTGTTCTGCTATGTGACTCTAGCGCCATTCCGATCTTCTACCTCACATAGCACCTTCCTCTGCTTTCAGGGGTAGATGTAGAAGCAGCCAAGCGAGAGGAGGAGGAAGTGATGCTTCGAGATGCACGCCAGTGGCTGAATGCCGGCAAAATATCTGATGAGCCACACCCCAAAACAGGGGCCACTGCCCTCCATGTGGCAGCTGCCAAAGGCTACGTCGAAGTCATGAGGTGAGAGGCTGAACCTATGTCTTCCTCCCTTAGTCCACCTAACACAACCATTCTGAGGGTTAAAAACAGCTTATGTCCCTTTCTTTGGGAAATCATGCGTAGAGTAGGGATCTTCGAAAGAGTAGAGTCTCTCTTTTGTCTTGCTGTGTGTAGAGATTTGGTATCAAAGTTCACCAGAGCACCTGGGCCCCCAAAACAGATGTCAGCTCATGCCAAAAACTCATATCTGCCTTGTCAAGTTTAGCCATTTGCCTTATCCACCTCCCATATCTTCTCGCTCAGCCCTGGGTAACTGCATCACTACCTCTAAAAATCTCTCTTTGGATGCTTAGCATGAATGGGGTCTGGCTCCCAAGCTCCATCTAAACTTGCCAAATATTGCACAAGAACAGGTGACACATTGGGAAAGGTGTGTAGTCTACAAAGTATTGAGTGCCTTCACTGGCCTTCTGTCAGTGCTTTTAACAAAAAATGAGAATCCCAATGCCAGACTTTTAACCCTTATCACCCCAAATTGGGGACTCTGACCTCCTAGAGCAGTGATGGTGAACCTTGACACTCCAGGTGTTTTTAAACTTCAATTCCCAGAAGCCCTGATCAACAGGAGTGCTGACTTGGGCTTCTGGGAATTGAAGTCCAAGAACACCTGGAGTGCCGAGGTTCGCCATCACAGATCTAGAGCGTGAGCTGGTGTCTGTTTGTCCTCATAACAAAAACTGGAGGTTAATAAAACTGGAACTGCTGGAGTTCTAGCAGGTCCACCATTTTCTCAAACCCGTATTCTGTTCCTTTTGCCTTAAAAGAAAAACCCTCAAATTTCCTATTCCTTCCTTATTTCTTTCAACTGGTTTAGCTTCCCTTCCTAAGAATTCTATAACACATCATTTCACATATGGATAACTCGCCTCTGAAAAGTTCATCAGAGTCCTGCATTGAAACTTGGCCCGTAACTCTTCCATAACTGGGAAGTTCTGTGATCCATCGCAGTCATTGTGCCTCTCTTCCCTACACAAGACCCTGGAGCTTTAGCTCTGTCTTTCATCTTTGTTACTGTGGTCCACCTCTTACAACCCAGTTCCTTTCTCTTGGAGGCAGATGGGTTCCAAGATGCTCTGACATTACATGCTTCCCCCTTCTAATACAGGCTGCTCTTGCAAGCTGGCTATGATCCCAATGTGAAGGACAAAGATGGATGGACTCCTCTCCATGCAGCAGCCCATTGGGGAGTAGAAGAGGCCAGCCGCCTTTTGGCCGAGAACTTCTGCGACATGGAGGCACTTAACAATGTGGTGAGAAACTGTGAGCTGGTAGGCGGGGGAAGGGGCCCTCCTAGCAGGGTAAGATATTTCCCTGCCTAAAGCCTTGGAGGGTTCCTTGCCAGTCAACTCTTTCTACAGCAACTTGGTATGTTCATATACATTTGTGTTTTGTACCGAAAGAGTGGGAGACTAGATCTATTGCCCAAGTAAAGAAATGTTAATGGCTTAATTCTGTTGGATTAAATCTGAAAAACTGTGGCTATGAGTGGAACAACAGTTTTCGTATGTCATAGCAGGTGCTGAAAGTCTGGCCAGGTTATCCTGCTATGGTAATAGAGTAGACCAGCATTTCCCAAACTTTAGTTTTTAGACTTCAATTTCCAGAAGCCTAAGTCAGTTCCCCAAAGCACTGATCAGCCAATATACTGACTTTGGCTTCTGTTAATGTTGCATAAAAAGAAGAGTTCTACCTGCTCAAAGTATTAAAGGTGGCAAAACTTCCATTTATACTTTGATGATTTATTGGTTTTTGATTCAAACAGATCAGTTACTAGATTCTGAGGGCATGAAGCCAAGTGTGAGGGAGAACTAGGTGGGCCAGAAGAATTTGGGGTTGATTTCTTCACTGGTTAGATGAATTTAAAGCAGGGGTCCTCAGCCTTTCCAAGCTGAGGGCCAGGTCATGCTCCCTTAAACAGCTTTGGGGGCCAGATGGCCATTTTGCCCTGCCTGCACGATGGAGGTGGCCAGTACATTAAATAGGAACCACACATGGTACTTCCAGGTGTGGTGGAGGCAGTGGAGGGGGCCACATGAAATGGCACCATGGGCCACATCTGGCCCATGGGATGTAGGTTGAGAACCCCTGATTTAGAGCTAGGACAGTTGATGACTCAAAGCGCTGAGGCTATATCAGAGAAGAATCTCCATTGTCTTGTCTCACATTTCTCCTCCTGAGCATTGTTCCTTTGAGGCTATCCTTATGGGACTCCTCTTCATCCATGTGGTTTTTCCCCCTCCTAGGGCCAGCGTCCCTGTGACCTTGCAGATGAGGATACTTTAGCTCTACTCGAAGAACTACAGCGAAAGCAAAATGATGTGAGTTGGTGTTTTTTTCTTATTTCGAGCTACATTACATCATCATCAAATCATACTACCCGCTGTCTTTAGTCTTGTACTTCTTGTTCGGTGCTTAAAGTTTCGGAGACTTTATTAGGACATGAACAATCCTACAGAACTGCTTCTTGGAGCTTTGTGTGCTAGGCTAGGAGAATTATAGTTCTGGAGTAAACTCAGAGACAGTGCCTTTTCTATGGTGGCATCCTCTTACAGCCGGTCCCATCTTGGAAGACTCATCTGGTTGAAATTCCTTTTGGCCACTTTTAGGCTGATCTTGCATTATTATAGATTTTTAATTGCCTTTTAGGTTTTTTTTAAAATCGGATTCTCAAACTGTGGCCTGTGGGCCGGATGCAGCCTGCTGCACCATTTCATGTGCCCCCCCCCTGCCTCTACCACACCAGGAAGTGCCATGTGGTGGAGGAAGGGCAAAATGGTTGTCTGCCCCCCCAGATCTGTTCGAGGAAGGGTGACCTGGCCCCTGGCTTTAAAAGGTTGAGAACTCCTGTTTTAAATAGTGTAATTTAAGAATTGCTTAGCCTTACTTGGTAGCTTAGAGGTTTGGGGATCTGACTGTAGAGTGAGATATTGAAAGATTGATTCCTCACTGTGCCTCCTAAGAGAAGATCCAGCCTTTGTAGTCATGGGCAAGCTGCACAGTCCAGGAGGTCTTCAGAAGAAGGGAGTGGTACACTCCTTTGATGTATTCTCTACCTAGAAAATAATGGAAAGGGTCACCACAAGTCAGATGCAAAACTCCTGTCTGACATCACCAGATGTTCAGACAGGAGATTTGGAACCCCACTGCTTGGGTATCCCCTGATATCTTAGCTGGTACCAACTAGTGCTACTCTCTGATTCTGCTCTGTTCTGACCTCATTAATACCAATCAAACTCAGATGTCTTTTCAGCCTTTTGGGATTGTTCCCAGCCCTCCTATTACTATTGGTATCATTGTTGCACTTTTCTCCCAGAGATGCTGTACATTGTTGTTGTTATCATTATCATCATTATTATTATTTGTCCGCATGCATGCATGCATGCATGCATATGAAGGCTCAAGGGCTAGAAATTTGCTTTTTTGAAAAACAAACAATTAACTTCCAAATGTTGAGGTTTTGCAGTTCCTTGGAACTGCAGAATACGAACAGCTTAATTGCTGAGCTATGTTCAGTCTCAAATTAAATGCATCGTCTCCTCGGGGAAACTGAATTCGTTTACTCTATTTCTCCTGAGCTTCCTCTCAGGAACTCAAGGGAGTTTACTGAGTTGTCTTCTGTCTATCTTCACAACACCCCTGCAGAAAGAGTTTAGACATAGGGATGGTGAGAGGCTCAAAAATCACCTACCAGATTTCTTGACTAAGCCGTAGTCTGGATTTGTGTTTCCCAGATCTTCTAGTGGTCTAATAAAAGTATCACCTCCTCTTGCACTCTGATGCAAGTTGTACACTATGACACCATCTTGATTGTGTTTACATTAAAAGTTGTGATAGGAATAATATCCCTCTGGGTGCCTTCATCACTGGGTGATTTGTCATCGGATAATAGACACATCAGGGGCTTCTCACCAGTAGAAACTAGGGGAAAGGATGGAGGGAAGCTTTCCACTTTTGAAATATAACCCCAGAGTTTCCCGCCT
Source organism: Bradypodion pumilum (assembly GCA_035047305.1). NCBI lineage: Eukaryota > Metazoa > Chordata > Lepidosauria > Squamata > Chamaeleonidae > Bradypodion > Bradypodion pumilum. Next base: position 33,014,857 of record JAWDJD010000008.1, on the reverse strand, counting down.
GGCGTCTCCTTGATGGGTTTGGGGCACCAGATCAAGATTTGTTACATGTCCGGGCATTTAATGATGAGTTGCATTTACTACTGTCTGGGCCTTGATTTGCTCTTACTGACTTAACCTCTCTGCTTGCCATTATTTCATAAAGAGTTTATGTTTGCTGAATATAAGGCGTGTGTTTGTTTTCTTTTAAAACAATAATCATAGGCGCCTCTTTGGGGAATTTTTAATTAATTAGGAGAGGCCTAAATGCCGTTAAATAATTGTCTGGGCTCCTCCAGGTCTGTGTGTACTTTGCACTAAAGCAACCATAATTCAGTGCTGAGAGGAGCCAATGAGCTCAGTACCTGTCATATAAAGCAAGCAACATCCTATCTTTACACTGTGTAAATCTTTCTGCTAATCAGGAGGCAGGGTTATAATAATTTTGTGTCAGAGATTACTCTGGGTTGAAAGGATTTTTGCTGGAGAAACTCCATTCAGGAGACGCCTGAATGAGGCTCCTTTCATTAGGAGGCAGGGGTGAAACATTGGTATTCCCCACTCCCCTATTTCACTCAGATCGTTCTTTTTTACTATATATAATTTTATTTAAGATATAAAACAATACAATAATAAAATACAATTAAAGGGAAAAGAAAGATAGAGAGTGGGGGAAGGGGGGATCAATTATGTGCACCCGTCACCCGTGTAGGGAACTGATTATATTATTTATATATAATATTGTCTTTCTTCATTTTTGCCTTTCCAAAAATTCAAACTTTCTTGGACAAGTTTCTGTCCCATATTCTTTTCCATTGCAAATTCAGTAAAATATTTCCATATTTTCCAAAAATGATTACATTTGATCAAGCCTTTTTTAATGTTAATCTCCCATGTTAGTTTGTCGTTTAGTGCAATATCCTATACAGTAAACCCCCGGTTTACGTTGCATTCGGTCAATGTCATTTTCGGTTTACGACGTCACTATTTGTGAAAAGTTATCTCTCAGTTAACAATCTGGCTTCGTTATCCGAGGCACCATGTTTCATCTCCTACCTTCCAAGTTGGAACATCACCGGGGGGTGGGGGTGGGGGTGGGGGTGGTGTCCCTGTTTCCGGTTCGCTGTCTCCCCAGCAGTCTGTGGGAGGCTTGGAGGACCTATTCTGCACTATTCCCGTCTTCCTAGGTGTTCCCTGTACCACGCAACAACTGATAATAGTTGCGGCTGGCCACCATTTTGTTTGGTTTTTTTGTTTTTCAAAATGGCAGCCGCAACTATTATCAACTGGTGCGCAGCACAGGGAGCACCAGGAAGGCGGGAATAGTGCAGAATAGGTCCTCCAAGAGGCAGGGAGCCTGAAACAGGGACCCCACCGACAGCGATTTTTCAGCTGTCGGTAGGAGATCTCGTCGTAGGGGTGGGAAGAAGCGTGGATCGCCTCCTCCCAGGGGTGGCGGAGACCTGAAAATGGGCAAAAAAAAAAAAAATCGCCCATTTTCGGGTCCCCGCCATCTCTGGGAGGCTCGGGGGAGGTGATCCAAGCTGTTTCTGACCCAACCGGCCCTTTTTCGACGCTGCTGCAAGCAAAAGCCTGCAGCAGATGAAGGGGTTTGCCCTGGCATTTCTGCTTGGAGCAGCGTCGGAATGGTCCATGGCGGTCAAAAACAGCTTGGATTGCCTCCCCTGAGCCGACAGGATTTTTTTCACCCATTTTCGGGTCCCTGCCACCTCTGGGAGGCTCGGGGGAGGCGATCCAAGCTGTTTCCAACCCCCACGGACCTTTTCCGACGCTGCTCCAAGCAGAAACCCCGGGGTAAATCCCTTCGTCTGCTACAGGTTTCTGCTTACCGGTTAACAACATTTCCCGGTTAGCGATGCGATGTTGGGAACCAAGAAACATCGCTAACCGGGGGTTTACTGTACATCTTTATACCATTCTTCAATCTTAAGTTCCGGAATAATTTTCCACCACTTGGCTATCATTAATCTTGCAGGAGTCCGCAATGTCATCATTAATTCTTTTTTCATCACGTCCGTCTCCATTAACAATGCAATTTGGGGCTTTTACTCTATTCTTGTCTCCAGAATCTTAACTGACTTCTTCCACCATTGCCCAAAATTGAATAACATGTTTACATTCCCACCACATAGGGATGTATGACCCAATTGCTGCATGACATCTCTAACATTTCTTCAATTTACTTACTGGCATTAGATATCATTTCCAAAGCAATTTATAATTATGTTCCTTAATTCTCACTCATATCATTCTTCACCAACTCTTTTTGTTTTGTTTGGAAGCAAAACATTGGGGAGGGGGGGAGGGGAGTAAGCCTGCTGACTTTTTCCATTACCCTTAGTTTTGTGCTCTTAAACAGTCAAAAGAGCCGCAAAGTGAGAGAAATTAAGGTGGCCCTCAGGGCATGGGGGCAGAGCATGAGGCCACCTTGCCTGTCAACTTGATTTGAGTTTTACCAGCCCTGAAACCACAGGGTGGACCTCCCTGAACTGCTTGCTGTTGGGGAAAGCCCACTCCACTTCTCTCTTTTCTCATTTGCTCTGCGCAAGCACTGCACAGGCGGCCGGCCGAGAGAAACTCATTCCCTAGGGAAAGCAAGCAGTGAAGGCTCTCCTCTGGCCTGTCAGCTCTGTGCTCTTTCCATCCTGGGACTGAAAACAGATAAAGGGGATGGATGAGTGTGTGTGTGTGTGTGTGTGTGTGTCTTTTCTGATTTGACTCTGGCAGTTTTCCTATGAGAACCAGGCTGTGAGTCATAAAGAAAGCAGCAGCAGACCTGCTCTGGATAAAAGAGATACTAACAGAAGATGCAGAATGGAGACAATACCTTTTATAGCAGGGTTTCCAAAGCTAAGGCCCGCAGGCTGGATCTGGCCCATGGCACCATTTCATATGCCCCTCCTCCTCCGAGGGCATTTGAGAAACAAAGTGACCACCCCCTTTGAAGCTGTTGGGACGAAAGGGCTGCCCCCATCGTGCAGTCAGTGCAAAATGGCTGTCGGGCCTTCAAAGTTGACTGAGAGAGCGTGACCCGGCCCCTAGCTTGAAAAGGTTTTATAGAGTCACTTAAAATAAGTGAGGTAGTGTGCAGGTCCCTAGCTTCCTGCATTCGGATTGTAAAAAGATATAGCCTGCTGCCTTTCCCCCATGTAACATCCAAGCAAACCAAACCTGGCTTTAACACGATGCCAGAGCATCTGCCCGAAGAAGTAACCTTTGAGTTACGAAAGCTTGCAATGTTTTATTTTTAAAGCCACCCTATAAAAGGTATCGCCTCCGTTCTGCATTTGTTTGACTTTATGGATGGGTCACACAGTTTATTTTTGCTAACTGAACTAACAGAAGATGGACATTGAAACACCAAGCTGACCATGGGGGCTAGAGTACCTTTTCTTATGAGGAAAAGTTAAAGATACTGAGGTTTTTAGGTTTGGAGGTCAAATGCATTGCATTCCTAAAATTGTATATGTGGTGGAAATAGTGCCAGACAGCGGCGTTCGCATTTCCTAGCTTGGAGTCACCCCATAAAAACTTAAGAGGCAGGGTGTTCAGTACTAAAGCTATACTTCACACATTGCATAATTAGCTTATGGAAGTGAGTGCTTAAGACTCAGTGACAGCCGAGGGCTTTTGCATGGCTTTGAAAGAGGATTAGACAAATTAAGGGACAGATAAGTCTGTTGGCGCTAAGAGTCATAGTGGAGAGCCAGTATTCCCCTCTATCCTTTGAGGCCGAGGGTTTGAAGATGATGTTGCCTTCTGGCCCTATTTGCGGGATTCTGAGAAGCTACTGCTTAGCTTCTGTAGGAGGCTGAACTAGACATGGCCTTGACAATCCATGTGAAGACTTCTGTGCTTGTCAGCTCTTCATGGGACTGCCCTTGACGACCATTTGAGGGCTGCAGCTGGTCCAGAATGCGGCGGCCCAGGTGGTGATGGGGTGCGGATGATATGCCCACACCTCGCCGCTGCTTCAGGAGCTGCACTGGCTACCAGTTTGCCTCCGGGTGCAATTCAAGGTGCTGGTTTTGACCTTTAAAGCCCTATATGGTAGTGGGCCAGGATACCTTAGAGACCGCATCGCCCCAAGTGTGTCTGCCCGTCCAACTAGAGGGGACCGGAGGGGCTTTCTATTTGTGCCATCAACTAGAGGGGCACATCTATCTAGTACCTGAAGGAGGGTCTTCTCTGTGTCCGCACCAGCCCTCTGGAACCTCCTGCCAACAGATCTAAGACTAAAAACAGAATTGCTGCCATTCAGGAAAGGTGTGAAGATCTGGCTGGCAGGGCAGGTGTGGGGCCCTAATGGGAATACGGCCCCCGCCTGTTGGCTCACAACAAGATAGCAATCAGGAGACCTCTCTGTCTCTCTCTTTTTTACAGTGGGTGGGGTGGTTGGTTGGAATAACTAGGGGTTTTATGTGTTTTTATATGTTTTTAAAAGTTGTAATGCCGCCCTGCGTCAGGTTCGCCTGAGTGGGCGGCGTATAAATGTGAATATTAAATTGAATTAAATAAGGCAAAGGCCAGAATATACTGCTTCTCGTTGGCTGTTTTTTGGCTTATTTGAAATGCGTGCAGTGGGTTCGTCTGTGCCTTTCTCTCTGGGTGGTTTACCACTCCATTTAGTTCATTGGCTTTGGCCTAATTCTCCTTGCCCCATCCGATTTCAGCTGCAGGTTTCGGTGTAGGAAAGTCCTGTGTAGCCATGGTGTGGTGATTTTGCTCCAGTGGTTTCTCTTCAGGAGGGCTTCTAGAGCATTTTTCTAGAGCACATTTATTCTTTCCAGAGGCTGCCTTGCAATCCATTTGCTGGAGGGGAATAAAAGTTTGACCCCTCTTCTTCCCTCCAATATTCTCTAGTTACGCAGCAAGAAGGAAGCCCACCTGAGGCAAGCCGTGATCGACACCAGCTTGGAACAGCCTCCGTCATACACAACCAAGCACCGAAGGTGAGTGGGAACAATATTTTATTGCATTCCCTACTGTTTATTCACTCTGGGATTGCGGTGCTTTGGTGGTTAAGATGCTGAACTTGATGACTGGAAGGTAGGCAGGTGAAGCAGTCCGAGACCCGAGTGCTGCACGACGGAGCGAGCTCCCATTTCTGTACCAGTTCTTGCCCACCTGGAAGTTTGAAACCAAGAAATTTGCAAGTACACAAATAGCTACCACTTCGGCGAGAAGGTAACAGTGTTATGTGCACATAGTTGGGTTACACAAGTTGTGGGCCAGCTCATACATGTTCAGATTTGGAAGTAGAGTACAAGGTCATGCATCCCATGCCGCATATATGTTCTAAATGTATAAAGCAGAGGGTATGTGGGTGTATCTCCTCTTAGCACACGTCACATGTCGAGTAGTATGTTTGTTATGATTGCTTTGCCGCCTTTGTGCTTTGAATTGGGTGTGGAATTGTGGAATTCATGTGGTATGGCAAGAATGAGAAACCTGGGGTCACAGTGGTTAATTTAATTTAATTTAATTTTCAAATTTATATGCCACCCTACTTGGATGAACCCGACTCAAGGCAGCTCAGACAATGACCTACAAAATACAATATACACAATCATTGCAAATATAAGCAGATAAAACACAGAGGATAAAACAAATAAACACAAATAAAAAACTACCCCCATTAAAACCACCCAACTCATGCTTTAAAAAGGAGACGTGGGAAAACTAGGGTTAAAAGTGCTGTGCTGCAGCCAAAACATTGTGAGTTTGATCCTGATGATTGGGATCAAGGTTGACTCAGCCTCCTATCCTTCTGTCTAGCCATGCCTGCCACATGACCACAGAAACGTCTGCAGATGCAGACAGCACTGGCTCTTTGGGTGTAAATAGAGATGAGCACTGAACCCTACAGTCAGTTATGGCTGGCTTTCAAGCAAGGGTGACCCTTTACCTTACCTTTAAGCATACAACTTGCATTCTCAAATCTCTAGCCATGGCCCTTGCTTTCAATCGTTTTGAATAATTTCCCAAAAGAAGCCACAGGGCCCAGCTCTAAATCAAGTGTATGGTTCAGTGGTAGGAAACTTAAACCTTTCCTCTTGCGGCCTTCTCTGTTTAGCGTTGAGTTGCAAAACAAGTTTAGAGAGAAATGTTTATTTCATGCACAGCAAGTTTGACAATCCAGTTTGCTAAAGAAATATTTACTGTTGCCAACTGCAGATGTCTGGAGGGACAATCCAGATGTTTGCAACTAGGCATCAAACCTGTGCAAATGTCTTATTGTCTCATAAACATCCAAAGGAACAGAAATCCTCCATTCATTCACTTGCATACAATTGTGTTGACTGGTCAAGTGGTCGTGAGACATAGTTGAATTATGTAAGTTGTGGGCCAGCTCATGCATGTTCAGATGTGCAAGTTCATATATCCCCTGCCACATATATGTTCTAAATGTATAAAGTGGAGAGTATGTGGGCGTACCTCCTGTTAGCACACCACATGTTGAGTGGTATGTGTGTTATGATTGCTCTGCTGCCTCTGTGCTTAGAATTGGGTGTGGAAGCAAAATTGTGGAATTCATGTGTTGTGGCAAGAATGAGTTTACCAGAGCCCTGAGAGCACAGTGGTTAAAAGTGCTGTGCTGCAGCCAAAACATTGTGAGTTTGATCCTGATAGGTATCAAGGTTGACTAAGCTTCCTATCCTTCTAAGGTTGGTAAAATGAGTACCCAGCATGTTAGGGGCAAAAAATGCTAATTAACTCGTGAACCAACCAGAGAGTCCACTAAGTGTTATGGGACGGCATATACCAGCGATCGTGAACCTTCAATTCCTAAAAGCCCTGATCAGCAGGTGTGCTGACTTGGGCTTCTGGGACTTGAAGTGCAAGAACACCTGGAGTGCCAAGGTTCGCCATCACTGCCATATACCCTACATCATTGTTTCCCAAACTATGTTCCACGCAACACTGGTGGACTTCAATTCCCAGAGGCCTAAGTCAGTACATTGGCTGATCAGTGCTTTGGGGCATTGAAGTCTAAAACCCAAAGATTGGGAAACACTGCCCTACGTCCTACTGCTTTAAACTTCTCCTGTCCTCCTTTGCTCTTCTTAGGAGCTCTGTATGTCGAATGAGCAGCAAGGAGAAGATTTCTGTCCAGGACCAATCAAAGGAACGCAAGACTTTGGATACCATTGCAGTTGGTGAGGAGGAGACCAGTTCGGCCTCGGAGGGGGAGGAGACACCCACTTCCAACGGTAGGCAGCAGGGCTACATTGTGGGCAGCGGTCTTTCTTGGTCTGCAGCTGATGTGCATCTAGTAGAGGCTAACATCTTCTTGCCCTCTACAGATACAAAGACAGCTCCCCCAACAAACAGCAATACAGTCAATGGAGCTGTGACCCCTGTCAGCCCTTTGTCCCCCAGTCCCACAGGGCAGAAGGTAAGTCTGGTCTTGACTATTGTGACACAACTCTTTAGCTTGTCAGGAAAGCAGGTTGCGACACAGCTCTTTGCCTCCTCCTGATCGCTCCAGTCTCTTTTTACGGAATCGGTCTGGGAGTGACATACTACAGCTGCTGGCCTCTCATTGAAGTCATGTACCCCAGTGCTTTCCCTCTAACCAGCCTTTGACAGAGCTTGAGAAGAGATGTGGCAAGCTTTCTGGAGGAAAGAGACATGGTTTCATTTGTTCTCAGTTTACAGGTATTCTGATTATAAGGGTGTTAGTCTTACATGCTGGATCAGATGCCCAGATTTCCCCTTGATGTAGGGATCTGGGTTCCCTGTATTGCAAAATGAGATGACAAAACAGAGTGTACCATTTTAGACTGCAAAACAAAACAACTCTGGTTTCTATTAAAACTCACTTCAAGTAAGAAAACTAGCACAATAGGAAGTTCACATTGCTGAAACCTTCATGTGTGATATTGTAGCTTGCCTGCATGCAGGCATCTCTTTGGTTTTTTTTAAACACAGTTGAGCATTTGAAAACAGTATTCCGCAGTCTGAATTGGTGCAATCAGGATTGTCTTCTACATGATCCCCATCTCATTCTGTTTTTACGTTGACCAAGCCTAAACGTTTGGCCTCATTTCATCAGTCTGAATTCATTCCACCGATTAAGTACATAGTTGAGTTCACTAGAGAGGTGAAATAGTGAAGGCTGTTACGTGAGGATTTCTCACAACCATGTATCCTGAAAGCTAGAAGGATTTATTCTAAAAGTATTTCAATATAGAGATAGCAGAAAACTATGAAACCTTGTCCTTATATTTGGTGGAGATAATCACTCAAGGACCAACCTTCACTGTCTTCTCCTTTGGCTTTTCACAGATCCTTAAGCAAATCCTCTCCTTTGCCATGCAAACATGTGCTGAATTCATCTTTATAACTCCTTTGTTCCTAACACACCCAAGTACCTTCATTTTGCCTGCTTGATTAACCAGATGTTGCTTGTGGCTATCCTGGAGTGGGGCCAGGTTGACCTTTCTACTCTTTGAGAGGCTTCCACTAATGCAGGGGTGCCCAAACTACGGCCCACAGGCCTGATCCAACCCCTGGCACCAATTCATCCGGTCCGCACTGCCCTCGCCACTCCCAGAAGCAAAAGTAAAATGCTCAACCACGTGACCAGCATGCGGCCCAAAACGTTTGGGCACCCCTGCACTAATGAGTTGGGAAGCTACATTGTGGACAAACTTCTAAAACTGGCTAAGATTGTTCTGCTGGCCATTGCCTGAATACTTGTCCGTTTTCACTGCATGCCATTTCTGTCTGCCTTCTGTGAAACACTTTGGTCTTTTATTTTTTGTTGTGTTCTGTTTTCTGTCGGTCTCCCCAACCCTCTTTCCCCATTTCCACCTTGCCCTCCATCCACTGCTGACTGTGCCGCCTCCTCTCCTTCCTCTTCCGCCTCTACGCTTCCATGTTCCACTCTCCCAACTACTTTAGCCACAGTTTGCCTTCATCACCCCCATGTCGTCCAGTCCTCTGAGGCCTTCCATGTGGAGACAAAGTTTACGCAAAACTGGGATTATTCTGGTGCCGCAAAAGGGGGAGAAAGCTGCGGTAATTGTCCTGTGGGAGAGGGGAAAATAACATCTCATACGTGTGCATTTATTTACCTCTCTGTCTCCATCCCCAACATTGATGCTTTCTGGGAGTGAGAAAGCGGGTTTAAATCAGTGGTGTCCAAACTACGGCCCGTGGTCCAGATCCAGCCCCTGATGCCAATTAATCCGACCCACGGTACCCTCGTCACTCCCTGAAGGGGGGGGTAAAACACGCCCGGCACATTTTACTTCCGCTTCCAGGAGCGACGAGGGCGCCGTGGGTCAGATGAATTGGCGTCAGGGGCTGGATCCGGTCCATGGGCTGTAGTTTGGGCACCCCTGATTTAAGCAGAGAAAATGGCAGCCTAAAACCTATCTCATCCTGTTGCAAAACATATCTGTTGCAAAAGGGCGTCCCTGGCTTAAACCCCTCTTATCTGAAGTCGAGTATTCTATTACAGAATGAATCACCAGCTTTCCATTTTCAGATGATGATTTGGACTTATACCTTCATTCTTCCCCACCAATGGCTATTCTATCTGCTGATGATGATACTTGTAGTCCAGTACATGATTTGATGGGCACCAGACTGGGGATGTCTGCTTTGATGCAAATATCAAGCTAATTAGTCCGAGCCAGCCACCTCCTTCTCTGGGCTGCTGCTATCACCTGACCTTTGGCCCCTTCAATCCCAGCTGCCTTTTTTCCGTGTGCTCCTTTGATGATTAGAAATGGCAACACTCACAGGCAACTGGGACTCATTCTGTTGGGAAGGTTATACAAGTATCTGGCTGCAAGTACAGTAAAACAGGATAGCAAACCAGATGGAGGGTCAATGTGATCCTGCAGAAACCATCATGTTCTGAAATTCCCCATGAATGCAGCTGTGGAATATTTCATGTTTATGCACATAGACTGCAGTGGCTCAAGTGGCTAAGACACTGACTGGGAGGCGGAAGGTCAGCAGTTCGATTCCCGAGTACTGCAGGATGGAATGAGCTCCCGTCTTTGTCCCAACTCCTGCCAACCTAGCAGTTCGAAAGCAAGAAATTGCAAGTAGATAAATAGGGACCACTTCGGTGGGAAAGTAAACAGCGTTTCGTGCACTCCGGTGTCTAGTCATGCCTGTTAGATAGATAGATAGATAGATAGATAGATAAATCTTTATTGTCATTGTCCTGCACAGAACAACGAGACCACGGAACACATGACCACGGAAACGTCTGCAGAAGCAGACAACGCTGGCTCTTAGGCTTTGAAATAGAGATGAGCACTGAACCCTAGAGTCGGATACGACTGGCTTTCGAGCAATGGAAACCTTTACCTTTATGCACATATGAGAGCACTAGCATTTGAATAGATGAAGAGGTCTGGTGGGCTGTTTGTGGTTTAAAGAGGGAGGAGAATGTTGCCCGTCCAGATGTTTGGGACTGTCAAATTCCACAGTCTTATTCTCCTTGCTTGACAGTCTTGATAGGAAATACAGCCCCAACTATTTGGTAAGTCAAAGGTTTCCCTTGACTTCAATATTGAGAAACAGGAGATTAGTGGATCACCTCAGGAGAACATGGGGATCCTGAGTTACTTGGTTCTCTGACAGGGGTGGGTGGGGTGGGTCTACTGAATTGGAGCAAGTGTTACTGGAGACCTTGGCTGTGCAGCTGGCACTCTGCACATGTGTATATGCATGCATGAGTGAAATGGAGAAGCTTGGCCAGTAAAAAGAAAGTTGCTGTAAGAAGAAGTGTCGTGGAATATGCCATCAAAACAGACGTATAGTCCAGACATCCACAGCAGGGGAAGCTGACACAAACTTCTTGATGCTTTGCAGCTTACTGACAAACAGTCAGTTTTGAAGAGGCTGCTTTCCTGGCCTGCTCACCTAGCATGACCTCTACTTTGACATCATTCCAAAAAAAAAAAAATCCCTAACAAGGATGCGACCTGAATCTCTCGACACTTGTCAGAGGCATTGGCTGCTTTGCTTTGAAATGTTGAGTTGGCAAGGGCTTCTGTTGGGAGGAAAGGGGAGTCAGAACAACTTTGTCATGCTGTGGTGTGTAAAGCAGCCATCTCTACTTCATGATGATCAAGTTTGGGAATCCCAGGATTAAGTGGTTCTCTTCTAATTCACGTTGTAAGCCTATCGATATGAAGGGCAGAGAGATTCTTCCATAGCTAGCCTATTAATAGACAATACTGCCAAGAATGTGGAAGTCTGTCTTGAAATATGGGAAGTCCACAATATTTGCTTCAGTTTGAGTGCTTTCCAGGTAACTATCTCCACTAGATTCACTTCTTTTTCCTATTACTAAAAAGGAAACATTGCTTTGAGGAATGTTGTATCTTAGACTATCCTCTTAAAGAATCTACATCAGGGGTTCCCAACCTAAGGCCTGTGGGCTGGAACCGGCCCACAGTGCCATTTCATGTAGCCCCCCCCCCCCATTCCTCCAAGGGCATTTGAGAATCAAAATGGCTACCCCCTTTGAAGCTGTTGGACAAAATGGCCACCCCCATCCGGCCCTCAAAGCTGACTGAGAGAATGTGACCCGACTCCCCGGCTTGAAAAAGTTGGGAACCCCTGATCTACATGCTAGTATTTCATGCTTACGTTCTACTTAAGGAGTCATCAGTTATTGGGTGCTGGTCTGAATTCCTCTTCGTAGCTCTGCCTGGTTATCCCTTTGACTGCTCCAATTCCATTGCTCCAAGTTAAAAGTTCCCTTTATCCATCCTGACTTCCACCCTTCCTTCCTCTTTTCCCCCATTTCTCGGTGTCTGTCTTTCCCCCCTTCCACTCCTGTTCTAATAGTTTTCTGGAGGCTCCAGCCGTGTCAAGGATCCAGAAGATGTGGCAGCTCCCTCCGTCTGGAGACAAAGCCTCCGTAAGACAAGCAGCTTTGGGGTGCTGCAAGATGCCAAGTTGGATGATGGAGATGCCAAGGAGGGTGGCGGCATCAAGCGCTCAGCATCCAGTCCCCGGCTAGATACAGAAGAAAAGGTAAACTTGGGCAGGGGCAGCCTTTGTTGAGACAAACCATAACACAGTTGAATAAACAAGCCTTTGTTGGATGTTGAGGAGATCTGAAAACATGCAAAGGAGCTGGGAGTTTCACACTGGAAGTAAAGGGAGGGGAGACCTTAAATGTGCATATTGCTAAGTTTTAGTGTGATTGCTTTTTGTTTTGCTTTAGCAGTAGAGCAGGACAGAATTTTAGGCCGTCTTACGTTGAAATGCAAGTTCTCCAAAGCTTTCTCCCTGTTTAGCCCAGCAATAAATACACTTCACAAAATGTTTAGAAAGAGAACAAAAGTATTGTTTACTCACAATTAGGTCAGAAAAATATACATGTTCTCTGGATTCTTGGTGAGAATAGTTTCAGAAAGAAACGAAGTTAAACTCTTTTAGTTCTTTTAGGCCTGCCACATGGCCCTCCAAATGGTGAGCTCAGTATACATGTTTCCCCTTCAAAGTCAAAACAACAAGAGAGAGAAAGAACTGAATTACAAAGCCTTAATACATGCAAAATAGATCAGGTAACCCTTAGAGGTGGGAAGACAGAAAACGTCCCTTTTGGTTTGTCAGGGACAAAACAATATTAACTTCCTTTAGGTTAGGCTAGCATGTTTGTCTATGATTATTTATACAAACACTGACTGCATGCTGGGGTTGCACTAAAATACTCAACATATATTTGGGAGGGGGGGGTTTCTTTTCTTTTAAGATTTCTGCCCCCGTATGGTTGGCCTTTTAGGCAGCTTCCACGTCAATATTAAAACAGCACAAGTCTAAAAGCTGGTTTGAAACGGACAAAACGACATACAAGCAGAAGCTGGAAATTAACAGGACAAAAAGAAACCCTAAAAAATGGCAAAGGAAAGCAGGGTCGGGAGGGGGTTTCATTATTACAACCATTTTTGAGTTGCTGAGCCTTTGCTAGTCAATTCATTAATGTGGATGCTGAAAGAGGAGCTGTCAGGTTACACTAAGATTGTAGAGCTGTGGTGGTTTAGTGGTTAAGACGCTGAACCTGGTGACCAGAAGGTCGGCAGTTTGGAGACCCGAGTGCTGCACGATGGAGCGAGCTCCCGCCTCTGTCCCAGCTCTTGACAGTGTAGTTGTTTGAAAGCAAGAAATTGAAAGTCAATGAATAGGTACCCCTTCGGTGGGAAAGATAACAGCGTTCCATGCACTCTGGCGTCTAGTCATGCCTGCCACATGACCACGGAAACATCTGCAGATGCAGACAGCGCTGGCTCTTTGGCTGTAAATGGAGATAAGCACCGCTCCCTAGAGACAGATATGACTGTATTTCGAGCCAGGGAAACTTTTACCTCTGACCTTTCACTAAGCTTTATGCTGTGTCGCTTTAATGATAAGCCAGGGTGGTATGCAGCCGAGTCGTTTGGCAGTCACTCTTCGTAATCCTGTTCTTTCTAGGGGCAGGCATCTAACTGTTATAACTGTGCAGACACTCTTTCAAACAGGTAAAGAATTCAGAGGACAGCGTGTTTTTACATAGCACTTTGTCATTCCACATAGCAGGCAGAATAAATTTATATAAAGGATAGCTTTCAGTTAGTGGCCATAACAAGCAAACAGCTCCAGGTTCATTTCCTGGTATATTCACTTGAAAGGAGTGATCTCAGAAGCAGGGGTAGGAATGGTCCCCATTTTTCCCCCTGCTGTCCTGGTGAATCCCTGCCAGTCCAAGGCAATGATACAGATTAAATGAACCAGTGGCCTGATTCATTGGAAACTGCCTTGCTGGTGGAGCGTTTCTGCTTAATTGATAGAACTTGGCATGGCATTTCAATTGCCTTCGTGCAGGGCTCAAGAGTTAAGTGTTGTTCTAGTAAGCGGATGGCAGTTCAGAGTGTCCCTGTCTGCCAGCCAAACTACTCATATCTGACGCGTGTCCACTAGTACAGGAAGAAAGTTGGCTTTGGCTTCTTTGTTCAGTGCCTTCTGCTACTGTCGCATCCGAATATTGGCAATCCTCATGGCAATCAGCCATGAAGACTGTCCTGGGAACAATATAATGCAGTGGCCTTCAATCTGCTTTCCACATTGCAGCAGTTCCCTTGGTGGCGTAGTGGTTAAGGCACTAGACTTGGAGACCGGAAAGATGGGTTCGATTCCCAAGAGCTGCACGATGGGGGACACGAAAGGAGCCTCGTTCGGGCATCCCTTGCAAAAATCCTTTCAACCCAGAGTAATCTCTGACACGAAAATGAACAATTGCAGCATGACCCCTGTACCACTGATCTAGTTCCGCGAGTCAATTTCTGGTCCTTAGCCCTTTTGGCACACAAAGTCCTCCTCAGCCCCAGACCAGTATTGGTGAAGCTGCTGCCCCTCCTCCCATTAAGATGGATTCAAGTGGGGTTTAAACCACTTGGGGATCATTACCCTTCCCTATGGACCTTGGCACCCAAGGCCATTACCCCTCAGGGTTGTTAGGTTAGTTAACTGCCACCTGACACTTGGCATTGAGTTGCTGGCAGTATGGTCTACTTTATTACCATAGCAGGATAACCTGGCCAAACTCATCCCCTGCCTTAAAGCAATAATTTTAGATCTCTTTTCTTGCTGTGATAAAGGTTGGGAAGGCCTTTCTGTGACCTTGCTGCCTTTGACCTGGTGGAAGCTTTATCCCTCATCTCAGACTGTGATTAAGGAAATGAACCTCTGCATAAGCTTTAAGCCACACTACTGTCGGTTGTAGAATCTCCTTTATAAAGCCTATGTAGCTGTGATAGGATCAGAAAAGGTTCTCCAAGCTATTGCTCAATGCTTTCTGCCTTCTCACTCTTCAGGGGCCACTGGAGATACTTCTGGGGTCTTAACAAGATTGTTGGTGGGCAGGATGGGACTTTTGAATCAGGGAGCAGATGGATGTCAGTCCTAGCACATTTCATGTTGGAAAGATACAGCAGAAGAAGTAGAGCCATTGGCCAAAGCCTGCTAATGGAGGAATCGGGAGACGAGAACAGCCAGTGTTAAGGCTTAGGACAGGGGTTCCCAACCTTTTTATGCTGCGGGCCTGACCACACACCCCAGACCATGCCCCGCAGAAGTGGAGGCAGGCCCATTTACGGCTTTCATAAATGCGGCCACTTCCGCATTTCTGACAGTGGGCTCAATTATGCATGTGCATGCACATTTTACTGCTGACATAAACACATTCACTTCCGGGTGCAGTGGCGGGCCACATGAAGTGGTGCAATGGACGGTCTGGCCCGCAGGCTGTTGTTGTTATTTACAAATCAATCATTTGATTCACAGTTGAGGAATGGAATAAAATTAACAGTTCAAGCCCTAACCAAGGACCTAAGAACAGTTAAGGTAACATCTGAGTATATATGCAGTTCCTAACAGAGTAGTTTTTTAGAGAGTTCAGATGTCAAAGTCTGATAAGTCCAAAATTTCCAAATATCTAGGGAGTCCTTTAGGTATTGCTCCAAGAGCTCCAATCATTATGGGAACAACAACAGATTTCTTCCTCCATAGACTCTTGACTTCAAATTGCAAATTATTATTATTATTAGCCACTCCTGTCTTAGGAGCTCCTCAGAGTTTTGGAGGAGGAAGAACTTTTACCATCCATTTTTTCCTTGGCTTCTTGACTTTAGTGTTTGATCTCAGACCTGCAGGTTCGGTTTTCTGGGTGTTTCCCAACCTTTGGTCCTTGGACTTCAATTCCCCAAAGGATTGATCAGCCAACGTGTTGACTTAGACTTCTTGGAATTGGAAGTCCAAGAACCAGAGGTTGGGAAACACTGAGCCAGAGCCTGCCCTAATGGGGGAATGTCTCACTATTTGCGGGAAATGGGTGGCTTCTCAAAATTGGGTTTTGCCAAAAGTTTGTCTCTGCTTTGCCCTCTTTTCCTTCTCTCTCTCTCTCTCTTTCCCTGTCCCTCCCTTTCTTGCCACTGTCTGTATATTTGCAGCAAGACATCCAGGAGCTCTTACAGAGGTGGAACAAGAATCCCATTGGCCCAGGGTTAGCCAATAGGAATGCAACTTCTGAGCCAGCTGGCGACGCGGTAGGAGCCTCTGCCCATCAGAGGGTTGCAGCTGGATCCCCTTCCTTGCTAGCTTGTGACATGTGGTCATGTTTTGGTTGCTAGCTTGTTCCAGTGTGTGGGGCCTAGCTTGAGAGCCTGGGAGGGGACCCATGTGTCTCATGCATGGTCCTGACATTATGCTTGAATGTCCTTTTGTCCAGCAATTACCCTTATATACCGCACCAAAAACAGTGTTCCATGCACTTCGGTGTCTAGGCATGCTTGCCACATGCCCACGGAAATGTCTGCAAACGCAGGCAGCGCTGGCTCTTTGGCTATAAACAGAGATGAGCACTGAACCCTAGAGTCAGATACGACTGGCTTTCGAGCAAGGGTGACCTTTACCTTTATCACACCATAGCACTAAGTGCACAAGGTAATTAGCATTTTGCCCCCAACATGCTGGGTTCTCATTTTACCAACATCAGAAGGATGGGAGGCTGAGTCAACTTCGATCCCTGTTGGGATAGAACTCACAAGGTCAGCAGTTTTGGCTGCAGTACAGCAGTTTAACCACTGCACCACCAGGGCTCTTCTTAGTTTCATTTGCTCCGGTTACCTTTCTAGATTCCCTTACTTATTCAGGGTATAGGTGCTTTGTGTAGGTAAGCACTGATCAAATGCTATATGCTAGGCCTGCTTTCAGGCAACGGTGGCCTAGTGGTTAAGATTGGTTGCTGCTCAACAGAGTGAGCTCCCATTGTCTGTCCCAACTCCTGCCAACCTAAAGCAATACAGTAAATTGCAAGTCAATAAATAGGTGCCGCTTTAGTGTGGAAGATAACAGCATTCCATGTGCCTCAGCATCTAGACATGCTTGTCACATGACCATGGTCTGCAGACGCAGATAGCACTGTCTTTTGGGCTGTAAACGGAGATGAGCACCACCCCTTAGAGTCAGACACCACTGGCTTTTGAGCAAGGAAGACCTTTTACCTTTAGGCCCTTTTTGGTAAAGCAGTACTACTGGTGTTGACTGGGAGCTACCTCAAGTCATCCCTTCTTTTAGATCAGTAATAGCAAACCTTGGCACTCCAAGTGTTCTTGCACTTCAATTCCCAGAAGCCCTTATCAGCAGGAGTGCTGGCTTGGGCTTCTGGGAGTTGAAGTCCAAGAACAACTGGAGTGCCAAGGTTCACCATCACTGTTTTAGATAGCACCAAGTAGGCATTGGGCTGAAAGAAAAGTCTCAGGTCTCTAGCTGGCTTCTGAACAGCTCTCCTTCCTGGCCAGATGGTAACACAGCCAACCTTTCTATTCCCCTCTTTCTTTTTAACAGAGCAAAGAACCACGCATGGCTCGAGTAACCCCGACCCCTACCCGACGGATATTTGCCCTGCCGGATACAGAACCACACCGAGATCCCAGGCGCACGTGAGTAATTTGCCGCTGGGTCACCAGGATGATGAGGCTATCGGGACTCGGATTGTGGGATTTCCCTTCAAAATTATCTTTGTGGCCAGTATATTGTTCCTGTTGATAAATGTGAGGCTTTGTGTTGCTGATAGTATCTCAAGGTCCTAAGGTGAAGGTAAATACATTCTGATAGTCTTTGTTGGTCTATTGGGATCCAATAGGTGAAAATGGGAGTGGCCGTTTTGTGGCCCTGAAGATACAATTGGACTCAACTCCTGCCATTCCTGTCTATGAGCCATATTGGGTGGGGCAACATTTGGAGACCACAGGCTATCCACCCCACATTTTGGCATGGGAACCCCATTTAATAGGAGCCTGGGAATGTTCTGTGTGTCACTTGAGAAGCCAGAACTTGAGATTTTATGGCAGGGGTTCCCAATCTTTTCGTGCCGTGGGCCGTACCATGCCTCCGGACAGCTGAACTGGTCGGTCATGTGGTTTCTCCTGCTGTAAACGCTGCCATAAAACATGTCTGCAGCTGTTGTAAACATGTTTATGACAGCTACAGGTGCATTTATGGCAGTCTTCACGGCAGGCTTGGGTGCATTTACCCATGTGTGCATGCGCTTTATGGCTGTCCTAAATGCGTCCTCTTCCATTAGCGGCGAGGGGGACAGTGGGCCACATGAGATGGTGCCACAGGCTTGGTCTGGCCCGTGGGCCATAGGTTAGCCACCCCTGTTTTATGGGCCTAGAAGCAAGGCATCAGATGGTATAAAGCAAAGCTAACTGCAAGCTCCTTGGTCCATATTTGCTATTTAAAGTATGGGTTTATATCCCAGTCTTCCTTGTTCAATCTACAGTCGGGCGTGAACAGGTGCTGCTAAGCAAATCACTAACTCTGTTCCCTGTTCACCACCCATAATTTGAAATTAACAAAAACGCTTTGTTAGAAAATGCCTGCACTGGATTTAAAGAGCACTTAGTTTGCTTAAATATAGTGCTTTCCTTAAGTTGTTACTGGACTCCTATGAATGGAAGAGGCAACAGTCCGGCCAGCAGATGGGGATGCAAGAGTCCTGAGTTGAGATCCTTCCACCTTTGTGTTCAACCCCATGAGACAGGATTGAGGAAGGGCTTGCCTTGTAGAATTGAGGATGACAAACATTTTTGTAAATAATCTATGCATCAGATATGCCGTGTGTAATTTTAAAAGGAAGCACCCAGTGACAGCATGAGACAGGAAAAACCTATAGCAAGTGCTGACAGAGCATCTTGTTCACAGTGTTGATGGAGCTAAAATGGATGGGAAGGGGGTGATGCATGGAGACCAGGAAGGAGGGGACAGGGCTTGATGCAGAAGTTTGGAATCAAAAGCCTAAATTCAGATCAGCCTAAAGATAAGGATTCCCAGAAAGAGAAGACCTTGTCAGGGATTTCCCACTAAACACTCTCTTGCGCATGCTATCTCTCTTTCTCTTTTCTCTCTCTCTTTCTCCTCCCCCTTCCTTGCTCCCTCCCCACAGAATCTTAGAAGGTGGCCTTCAGATGAAGATAGATACAGTCCCTGCCCCACACCAACCCCTCTCTTCCACTGCCATCAGCTCTAACATGGATCCCCGGGACCGCCGAAGGTGAGGGTTGGTGGGGCCAAGGCAGAAAGTTAGGACTTCCTATTGTTTCATCCAGGCATCAAAGGAGCGGTCGTTCTGGATACCCAAAAACCAGCCCTTCTAGTCTCTGCTTTTGTCCCTCAAGTTTCTACGCGGCTCCATTTCTGCTACGTCTCAGTCCTGTAACTGCGTTTAGACCCTTGGTGGAGAGGGAAACTCTTTGCTCAAATAGCCATTCCCAAACCTTTTTTGCTTCAGGAGTTTACAGCCAGTATCAGCCAGCTGGATAGCTCAGGAGTTTGCATGTCTCGCTGCAGAGCTAGAGGTGACGTGTTTGATTCTCCACTGTGACCCTAGAGCCGTGATGGCAAACCTTGGCACTCCAAGTCTCTGTGAAACCACACAAATGGATTTACTGTGCA
The DNA here is from genome assembly GCA_035047305.1 of Bradypodion pumilum. Classification (NCBI taxonomy): domain Eukaryota; kingdom Metazoa; phylum Chordata; class Lepidosauria; order Squamata; family Chamaeleonidae; genus Bradypodion; species Bradypodion pumilum. The sequence continues at coordinate 32,995,384 of JAWDJD010000008.1, read as the reverse complement.
TACAGAGACTAGGGCTTCTGGGAATTGAAGTCCAATAACACTCATTTCCCAGGATTCACGGAATTTGGGATTGGAAGTTCCAGAACACCTGGACTGCCAAGGTTCGCCATCACGGGTGTAGAGTATTCAGTATTGCTTGCTTACCTGCTGGTTATCCTTGTTTGCTGTGAGGTCAGACAAGGTGAAGGAGGCACCAGAGGGAGGATGGGGTGACAGAAGCAAAACTGTTGTGAGCTATTTTTTCCACCCCACCTACCCTTAATATGTCTCTTCCTCCATGACTGGTTACTTTGCTGGTAAAGGAAAGGATTTTATATGTAGTGAGGAAGGGTGAGAGGTAGCTGTCATGAGAAGCAGAGGAGCATGCCTGACTGTTGCAGGAAAGGAAAAAGTGAACTGCTAAGGCCAACCATGAGTGACTGCAGTGGCTTAGTGGTTAAGGCACTGGATTTGACAGACCAGAAGGTCGGCAGGTCAGCAGTTCAAGAACTAAGTGCTGCAGGATAGAGCAAGCGTCCGTCATTTGTCCCAGCTCCTGCCAACCTAGCAGTTCGAAAGCAAAAACTTGCAAGTAGATAAACAGATACTGCTTTGGCGGGGAAAGTAATAGTGTTCCATGCACTCCTGTGTCTGATCATGCCTATCACATGGAAACAACTGCTGATGCAGACAGTGCTAGCTCTTTGGCTTTGAAACAGAGATGAGCACCAGCCCCTAGAGTCGGACACGACTGGCTTTCGAACAAGGGAGACCTTTTCCTTTACCGCCCCAAGCAGAGTCATGTGGTGTCTTACAGTCAGTAAGTGGGACCCACTTCCTTAGAAATCTATGGAGAGAATGAAGGTAGTTCTTTTCCAGCAGCCCAACCATATTTTTCTATTACCTGCAAGGTCGTATCAGACGCCAGTGCGGGATGAAGAATCGGAATCCCAGAGGAAAGCCCGTTCCAGGCTCATGAGGCAGTCCAGACGGTCCACACAGGTAGGAATTGGTGCAAGCGTGCAACTCCAGTAGCTCAAGCATGTAAGGGGTGCTGAGTGGGCTAAAATATTATGCTGGGAGCTCAAAGGAAGGCGGACTCCACTTCTCTGACCTCATTTGGAGACTTTAGAACAGGGGTGCCTAAACTACAGCCCATGGGTCGGATCTGGCCCCTGATGCCAATTCACCCAGCATGGGTGTATTTTACTTCCACTTCCGGGAGTGACGAGGATGGCGTAGGCTGGATGAATTGTGTAAGGGCCAGATCCAGCCCGTGGGCCATAGTTTGGGCACCCCTGGTTTAAGCAGAGAAAATGGCAGCCTAAAATCTATCTCATCCTGTTGCAAAACCAATTGCAAGGCGTGTTTTACTTCCGCTTCTGGTGGGAGGAACCACGTTACCGGCCCACGGCCCAAAAAGCTTGGGCACCCCTGCTTTAGAAAGAGTTCTGAAGTCTAGCTTCTGCAGTGCCATCCATTACCTCCAGGTGGCAGTGTGATTCTCCATTTGACCCATTTTCCTTCCTCCTTCTCTTCCATCACCACCACCCTCTCCACCACCTTCTGCTTCAAGGGTGTTACCCTCACGGATCTCAAGGAGGCTGAGAAGACCATGGGCCGGGCTGGGGAGTCCAAAACTATGTCAGAGCAACAGAACAAGGAGGAGGAGGAGAAGCATGACAAAGATGGAGAGCAACAGTCCCAGGAGACTACGGTAGAGGTGGTGGGCAGTTGGGTATGGAGTAGGTCAGGAAGGAAGGAAGGAGTGGGATTCAGGCTTTTAGGAACATTTGGGTGGAAAAGAGGAAGAACTGATGTCATGATAAATGGGTGTGTGAAAAGGGTACTGGTCACATCTAGGATGGAATGTATATGGCTATAATTACATTTTTCCTTCCAAGGAGAAAGAGGATTGGGGGGTGGGGGAGAGATATGTACACACTTTACCCTTAAAATAAAAATTCATCCAGAAGGTCCAGGGTCAGATGGCTGTTGCCAAGATGAGCAGTGTTCATGCTCTGGTCTCATCTTAGGAAGGAGTTCTATCACTATTCTGAAGACTACAAAGTATGCATGTGTTGTGTTTGGTGGTAGCACAGATCAGCATGAAAAATCTGTTGTCTTTTTGCATATTGCATTGTGCAACAGCAGCAGACATTCCCAAGCTTTAGTAACACCCACAACAAAACACTGACCTGCTTTACCAAAGCTAGAAGAATTTTTAAATTCTTCATGATATATGTTTGGATAGCAGACAAAGCCTAATACCTTAATTCTTTTAGCAGGCATTTGATGCTTAATTTCTTGCTTTTCATTATCAGCTCTATTCCTGGCTTTTTTTTTTAAAAAAAAATCAGCTATTTTATTGAAAAGGTTGAGGGTTGTTGTTTTTTAAAAAACTATTTTAGGTTTTATTTTGGTAAGCTGCTGTAAAGCAAGAAATTAAGCATCAAATGCCTGCAGTATATGAAGGCTCCATTTGGGAAAATCCAAGTGGGGCAGTATATGAGTGTCATAAATAAACCAGTATATGTCATGCTTATAATTGGTCTCCTTTCTCATTTTTCCTAAATTTTCCCTCAACATCTCATTCAGGATTCTTCTCAGAGGTTCCGACTCTCCAGTTCAGACAATTCTTCAGTATATACCGTAAATCCATTAGTGGTAAATTCACAGCCCAGAAAAGGTAACCATTATACTCAATTTTTTTAAATAGCTGTGTTAGAGGATTTTTAATACTTTTTTCTCTTCCTGTTTCCCTGTTTCTCATGTTTAACTTTGAGGCTACAGTGATTTTTTCTACTACCACAGCTTCCTTTGATTCGTTTATTTATTGTGACCAGTTTTATTTTCTCCAGTTTGCTACTGTGCCATTCGAAGGAAATCTTATACTTTCTTAAGTCTCTGATGGGGCTACACTATGGAAGCTATATCCATTCACATGCAAGTGGATGAAGAGCTAAAGCAAGCTGTGCATCTCATTTTTGTCTGTCCTGCAGGCTCAGAAGCTGATGAGACCAGCTCAGAGGCAGATTCGGAGCTCCGTAACAGGCTGGCTATTCGGGATCGTAGGAAAGGCCGACGGGAAAGACGCATCACTGGGTTGGGAGGGAACTCTGAGGTGAATGTGACAGAGGTTTAGAACAGTGGTGTGCTGAAAGGAAGGCCCAATGGGACACGTGCATCAAAAGGAGATGCTTGCACATACACTGTGTTGAGAACTTGGCAACTGTTTGCTAAATACACTCAGGTGTTCTGCCTAGACAATATAAGGGAACCTAGGTGGCTTAGTGGTTCAAACACTGAGGTTGATGACCAGAAGACAAAGAAGGGCAGAGAGGGGATTGGGGGGGGGGGCTTTCTTTATTACAACCATCTCTGAGGGCTGAGCCTTGGCCAGTGATTTCATGAATGTGGGTGTTGAAAGAGCTAGACTAAGCTTGTAGGGCTGTGGTGGCTTAGTAGTTAAGACGTTGAACTTGGTAACCAGAAGGTTTGAGACACGAGTGTTGCATGACAGAGTGAGCTCCAGTCTCTGTCCCAGCTCCTCAAAAGCAAGAAATTGCAAGTAGATAAATGGGTACCACTTTGGCGGGACAGGTAACAGCATTCCATGCACTCTGGCATCTAGTCATGCCTGCCACATGACCACAGAAACGTCTACAGCATGGGTGGCCAAACTATGGCCCACAGCCTGGACATGGCCCACAGTGTCAAATTATCCGGCCCATGCTGCTACTGGAAGCAAAAGTAAAACGTGCCCCCATGCATGCACATAACGCTGCCGTAAATGCACACATGGCTGTCATTAATGCATTTACAATAGCCACGGATGCATTTTATGGTGGGAGGAACCACGTGACCGGCCTGCTTAACCACATGACCGGCCCACAGTGCAAAATGTTTGGCCGCCCCTGGTCTACAGACACAGACAAAGTCAGACATGGCTGGCTTTCAAGCTTACAGCCCCTACACCTCTTTTGTCTCTGTTTCAGGGTGAGGATGATGAAGATGTCGAGCAAGTCAATAATGAAGATCTGTCTGGACATGGCAGGTATATTCCCCTTTGGAATTCAGCACTTAAAGTGGATTGTGGAGATAGGATAAGGGATAAATAGATACATGATGAATGCAGAGGATGCTTTCCAAGGGGCAGCTCTTCTGAGTGGCAGGAGATGTCAGTTCTCTCTCCAAGGAAGTTTTTTTACTCCGTATTATGCACCCAGAATGTGCAAAACACTATTAACTTAATATGCAAAAACAAGCACTTTCTAATGTATCTAATGCTCAATCTTCCTTTTTAAGTCTTATTATTAAGGCTTTATATATTGCTCACCTGAATCACAGAGTATGAGGAGGGAACCGTGGGTGATATCTAGGCCACTGACCTCCTTGTTCTTTTCAGTGAGCACCTGAACAGTGTCTTGCCAAACCGGACAGCCCCTTACAGCTGCCAGGGACGGAACATCACATCCTCGGGCTGCAAAGAGGAGCCGGATAATTATTACAAGAAAGTTAGTGATTTGACCTTGAGTTCCTCTGACCTTTTTTGGAGGGAGGCTGTTGGAAGGGATAACCCAGGGGTGGCCAAACTTTTCGTACCAAGGCCTGACCATGCCCTCCCCCGACAGTTGAATGGGCCAGACCACGCCTCCGGAAGCAGGTGCATTTACGGCTGACATAAATGCGACTACTTCCACATTTACGACAGTCATGGGTGCGTTTACGCATGTGCGGGCACGTTTTATGGCTGTTGTAACCGTATCCGCTTCAACTTCTGGGTGCGGCAAGGACAGTGGAATCGTGTTGTGGGCCAGGGGTCAGGCCATGAGTGGGCCATAGTTTGCTTAGTATGGGGCTGGTAGTCATGTCACAGTGTTGCCGTCATTTTTCATCTTATGCTTTGTGTGCCCCTAAGCTGTATGAAGATCTCGTAATTGAAAATGAAAAACTGAAGGAACAGCTCCAAGAGGCACAGCTACAACTGACCCAGATCAAGTTGGAGCTGGAAAGAGTGACCCAGGTATGGCACAGGGGAAGTGCTTCGTAGGAGACAGAGGTCGGAAGCTCTGGGAAGACAGTAGTGGATTTGTATAAGCTGGGTTGCCTTCTGTTGAGTTCTGTCTTGTTAAGACAGTTGGCTGAATAGATCAGGGAATTGAGTATCTGGTGGTAGAACCAGCGGGTGGGAGTTCAGTTCCCCATTACGCAGCACAACAACAATTTTGCTACTGGGAATAACACACATGATGTACATGATATCGAGTGTGCTGTTCCAAATCTGAACTCAGAATTTGCCTATGACATACCAATTTTAAATTATAGGCTTGCTATGGGTGTTCAAATGGTCAGTAATTGGGTTAACTAACTTAAGATCCTGACGTCCTAGACAGAATAGGACTTCAGATTTGGATTCAGCTCACTTGATCAAGTAGCAGACGATAGTTATTTTTTTGTGATGCAGTGTATTATTTCTTGAATTGTGTAAGTCATGTCTTGTGTAGTTAATAACTGCACATTGTGTTGCATCGCTCTTGCCAACAGCCAGAAATACTCTTTGGATCCCTCTATCGCGGGGGTCCCCAACCTTTTTAAGCTGTGGGCTGGTTCATACCCCCTCAGACACTTGCAGACCAGACTGGTTAAGTCTCATTTCATAGAAGTTTAAGTAATTGGTTAGGCAGAATCGGACTTCAGATTTGGATTCAGTGCACTTGATTTAGTATAGGACACATGGATTAGACCAAGTAACAGACAATAGTTAATATTTTTTTGTGATCTCAGGAAAATATCCAACATATGTGTCCTTGGACAAACTTCTTCTTGTTGTTGTTGTTGTTGTTATTGTTATTATTACAACTTGTATGCTGTCCCACTCGCATCGCGACTCTGGGCGGCTAACAAAGAATCACAAAGCATCACAATTACCATAGTACAATAAAAAGAATTACAAAGTATCACATTACAATAGTACAAAAAAAATTCAAAAAACAATGCACAATAAACAATACATATAATATTGCAAAAAACTCAAACCCCAGAAGCTATGTCCATTTCCCTCCAGGCCGAGTGGGCCGAGGGAAGGAGTCCTGAGACGGCGGAGGCGGCTTTTTGGTTAGGCAGCAGCAGCTTCTCCCACTTTCCTCCAGGCTGGACGGGCCAAGGGAAGAAGTCCAGAGGCGGCGGACTATACAGTCCTATGGCACCTTTGGATTTTTAGCAGGGCTCATGCTCAAAGGTCTCCCTACTTTCAAAGCCCAAACTTGCAGCCTGCGACAAGGGGTCATTTTCAGCAAGGGCACTGCCAACTGTTGAGCGCCTTTCCCATTCCTGTGAAGTGCTTTTTCATCCCTCGGTCTGCACCCAGTATGCATCTCACATTACCTATTGTTCACATACAGAGGCAAGAGCGTTTCGCTGAACGGCCAGCCCTCCTAGAGCTGGAGAGATTTGTAAGTACCCTCCAGTTTCTCCTTTGAATTCCCTTTGCATCGTGAAAATTAAATGTCACAATTTTTGTTACACCTCCTGTTAAAGTAAATAAGAGAAATAACAGTAAGAGGGACAGAAGAACAAAGTTGCTGCTGTTGTCTTTTGCACAGGAGGGTTAAAGCCTGTGCTATATATATCAACATTGGGTGCATGTGAGTCTACTCTTAGACCATGCAGCATCTGAGTTGCTGAGGTTCCTGTAAAAATTGTGTGTTCAATAATCCTCAACTTGACTTAGCAAGAGGTTACTAGTGTTTTTAAAGTAGGAGTGGGCACTTAATGGGACGAGCGCTCATCTCTACTCAGTTTTTTTATAAATTTGATACATTTGGGTGAGCCATTGTGCTTCTGGACCCTGCTAAATTGAAGCCATCTCACTTTTGTTCTGCAGAGACTTGGATTTTTTAGCATAATGTAAACACACCTCTCGAACTCTGTGTCACTTCCATTTTCTTTTTCCTTCTTCACTAGGAACGTCGGGCTTTGGAGAGAAAAGCAGCAGAACTAGAGGAAGAGTTAAAGGTAATTCATGTTGGTTAGAAGAACTTTTGACTCTCATCCTGACAACTCGGGTGTGTGGTTCAGGAAGGGTTGGATACTACACTTAATCTTAGCCAAAAGGCCAAGAAGTATTTACAGACATTACTAGACATAATGAAATACTGGGACCCTAATAAAAGATTAACTTCCTTCCTTTGGGGGACAAATAGATATGTAAATACAGTGGACCCTCGAATAACGACGTTACTTGGTTCCCCAAATAGCGTCACTATTCGAATAACGTCGTTATTCAAATAACGACAAAAAAGTCGTTATTCCAATAACAACGGTAAAAATACCGTCATTCGAATAACGATGTCATTATTCGGATAACGACGGTATTTTTACCATTGTTAAAATAACGTCGTTATTCGAACAATCACATTGGGAGCATCGTAGCGTTGTTAATCGAAAATGACGCTATTCGAACGCATAGTTAATCCACTGTATTAGAACTGTCAAGTTTATAGTCGGGGTCATTCATTGATCAGATAGGGGTTGAATGCAAAGGTGATAAATTTTATTGAGTAGATTTTATATCTCATTTTATTGTGATTGTATCATTCTACAACCCTGAGAACTAATGGCTGATGGTCCCCAAGTAGTTTAAAGGGTGATGGTCCCCAAGTGGATTAAATTACACTTGAATCCCTCTTGATGGAGGGCAGCAGCTTCATCAATGCTGGCCTGGGGCTGAGGAGGACTTTGCGCGCCAAAAGGGCTCGGGACCAGAAAGTGACTCACAGAACTGGATCAGTGGTATGGGGGTCATATTGCAATGCTTATGGCAAATGGAAGAGTACTGCATTATATTGTTCTCAGGATAATCTTCATGGCTGATCGCCATGGACCAGAAAGTGACTCACGGAACTGAATCAATGGTACAGGGATCATGCTGCGATGTGGAAGGCAGATGAAAGGCCACTGCATTACATTATTCTCAGGACAGTCTTCATGACTGATCACCATGAGAATTGCCAATGTTTGGATTCGGATACGGCAGAACAAGAAGAAGTATTCTACTTTCAATCTGTTTTTATTCTGGTTTTGTAATCATGTTTTATCTAATGTAGTTTTATCACATTTTAAACTGACATGGTTAGATGACTGATCAGTTAATAAAGGATCCAGGAAGGGTTGGAGTTAAAACTTGAACTAAGTATTAGTATCATATGCTTTAGGACCATGATGGCAAACCTTGGCACTCCAGATGTTCTTGGACTTCAATTCCCAGAAGCCCAAGCACCTTGTGAATCCACACAAATGGATTTACTGCAATTCATCAGGCCCGCGCTGCCCTCGTCGCTCCTGGAAACAGAAGTAAAACGAGCTCGTATGGAGGAAGGGTGAACCCGGAAGAGTCTTGACTGTATGGGCACTTTTTATTTCCGCTCCCGGGAGCGACGAGGGCAGCGCGGGCTGGATGAATCGCACTAAATCTATTTGTGTGGATTCACAAGGTGCTTGGGCTTCTGGGAATTGAAGTCCAAGAACATCTGGTGTGCCAAGGTTCGCCATCATGGCTTTAGGATTTTCTTTTCTCATTCTTCCCTGCAGGCTCTTTCAGATTTAAAGGCTGACAACCAGCGGCTCAAAGATGAAAACGCAGCTCTTATCCGTGTCATCAGCAAGCTCTCCAAGTGACCCCTGCTGCCACGGCTGCCTGGTTTCCCTGTGAAGCAGGAGCCTTACTCTACACCTCTCCTCCTTGTTTATCAGATCCTAACAGGGGACAGAAGAAATACTTGAGGTTAAGGCCAGCCGACTCCCTTTCACCACCTAAACACTCCAGATGTGGGCTCTGTTGAGCTTCAGCCAATCCGAGAGTCCACCGACCATCTTTTTTCACCAAGAAGGCCAAGTTTGTTGCCTGAAACAATGTCTTGCACCCCACCTTCCCCTTCCTTATGCCCCTTCTTTTTTAAAAATTTCCTTTCCAGAGACAGTATTTATTTTGTGGCTTTCTTAAAGTGATGTTCTTTGCTTGTTGCTTTTCCTTCAGTGAACAAGGGGCACAAGAATGATGCGGGTCGCTCTTTCTGCGAACTTGCAGGACTGAGTTGCCACTGCCTACTTTCGGTTTTTGTGGTACCAGGGAGGAATGGGACCACTTCAGGAGCAAAGGGCCAGACATCTGAGAGTGAGGGGAGTGTAGGGTTAAACAAGGGGTCCTTAGCATAGACAGGCTTTGCTGGAGAGCAGGGCACTGGATGCTGTCGATCACTTGTGTCAGATATACAGGTTTTGAAACCTGCAGTCCAACATTAATCACCCCATTGCGTGGTGGTGGTGGGGAGTAAACTCATTCCAGACATCCACCCACCCCTCTACTCACCAAACACCACAGATCAGTGCTTTGATAGTTACATGGATTCCGCAAGAGGGGCCCAGGACTCTGAGTTACAGGCTGGGAGGTGGCATTTAGTAAGTAGATTTTATAGCAGGGTGGCATAAACTGCAGGGCTTGGATGTTGGCTCTGTGCCCCCGTCTGGCAGGACCTTCTTGCCCAATGGGTTGGGTTGCAAACCAAGGGAGAGTGGGCGACATTGTTCTCTGCTTTCCATATCCTTTGTTTACCCACAGCTGGTAGTGAAAGGTAAAGGTGATCTCAGTGGAGATTCCAGGGGTAGAAGAATGTGCTCAAAATGTATGTATGGAGCAGGTATGCTGTGCATGTGCATGTTGAAGTGTGGATGAAGATACAAGTATGGCACCCACTCCGCCAACTCCAGGCTCAAAAGATTGTACATCCCTGCTGTGTTCTTGCCTGGGTTGGCATCTGGCATGGGAATTTTGAGCCAGTGGGTTGAAAAGGGAGCAGGGGGCAGCCTTGGGCAGGGAGGTCTTTGGGGTGGGTGGTGGAGGGAGACTTGTGAATGTGTAGAGGCCGCGTTGCCAGTCGCTGCACTGAAACCCTAATTACTGTAGTTAGAAAGGTGGCCAAGGTAATGATTGCCTCTGTTGTGATGGTCTATGGCCGTGATGGCAAACCTTGGCACTCCACCCATTCTTGGACTTCAATTCCCAGAAGTGCTGTCTTGGGCTTCTGGTAATTGAAGTCCAAGAACACCTGGAGTGCCAAGGTTGGCCATCAATGAGATTGTTTATCCTTTGATTCTCAAGAGCTAGAGCAGGGGTGCCCAAACTTTTCAGGCCGTGGGCCAGTCACGTGGTTCAGTGGGCCAGTCATGTTCCTCCCACCAGAAGCGGAAGTAAGACACAGCTTGCAATCTGTTTTGCAACAGATACGTTTTGCAACAGGATGAGATAGATTTTAGGCTGCCATTTTCTCTGCTTAAACCAGGGGTCCTTCAACTACCCATATGGGCGCATTTTACTTCCACTTCCGAGAGTGATGAGGGCAGCCTGGGCCGGATGAATTGGCATCAGGGGCCAGATATAGCCCACAAGCCGTAGTTTGGGCACTCCTGGGCTAGAGGGACATGGAAATGTTAGGGTGGCAGGATTTGAATTGTGTGGGACCCAAGACAGTGTTTATTGTCAAGATGAAGTGCCATAGCTGGAGTGAGGAGTCAGCTGCACAGGTGGAGCTACAGGAGCAACTTCCCCTGCCTTTTTAACCTTGAAGGGGGGGGCATTCACTCCCTGCTGCACCTTGATGTTCAGGTGTGAAAACGGTTTCATCCCTTCTCAAAAATGTCAAGTTTTCCAATGTTGGCCTGCTTGCCTCTGGAGAGTTCTCGGGCCTGAGAGGCATGTCCAAGAAAAAGGATCTCTCTGCCTCTTCCTTCCATGTGGACAGTTCCCACAGGTTTTTGCCAACACCCAGCCCAGCTTTGAGGTTGCCAAAACATCTGGAATCAACAACTGAGGCCATACCCGTATGGGCGCGTTTTACTTCCGCTTCCAAGAGCGACGAGGGCGGCGCGGGCCGGATGAGTCACAGTAAAACCCATTTGTGTGGATTCATAGGGGCTTGGGCTTCTGGGAATTGATATCCAAGAACATCTGGAGTGCCAAGGTTCGCCATCACAGACCTAGAGGATACCTAGAGGTCTAGCATCATAACTCTTTTCCTTCCTTTTCCAGCACGGACACAATCAAATATTTTCCAAACTAAAACTGAGGGCTAGAAGTACTTCCAAGTGTAATTGAGGGCTAGAAGTAATTCCAAAAGAAACGGGTCCAAAGTACTAACCTGAAAGTCCTGTTTGTTTGTCTGTCTCTCTCTCTCTCTCTCTGTGTTGTTCCCTGTGCTATCATGAGCCAAGATTCCTCTGCCAAAATAGTCCATTCCTTTCTGCCATGTTTTCCCCTTGAACTCACCCCCACCTCACTTCCATTCTTCTTCCACCTGCCCTGGTCTGTAAATTCACCTCCCCAAAACATATCTGTACATAACAGAAGTATTTTCTATATGGCTGCATCGCCAACAAACAAACAAAAAAAAAAACGAAGAAGAAATGCAGAAAATTTAAATGTGCAATATCGCATGAGTATTTTTTTTCCAAAGAAGTCTCTATATTGTACTTGTTTATTCAGCAGCTCAGCTGCATTTTGTTTTAAAGGACGGAATTGAAATTACTGTGTTTGAATATAATTAAAAAAATAAAAAATTGGCTCTTGGCTATGATTCCCCCCTCCCCATCATTATTTCATTAAGGGTTTTGAGTTGGTATTCTTCAAAGGTAAAGAATTTTTAACCATCCAGGTGTTTGGACTATACCACCCATGGGCTCTTGTTCTAGGAGTTGTAGGCCAAAACATCAGGTGGGTCAAATATTTTGTATCTCTAGTGTAGTGGATATTGTGTTAAACATGCACAAGTGCTGTGTTTTAGAATTTCTTGGAATTCTCCATCAATGTTTCAGTTCTTGGTTGTTATGCTAGTCTATCCTTGCTCTACACCAGTGATGTTTGAACCTTGGAACTTCAGGTGTTCTTGGACTTCAGTTCTCAGAAGCCCAAGTCAACACACCTGCTGATCAGGGCTTCTGGGAATTGAAGTTCAAGAACATCTGGAGTGCCAAGGTTGCCCATCACTGCTCTATACTGTTTCCTCTAAAACCTGGTAGAGGCAGCTTTACTCTCACTATCTTCTGATTCCAATGCTTTGATCAACTATCTACTGAATTAAAACCCTAGTTTCCTATTCCACTTTGAGGCTGTTCCACCAAAGCGCTGGTTGCATAACCCTTATGTCTGTGGCACAACCCACAGGTAACCCAAAGATAGTTCATTGTATTAGAATCTGACTTCTAGGATGACTCATGACGTTCATGAACCTTTCCTCAAATCTGAAATTAAGAGCCTTTCCACTACCCTTCTGTCTTATCTCCCTCCCTCAAGCCAAACCCAACCTTCAGGAATGGTAATTACGTTTAAACAAGTTGTCATCCAGGAAGGAGGATGTATCATCTCTGAGTGTGTGTCTCCAACAGGAGAGAGGTGGTCTCTTCTGGCCTGGTCATGCATCTTCCTTCCATTGCTATCTTTAAAAATCCCAAAAGTTGTTCCTTTCCCAATAAGGATGTACCATTACACCTAGAGATGTGAGCTTGGTATTCCGGAACTCAGAAGATTCAGGCGCAAGTCTCTGAAACTTACTGAGTGACCTTTGGCCAATCATTTCCCCTTACACTAGCTCATAGGGCAGTGATGGCCAACGTTGGCACTTCAATTACCAGACGCCCAAGTGAGCACTCCTGCTGATCAGGGCTTCTGAGAATTGAAGTCCAAGAACACCTGGAGTGCCAAGGTTAGCCATCACTGTTATAGGGCTACTAGGAGGACTAAATGGGGTGGGGAGGAATGCTATCTACATTGACTGAGATTTAAATGGTAGGAAAAGGTTTCCCTTGCTTGAGAGCCTGTCATGTCTGACAGGGCAGCATTCCCCAAACTGTTCCACACAACACCAATGGATTTCAATTCCCAGATGCCTAAGTCAGTACATTGGCTGATCAGTGCTTTGGGGAATTGACTTGGGCTTCTGGGAATTGAAGTCCAAAAATAAAAGATTAGGAACAGAGCTCTGGTGGGTGTGTTCGCATGCGCTAGACACTGGTGTACACAGAACACTTATCTTTCCCGTCAAAACGGTTCCTATTTATCCACTTAATTTTTTGCTTTCAAACTGCTAGGTTTGCAGGAACTTGGGGCAGAGTGACGAGCACTCACTCCATCACGCAGCACCTGGGTCTTGAACCACTGACCTGGCATCATGCTCAGCATCTTAACCACTAAGCCACCGCAGGGATATAGATGCAATAAATAAATATTCCTCTCAAAACAATGCACATGAAATAATGGAAGGCGGTGAGGGCTTTTATTTTGCAGCATGGCATTCTTTTCTTTAGATCAGGGGTTCCCAACCTAAGGCCTGTGAGCCGGATCTGGCCCATGGCACCATTCCATGTGCCCCCACCCCTCCAAGGGCATTTGAGAAACAAAATGGCCACCCCTTTGAAGCTGTTGGGACAAAATGGCTCTCCCCCCCCATTGGGCAGGCAGGGCAAAATGGCCATCTGGCCCTCGAAGCTGACAGAGAGAGCATGACCCAGCTTGAAAAGGTTGGGAACCCCTGCTTTAGATTAAGCATATTTCAAGTCAGAAAAACCTTTACCCACCACCACCTCAGTAAGTTGTCACTTTTCCTCCTGCCATCCAATTTTTCAGGCTATATCACTTGCCAAATCTTCCTTGCATCATGTGATGTGCAGAAAGCATCCTTCTACCAGTCGGAAGCTACAGTGATGACAGGATGGGTGCAGTGTAAGTGAGCTAACGCTTACTGAGTTTAAAAATATCTCCTCGCATGTTTCCTCTGTGAGCAACTCAGAGGCACAAAAATGTACACAAGCCTATATGGGCTTGGCAAGGGATTTATAGCAGTTTGGGTGGTTTATGGGGAACTGGGTTTTCTCCATCTGTATTTCCTGAAACCTCACCTTGCCAGAGAGGCCTGTTTTACAGCCCAACATCTTTGCCACAGGGATTCTGCGCTGAACCTACATCGCATCAGTCACTCGAATGTGAAAAGCTACTGCTTGGTGGCAAATACTGTGCCTGCTTTGCAAATGGGCAGTCCTGGGTGGAAAGAGTCAATTCTGGGACATCGTGGAAAAGGTAGCCCCGAGGCATTTTGCTGCCTGAAGGCAAAGAAGGAGGTTATTTTTCCTCTATTGCGGTGGCTCAGTGGTTAAGAAGCTCGCCTTGTTAGCTGGAAGGCCGGCAAGTCGGCAGTTCAAGACCCGGGTACTGCAAGTTATAGAGTCGTGATGGTGAACCTTGGCACTCCAGATGGTCTTAGACTTCAATTCCCAGAAGCCCAAGCACCCGTGAATCCACACGAATGGGTTTACTGTGATTCATCTGGCCCGTGTCGCTCCTGGAAGCAGAAGTAAAACGCACCCATATGGGCATGTTTTACTTCCGCTTCCAGGAATGGCGCGGGCCGGATGAATCGCAGTAAATCCATTCGTGTGGAATCACGGGTGCTTGGGCTTCTGAGAATTGAAGTCCAAGAACCTCTGGCGTGCCAAGGTTTGCCATCATGGTTATAGAGCCCGTCTCTGTCCCAGCTCTTGCCAACCTAGCAGTTCGAAAGCAAGAAATTGCAAGTAGATAAACAGGCACAACTTCAGAGGGAAAAGATCTTGGGGACATGAAAGGAGCCTCATTTGGGTATCCCCTGAGCGAAGTTTTTCTAGCAAAAACCCTTTCAACCCAGAATAATTTCTGATGCAAAATAATTATATCATTGTACAGAAGATGACTGTACCAGTAGCTGAGTCTTCCTTCAGTGCTGATGGTGGAACAAGATACCCGAAAGCCACAGGCTTGTTTATTCTGCTGTATCTGAATATTGGTGATCCTCATGGTGATCAGCCTTGAAGACTGTCCTGAGAATATAATGCAGTGGCCTTTCATATCACAGCAAGACACCTGTACCACTGATCCAGTTGTGCGAGTCACTTTCTGGTCCTAAGCCTTTTTGACGCTCAAAGTCCTCAGCCCCAGGCCAGTATCGATGAAGCTGCTGCCCTCCATCAAGATGGGTTCAAGTGGGATCTAATCCACTTGGGGACCATCACCCTTTTCTGTGGACTTCAGAGCCCAACGCCGTTAGTCCTCAGGGTTATCAGGTTAGTTAACAGTGGCCTGACACTCAACTTTGAGCCGCTGGCAATATGGTCTACTCTAGTTACCATAGCAGGATAACTAAGCAGACTGGACAGGCTTGTTTAATGGAAGTACTGTAAATAGCAAGCAATTACACTCATACAGGGCTGTGGCCAGGGTGAGCTTGGCTGACCTTGAGTTAGAAGTTTGCTCACCCTGGCAAAGCACGGTTTCCCATAGGAATGCATTGAAAAGAGGCTTTTTTGCCTAATCCTGAAAAAATATTTGCCCACTCACATCTAGAATCCTGGCTATGGCCCTGACTGCACCTATATAAATCCCCATAACATTTAGTGTACTCTGGGCGGATCACAAGGTGATTAGAATCTGCCTCCAACGTGCTGGGCACTCATTTTACCGACCATGGAAGATTGGAAAGCTGAGTCAACCTTGATCCCCATCAGGATCGAACTCAACGTTTTGGCAGCAATACAGCACCAAAGCAAACTCCATGCCATGAAGCTTTCGCCTCGCAAACCTTCCCGTATCTACCTGAGTTCCCTGCCTCTCTCTGCCATGCCAAGGAGATGTCGGACGAGGGAATTAGGAACAGCTTTGCTGGTCAGAATATTAAGCGAAATGGATAAATAGCCTGAACCATTCATGTCAGGCAGCATTACCTTTATGCAACCTCCCCGACCCAGCCCTGCAGCCCTGGAGAGAAGATCCCGTCAATGTAAATAACTGGGCCAGGCCGGAAGAGGTTGTACCATAGTGTCAGGTAAGAATTTGAACAATCGGATCATGCAGTATGAATGCTGAGAGCTCTCTCTTTTTTAAAAAGACCCACCTGTTGTATTAACACCTGAAACTGGGCAGGAGGGAGGACACACCCGAACTGCCGTCATTCCTAATGAGGTCTAAAGTCTTGCAAAGCAACTATTTGGAGAACAATTCCTGGTAGGTGAATAGAGACAATTTCTTTGCGCCGTGGTCAGGTGCGTCAGAAACTGTGAGCCACTTTTTAAAAATGCTAAAAATTTATTTAGTGTGCTGATCTCGACCTTCTTTCCATCATGGATCTGGAATTAGAATATGGGCACCTCCCAAGGATCTCCCGTATAGTTACTAGCATAATCCAACCAGCTTTTGGTCAGCAAGAGGGTGTGTCAAGTTTCAGTACCCCATCTTGAGGCACTTAATAGCTGGTTGCGTGGCTACATATTTTGGTTATTTCTAAGGAACATTGTAAAGAACTGGCACTGCTTTTTTAGGCGTGTTTCCTACCTTCTGCAAACACAGCTGGACCGATAGCCCGCTGGTCGTAAGGTTAGCCATGTAATTTTCCTCCAGCCTTGCTTTTTATGCCAATACCTAGTGGTAGACTGATTAAAGTGGAACAACCCAGGGCAAGATGTGTATGCCTTCTGAGCACTTTAAAATTAGCAAAGCACCTCACATTTTATAGGAATAATAAAAACCTACACACACACACACACACACACACACACACACACACACACACACACACACACACAGGTGAAGGTTTACTGCCTGTTTCTGAAAATCTGAAAAGTAAAGTGACACTGCACTGACTCGCTAGCACAGCATCTGGCTGTAGAGTCACAGGTTGGGAGTTCAATTCCCTACTATGCCTTCATGGAGAAGAGCCAGCCTGTATAGCCGCAGGCAATTGCTCAGTCCCAGGGATCCCCCAGACGTAGGGAGTGATAAACCACTTTTTGTGTGTTCTCTCTACCTGGTAATCCTTGGAAAGGCTCGTCATAAGTCTGAATTTGACTTGACAGCACACAATTATTATTAAAGCGACAGTGAGAAAATCAAGGACTTGAGGGAAATCAATTTCATGGTGAATGCAAGTGAGCTCAGGAAAAAGTATTTTATTAACAATCCTATGGAGGTCTTAACATATGTCTTTATAATCTAAAGGGACTACGGTGGCTTAGTTTTTAAGACACTGAACTTGATGAGCAAGCAGTTGATGATCAGCAGTTGGAGACCTGAGTGCTGCACGACGGAGTGAGCTCCCATCTCTGTCCCACCTCCTGCCAACCTAGCAGTTCAAAAGGAAGACATTGCAAGTAGATAAATAGGTGCCACTTCAGAGGGAAGGTAAACAGCATCCCATGCACTCCAGTGTCTAGTCATGCCTCCCACATGACCATGGAAACATCTGCAGAAGCAGACAGTGCTGGCTCTTCGGCTATGAAACAGAGATGAGCACTGAGCCCTAGAGTTGGATAAGACTGGCTTTCGAGCGAGGGTGGCCTTTACCTTTACCTCAGAGGGAAGGTAAACAGTGTTCCATGCCCTCTGGTGTTTCAGCATGCCTGCCACATGTCCACGGAAACGTCTTGCAGATGCATACAGTTCTGGCTCTTTGGCTATAAACAGAGATGAGCACTGAACCCTAGAGTCAGATACGACTGGCTTTGAATGCTGTTGGAGGTAGAAAGATGAAATATAAATTTCATATTTTTTTTTAAAGGAACAGACCTTGTTTATTACCAATAAGTAAAGCTCATTGTCTCAAAAAAAGAGCCTAATCACATTTTTTTCTTGCTTGAGTGCTGATTTTCATTTCAGGTACAGTTTGTGTGCATTTAGCCATGTATATGAGAAAGAGAGAGAGACAATTAAAAAAAAAAAGACTGCAGCAAGTGTTTCTGCTACCTGCCCAGGTATGCAAGGGGTGTGGCCCAGCTGGCAGGCTCATTTGAGCAGGGACCGGTTGGTCTTGAGCCACAAAGTTAGTCTGCGATTTCTGCTTCTCAAGATGCCACCGGCTCTGTTCCAAGGAGCGATGAGAGGAGAAGGCTGAGAAGGAGAAGCTAGAAGAATCGGATTATTGCCTGGTAGGTAAATCTAAAATTAGGACCAGATTTGTGAGAGAAGGACAAACAGGTTGGCTATCTGAAAGCTCCTGGGCTTTGACCAAAATTCTCCCAGACTGAAAAAAAGGACCAAGCAGGGCAGATCAAAACAGGGTGGAAGCCTGTTGTGTCTGGGTTACTGGATGATGTGGTAGATCTTTGATCCCAGAAGGGAACATAGGAACAGCATTAATAGGTCCGTGAGTCTGGGAAGAAAGGGTGACACAGACAGGGATCCCAGGTTTCTGGCTTCAAACTGAGAGCCTACATGGAAAGTTCCCCCATTAACTGGGAAAGACAGGATTTCTGGAGAAGAGAAACTATCATTTCTGAGCAAGGAGCCTAATGGGAGTAGGTCCTCTTAAGGCAGGCAGTAGCAACTCAGCCATGGGTGGCACAGTGATTAAACTGTTGTACTGCAGCCAAAACATTGTGGTTTCAATCTTGCTGGAGTCCAAGTTGACTCAAACTTCCTTCCTTCTGAGGTCGGTAAAAAGTGTACGCAACATGTTGGGGGCAAAATGCTAGTTACCTGTAAACTACCCAGAGAGTGCACTAAGCTCCATAGCAGTGATGGCGAACCTTGGCACTCCAGATGTTCTTGGACTTCAATTCCCAGAAGCCCAAGCCCCCGTGAATCCACACGAATGGGTTTACTGCGATTCATCTGGCCCGCGCCGCCCTCATCGCTCCTGGAAGCAGAAGTAAAACACGCCCGTACGGGCGCGTTTTACATCCACTTCCAGGAGCGACGAGGGTGGCGCGGGCCGGATGAATCACAGTAAACCCATTTGTGCGGATTCACGGGGGCTTCTGGGAATTGAAGTCCAAGAACATCTGGAGTGCCAAGGTTCGCCATCACAGCTCTATAGAGCAATATATCAGTGTAATTGTGATTGCTATTTATATTAACTTAGGTTTTGTAGTCTAAGAAGGGGACAAGCTATTATTTAGGAGAGGATGTCTGAGTAGCTCAAAAAAATGGTAGTTGAATGTCTGAATTATGCTACAGTATCCCTATTTCTTTGAAGTAACTAATTGGATCGAATACAGCCTCCACACAGTTATTTCTGTATAGGTGTACTTAAAAGGTCTAGTGTCATGGGTGTTGTCTTTCATCAAAAGTCACTGAATATATTGAAAGAGAAAGATGTCTAATTAAAGACCTGCTGACTAGAGTAAGGAATCACATTTCTCTTTCTCCATGACCAGGTGAGAATAGTTAATGAGAAAGTGACAGTGGTCATTAACACAGAAATGGCACGTCAAGCAATTAATTACATACTTTAATTTAATTAGCAGGTCTGACTTAGGCAATAGCGGTAGGCCAGGAGAAATTGGCTGTTTTACTAATGCTAGGAGATATTTCCATACCTGTCAAGTATCCCGGATTGGCCAGGAAATCCCGTATTTCACCCCTTTTCAACGATCTTTCCCGCAGCCATCCCGTATTTTGGCCGGCCAGGAAAGGGGTTACTGCACATGTGTGCATGCGCAAAGGGGTTTTGCGCATGCGCAAAGGAGCTTTTGCTGCCCATACATGTCCGGGCCAGAGCAGTTCCCGTATTTCCCATAGTATGCTAAGATGGGGACTGTGGTGGCTTAGTGGTTAGGATGCTGACTTTGAAGACTGGAAGGTCAGCAGTTTGAGACCTGAGTGCTACACGAGGGAGTGAGCGCCCGTCTCTGTCCCAACTCCTGCCAACCTAGCAGTTTGAAAGCAAGACGTTGCAAGTAGATAAAGAGATACCACTTCAGTGGGAAAGGTAACAGGGTTCCATGTACTCCGGTGTCTAGTCACATCTCCATGGAAATGTCTGCAGCCACAGACATCACTCACTCTTTGGCTATAAATGGAGTCAGATATGACTGGCTTTCAAGCAAGAGAGACCTTTACCTATGCTCAGTAGCGTTAATCTCTACCAAGGCCTGAAGAGGTGTACTGGAACTTGTTTATGTATCCAGAGTAACATGGCTACTTCCCAGGAAATTGAGGAGAACCTGCAAATGTCAGTTACTCCTTTTCACCATCACTACAGCTCCCTCAAGGGTTTAAGTCCCCACATAATTTTTTTTGCTCTGATCATGCAGGAGGTCCCAATCCACTGATCTAATTGTAGAAGTCCTTGCTTCACAGGGAAAATGCTTTCCTGGACTTTTTACAGAGAACTTGAAGATCCTTTTTAACATGTGGCAGGAGGTTTACAGAGGCCACTGATATATTGGAGAATACATATTCATAGAGAAACTCAAGATGATGGTATATTTAAAATGCAGATTTTAAACATTCAGAAAGTGTTTGTGGCTGTGTGTTTGTGAGAGAAAGAGTGCATTAATTTTTAAGGAAAATATCTTAGGAGAAATGTTTGAAGTGGCAGCCGTGTTAGTCTGTGCAAGCATATCTGAGAGTAAACAAAACAGAACAGCAAAAAAAAAAGATAAAAAAAAAGGTTGTGGCACCTTAAAGACTCGACTAACTCTTGTATTTAAATGTGAAACTTTCGTGGACCAAGTCCACTTCATCAGGCATAAGACATCTTAGGAGAATATTCTTAATGGTTCCTTCTAAAACTGGGACGAGAAACAAGGCTCAGTCCTGATGTTCTTCGACATTTTAATGAACTATTTGGATGAGGGGGTTCCGGCAATGCTTATCAAATTTGCAGATGGCACAGAATTGGCTGGGGTACCTTGGCAAACAGGAACAACATTCAAAAAGATCTTGATAGGGCTGAGCACTGGGTGAAAACAACAGAATGAAATTCACCAAGGATAAGTGCAGAGTTCTGTACCTAAGCAAAAGAAACCAAAGAAGGGTTCAGCCAAGCTTGAACGAGTTTGGAGGAGGACAACAAAAATGATCAGGGACCAGAAACCAAGCTCTGTGAGAAAAGACAGAGAGAAATGGGTATGTTTAGCCTTGCAAAAAGTAAAGTGAGGGCAGATATGATAGCACTCTTCAAACACTTCAAAGACTGTCATACAGAGGAGGGGCAGGCTCTGTTTCCAACCATCTCAGGATGAAGGACACATAATGATGTGTGCTCAAGTTCCTGCAAGCCAGACTTCAGTTGAATAGCAGGAAAAACCTTCTGCTAGAGCAGTACGACAATGGAACAAGATATGGTGGGGAGGTGATGAGCGCTTCAACATTGGAGGCATTCAAGAGAAAAGTAGACAACTACCTGTGAGACATATTTTGATTTGGATTCCTGCACTGAGCAGAGGGGCTGAACTCACTGTTCTTTTAGGGCCCTTCCGATTCCATTATTTTATTATTCGTGTCTTCTGTTTCATCTGCCTTCTCATAATTTGCACCTGCTACAGCATGTTTGGTGTGCCACAGCAAAACAAACAAACAAACAAAACTGTTCAAATAGTGATTTAATCAAATACACTCATATACAGAGTGAGAGAGCAGCTGCAGTTTTATATCTGAAACTAGCAGATTTTGCCCGGCGGTGCCGGGCTGTTTTAAATGGTTTTGGAAGGTTTTTTTTCTTAACGTTGGTAAAGAGCCAGGCTGTTTTAAATTGTGTTGTAAGGGATAATTCCTTTTTGGTAATTTATGTAAAAAAGAGGTGTGCTGGTGGTTAGGGGTGGTTTTGGGTGTGCACAACCACCACTACCCATACAATACCACTCCAACCACCAACACACACATTAAAAATTCCTGGCAAGGCAGGAGTGGTGTGTGTGTGTGTGAGAGAGAGAGAGAGAGAGAGGGAGGGAGAGGGAGAGAGAAGCAGTGTGTGTGTGTGTGTGTGTGTGTGAGAGAGAGAGAGAGAGAGAGAGGGAGAGGGAGAGAGAAGCAGTGTGTGTGTGTGTGAGAGAGAGAGAGAGAGGGGGAGAGGGAGAGGGAGAGAGAAGCAGTGTGTGTGTGTGTGTGTGTGTGTGTGTGTGAGAGAGAGAGAGAGAGGGAGAGGGAGAGAGAAGCAGTGTGTGTGTGTGTGTGAGAGAGAGAGAGAGGGGGAGAGGGAGAGGGAGAGAGAAGCAGTGTGTGTGTGTGTGTGTGTGTGTGTGAGAGAGAGAGAGAGAGAGAGGGAGAGGGAGAGAGAAGCAGTGTGTGTGTGTGTGTGTGTCTGTTGTCCCCCCAACCCTTCCAGAGCCAGGGGACCCTGCAGAGGGGATTCCCTCCCCCCATAGGACACCCCATTATTAAAGAGAAGAAACCAAGCTCTTTCTTCTCTTTTAAAACAGAGTGTTTGGGAGGGGGGTGTATTCGATCTCCTCTTCCTGGTCCACTGGGTTTGGTAGGGTTGGGGGTACAAAAGGGGTCTGTCCCCCCAACCCTTCCAGAGCCAGGGGACCCAGCAGAGAAGGGATCGTTCCCCCCCCCCCGCAAAAAAAACCACACTCCGTTTTTAAAGAGAAGAAACCAAGTGGTTTCTTCTCTTTTAAAATGGAGTGTGTGCGTGGGGGTGTGTTTGGGGGGTGTATTCGATCTCCTCTCCCTGGTCCCCTGGGTTTGGTAGTGTTGGGGGGACAAAAGGGGTCTGTCCCCCCAACCCTTCTGGACCCAGCACCTTTCATTGCCTCCCTCACCTACCCCCTAACCCTTACCTAACCCTTATCTTTTCCTGGCTCCCTCCAGCTGGGTCTTTCAAAGTCTTTCCCTCTGGCTCCCACCATTTTCTTTTTTTTAAGTCAGCGCGCGTTCCCAGCCTCCTCCGTGCTCGTATCCCTCAGCCTGATTGGCTGAGGGGTTGCACAGTGCAAAGGATGCTGGGAATTGAAGTCCTTTTTCTTTGTTCACGTTCAGGGGGCTCCTGCCCCACTGCCACATTTCTCAACCCGACAGTTACCTGCGAACCCGGTTCGGGTGAGTGCAAGGAGGCTCGGTCGGGGCTAGTGGGGCCTGGTGCAACATCCTTTGTCACATTCCAACGGTTAACGCACAGATTTATAGGTATAGATTCACTGAAAATCATGAGAACATAAAGAACACAACTTTTGCTTCTGCAGCTTTGAGGCTACTAAAATCTTTAGTCAGTGACATTTTGTTGGATAAAACGATGGCCTATTTTTAAAAGACAGATTAAAAAAATCTGTAACCAGGTACATGTTTTCCAGCCATCGCTGGATCCAAATTTTTTTAAAAGAGGAAAAAATTAAAAAGATACTGGTGTGACAAAATGGCACCAGCCTCATGAAGTTTAGTTTGGCTCTTCTAGACTTATATGGTGAATTTGGGTTGTTTGTGATGTCCCACTTCACCTTATTATCCTTTGATAATCAGTTAGAATCCAACTGATCCAATCAGAGCTGCATTATTTCCTATTTACAACAAACGGAGGACTGGAAATGGGGAAAGTTGGTGTGTGTGTGTGTTTGTTTGTGCAAGATGTAGAAGTTCAAATGTGTAAGGGAACTGGGTAAGAGATGATATATGAGGATAAGAATACAGAATATGGCTTAACTCTTCCAAAGAAAGTTGGTGGAGCTCACTTGCCTACAAATACTGTAATATCTGGAGATGTTAAACATCTAGAGAATAACCATGATGATAGACAGGATCAAATTAGAGGTTACAATGAGCACAACACTGTGATAAATGAAAATACTTTAGTGTTTCAAGGAAACAATCCATTCCAGCCTTTCATGCTTTTAACTCTTGGTGACCAATCGCAAAGCAAGCTACAGGAGGTCCGGGGGGGGGGGGGATCATATGATACCAATTGGACATTTCTCACATTTAAGGAATTGCTGCTTCTAAGGGTTGAGTTTTGAACACAGTGTTGAGTTCTCTTAGAGCGGGAATTCTAGCCATGGGTGAGAATGGTTCAGAATTGTTCCTAGGCTTTGGATCACCTTATGCTTTTTAAAACACCTGTATGGGAAGCAGAAAATTGGCCAGTAGGGCATCTTTGCCTTTGGAGATCATCACATTTCTGTCTTTAAGGCATTTAAAACCACAGGAGGTCAATATTAAAATTATGGGCAAGAATGATGTTAATTTTGAAAATAATAAGTTGGGGTGAGGGGGTCAATAGAGAGAAAGGTTGGCCAATATATATAGTCTCCCAGATGCCACTGGGATCCATCTCCCAGTATTCCCCACAATTGGCTATGCTGGCTTATTAAAGAAGTTGCAACCCAATCATGTTCAGAGGACTGTGTATTGCCTAACTCAGATTTAAGCAGTAGTACCTCTTTGCCCCCACCCCATCTCCACATATCTTGCAGTGACTAAAATCTGACTTATGGCATCATAAGCTATGAAACTGAGTCAATATTGGTTTTGTTTCTTTATGTCAACCACCACTACCTTTAAGTCTGTAAACAAAAATGGCCAACAAATCCATGGCTAAGACATCTTGGCAGATTTAAGAGTGAGAATATCCCACTTCTCTTCAATTCTGCCCTGAAAAGGGGGGGGGGGGACCAGCAAGAAAAATATTCTTAACTGCTGGGCACTTGGCGCTTGTGTGGCGTCCTCACTCCAAAACAGAGGAAGAGAGGTAAGGCAATGAAATGGTGGCTAAGCTCCAGGAATTATAGACACTCGGCCAGGCGGAGAAGAAAGCAGAATCCCGCCTTTAATAAACAGAGCAACCTTGCCAGGTGAAACTAAGCAGGTGTGGCTACTGTCAAGAGATGCCATGGGACTCTTGGAAGGGAGTGGGGCGAAGTGAATTTGTTTTCTTCACTCTGTGTGCAAGATTGCACACCTCCATTACTATATACAATCTGGGATACTGACAAATTCCTGTTTCAGTACTCATAGGTGCATTGTGCGCCTGTGAACATTTCAAAGACGAAAATAAGTATATTTCTTGAGTCCTGGGTATAGAATCTTTGAAGCACTAGAGGTTTCATACTATGAAGCCCATGGTGCATTACCCTTGGTTTTGCTGGTGAAGCTGATAAAAATTGTAGTCTCAAACATTTGGAGAGACGAAGGTTCTCCACCCTTTTAAACACATCTTTCAAACCAGCAATCAAGTGGTACAGATCTCCTATCCCATCTATCAATATTACATTTTGCTGACTGGCCAACTTTTTAATGAGCAATTGCTGCTGGGCATTTAACCTGTGGCTTGACAGTGACATGATGGCAAATGACATCAGGAGTTAATTGCAGAAGATCATCCAGATACAGGTAGAAAAGGCAGTTGAAAAGTTGGTGACTTTCATTTGTTTCTGGAATCAGGTATGTTGGTGAAGGGTCTTTCTTTCTTCCTTTCTTTCCTTCTTTCCAATCATATTTACTACAAGGTTGGGAAATGAGTGGCCTTCTAGTTCACTAGGCTAAAGGTTTCATCGGCCATAGGTAAGTACATTCAGCAGTAAGGACAGGGCTGTAGCCAGAGAACCCTCCTGAGCTAACAGCCCGCCCCCTCCCCACCCCACCCCAGGATGCCAATGTTATATATGTGTGTATGACATTGTTGCCCCTCCTGGAAAAAAATTCACACACACACCCATCTAGAATCCTGGTTACGGACCTGAGTAAAGGAATGATCACAGCTGGAGTCCAACAGCATCTGGAGGGCTACACATTCCATAGCTCTGCTTGATTAAAACATTGGAAGGGAATCCTGTACATCTCAGCCATTTTAACATGGTTATCCCCCAAAGAGTAGATTAGGAATGGGTGCCAGAAAAATATGAGGCTGTCCATGGTGCTAAAGAGCCATTGCTTGCTCTCCAGCTGTCCATATTATGGATCAAAATCTACACTTTCACTATTAGCAGGCACTCAAAGGATCAAGGGAGGAAATCTACCAGTTTCCTGCTCTTGAACTACTATAGTTGTGGCTGTCTAATGGGTTTCATCAAGAAGGGGTGATGTCAGGGTTCAGGAATGGGTTTGTGTGTATAACCCCAGGATCGTTGTGAATCAGGTGTCATAGGTTCTTTGGTGGGCCTGAAAAAACTCTGTGGTGTGAAACAATACTTTGTCTAGGACTTGGGAGAGGGACGAGATTCTGCTCCTTCACTCATGAAGCTCACGGGACCAGCCCCCAGTTTATCAACTTAAGCTACAGTACAGTGTTGTTGTGATAACATACAAAGGGAAATAATTCTCCCACGAGCAACTTAAGAAAAATGGGCTTGGATATAGAAATGCAGCAAAGTACATGAGCCTGCTCTCCTACCTGCCTACCTACCTACCTACCTACATACATACATACATACATACATAGCTTCATAATCACAAAGGTAAAGGTCACCCTTACTTGAAAGCCAGTCATATCCGACTCTAGGTTCAGTGCTCATCTCTATTTCATAGCTGAAGAGCCAGCATTGTCTGCTTCTGCAGACATCTCCGTGGTCATGTGGCAGGCATGACTAGACACCGGAGTGCACAGAATGCTGTTTACTTTCCCGCCGAAGTGGTCCCTATTTATCTACTTGCAATTTCTTGCTTTCAAACTGCTAGGTTGGCAGGAGCTGGGGCAAAGATGGGAGCTCATTCCATCCTGCAGTATTCAGGTATCGAACTGCTGACTTCCTACCTTCCAGTCAGTGTCTTAGCCACTTTAGTGACTAGACAGATGTATGAGATTTGCTGCAATTCTATATCCAACCCCTTCTTTCCCGGTGAGAGAATGGAAGATCATACTGAATTAATCTTCACTTCTCCAATACTGGAGCTTTCCACTTTTTTCCCCAGAGTGAGCTAATTGGAAGGAAGTGCATCTTGGTCCTCAGATATAAAGTTGGGCAAATATAGCTTGCAAGAGATGAGAGAGACTGTGCAAAGCATTCTCACTCTCTCTCTCTCATCCAGCAGTGTCAGCTTTTATCCAGCCAGAAGCCTGCCAATAATATTGTTTAGGAAACTTCTCTCAAGATAAAGCAGGCTTCCACACAGAAGCAAATACGAAATTAAGAAGATTGCAGGAAGGGAATGTGCCTTGAAATAAAATAAAAAAATCTGTTGTGTAATTTTACTGTCCTCCCCAGGCAGAATGGCCAGGAGAGTTGCTGTTTTTCCAGTATGGAAGATGCAAAATTAAAAAGTTGTTTTAATCAAAACCTATGTGTCCCTTGTCGCCTTGTTCGAAAGCCAGTCATATCCGACTCTAGGGTTCAGTGCTCATCTCTGTTTCTAGCCAAAGAGCCAGTGCTATCTGCATCTGCAGACGTTTCCATGGACATGTGGCATGCATGACTGGAGTACACAGAATGCTGTTTACCTTCCCACCAAAGTGGTACCTGTTTATTGGCTTGCAATGTCTTGCTTTCAAACTGCTAGGTTGGCAGGAGCAGGGACAGAGACGGGAGCTCACTCCATCTTGCAACCTTCCAGTCGTCAAGTTCAGTGTCTTAACCACTTGAGCCATCACAGCCCCTACAACCTACTGTATGTGCACTTGCCTCCAAATTCTTACAGAAGCCAATAATTTTTCTAATCTTGTATTTAACAGGTTGTGGTACAACTCTGAGATAAAGCAGCTGACACTATGAGTGACTCCGGAAGGTGAGATTGAATACAAGACCACAAACCCATCATTAATCCGCTTTGGATCTCAGAACCAAGACTTGGGCGAGCTTGCTTGGCCACAAAAACACAGACAGTCCTATAGTACAAGGGAGGGTCTCCATGCTTAAAGCTGCACCTAAGGTTAAAGCATCTCAGAGGAGCTGAGGAGGCCTTTTGCAGTTTAATATGCACGTTTGATAATAGTCTCTCTTCCTGCTTAGCATAAAGACTTTAGTGATTAGACCAGAGGTGCTCAAACCTTTTGGGCCGTGGGGTAGTCACGTGGTTCAGGGGGCTGGTCACTATGTCCCATGGGCTGTAGTTTGGGCACTCCTGGATTAGACCTTGTAGCAATCCCCAGAAGCCCTGATCAGCAGGAGTGCTGACTTGGGCTTCTGGGAATTGAAGTCCAAGAACAGCTGGAGTGCCAAGGTTAGCCACCAGGGCATAGTTTGCATGCAAAAGATCTTGAATACAGTCACTTGCATATCCAGGCATGGCTAAAAAGATTTCTGCACCAATGAAAGCCTAGAGAGAGGACTACTGACAGCCAAGGTAGACAATTTTGAATTAGATGGCTCAGTAAGTGACTAGATGTGAAGCTATTACACATGTTCCGCTGTCACTGGATGTTCTCATATCAGAGCTGCTGCTTCTTCCATGTCTAGGCCAGACGTGAAACTGCCAAAATGAAGGCTGTTGGGGTATTTTGGTGAGTTCATTCTGCAGTTCTTTTCGCCTGACCTAGTGTGAGAAAGATTACCCAGCAACACAATGTTACCATTATCAGGGTACACCCGGTTGTGGTTCAAAAATACCATAATCTTCGAGGAGGCTCTTTCTGTGTACCCCATATCAGGGCAAATATATTACACAAGGACCTCTTTTTGAGGGGGTTGAAGGCAAATCCCAGAATGTCATTAATTATGTTGGCTGAAGAATGCCTAGAGCTATAGGCCAAAAAGAAGGCAACTTTTTCAGGTTCTGGGTGCAGCTGGCTATAGTTCTGGAATCAGCTGAGTGAGCTCCCGGGTTGCTATAACAACTCTGTGCATGTGAACCATATTGTGTTGCTATAACTGCACAACCATGTTTGGAAACGAAATGAGTATTAAGCAACGTCAATTAAACTACTTTATTGTTATAAACTCTGAGTCTTTCTAAATTATTGCACAAGGTCAGAGTAAGACGATCTTCCCTTCGAGCTTCTCAAAGGAGCCAGAGGGTCTTGCAAGTTCTGAGAGAGAAACGTAGAATTCTCTGAATTGTTTATTATTATTTTTCTGGTTGTTGTTGGCTGACTTGTCCATTTTGTCTCACAGCCTGGTCAGTGATGTTCCTAAACCCAGTGCCAGAGCCATATATGGTAAGTGTCGGGTTATGGGGAGGAATAAAGATTTCTTACATTTGAGTTATGATATCTTAAAACAGAACTGAAGCCCTGGTTTATCCTGCAAATCTAAATTGCACCATCCTTTCTGGTATATGGTGACCCTAACAGGGTTTTTTCAGGTGTGGTAGATGCTCAAGGAAGGGTTTGCCTTCCTTACCACTCTGCAGTGAAAGCCCATAGTTGGAGGAGAGACCTGAGTTCTAGTCCTGACACTAACCACTACACCACACTGGCTGTCATGGGTATTTTCATTATGAAATAATACTCCTTGGTAAATTAGCTTGGAAAATGGCTTCTGTGAAGCTCATGTTTCTGGAATGCTTTCTTGTGTTAGATTAACAGGGTTTGATTAACCAAGCAGTGTTTGATTAACAGTGTGTTTTATGAAGGTCATGATTTTAAAACAGATATGCACTATGTCCGTGATGGCAAACCTTGGCACTCCAGATGTTCTTGGACTTCAATTCCCAGAAGCCCAAGCATCCTGTGAATCCACACGAATGGGTTTACTGAGATTCATCTGGCCCACACTGCCCTTGTTGCTCCCGGAAGTAGAAGTAAAACGTGCCCGGATTTTACTTCTGCTTCCGGGAGCGATGAGGGCGGCGCAGGACGGATGAATTGCAGTAAACCCATTTGTGTGGATGGGACCTATCAATCTTTCAAAATCACATGAACTCCTAACTCAAGAAATCTTGCAAGTTGGTTTGATGACATTTAAAATCCAATGATGTTTTGGGGACGGAGCTTGAGAGAGCATTCAGCGGAAGCATAGTATGAAAAGAGATGTGTGTGTGTGTGTGTGTGTGTGTGATTCTCACAAGCTAATCTGGTTTCCCAAGGGAGAGGCAATAATAACATTTCTCTGCCTTAGGCCAAGAAATCATTTTTTTTTTAAAGGAGAGAGAAAAAAGAAATTTCATGAAAGTTAAAATAAGTTCCTCAATAATGTTATGAAGTCCTGTAACTTAGAGGATCATGAATCAGTGTCTGTATATGTCATTATATCTAATAATACTATGGTTCAAAATGCTCCATGGGAATCTCTTTCAGAATGATAATTCTTGACTCCAATAGAGATAAAAGTGGGAATAAGAAACAACATGTGTTGAACTGGTCTTGTTTTCAATAACACACACCAGGACACTGTCTTGTCCTTCAGAAGTCAGTGTTGTAATGAATTCTGGGTTGATTTCAGATGCAATCTGTATTTCCTAGTCTCTTTTTTCTTTCAACGTATTTCTTCCATGTAAATCATGTTTCACCTCTTTCTGCAGAGCAGAGGAAAAAATATTCCAACATTATAATGGCAGATGTATCACAGTATGTTGTCCACGTAGGTATTTCTCCAACTTTTATGTTTGGGCTGTACTCAGGTGGGGACAAGGCATTATAGACATAGAGTGGTGAAAGGGAAGTTGTCATAGCATAGAAAAGTTACTTTTCAAGACTACAAATCAAGCAATCCTCAAGTCAGCAAAGACATTGGCCATGTTGATTGGGGGATTCCGACCAATAGAGCTCAAAAAAGCCAACAACATTTTTCAAACTACAGTACTTACTTACTTACTTACTTACTTACTTACTTACTATTATATCCCGCCCATTGGTAAAAACCAATCTTGGTGGCTTACAACATTAAAACCATGAACAATAACAAATTCTAACACAATAAAACAATAAACCAGTTGTACACAGCACACAGGCACCAGGGCATCTTTAAAACCAGCTGGGACAAATACCCATATTATCTCCCAAAAGCACACAGTAATCACTTAAGCTGATAATTGATGTATTACGAAGATGAAGGCTTCGTGGAACACAAAGTTCTTCAAGGTCTTCCTAAATGCCAGCAGAGTTGAGGTAGATCTGTACTCTTGGCTGGCAGTTTGTTCCACAACCTGGGGGCTACAGCTGAGAATGCTCTGGCTCTAGTTACCTCCTTTCTTGCCTCTTTAGGGGGGGGACCACCTGAAGTTTAAACATTTGGGTGGACTGGGTATAATTCCTAAGGAAGAGGCTCTCCCTCAGATAGTATGGTCCCAAGCCATTAAAGGGTTTTTTTGTATA
This sequence comes from Bradypodion pumilum, assembly GCA_035047305.1. NCBI lineage: Eukaryota > Metazoa > Chordata > Lepidosauria > Squamata > Chamaeleonidae > Bradypodion > Bradypodion pumilum. The sequence goes on along the minus strand of JAWDJD010000008.1, from coordinate 32,964,494 downwards.
GGAGAGGAGCTGGGGGAAGGTTATTTCCAAATTGTTTTGAATCTATGGGAGACCCTTCATCACTCAATCTTCTCAGAAAAGCAGTGGTTCCCAAATTTTGGTCTTTTGGACTATAGAAGCCTAAGTCAATTTCCCAAAGCACTGATCAGCCAATGTATTGACTGACACTTTTGAGAATTGAAGTCCACTGGTAGGACCTGGGCCCCACGCTGGCAACCACTGCATTAAAACATGTCTAGTTAAGTTCTATGGATTTTCCAAAACAATTTGCAATGAGTGGGGGGAAAAAACTTTAAAAACCCATTATAAAGGATATATGAACCCACCCATTTCTCTGTTCTCTAGCACTTGGTAACTTTCTCCATCGGAGAAGAGGATGATTTGGCCTCTGTTGAAGATGCTACCAGGAAATTGTCCATCATGGATGCCCAAGGGAAGATCTGGGTTCAGGAGATGTTGCTCCAAGTCAGTGGATCAGCCATCAAGCTCTTTGATGTAGACTCAAAGGTAGAGAAGCTCATAAGGACTGGGATCATGGAGGGGCTGGGGGAGCTAGCAGGAATAATAATAAAAAAAAACCCTTGTGGTTATCTAGAGCTATGTGTCCTAATCTTTCATTGTATAGGCTCTATATGGATTGTTTGAAATGGCGATTGGTGACTTTGTCTCCCCCTGCAGGAGGAGGAGTTGGAGAACTATGGACTGGCAGCTGTTCTTCGCTGTGATGCTGTGAGATCGGAGTCCCGAGCCCAAGCTTTGCTTCTTCTTGTATGCCAGGAACCCAGTCAGCAAAAACCTGATGTCTACTTCTTTGAGTGTGACCACGTTGGCGTAAGGAAAGCTAGACAATGTTTGGGAAATGATCCTATGGTGTTCTTATGTTCTGCATTTTGTCAGCTGCAGGAAACTGATGTCAAGCATTTTTGAGCCGTATGTGTGTTAAAGAAAGGCAACATTTTAATCTGATATCTCTTTTACTTTCTAGGCAGAACTGATCCGTCAGGATATTAACTGTGCTTTGCTGGACTTTAAGTCAGGGGGAAATGCCAAAAGGAAGGAAGCACTCAGGTGTGTGGATGAATTGTATGATCTAGAACTGTGATGGTGAACCTTGGCAGTCCAGATGTTCTTGGACTTCAGTTCCCAGAAGCCCAAACACCCTGTGAATCCACACGAATGGGTTTACTGTGATTCATCCGGCCCATGCTGCCCTCATCACTCCCAGAAATGGAAGTAAAACACGTCGGTACAGAGGAAGCGTTAACCCGGAAGAGTCTTAACCATACGGGCGTGTTTTACTTCTACTTCCGGGAGCGACGAGGGCAGCATGGGCCGGATGAATCATAGGGTGCTTGGGCATCTGGGAATTGAAGTCCAAGAGCATCTGGAGTGCCAAGGTTCGCCATCACGGATCTAGAACAGGAGTTCCCAACATAAGGCCTGCGGACCAGATCCTGCCTGCGGTGCCATTTCATGTGGTTCCCCATCCCTCCAAGGGGATTCGGAGAACAAAATAGCTGCCCCTTTGAAGTCCTGTGATAAAATGGCCACCCCCATCGTGCAGGCAGAGCAAAATGGCCGTCCGGCCCTCGAAGCTGACTGAGATAACATGACCTGGCCCCCAGCTTGAAAAGGTTGGAACTCCTGATCTAGAAGGTTGTGGGATCTATAACAATCTTTATTGTGTAGCAGGATGAGTCCTTCATTCACCCTTTAGCTCAGCCTCTTGTTTCATATCTCCCCTCTACAGAGAGACCGAGAACTTCCTTGGCAGCCAGACAGAAAAGGCTCACTATGCACCCCTCCAGTCTCCTAAACAAGTCTCTTCCAGAACAAAGATGATCGCATCAATGCCAACAAAAAATGGTGAGGTCCTAAGAACCCTAGCTCCCAGTCCAGGCTGGCTACAGCACAAACCTATGCACTCTTTTATCCACAAGTACCTTTTGGTGGTTAAGACACTGAACTTGATGACTGGAAGATCAGCAGGTCAGCAGTTAGAGACCTGAGGACTGCACGACAGAGTGAGCTTCTGTCTCTGTCCCAGCTCCTGCCAACCTAGCAGTAGATAAATAGGTACCACTTCGGTTGAATGGTAAATAGCATTCTGTGCACTCTGTGTCTAGTCATGCCTGCCACATGTCCACGGATATGGCTGCAAATACAGATAGCACTGGCTCTTTGGCTGTAAACAAAGATGAACACTAAACTCCAGAGTTGGATATGATTGGCTTTCGAGAAAGGGCAACTTTTACCTTTATCTACCTTGTGGATAGTAGGACAGCAGTGGCTCAAGTGGCTAAGACACTGACTGGAAGGCGGGAGGTCAGCAGCTCGATCCCAAGTACTGCAGGACGGAATGAGCTCCCGCCTTTGTCCCAGCTCCGGCCCACCTAGCAGTTCGAAAGAAAGTAGATAAATTGCAAGTAGATAAATACGGACCACTTCGGTGGGAAGGTAAACAGAGTTCCATGTGCGCCGGTGTCTAGTCATGCCTGCCACATGACCGTGGAAACATCTGCAGAAGCAGGCAGTGCTGGCTCTTCGGCTTTGAAACAGAGATGAGCACTGAACCCTAGAATCAGATACGACTGGATATCGAGTAAGGGAAACCTTTACCTTTACTTTACCTTGTGGAAGAGTTGTAGACTACTGAAAGAGACTATGCTTTGTACAAAGATAATCCCTAGGTGCCAGTTTTCCACATCTCCGGGTAAGAAGTTTTGTCCCAACAGTCCGGTGGTGATCAGAAGAGATAGCTCTAGGCTGGATGCATGAATGGTCTAATTCTATAAAACAATTCTATATGATCAGTGGTTGGCCAGCTTCATAAATTACGTGAATTTATCAAGATCTACTCTTAGAAAGAGGATTGCGGAGGCTTAGTTGTTAAGACACTGAGCTTAACGACCTGAGTGCTGTGTGATGAAGTGAGCGACCATCGTCTGTCCCAGCTCCTGCCAACCTAGCAATTTAAAAGCAAAAAATTGCAAGTAGCTAAATAGGTATCACTTTGGTGGGAAATGTAACAGTGTTACTTGTACTTCAGTGTTTAGTCATTCCTGCCACATGGCCAGTGATGCACTGCAAAAAAAAATTACTACCCCCCACCCTGGGCGTGGCTAACTGTGGGCATGGCTAACTCTGTTGGCCACACCCACTTGGCCAGCCACACCTTGGCCTGGGGTAGGGAGGTGGGCATGGCCTGGGGGAATATCCGCTACCGGTTCCCGGGATCCGGTGGGAACCTGGAGCAGTACACCACTGCACATGACCATGGAAATGTCTGCAGACACAGATAGTGCTGGCTCTTTAGCTGTAAATGGAGATGCGTACAATTCCCTAAAGTCAGATACGACTGGCTTTCAAGCAAGGGAGAGGTTTACCTTATCCTTGGTGAATTATGTGTGTTGTGGGGGAGAGGATGTTGCATCTCTCTGCATCACATCCCCTTCATCAAGAAGAAAGGAAGTTTTTTTTAATCTAGGTTGCTATAAAAAAATCACAATCGGGTTTTTTGTTTGTAGCCTCACATCAGCTCTACAAAGATACCATAGATTTCTCATCCAATTTATCCTCTGGTTCCTTCATTCTCTTTCCTTGTGAGGAGAGAAGCTAAAGGAGTCCTTGTTCCATTAGGCCAAATGAAAGATTTAAGGTGGAGTGGGACAAGAGGGGGAAGAAACATGAAACCATGGCACTAACATCATTGCCAAGGGATATTTACAGACAATTATAATTTCTGGCCCATGGTTTGGTTAACAACACACTAATCTCGTGATCTTTTTCTCTTCCAGATGTCTTGGCAGGTGAATCTGACCTGACCTTCGTCCGTGCTGAGCAAGAAGTGGTGAGTTTAGCTGGAGGGATGTAGCAAATCAAATGGCTTTTATGTTAGGTTTGGTTTATAACAGGGGTGTCCGAACTACGGCCCGTGGGCTGGATCTGGCCCCTCACTCCAATTCATCTGGCCTGTGCCGCTCCTGGAAGCAGAAGTAAAACACACTCGCGCATATGCAGAACGCTGCTATAAATGCACCTGTGGCTGCCATAAACAAGTTTACGACAGTTGTGTGTGTGTTTACGGCAGCGTTCTGTGCATGTGTAGGTACGTTTTACTTCTGCTTCCAGTGGGAGGAACCACATGACTGGCCCACGGCCCAAAAAGTCTGGACACCCCTAGTTTACACAATGTTGAAATCATTGCTAAAGGGCATTTGTCTGTATCACATTTTCACATGTGGAATGATACTGGCTATCATTTCCCCCTGACATTTAATCTCTGTCATTAAATGCCAACAAGGGCCAAATCATGTTGTTTCTCTATTTGCTGTCAGCAGTTCAAAGCATGGAACTTTAGCTGGATATATTTTTTTTCAAAAAGCCAAAATAATACATTTGACTGTCAAATGATGTTTCTTAGATCAGGAGATGATAAACTTTCATCCTTATGACACTCTTGTGAGGTAGGCTAGTGTAAGAGATGAGAACATGCCCAAAACCATTCCATGCCATCAACTATATGCAAAGATGCATGAGTGCTGCTGATGCATCTTTTCTTATGGATAACTTGCAGGGGTGAGTGCTGGTGGGAAATGATGTGTCTTCGTCCCATCCTTCCACATCCTTAACCACGTTCCAGGTAGCAGTCAGGACTTCCAGACTTCTCTGAAACAAAAGCCATTTTATATCATTATTTTGTTTCCTCTTATCAGAGTGGTAGGGGGTGAACAAATGAAAATAAATAATTATAATCAACCGAAAATGCACAGAGTGCCTTTCCTATAATGATAAACCAGTCTTCACCTTCACACATGTACCTTGCATTCTAGAACCTGTGGTTGCAATCCTATACTCCAGTGATGACGAACCTTTTAGAGACCGAATGTCCAAACAAAGGGATGGGCTGAACTCTGTGCTGGGGGGAGGGAGGAATAGCTCCCATTGGGCTGCTGGGCAGAGGGGCAGGGCAAAGTCTATGCTGGGGCGATGGCGTGCATGCCCACAGAGAGGGTTGTGAGTGCCACCTCTGGCACATGTGCCATAGGTTCGCCACCACTGCCATACTAATTTATCAAGAAGTAAGCAAACTCAGTGGCAATTCCTTCTGAATAGACACGAAAAGTCTTCTTCTTTCATGTCTAGGTCAGACTTTAAACTGCCAGAATGAAGCCACTTTCTTGGCTTTGTTGTTGACCAAACATAAGTCCTCATCGGTACATGTTTCTGGTAGCAGCCAGCAGACCAGCAGAAGAGCTGGATTCTATATCTCTCCACAATCACATAGTGTGTTGTTATCCGCCATCAGCCCCCACTTGAGCATGTTGGTCTTACATTTAGGGACTCCAAACCTCAACCTATTCAGGATCCTTCAAGTGACATAGAAGAGGTTGAGTTCCTCAGCCATATCTTCCTTTAATGTTAATCCATGTTCAGTGAGCTCCTTCCTCTATCTTCTAATTTGATTTTGCTCTCGCGTACCCCCAAGAGTGTTCTGGCCATAAAGCTCTTCCTGAATGTGAGTCAGTCGACTTGAGGCTCAAATCCATCCAGAGGATGTTGAGGGTCATGTAAGGTTTTATAACAGAAGCCCTGCCATGTGATTCTCACACAGGCATCCCCACGATGCACTGCATAATCTGAATCTTCTTCTCTTTCTCTTTGTGTGTCCAAATATTGCAGGAACTATTGAACCAGGTTTTTGACGATATAGAAGCTTTTGTCGGGAAGTTGCAAAAATGTGCTGAGGCTTTCCGTGTATTGGATCAACGCAAGCGCTCTCCAAGAGGACGTCGCCGAGAGCCAGGAGGTGAGAACTTCATATTGCTCTGCTCCATGAGGCTATACAACCAAAGACTGACATACTGTATACCAGTTTTAGATAAGGGTCTATTACAGTATTTCCCAACCTTTGGTTTTTGGACTTCCAAAGCAATGATCAGCCAATGTACTGACTTGGGCTTCTGGGAATTGAAATCCCCCTGCGGGGCCTGTGCCCCATGTTGGGAACCACTGGTTCTAATAGCTACACATGAATTCTGCCTCAATTATAATCTGACTTCAAATTCTTGTTCTCCCACCAGCTCCTGAACAATTTTAGGACTTACCAGAATCTTCTAGTGCAGGGGTTCCCAACCTTTTCAAGCCGGGGGCCAAGTCACGCTCTCTCAGTCAGCTTTGAGGGCCTGATGATGGGGTGGCCATTTTGTCCAAACAGCTTCAAAGGAGTGGCATTTTGTTTCTCAAATGCCCTTGGAGGGAGGAGGCACATGAAATGGCACCATGGACTGAAGCCAGTCCACGGGCCTTAGGATGGGAACCAGTGTTACGCTGCTCCAGCCTCCAGGTGCCCACAGGTGCCTGGGCACCGGTAGCCGAAATTCCCCCAGGCCACGCCCACTTGGTCGGCTACACCCACCTCCCTACCCCAGGCCATGGCATAGGGAGGCCAAGTGGGCATGGCCCACAGAGTTAGCCACACCCACAGAGTTAGCCACACCCATGGTGGGGGCAGTAAATTTTTTTGCAGAGCATCACTGATGTGAACTTCTGTTCTAGTAGGTTCTGCTGTGACCTTTAAAGGTTTTTTCTTGCAGAAGAAACTCATGGGAAATTCACACAGGCCTCATATACTAGTATAGTTTAATAAATCTGTCATGCTTGCTACAGAACTGTGAGAAGTCTTTTTGTTTAGTCCCCCTCCCTGTCCAAAATATACTATAAATCAAAGCATGTTTCAAATTTTAGATTAAAGTACAGAGATCCAGAGAATAGTTACATGTCACCCAGAGTCCACCCCTTTCTTGTTAAGAGGCACCCAAAGTCTGTGCACTCCGGTGTTGAGGCATGCCTGCCACATGTCCCCAGAAACGTCTGCACACGTAGACAGTGCTGGCTCTTTGGCTACAAACCGAGATGAGCACTGAACCCTAGAGTTTGATATGACTGGCTTTCGAGCAAAGGTGACCTATTGCACCTGAATGGCAAACTGCTTCATGGAAAGGAGCTACCAGATTCTGGACTGGGAAACGGATGTTCAGCAGTTTGCATGAATAATTCAGCATAAATCAGTCCATTTTCCTTCTGCTCTCTTTTGCTGTATTCACAGAGGGACTCTTGACAATCCGTGCTCGACCTCCTTCCGAGAAGGAGTTTGCAGACACTTTGGCTAAAATCAAATATTCCTTCAGTCTCCTGGTAGGTATTGAGTGCACTCTTTTCCCCAACCCAAGAAATCAGATAGTGTTTGCTAGTCTTATGCAACAACTCAGTTGTATCATTCTCCCCCGTCTCACCATCTAGGCAAGATTGAACCCTAATATCACAAATCCAACTTCGGAGGAGCTAATACATTTTCTCCTCAATCCACTGAAGATGGTAAGTAATGCATCGAAGGAATGAGTGTGGAAGTGAAATTCTCAGGGAGTTGTTCAGTCTGAAAGCTGCCAATCCAGAACAGGTCTACCTTCTTAGCAATGATAGGCAAACACATACAGATGGTTTAAACAAGCAGCAACATGACAGACTGCAGTGTCCCCTGAGTTGTGCTGTTTCGATGGCAGATGTGGGCCAAAGCATAGCCGCTTGGGGAGATCAGATTCCTTGCATGCAGAAAACTAGTGCAGCAATAGGAAGGTTATTAGCCTCGGAACACATTTTCCCGGCACACTAGATGAGGGTATGCAGGGGTAGGTCTTCTTCTCAAGCCTTTCAACTATCGCCATTTATCTCAATTCCTTTAGTTGTAGATCGCCGTGGTACTATCAATTAAATCTGTTATCATGTGATGCATGGAAGTTTCTTTAGGAGAAGAAACACTTAGGCCCGTAATGGCGAACCTTGGCACTCCAGATGTTCTTGGAGGACTTCAATTCCCAGAAGCTGAAGCTCCCGTGAATCCACACAAATGGGTTTGCTGCGATTCATCCGGCCCGTGCCGCCCTCGTCGCTCCCAGAAGTGGAAGTAAAACGCGCCCGTACGGGCGCGTTTTACTTCCACTTCCGGGAGTGACGAGGGCGGCACGGGCCGGATGAATCGCAGCAAACCCATTTGTGTGGATTCACGGGAGCTTCAGCTTCTGGGAATTGAAGTCCTCCAAGAACATCTGGAGTGCCAAGGTTCGCCATCACACACTTAGGCCTTGGAAAAGCAAATGTTGCGGATTCCAGTTTTCGAATCCCATTTCAGATTGTGGAGTCTTCTGGGGGCCCAGGGTTTGCTTCTGAAGTGCGAAGTCCAATGTTGACGTTAGAGGCAGTGACGCTGATGAGGAGCTGCTTAGGAGAAGAGGAGACTGAGCTATGGCATTCCCTGGGTGACAACTGGATCAAGCCAAGGCAAGAGAAGAAATTTGGATTACTATCTTATTCTTTCTCAGTTTTTCTCTATATAGCAATATGATAATCGTTGTCATCATTATCATTATCACAAGCTTGGTGACCTGATTTCAGGAGCTGAGTACTTAATACAGGGGTTCCCAACCTTTTCAAGCCCGAGGCCGGGTCATGCTCTCTCAGTCAGCTTTGAGTGCCAGATGGCCATTTTGCCTTGCCTGCACGATGGGGATGGCCATTTTGTCCCAACAGCTTCAAAGAGGGTGACCATTTGTTTCTCGAATGCTTTTGGAGGGGTGGGGAGCCACATGAAATGGTGCCATGGGTTGGATCTGGCCCACGGGCCCTAGGTTGGGAACCCCTGACTTAGTAGGTTACTAAAGGTAACCGTCACCCTTGCTTGAAAGCCTGTCATATCCAACTTCAGGGTACAGGCTTCTCGCCCTATACAGCCAGGGCTATCTGTGTCTGCAGATGTTCTCATGATCATGAGGCAGGCATGTCTAGTTACTGGAATGCACGGAATGCTGTTACCTTCCAGCAAAGCAGTACCTATTTATCTACTTGCAATTTCTTGCTATCGAACTGTTAGGTTGGCAGATGCTGGGACAGAGATGTGAGCTCACTCTGTCGTGCAGCATCCAGATCTCGAACTGCTGACCTGCCGACCTTCCAGTTGTCAAGTTCAGTATCTTAACCACTCAGCTACCAAAGTCCCTTTGTAGGTTATTAGAAACCTGTTTTTGTTATTTTTATGTACCCCTACTGCAGAGTCCAAAGTAGTTCACAACATGAGTTACAAATGTATACTGTATTTTGAATTTGAATTCCAATATCTTCGTGATGCATTTGGTAAATTAAACCTTCACCTAATAGCTCAACATTGATCAGCTTGATGCAAATCTATTAGTTTTTTGGAAAGCCAATATACAAGTAAAATCTATAATTTCAGTATGTGACATAATTGCACCTATTTGTTCACTATCATTTTACTTCCCATTCATATCTTGGCTTCTTCTTCCATTCCCCTTCCTTTTGATCACTCAGATTGGACTTTCCCAGAGACTATGCCGCTCCCTACACCCCTACTTTCCGGAGTGGCTGGGAGCCCCCACGCTTGGATCCTTCCGGGAAGCCTTGGGAAGATCCGGTTGAAATGCAACACCGGCATGAAGAACGCCGTGCCCAGGTGAGGCTTGACAGGGCAAGAAGGTAGGAGAAAAGCCTCAATTGAAGGCAGAAGGACACGTACAAAATCTTCCATCATCATTTGGCAGGCAGGTGCCTTCCCCTCTCAACAAATAGCACAACTTACTTAAAGAAACTATACAGGGCACAGTGCAGTTTTGTTCTGAAACATTGACTTCAGTTTATTTGTTCAGTTGTTTTTTAAAAAAAAATATTTTATTTATATTATCAATAAAAATCTACACAAAACATATTAACATATAACACAAACCAATCTGACACATGAAATTAGGACCTTAGGGACCTGTGTCCTTTTCTTCTTCCCTTCCATACATTCAGTAACAGTTGCATACGTATAGTTATTTTATACATATTTATATTCGGTTTAGTTATATACAACAATAACATAATCTGTTCCAACAAGCCCTTGGTCCCAGCCCGTTACCCACCCCGTGCTGTGCATAATTTGTTTGAATTTCTTTGACCAGCTCTAATAATTCTGTGTAACTACCTCTCTTCCCAGAATCTAAGTTCTTCCTGTCTTGGTCTAATACCTTCTATATTTGTCAATGCAAATATTACAAAGGGGTTCCATATTGCCCAGAAATTATTCCTTTTTATTTTCCATTGTTTCATTCTTAGTTCAGATGTTAATTTGTCATTTAAAGCCAGGCACCAAACTTGTTTGTACCATCTTATTTTGCTAATATCCAATTTAGTCTTCCACTCTGTGGCTATCAGTTGTCTGACTACCATTAGAAGCATTAATAAAAGTTCCTTCCAATCTCTATCAAAGGTTACCTCTTCCTCTTCCATCACCATTTGGCAGACAGGTGCTTTCCCCTCTCAACAAATAGCACAGCATACTTAAAGAAACTATACAGGGCACAGTGCAGTTTTGTTCTCAAACATTGGCTTCAGTTTATTTGTTCAGTTGTTTTTGTTGCTGTTGTTTTGTAATAACAAGTAATAAAAATCCGATGAAGTCAAGTTGTCAGAAAAAGCATTAACAGCTGTTGCATTCTGCAGGTACTGCTCAATGTACAAGTTGATCTTTAAGCAGTGGTGGGCATCAGCAGGTTTGCACCAGTACGCGCGTACCGGTAGTAAAAAGGGCTAGAAGTCAAATTGTATCATTCATTATAAGACAGTTGCAGCCACTCTCATTTTGCTTTCCTTTCTTAGCTCTTTCCTTCCCCACTAAGAAAACACATGCCATGATGTCATGCTACTGTTCATTACCCTTCCTCTACTTATATCACTGGCTATTGGCTATGAAGGGTGGAGCACAGCGATATTATGCAGAGTGCATCCCTCCTTTGACTTTACAAGGAAGGTGAAGCAGAAAGCCATTTCTTGAATGCAGACACTCTGTCATCTGCAAACCAGAACATGGAAATGTCACTCACTTAATTTCCCAAACCAGCTGGCGGTGGCTTAAAACATTTGCACAGTACTGTATACAATATTAAAATGTATATATATACAGTACTGTATACACACACAGAGTCCTCAAACCCAGTAATTAGTTTTTTGTTATTCCATTGTTAGACATCTTTGCAATCAATTTGTCTAGTACTATTATAACCACTTACAACAGTGGTTTTTTTCATAGCTTCTGGTAACAAGTTCCACACCAAAATTAGGATGGCCCCAAATTGCCAAGTAAGCTTCAAGGTCTGAGTAAGGATATGAGCACATTTCACTGGTCAACATTTAACATCCTTGACAAAATGTCAGAATTGATCTCAATGTTGACTCTGGTTGATAAGCCAGAGCCACCATGTAGCTAGAAATGGAATGAGCAATTTGTTGAGATGTTCTTGGACTACAACTCCCTTGAGCCCTAGGCAGCCTAGTCCCATGATGGTGAACTTTTGGCACTCCAGATGTTCTTGGACTTCAATTCCCAGAAGTCCAAGTCAGCACTCCTGTTGTTCAGGGCTTCTGGGAATTGGAAGTTCAAGAACAGCTAGAGTGCCAAGGTTCGTCATCACTGGCCTAGTCAGAGGAGATTGTTTATGAAACTTACCATCCCTCAGCATCTGAGGGTGTCCAGCTGTTTGTGACTTTAACCAATGTGATCTAGCAGTGATGGTGAACCTTGGCACTCCAGGTGCTCTTGAACTTCAATTCCCAGAAGCCCTGATCAGCAGGAGTGCTGACTTGGGCTTTTGGAAATTGAAGTCCAAAAACATTTGGAGTGAAAAGGTTTGTCATCTAAGGCCAACTGCAGGTGGTAACAGAGAAGGATACTGCCATTAATGCAATAAAACGTCTATGAGATCTTGATAATAAATTATTTCTCATTTTCTTTCCCTTTTTTTACAGCAATCAGCTCCCACAATTGCAGCCAATGGGTAAAACTTTCTTAAAACTTTGTACTACTGGTTGGTATTTGGGAACATATTGGACTTGAGATGAACAGAATAGGGAAGAGTGTGTTGGAAATTAGAATCTGAGAAGCACTGA